>CM037878.1:276768391-277443034 GCA_021292165.1 Shinisaurus crocodilurus
CTATCCTCCGTGCGGCCATTATCTTTTCGGCAATCATAAAAATACGAGGTGGTTTGAAAGTCTTCTTGGCTTAAATCTTTTTCCAGTAGGAATGCTTTTACTTATTAGGTACTGCCTGCAGGACAAAGCCCTTGGGGGGGGGGGGGATGACCGAATTCAGCAGTCTTAATTAAAAGACCATCAATAAATAGCTTTCATTTAAAGACTATCTCTTACACACACACACACACACACACACACTCCTATAGATCTGAGATTACCAGCCTTTCAACATTTGGGCCACCACATTTTTATTAGCTGTGTAGAAGAGGAGGTTTCATGTCTGGAGCAACCAGGACTAGAACCGGTGGACTACTGATCTGTGTCATATATGAACATACTTTATACTTTGACCACTGGTTCATCTAGCCCAGCGTTGTCTGTTCCAAGCTCTCTAGGGTCACAGGCAGAAGTCTACTTTAACTGGATATTGAGCATAGGACTTCCTGCAAACAAAACATGTGCTCTGCGATGGAGCTACGGCCCCTATATATTTTTTTGCCCCTTGTGGTGAGCCATTTGAGGTTGCACGAAGGATGCTGAAAGCGCCACCCTCCCAGGTCCAGCATAGCTCCACCACCAAAGCAGCCCATTAGGTTCCCCCTAGTTCCCTGGCTATAAATGTTTCCGGGTCAGGCCTGGGTCTTTGCCTGGGCAACATCTGGGCACCTTCCAAGCCCTGCTTATTGCCTTCTTCCCCTGCCCTCGTGTTTTCTTTCTCAGCAATGCCTAGGCCAGGGGTGCACATCCTTTTCAGGCCCCCAGGGCCACATCAGGTATCTGCTGGGGTATGGGGGTTGCACATGTGCATGTGTGTGGAACTACTCTGTCTGTCTGTCTTCTCTCTCTCTCTCACACACACACAGACCACTCACTCTCATCCCAGCAGCAACAAATCTTGGTCTTGCAGTAATAGTATCTGTTCCATGCCACAGCATCAAAGTGCTGGAACCCCCTTGCCAGCCACCCCACCCCTCCCCTGAAGGAAGACTGTCTAGAAACGGGCTCTATAGTTCCTGCCATACAGGCCTTGTTGCTAGAGCATTCCCAGGGCATCCTAGGAAGCTGGATGTGTGGGGTTCCCCCCTTCCGTTTTTTGGTGGTGGCAGAGTCTGGGAGTCTGGGGGCCACCAGACAAGGTTGGGGTCCATGGATTGTGCTCCCCCCCCCGCCCCGGCCTAGGCCTTCTGTGAGACTTGCCCAGCATCTCTCTCTTTCCAGACTCTGGTCTCATTCCACTGGGACTTATAGCTCCAGTCTACTCTGTTCCTGGTTTGCCCCAGTGCTGACATTTCAGCAAGCGCACTTGCCATGACGTTGAGCGACAGGACTTTGAAATGTTGCGCCAGAGAAAAATCCCCTTGTCTACACAATTACGAAAGGTACAGGAGCGCGAATGCTGAAAAACCCACCATCCCTGGTATGGGGTTCTAGGCTCTGGCAACCTGATCTTTAGAAGAAAGTGCTCCTTAGTAATAAAGCGAGGTTGCTCCATCCATGTGGCTGTTTCCCAAACCACTCCAGTAATGGGAAGACCAAGTGGGAGAGGCAAATGATGTGGTGACTTATGGCTAGGGTCACCAGCACTGGTGTGAGAGAAACCATAGCATAGGCCCGCCCAATTCGTCTTGCTAATCACATGCATGACTGGAGCAATAGGAGGAGCAACCATATGAAAGTGGAAATCATACTGGGAAGGCTACACGTAAACAGATGTTTTGTCCCAATGTGATGTGTCACAGGTTCAAAATAAGGACTAAATGTTCATCAAGTCTGAACTGCCTATTTTATGGCAGGGTCATTCATACATACATCAGGCCCCAGGGCCGACCCTAAACATTTTGCTGCCTGAGGCACATTAACAAATTGCACCCTCTTCTTCCTCCCTGCAAATCACACTCCAGGCCAGAACAGATATATTAGCAAACGAGGCAGAAAATACCACAAGTGCCTCTCCCACTCCCTGGCACTAAAATACAGTAACAATAAATTAATTAACTAGCAATTTTCAGCCCTTTCATGCCAGCCAAATCAAATGACTTGAGGTGGCTGTCTCACTCTCCCAAATGGTAGGGCCGGCCCTATTAGCTCCCCTCCACAGATAATCCCATGTGATCCAGGCTATGCAGTACCACAAGTAGAGGAGCAAACAAAAATGTATTGGCCCAATGTGTCTGAAGAGACAATAGCTCCAGGGGCTACTCCTGAGGTAGTGATATCACATTTAACCCATCTGGAGGCCCAAAGTATGTGTCACAGGGAGATGCGCAAGTACTGCTGACCTATCTCTCCCCCAAACCCCAGTTTGCCCAAACCATGCATTCCCAGTTGCCAATGACATCAAATACATGCTGTGACATCACTGCATGTCTGTGTTCCCCTTTGCTTTTGCTTGCAACTCAAAGTAAGCCCAGCTGGTGGGAAGCCTCAGAGGGAGACTTTAGCAGGGAAGATTCATTGGGTGAAGGAGAGGTTAAGCATCCTCCCTTCCTCCCACCCACTGATACCTCTGTGAAATGCCCCAGTCCCCATATTCACATTATCTTGTCAAATGTAGGTTTGGGAACACTCATTTATCAAGATCATGTGTAGCTCCGCCCAGAAGAGAACATTCCCACTGTTGCATTGACAGGTTGGCTTATTTTTGCATTGCATCTCTGACACAAAAGTGATTGGGTTGGATCCAGACTCAGTCATACTTAAGAGTAGACCCATTGAAATCAATGGGACTTAAGTTAGTCATGGACTAACTTAACTCCCATTTATTTCAATGGGTATACTCTAAGTTAGTCCATGACTAACTTAAGTCCCATGGATTTCAAAAGGTCTACTCCAAATATGACTGAGTCTGGATCAGACCCATTATACGTAACTTCAAAGAGCAGAAACTCCAATGCAGTCCTTGCTATTGATTTTCAGATCATTCTCCTGGAGAATTTAATTTGAAAGACTTTTAAGTATCCTCCTTCATGGTGAATATTTTGTCAGATATGTAGTAGTCCATAAAAAAAAGAAGAAAACCAGAACAGCAATCTTCAATACAACGAAGTGTAGATACCAGTGTGGGGTGCTCTTTAAGACATCACCTCTGATTTGGCACATAGTTGTCAACAACAAATGATAATGTTGCTCCCACCTTCCCAACTATCCCTTCCAGTTAGAAGCCAGTTCTGGAGCATCTCTCTTACACGATGGACGTACTATTCAACATTTCAGTTGTCTGTAGCACAATGAAGCCTTCCAGAACACCAGTATGTAGTGATAAATGAGATCCAAATTGTTGTTGTAGCATTAGCAGGAATAAGATAGCTATACTCTTACCATTATCATCCCCCGAGTCCGACTGGTAAGAGCTGAGAGACTGCACTTCAGAATTACTGCCTTTATTGCTTCCTGAAAAACAGGTCACCTCTTCCACATCATCAACTCCTTTGCCTGTACACACATACAAAAGAAAAGGAAATGGGTGGGGTGGATGCACAGACCTCTGCTTTAAATCCCATGGCATGCTGTGGAGAGATTTCGTTTTACTTGGCTGGAACAATAATTTACTAAACCAGGAACCAAACCGGGAAACATTTGTCTATCAAGGCTAATGATCCATAGGCCCGCCATTCAAGCTACTGAGATACATAACTGTTTTGTTTTTCTTTTTTTAATGTTGGTTAGTGATCATGATTCATAAGGAGGCAGTTTGGTACCGCTGAAAAGTATGAACTAAAATATGTTTACTACAGCAAACACTGGTGTAAAGGCAGTGTCTTATAAACAGTGGTTTTTAGGGATGTGCGCGGAGCTCAATTGGGGGGTGGAAGTCTGGCGAACTTGCCGGGCTCGACCCCCTGAGCTCCGCTCACCCTACCTTTTCCCTGGCTCGACTTGCGTTATTGTGAGCTGAGCCAGGGAAGTGACGTCCGGTTTCTGGCGCTGTTGTTTATGTAGAAAATGGCGTAAATACATTAAAAAACGGCCACGATTTGCATAATCTGTGCAAATCACGGCCTAATTTCCGCAAATTTTAGCCATTTTTAATGTATTTTACGCAATTTTCTACATAAACAACATAGAGCCGGGGATCCAGAAGTCTGGCGCTCGCCCAAGCTGGCACTCGCACTCGGCTCACATGCGTGCCACAAGTCGAGTGCTGGTGGGTTGCCCACCCCTAGTGTTTTATACACAAAAAGGTGGATTCAAGATTAAAAACTGTGCTGAATACAAAACTGTCAATTTCGGTTTCTCTCAGTTTGTCATTTTTCCAATCTTAAGTTTGGTTTGTCTTGACCTTTGAGAATTTCTCCAGTCTTAAGCTGGTTCATCCTGAACTTTGACAAAAAAATTTTAATGTTTGCATGAAAATTCACACAAGCATTATTGGGCATATTTCTCCTAATGCATGTATTTCTGTATGCATTTTCCCCTAATAAAAACATGCTTTGCATTTTGGAATGTTATTTCCCCTAATACAGGCATCTTTGTATGCATTTTTTTTTTATTATTGGAGAACTCCATTGCAAAATTTGGAGAAATGCGAATTTCAAAGGAATGCAAATTTTGGTTCACATACTGATTTGAAAAGTGCAAAACTGGGTAAGTTCACATTAAGATGCAAACTGAATTAATTTCTTTCCCATCCCTTGGCCTGTGCCCACATGCTTTGGATAGTACCCTACCTTCCATTCCTTGTCTGCTTCTCTCTCTCTCCTACATCCTCATTTCATATCTTCTTTCTTCCTTCATAGGCTGCCCCTGCCCCATAGACTTCTCCAAGTGGAGGAGAGGGGGAAGTAGGTTGGAAAATTGGGAGGACTGATAGGTGACGGGTCTCTGATGGCTAGATGTGGCCCAAAGTTAAGAACCTGCATTTTAGTCCAAAATAGCCCTAATATATGCGTGCATATATGGTTTTAATTTGGATGTACATTCTGTTATGGGTCACTTGTCCTTTTTGGGGTTTTTTTAAGTATCTGCACCATGTCAGTCTACGTGCCATGCAACATGTGAAATCAGCCTTGATTTTAATGGGCAGTTTTTGTTTTATGTAACTGATACCTGTGTCCAAGTCTTCAGAATGATGAGGACACAAATATATACAAACAAATAGTTTAGGACACGTGACCTTGGACCAGACACACCCTATCAGCCTAACCTACCTCACAGGATTTTTGCACCAATAAAATGGGAAGGGGAAGTGAATACCACTTGGAACTCCTTGGAGAGAAGGTGGGGATGTACTGTAAAGAAAATGTGTAAAGAATGAAGAAAAGCAACACCATGCATCCCACATTTGCTTTTGGCTGAATGACTCACTTTCTGTGCCGTTTTCCCAGGTCTTCCTGATGGAGTCACAATCAGAACGGCATGGAGACACAGCTGGTAGGTTGGGGGCCACACTGCACACTACAACGCCCCGCCTTGCTGTCAGGATCCGGGGAGATTCTGGATGGAATGTCGTCATCTCCTGATGCTCCACCCCAAGACCATCTACTATCTTGTCCAAATTGTTCCTAGAATCACTCTGGAAGCAAGGTGTGTAGGCCATTGGCCTTACGGGGACCTGAGGTGGCCCCACCTCTTGATATATATTGCGGCTGTCCCCGCTGTTCCTCATGTTCTTGAACTGAATCCCGTTGCTTTTGTGAAGCAGGGCAGCAGTAGCTGGATCTTGGACCAAGGTGATGTTGTTCCGGGAATAGTTCTTCCGGAAGACTTTCTTGCGGAATACAATGAAGAGGACTATTAACAAAAAGATTATGAAAAGAACAACAGCAATGCCAATAAGCTCTTCTTTGCCCACGTAAGAATGGCCAGCTTGGATGTTAGGGACAACCACTGGCCTCAGTCCACAATACTGGCCCACATATCCGGGAGTGCAGTTACATAAAAACGAGCCAAATACGTTGACACAAGAGCCACCATTTTCACACTCCTCTCTTTCACATTCATTAATATCTTCTTCACACCTGCAGGGGAAAAAAATGAGGTGGATGAGGGATTTCTGCAGTTAGTATTGTACATAACTCCTCACTTTTGCTTCCAGATACTTTATTTCCTCTATCAAATCCCACCCATGAAGCCATTGTGGGTTATGGGTAAGGTGATGAACTCAAGAGCAACTTCAGACATGACAGGTAGGCTATGCACCCTCCGACTGACATGGAAGAACAGAAAGGTGTGTCAATCACTTGGAAGGCCACAAGATGTGGCTGGTGGACTTAATTTGGTTGCCAGCTTTCTTTTAGCACTCTTCCAATGTAAACTCTGAAAAGGAATTTGCGGCAGGCAAGAAGCTTGTGTGCCTTTGCCACCACAAGTCCATTTTATAGTATTTATTCCAGCATCCTATTTTTCACAGTGGCCAGCCACATGCCTCTGAGAAGCCCACAATGGGACACAAAGTGGGACATTGCCTTCTCCCAATGCTGTCCCCAGCGACTGGTATTCATTGGCATATTGTCTCCGATTCTGGAGGGTGCATATGGCCATCAAGACTAGTAGCCATTCATAGACTTTACTTCCATGAATTATTCTAATCCCCTTTGAAAGCCATTTAAGATAGCCATTACCACGTCCCTTAATTAGGGATGCACAAATCTGCCAATTTTGGTTTCTCTCAGTTTCTCATTTTTCCAATCTTAAGTTTGGTTTGGTTTGGTTCCAACTTTGAGAAGTTCTTCAGTCTTAAGTTGGGTCCATCCTGAATGTGGAGATCGTTTTTTTAAAAAGTTTGCATTAGAATTCATAAACATGTTTTGTGCACATTCCGCTTAATACATGCACTGTTGCGTGATATACGTACTAATTTTGCAACCTGGATTCCTAGTATAATGCACATTTGAACATTATTTTCTCTAATACCTAAATTTTTGTTTGCATTTTTTGATTGGAGAACTCCAATATAACATTTGAAAAAAAGTGAATTTCGAAGAATAACTGAGTTTAGGATTGCATATTGGTTCAAAAGTGTGAAATTAGCAGAAAACTTGACTTACCAACTGAAATTAGCGAAAGGCAAAGTCAAAATATCTGATTTTTTAAATAAAATATGGCATTATTTTATTGTATATATGAATCAGGGACACATGCAGCAATATTTGTCAAAGCCTTTCCTCAGATTATGGAAAAGAGACTAAATATAATTTGTTATTATGAAGAACCATAACGAAAACCTCCAAGCAGTCAATGGATCCCACTTATATTTTTGTCTGTAAAGTAAAGGGGGGAAAATGTTAAATGTGCTACCCTCTGTCAACAATTAGATTTAATTTTGATGCATTTGTCATTTAAATAAATAAAAAAGAAAACTCAAGTGTGAAATTAGGTAAATTCATGTTACAATGTGAACTGAATGAATTTCTCTCCCCCTTCTTTCTTTCATTTGTTGGGGATGTATGGATTTTGTTCAATTCGTTCCATCTGCGTTTCACAGATTGTTAGGGGCCTTTCATTCCATTGTCTGCTCATTGATGGAATCGGATCCCCCCCGCCATTTTCTGAACTTGCGTTCATTCTCACTTGCTCAAATTTGCAGTTGTGCAAATTTGCACTTCCGAAAATGCAGAAATCCCTCCCCCCCATGAGTATTTTCACGCTTTAGCCTATGGGGGGAAAACATGCATTTTCGGTCAGTGTTTTCTTAGGTTTCATATTTTTCTACGACTAAATTTTCGACCTGCAACTCCATGGAATCTGTGTGACTTGGGAAAAGTTGGTCCGCTGCATAATCCAAGGGATGCATTCATAGAAATCCAAACTCTTCGGAATCTGTTGTGGATTTCTACAACATGCCTGATTATTATCCCACCTCCTTTCCACCAAATATGTGCTCATCTTCTGGCTGTGAGGTCCATAGCCAGCCCTACACTTTCTCTCCCTCTGTTTTACTGTAACATGTGAAATCACAGCTTGTACAACTTATGACCCACCAAACCAGACCAAGCCCACCACCTATGTATTGTAGCCTGCTAGGTGCTTGGCAATTGCCCCGCACCCCCAACCCCCTGCCTCCTGCAAACCTAGATAAGCAGCAAAACAGGGCATTTATTGAGCAACTGGTGGGCTATCATCCAAGGCTATTTGGGCCATGTTTGGCTGGGTGGGTCATAAGCCTGGTGCCTTTGAAAAGTCAGTCTCTCCCCACCCCACTTCCTGATTTGTAACATGGAAATAATAGTAAATTGTTGCAAAGAAAAAGACAATAAGAGATGCAGGGCAAAATTTAATCTTCTATTAAAATAGGGTGGGGTAGATTTGCAGGGCTGGCCCTACCGTAAAGCAGAGTGAGGCAGTCGCCTCAGACAGCAGGTGCTGGCTGCTGTGGAAGGGGCAGTGGCAGCACCACACTGGCTGTTCCCTGCTGTTGGAGGACAGAGGTGTGTTTTCCAGGCAGCCTGCCCTGCACCTTTTAAGCTGCCCTCAGGTGATCTGGAGGATGCTGTCCCATCCTCGGTGTTGAAATAAGATTCGACTGCCAGTCCAGTCAGCTTCTGGAGGTGGAAGAAGGGGGCATCATCTTGTTTTTCACCTCAGGCAGCAAAACGTCTCGGGTCAGCACCAGAGATTTGGTAGAATTAGGAGATGTGCAGATGTCAGGACTAACCTGTGGGCAGTGGTCAGATGAGCCAGGGGCAAGGAAGCAGGAGACAAGGATCAAGATGTAACCCAGGAGTCAGAACCAAAGAACAATCAAGCATACAAGAGTATACCAGAGCTCAGGAGGACCTTGTTATTTGAGCAAGGCTCAGCTGGAATAGGAAGCCCTTTTATGCTTATTCCTGTCCAGGAGGACCCAATGGTCAGCCTGGATGGATGGAGTCAGTCCGGGGTCTGAGGGTACTTACTTTCAGCTGAGAAGCTGCCAGTGCCACTTCAGTGGATGGCAACATGGAGCAGCTGTCCAGAGGTCCCAGCAGGTGGTGGCAAATGAGAGAGGAAGTTCAGAGATTACAGGTACTATGAAAGGGCATGGTGTGAAGGCAACCTGCTGAAGCTAAGCAGGTCTGGGTCTTGCCATGGATGGGAGACTACCTGAGAATCCTGTATATGCCACCTTGGGTTCAACTTGAAGAAAGGGGGGAGATAAATGTAATAACTAAAGGTCTCCCATCGATGCACTGACCAAACTGACTCCTGTTCAGCTTCAACAGTATCATTTGCCCCCAGATTATTACTATATAAGTAAGGGATTGAGTTGGACTTTGTGACCTGAGTGGTATCGGCTCTCCAAAGTTTCTTTCCCAGCCTGCTACATGACGTCGTCAACTGGTGATGCTGGGGACTGAACCTGTGACCTTGTGCATGGTACAGAATGAGCTCTAACACCAAACTAAGGCCCTCTTACTTACGTGACTCCTGTTAGCCCACTCTTGCAGCTGCAGATGAAGGCACTGCCTATGGGATCGCATGACCCTCCATTGCGACAAGGATTTGGAAAGCAGGCTGTGATCTCTGACTCACAGTTTCGCCCGGTGAACTGAGAAAGGCAACTACACTGGTAACCTGTTTTTTTAAAACAAAAAACAGAAAAATGTCAGAGATGACTTAAGATAGAACTTTCCAGACAAGATATGGATCAGATAGACAATTAGCAGACATATGTGGATCTTGATTTCCCTCTAGTGGCTGGCTTAGGAATGCTAATGTTTTTGGAGCCTTGACAATCCTCTACTTTTAGTTGGAAGCACTAAGGAACAACTTCACACACATCTTACACTGTTTATAGATAGTCACTGTGTAAGCAAAATGTCATGTCTGAATGACTTTACGTGGCAATGATTCTAGATCTAGAGGTCCCGTGCCGATCCTAATCTTTGTTTATCAAAAAGGCTGAAGGGTATTTAAGTTTAATATGTAAGAAGATCAAGGATTAAAAAAATAAAAAACAAACAGGGGTCTTTAAATCATAGGAACATGTAATGGAACAGCCATACTTATGGCTAATATCAGGCCCCTGTTATCAGCAAAGTTCTCTCTCTGCAGTGACCCTGCACAACCTGTGCCACTTCATAAGCTGCATGCTGTTTTTGCAGGCCCAGATGGGCAGCCAAAGTCAGAGATTTATCAAGTTCCTGTTGGGCCAAATATGGGAAATAAGAGGTTTATCAAACTCCTGTAGGCAGGGGAGGCTGATGACTCCTATGTCGGTGCGGCTCCTTTTCCATTACAGGTTTTGCAGCTTTCATTTGGAACTTCATAGGAGCTATCCATGGTGGTGAACCTATTTTGGGGGTGGGGTTCAGTACCATGGACAGCTCCCATGAAGCTCCAAATAAAAGCTGCAAACCCTGTAAATGGAAAAGGAACCCCACCGAAATAGGAGTCACCAGCTTCCCCTGCCTGTTGGGCCACGCAGAAGCCGATTTCATCATCATGTACAAATGCAAACTGAGAGCAGCTTCAGACGTAGCTCAGCGGTAGAGCACATGCTTTGTATGCAGAAGGTCCCAGGTTCCATCCCCGGCATCTCCAGGTCGGGCCAGGAAAATCCTTCCTGAAACCCCGGAGAGCCACTGCCAGTCAGAGTCGACAGTACTGGGCTAGATAGACCAATGTGTCTGAACTCAGTATAAAGCAGCTTCCTATGTTCCAGATGCCACACAGAAGCACCATCAAGCACTTGCGTAGTTGCCTCTGTGTTTAGTTGGCGGTGTGTGTTTGTTAATGTACAAAAAGGATCTCGTGTAGTTGCGGTACATGCAACTTTTCTACCAGTATCTTTTTCAGACATTACAAAAACAAGCACTGCCACCCAACCACAGAAACAGGCTCGTTTGACTGCAGACAGTGTATATATTACTATCAATATGATTTTAAGGGATGTTGAATCTTTTGACTCCCAAGTCTTAAAGACAGGCACAGTTGCTGCATGCCCCCATTAGGGCAGTGATCGCCACTATTTTCAAGCAGGAGCCACTATGGCTTTAGGCACCACCACCGAGGCCACCGGGGTGCTTTTCCCAGTCCTGGGGCGATGCTGGGCACCGGACTTGGCTGGAGGACTTTTCAGGTCTCTCCTCCCCCATCCCTCTCCACGCTGTCCAAGCAAGGCCTCATCAGGCAGCCACTAGGCTGGCAAATTCCGGCAGGTTCACTCGGTCCTCGGATCGGGATGGATCGTTTTCTTGTCACTACTCAGTGATGCAAAATTTCCCAGTGTGGGTCCATGCGCATTTAATTTCCCCTCCGATCCAGTGTCTGGGGAGTGCACCACTGCAGCTAGCCAATCACATTGCTGTTTGCCTGTCGGTCTCCTCCCCACCGCAGCTCATTGGCCGATTCCTCCTACATTCTTCTCTTCCCCCCGCCCCCCAGCCACCTTACAGCTGAGAAGCAGCAGGTCTCCTGACTCTCCACCCCTGAAGCCTCTTCTGGTAACTTAGGTCACAGTGGCTGGCCCACCGCAAAAGCAAACAACAAGGCAAAGCCAGAGAGCCCCTGCAGAGAGTGAGTAGCTACTGTGAAGAGAAAGAGAGGGGGGGCGGGAGGGCGGAGAGATGTACTGCAGGTGATTGGGAGCTGTCAGTGTCCCCTGGGACTTACAGTGAAGAACACTGCATTAGGGATTCAGGATTGGATCTAACTAGGGATATCTGAGGAATTTGATCTTTACACATTCTCATATGAACTGTTCTTTAAAAACAACACTTGCATATTAATGTGGAAACTGGAGAGAACGGGCTAATGGGTGAACACATGAGAAAGTGACACAGACTGGAAATAAGATTGATTTGTCCATCCTTAGCTGTGTGGCTCCCTGTGGTGGCAAACCCAGGTTTGCAGTGATGTGTGAAAAGGCCTTTAGACCCCCTCCACTGTGGTGGCTGCCAATATCTCTTCCAGCAAAATCATCTGCCATGGCCAACAGTGCGCGGCAATTTGCGGGCATCTGACATGGTACGGGGGCCTTCTGTTCAAGTCCATTTCATTATATATGCTCATTTTACATGTGGAGGATTGCTTGGGCTAACAAATTATTTTGCCTCGGGAGGGGGGGGGGAAGAAAAGAAAGGGAGAGCGGCCATGACGATGTCACAGCAGATTGCTTTATAGATCGGCTGATGTATAGTTAGGGCCCATTGCTTTAGAATTATGGCACCATAACAATCCTTTATTTACATATACTGCTGAGACAGTGAAAAAAAAAAAGCCCCGAGGAAATAGATTTCCTAACGAGAGAGAAAGAGAGAGAGAGAGAGCAAGCACACATGCTGAAATATCCCCTCGGGGTGCTTGCTCTCCAATAGCAGCAGTAACGCATGGAGGCCTAAGTAGCTTTGCAGCATAGAATGGAGCGGCAAACCATTCCAGAGCGAGCTGTTTATATGCCTCTCTTAGTAAAATGGACCCATCATTTGGAGATGTATGTATATTAGCCTTTTCCTCCCGGCAGCCAATGTAAATGTGAAATATGTAACCCTGTGGAGGGAGGGAGGGAAGAAGGGGGGAAATTATCCTAAAGTGATTTGGTAGAAAGGTTTCAATTTGCACATCATGCTATTTGCTGAATGATCTTGTAAACAGACTCCAGTGAAATCAATAGAAAGAGGAGCTGGTTCCACCTTTTACTTAGTCTATTCATGCGGCGAAAGCTTGACCTAATTTATAATACGCCGTCCAAGTTAAAGTTAGGCATTTGTTTTATCCTCACTCCCCAGAGACATAAATAATCTTGTTTAGCAATTTTCTAGAAAGCTTCTACATCTTTTGAATTATTACCTTGCTTTGCTTGCTGGGTCCTACGTGCTCTTTTTTCTTAACCTGCCATTTGTAGATAAAGAACTCTGAAACATACAAGTTAGCACCAACATGTGTTCTGGTGCTGCATATCAAATTCCAAGTCTGCTGCTGCCTTTACTTTTTTAATGTGCAAATGCATTTGCGTTAGGTTCTCCTGGCACCACCTTCAGTTCAGCTGACATGTCCTCGAGCTCACTTCCCATAAAAACCCAAAGCAACCTAATCCACAGAGAGATCCTATGGACCAAATGGGGCGGAAATACAAAGAGGGAATTGGGATGATTCAGGATGGCTAGAGAGGGTATGTTTGTACAGACTGGGAGCAGTTACAGAGGCTGGTTGCAACACATCCATCTGTAAAAGGTGTTGTCTGAATGGATTATATGTGCAGCTTGCTTGTCAACAATCCAGAAAAATGTATCCAACTAGGAATCTACTTTCAGGTCATAAAAGAGGTAGTGACAAAGGTATTTTCTCAGGATTGGGGCAAGATTCACCACAAGGTTCAAAAGCCTGCTTTTGGATGCATTCAAGCTTAAACTGGGGGGGGGAAGCAGTATATTTTTATAAGTATTTCTGATAGTGGTTATTGTCTTTTGAATTCTTCACAATAACTATGGCAGTGTTATCAGCACGGGTGACATAGTCAGTCTCTGCCTGTCTACACACTTTTTGGCTCTTTCTAGATGGAAGCCTTGACCATATATGACCTATCCTACACTGTAAATTGTGACCTGCTTTAAAAGCAGACACCGCAACCCGCCCCCCGACTCAGCCCACTTTCGGCTCTCGAGTTGGCAAGGTGCACCGTAGTCCACTGAATGCAAGCAGGTCAAGTTCTTCAGTGTCACCCATCCTTAACTGACCCCATGATTGATCAGAGTTATAAGGAACACAAGTACGTAGCTCCATGCCAAACATTTCTTCTGTATTTTTTTCCTGATCATTCTCATTCAATTTTGATTAAAAAAGGACTTGCTCCCCCCCCCCCCCAAATTCAAAGGTGATGGACAGTGTTTAAGGTTCTTCCGCTCACCTGAGTTATGAGGTGGCTGTGGGGTATGTCTATCCTGCGTTGTATCGTACGATAATATATCTAGCAGTCTGCAGCCTTCCCTATTTCCTGTGCTTCATGAAAGCCCAGGAGAATCTATCATGAAGTGACTCCTCCTGTGGGACTTTTCCAGATCAGGAAGCACGGCCCGGGCGGCCAGGGAGGCTGCAGAGTGATGGAGAAATGTGTAATACGCACACAATTCCCTCAGACACCTTGTAATGATAAGCTCAGAAACACCACCCAAAGAAATCCAAAAGGAATTGTAAAACATCTTCAGAATGAGGCAGAAAAATGGAAGCCTCTTTTGTGGGGGAAGAAAACTTTTGGGAAACTGGAGCACAGCCCTAATCACAGCAAGACCATGTTTCTCACTGAAGACTAATAGGGGTAGATTATTAAGCGAGTGGTTCTTAGGGTTAAAGCTATGCAGAAGGAGACAGAAGAAGCTTCCAGGCTATTTCTGTGGCTCAAAATAAATAAATACATAGACTGGCTTGACTATTGGCATGAGAAACTGAAGGCACCACCAAGCTCCCCCCCCCCCCCGCCGAAAATGGAAGGTTGAATGCAGGTATTCACCACCAGATGGCACGCTGGTACATGTCCCTCCATTCTGGCAAGGGCTCCTCTCACAAGCATCGGGATAGAGCACACAGCCAAGCTTCAGTTCGGTCAGGCCGACCACTTCCGCAAAGCTGCTGCGCTTGTTCTGGAGCGGCAGCTCGTTGTTGTTCAAGATGACGGAATCCAAGCAACCCTGAAAGCCGCTCAAGACCTGCGTCGTCCTCTTGTCCGTCAGGCTTCGGACATTATCCACCTGAACCTGGGCTCCGAAGTACACGGAGCTGTCGGTGCTCAGCGTCTGGAAGTAGAGCGGGGCCTTGCGCCGCTCCACGTAGCTGTCGTCAAGCGACAGGCTGGTGAAGTTCCGATTCAACTCGAGGAAGACCGAATGCCAGCCCCCGTCGTTAACGGCCCTGCCAGAAATGCCCAGGATGCCCGGGCCGGTGCCGCAGTCCAACTGGAACCACAGTTTGCCGTCCACGATCTGCGAAGGGGAAGCAAAACATCAGGGAGGTGAAGCTGGCAAGAGCACTATGCACCCTTTATTTATTTATTTATTATATTTATACCCCACCTTTTTTCCTGTAAGGAACCCAAGCCGGCTTACATAATCCTCCTCTTCCTCTCCATTTTATCCTCACAACAACCCTGTGAGGTAGGTTAGGCTGAGAGTCAGTGACTGGCCCAAAGTCACCCAGTGAGTTTCATGGCCGAGCGGGGACTAGAACCCGGATCTCCTGAGTTCCAGTCCAACACTCTAACCACTACGCCACTTTCCTTTGTTCTGACCTTTTTTTGTAGGAAAGCTGTAATACAACATAGCCAGTATTGCCATACACACACACACACACACGTGCTTGCCGTGATTGGTTGCAGCAGGTCTGTAGTTACATTTAACTGAGTTTATAATAGCCAAGCGTAGGGATTGTGTATCATTAACTTTGTGCACTAGGCCCCTTGGGGGCATATTCACACATATCTTTTAATGCAGGACTACCTAGCATTGAAGACCTTTTTTTTCCAGCTAATGACTGCATAACACGATCTGTATGCTTCCTTCCTGGGCAGAAGAAGAAGCTTTCACAGCCCCTTACTTTTCTCCAGCTGTCTCTGCTATCTCACCGCATCATCATCATCATCATCATCATCATCATCATCATCATCATCATCATCATCATCATTTTTATTTCTTACCCACCTCTCCACTTAGATCGAGGCAGGGAACAACCATAAATATAAAATACATAACTAGTTAAAAACATAGTAAATATTAGTAAAATATGAAATCTATGAAATATTCTTTAAAACCTTTAAAAGTGTCCTAAAAACGCTTAAAATGCCACTGGGTAGGCCTGTCGGAAGAGGTCAGTCTTTATGGCCTTTTTAAAAGCCAAGAGACTATCTAGTTGACGAGACCCCTCCGACAGGTCTGGGAGCAGCAGAAGAGAAGGTCCTCTGGGTAGAACCCACCAGCCTGGTCTTGGCTGACTGGATTCCTCCCAGAGGACCTAAGTGCGCGGGGCGGATTGTATGGGAGAAGGCGATCCTGCAGGTAACCCGGACCCAATATAACAGAGCAGGTACTGCTCCTAGACATTGGTGTCTCTTTCAGCTTCGCTTTCCTCCAGCTTTTCTCCTTGTTCCTGCTGTGCCTCTTCCTAGTGCCCCTCTCAGCTGTTCCTGTGCCTCCTCTCGTCCTGCATATGCAGAAGGATTCCCCGGAGCTGACCTCTGTCTGCCACCTGAACTATGGATTTTCCTACCTTCTTGGCAGAATTCTTCCACTTGACATCTGCCTTTTACCAAGTCAGATTTTGGTCCACCTAGCTGGAGCCCCAGTGTGGGAGCCTTTTAAGACCTGGATCACAGCCCCCTGCACCTACTCTGGAGTAAAAATGAAAAAAGAAGAAGACATGGCTGATAGACATAGATTTACAGTAATGTTTGTTTTGTCCTTGACTGACAGTGGCTCTCAAAGGTCTCAGGTAAAGTTTTTGGCTAGAGTTGCCAGGGACAGAACATCAACCCTGACATGCAAACTAGGTGCCATAGAACTAGGGATGGGCACCCAGCCTGGCACCCGACTTGCTGGGCGCTCAGCGAGCGCTCCCGCCACACAATCTGATCTGAGCCTCCGGCGAGTGCCAGCTAAGGTGCTCGCCGGACTTCCGGGTTCCCCGGCTCTACGTAGAATATAGCGTAGTATAGGTTAAAAACGGCCGCGGTTTGTGTAAATGCAGCCGTTTTTAATGTATACTTCGCTATACTCTACGTCAACGGTGTATCTTATGCCGTTTTTTTTTACGTAAGAACGTGTTGGAATATGGTGTCTCATATTCAGGTTTGCCTTCGGGCAAAGAAGCAACAGAACCGGCAGACATGATCAAGGTCATGCCTGAGCTAAATGTCACCTTTGGCCCAGTGTAGTGGGTGTACAGTTTTTTCTGTCTTCAGGGGATCTGGAGCAGGGGTCATGATAGAGTGCTTTCAGCTGGGATGACATCATGCTATGGGTGCAGCTGGCATTGCATCATCTATGTGTTCTTGTTGGGGGAATAAGGAGTTAATTGGAATAGGAGTTATTGATAGGAAAGCATTCTGTAAGTAAAGAGATAGTTTATGTATGTCTAGACTGTATCTGTTTTTGTCTGACATACTGTTCTCTTTCACTTTTTGTAATTAGCACTCTGTGTATGTTCTGTTCCTATTTTGCAAGTCTTAGTTTAGTAAACCTTTGTGTTTAAAGAAACAGACTTGTGTTTTGCTTTTTGCCTACTGGCCTAGCACTCGCTTCTCACGCCACAATCTCTCTCCGTTACAACTTCTGCAGCTGCCGGGACAAGGTTGTTTAACTTTGCCCCCCAGTGGCTCAAATTTCCAACAGAACGTAACTTCCATCCCCCAATCGAGCTCTGCACACATCCCTACAGTGGAACCAACTGACGGATAAAAACGGCTAGGCACTGCTGACTTCCCCTAGCTCACAGGATCAGATAGATCATGTGGCAAACTCAATCGACGATATAAAGCAGATCTGAATATGCAATAGAACTCAAAATCCACCTCTAACCTGTGGACACCACGGTCCTGGCATATGGTTTTCAGAACGTTTCTAGGTCTATGGCACAGTCTGATCCACCAAGCTGAATGCAAGCCACCATGTGTAAGCTGGTGGTCCTTTTCACCACCTCCATTGTCCGGGCCTGAGCAAGAGGCAGGTGAACCAGATGGCTCTGTTATGAGTTCAATTCTAAGTAACACCCCTGGATGAGACCTGGTTACTTGAAGGACTGCTGCCTCTCACACTCTCCTGCCTGCCCGCCCAGGTCATTGGTAGGGGGTGGTGAAATGGAATCTGCTTTATGTCCTACCACCATGAGAGGAGGCACTGCGGCACCTAAGCTGTGGAATTCCTGCCTTGGGAGATCAGATCAGTGCAACTGGTGCGTGCTTCCAAATCCTATTTTCTCCCTGCTGGGAAGGTTGCCGGCGGGGCAGCTGAAAACTGGGCCTTCTCCCCACCCCCACCCCGAAGTTAAAAGGATATTCTTTTAATTTCAGGGGGAAATTCCCTGGCTTTCAGGCACTCTATAGACAGCCTTCCCAGCTGCCCATGGGTCCTAGGAGGCCCAGGGGAGGACCTTAAGACCTCACAGCCTCTCCTGGGCATTCCAAGAAGTGTGGGAAGTCAGGCCAAATGGCAGTGTGGAAAGAACCACAACAGCCCTCAGTCTTTATTAGGGTAAGCAACTTTACCCTAATAAAGGGTATTATTAGGGTAAGCAAAATAACTTTTATTAGGATAAGCAACATACCTTTATTAAGGCAAGCGACACTCCCCACTAGTGCAGGCTCCAGGCTTTTGGGCAAGACACCCTCAATGGGGCCCCCTCCCTCCATGAGTCTACCTTCTCACTGCCATTGCCACCAGCTGCTCTTGCTCCTCATCCTCTTTTTCATCATTGCCACCACTTGTTTGCTTGACAGGCAGGGAGCAAGTGAGCAAGTAGGCAGTGGCATCTACTGCTCCTCCTTCTCACCAGCTCCATTGTCTGGGCCTGAGCAAGAGGCAGGTGAAGAAGCAGGTGAAGAGGAGCAACTCCACGGGAGCTCTTGTCAGTGGGCCCCTGCTGGGGTGCGGGCCCTTGGCAGATGCCCAACCAGGTCTACCTTTGACGCCGGCCCTGCTCCCCACCTCTGAAATCTTTGAAGAAATTATACACGCACACCCGCGTGCAGAGAGCAGAAAGTTTCCTGAAATTGAAGCATTGGGCTCGGCACAGAACTAGTTTAAATGCAAAACCTAACGGAGAGCAGTAAATTGTGAAATATAGTAGGAACCATTCATGTGGACAGATTTTTTTTCTTACAGACTCTCCTCTCCTGCATATTATATGCATGCAACTTCCAGAAAATCTATTCTACCCTGAAAGCTGGATCATATAAACATCACTACAGATATAATACGCTTTTCAGTCTACCTAAATGAAATGTCAAAGACGCATTTACAAAAATAAGTACATGCCATATATATATTTCTGAAATAACACTTCCGATCCTGGTGTGAAAATAGGATTTATATTTCCTCATTTCATCCTTCTTCTATTTTCTTGGTTCCCTTCTCTGTTTCCCCTTTATTCTTTTCCCTCTTTCATGTTCACATCATGAAATAAAGGGATCCTGCTAAAATCTTACAGTTGAAAGTGTAGCATTGCTAATGAATATTGTCTTCTTTAGTTTACGATTACATTCCATATGTGCTAGTGGTACATTGCACTGCACAGCACGCTGTGAATGGACTGTGATATTGCGATGACAGAGGATGACATCAGGTGGTGAACACGCTGAAAACGACATAACCAAATGGGTTACTGAACAGTGATGGGCAAGCCACCTGGCTTGGAAACAAGCTACATCTTCCCCCAAATTGCAGAACGGCTATTTTTCATTTCGGAGCCAATCCAAAATTCCTCTTCCTTCCATTGCCATCTGACTGTCAGGGATCACTTGCAAACCTCCCAGATTTCTAGCTATCAAATGACAATTTTTACTCAACCAGGAAAGGTCTAGGCAGGGCTTTTCCTGGTTGTGCAAAGCTGTCATTTTGGGAGTTTAAGGTTGGGTGGATGGGAAGGGGGGGGGTCCCAGAATTCTTATCCAGCTTGCATTTTAATCCAATCCAGAGAAGAATCCTGGTGGGGCTGCAAAATGCTAGCTTCTTCTTTGAGGTGAGTGTTGCAAGTCTCCGAAGCTCGTATCTGGGGGCAGGGTTCAGCAAGATTCACTGGCATCTCTTAGCTGAAACCTGCAGGGGAAGGGGAAGTGTGGGACATGTGTAGAAGAGAACCAGCTAGGCTGTCCTTCTCTCCACCGTGCATGTAACATAATGTGTGTGACACATGGCACCCCATATATACAATGGGCCCATTTCCGTTTTCTCTCCCCCCCACCATTTTGATTGTGTGTATTGGCCAGGGGTGTGGAACCTCTTTCAGCCCAAGGGCTGAATTCCTTTTTGGAGAAGCTGTTGGCGGCCGCAATCCAGCGGAGGGTGGGGCTGAAGGCAAAAGGGGTGGTACCAAAATACCAGCATATTTTAGCTTAAAGCTCTTACTGCCAGTAAGGAAGCCTTAAAAGAGACATTTCAGAGTGGGGGGAAATGGTGTAAAAGTCAGGAAACTACCAAACGGTTGATAGTTGGGGAAAGAGGAAGGGGACATAGCCTTCTGGGGAACCCCGGAAGGTTGGGAACATCAGAGGGCCAGATTTGGCCCCCAAGACTGAAGTTCTGCACCCCTGGTATAGGCCTTCATGTGGAGCACCTGTGTCAAATATGATGTATGTGGCAGAGGGAACAGTTTATGCTTTTTCCTCCATCACGCAAGTTTCATGTTGCATTGTCCCACCCCAATCCCTTCCTTTTGTGTCACACCTACCGGGCTGTAAACTGTTTTGGCAGCCATTCTGTTTTTATTTTTTGTGCAGTACCTATCAGAATTTTATGTGCTTCATAAATACAAAGGATGGCAATCCTGCGGCAGGTTCAAGTGTGGACAGAAGTGCTAATGACATCACCGGTACTGGCCAGGAAAGCCAACTGTTGGAAGAACTCACAGGCCAGAGACAGATGGTTGTGGTGAAAATAATACGATGGAGGCACTGTTTCTGGTGGTGACACTCCCTGGGCGTATTCGCACGACACAGGAACCGCGGGGGAGCAGAGGTCCCCCGCGGTTCCCATGTTGTGTGAACGCTGACCGGGGGCGTCCCCGCGGGACAGCTGCGCACGGGATGCACGCAAAGTGGGTGGTAGAGGAGTAAGCCCCTACCGCGCATGGCCACCCTGCCGTGTGAACAGCAGGTGGCCGTCCCGCGGGGGCCGCACAGAGGCGGCAGCCCAGAGTGGCCAGAGCTGCGGCCGCTCCGGCCTGTAGGGGCAAACGGCCCCTCTGAGCATCCTGGGCCGCCGCCCCCTAGCGCCGGGAGGTCCGCACTGCGGTGCAGGGACTGCCGGCTCCACCGGGTTCTGCCAACACCAGGGCGCAGGTCGTTTGCGGTGCCCCGCCGGACCACGCAGACGGCCCCGTGGTGCCTCCCCCGCTTGCAGCCTGGGTCGTGCAGACCGGCCCCCTCTCTTCAAACAGGTTTGTAGGTGTTTGAAGCTCTACCAAACCCTGAAAAGCAGGTTTGCCAGAGATAATAGCACAATGAGTGTGCACACCACAGGTGGCAATAGTATCATTCCACCTTCAATACTACCGTTATCTGTAGCCACAGTTGTCAGAAAAGCATTTGAGCTAGGATTGCTAGGATTGTTAGGGAAGATTATCGGGAGATATCCGTAACCTATCTATATTTGTTTTGTTGCCATATCTATTGCTGTTCCTCTATTATATAAACATATGAAGCTGCCTTGTATGGAGACAGATGGTCCATCCAGCCCAGTGCTGTCTGCTCTGACTGGGAGTGGTCCTCCAGCGTCTTAGGCAGGGGTCTTTCCCAGAACCTTCTACCAGGGATCCTTTTTAAATGGGAGATGCTAGGGATTGTACCTGGGACTTTCCGCAGGCAAGGCCTGTGCTAAACCACTAATCTATGGTCCCTACTCACTATTCTTTCTCCCTTTCTTCTTTCTCTTTTTGCCTGTTTGCTTGTGACCAGTCCATTTGCCTTCATGTTATCACAAGTACTTTTGCAAATAAATATTTAGGGATTTCCCCATTCCTGTTCATTACATTGTTCCGTTGCCAGAGTTCTGGGGAACTTCAGGAGTGGGGACTGGCATCATTGTTGCTGGCTTCAGGGATAGGGACTGACACTATGTATTATTATTATTATTATTATTATTATTATTATTATAAATAATAATACGATGATGATGATGATGATGATGATGATGACGACGACGACTAAAGCCTAGGCTCTCAGAGTGATGTACACAATAATAAAAACAAAACAAGAAGATCAACAAAATCTTTAACTCAAAGTTACATATACATATGTGTGCATCCACATGAAACCTCATTAAACTGACCGTACAAGCGGGTATGAAGGAACCTCTAAAGGGTTATACAGAATGGTGCACTTTGATCGCTTCACCAAATAAGCAAAATGAGATGAATGGGCATCGTATATCTTTTTAGAGTATTAGCCTAGCTAAGGTGCTTGGCTGGCATCCATATCTGCATATCGGCATTGGCAATAAAACCATCCAATGGTCCTTCAGGGACCTCCCCAGACTTGCAAAGTCCATCTGCAGTCACAGGACATGAATACAAAATACTGCCTACCCATCCATCTAGGGGAATATTTAGTTGGTGGGATTACATTTCGGGTCCATTCGAGCAAGATGGTAGATTTAATTAAAATATTACTTTCTCCCGCTCCTGCCACACCTGGGATCACATCCAAGGCTTCTTGCTGCTTAGTCAATGGACGTTTCAGGCAAGCCTTGACTGGTATAACATATAACGGCCAGTATAACTTGTCAGTATTGAACTTTACGGAATAAGGCCACATTTATTTATTTATTTATTTATTTATTTGTCGCATTTATGGATTGCCCATCTGGCTGGCAAACCTGGCCACTCTGGGCGATGTACGACATGATAAAATACATTTATATTACCAAGTGCCACTGATGGCAAGGAAGCAGCACCAGTTTATATATTTAACTCATTCCTGCCCCCACCTGACAACACAGGCTCCACTAGTCCTTTATTGGACAATTGGGGCTGTGAAGAGAGGTATCCTAGATTCCTAGCTCCCAGCAGCGCAGGCAGGGGCAAATAATTCCCAAGGTAGGCGGCCACCATCCCTTGCATCCACCTCAGCTTGAGCCAGGGGACTCTCAGAGCCTAGCGGACAGTCTTGGGCCTTGGGGAATAGGGGTTCAGCCCACCCTACTCACAAGCCTCAAATGTTAAACCATAGCAAGTGACCAAGCAGAAGACTCTGGATTTAGTACTCAGGCTTTCTTGGAAGGAAGCACACACAACTCTCAAGATAGGTGTGAAGTTTATTTACATAGTGTAGGGGGAAAGGGAATACAAGGCCATACAATGATCAGAGTAACCTTTGGAAATGACACTTCAGGCAAGAAAATAAAAGATACCTACATTTGCCCTATATGCTAGCTAGGTATGGGTCTTCCAATAGGACAAGTCCCAATCCGGGATCCAGAGAATCACACTCCTGAAAGCAAGTTGAAGCATTAAGACGAAGACAAATTGGAGGCTCCAGCCCCCTCTTTTTATGCTCAAACTCCTAACAACTCAAGGAAGATCTTTTTTAGCCAATCACAGCCTGGCTGGAACAGTGCACCAAAACCCCATAGGGGAGGGTGAAAATTCCCACAGGAATGAAGTTGAAATAATTCAATCCAGGGTTCTGAGTAGGGATATATGAGAATTTTGGTTTTGCTCGCAAAACATGTGAGCATGCCCAGTTTGAAGCCCCGAACCGGGGCTTCGAAGCCCCAAAGCAAGTGTGAGAGTGAGCACGTGTTTGCCGAAAATATCTGCAAATTGTTGAACATGTGCTCATATTTGCCTCGTTCTCAATTCCCAGCTTGATTCGTGCAAATTTCCTAATTTGTGCAAATTTCCTCAGTAGGCTGAATCAGCTCTGTTTTAGGCTATGGAGGAAATTTGCACAAATTAGGACATTTCTGTAAATTTTGGGAGATTCGTGCAAATCTCCCATTCGATCGCCACTCGATCTGCGCAAATCTCCGATTCACGCGAAGCAAGCAGCGATCGCAAATGCAATTCAGGCACAAGATGAGCAGCAAGACGATGTTCAGGGAATCCTGGTAATCTCAGTCATCGCTCTTTCACTCATCCCTAGTTCTGAGGGTGATGAGGGAGATCTCAGAATGTTTATGGATCTTCAGAGTACACAGTAGTAGAAACATAGAAGGTCTCTAGTTCTCACTCAGACACTTCCCCGTGGGAGTTCAATCCCATTAACTTGCAGCCCAGAACTTTTTGGTTCAGAACCTGTTCCCTCCACAGAAGCAGAGTTCTTCCATGATCCTAACCAGCGCTCTGTGAATCTTGGTTTGTCCAATTATTGGAACCCCAAACTAACCAACCCCACTTTAGGTGTCTACAGCACGAGGGAGTTTGAAATGAAACTTTACTGAAGCACCAAACTGCTCACCAGCTACTTAGATGGTAGGCCTTTACCATCTGAGGGCACCAGGTTGGAAAAGGCTGCACTAGTATTTTAGCCATCAAATGAAAACAAAGCATTGTTGCTACTGGCTGTTCATACCAGTAACTTACTCAGTTGCTCTGGCTACTGAATATGTCAGGCGGCTGTGGCAAGGGGCCAAACTAGATACGAGACAGCAGTTCTGTGTGCTGAAATATGGAACTGGCCCAATCTTGTAGTAAGGGGGTTGGGAATACTAATTTTTAAAAAATACTTTATTAAGTGTATACGTAATGAAACCAAACAAGTGACCTTAGCTGGGCACAAAACAAAACCATGAAACCCATCAAAAGGTACTTTGGGGAACTGCCTAGATTTGCAAAGTCAATCTGCATCTTGAGGAGATGGGCTGCAGGCCTTAACTGGTGGATGTGGGGAAGGTAGTGTACCAATAACCTTGAGCATCCCTTTTGCAGTTAAAATCAGACCCCTCCCCTCTGTTTCTCTGCAACTGGAGCAGTTCCACGAGTTTGAAGCAGACGGAACTGCTGCCATTTCAACGAGTTTGGCCCTAAGAGCTAAGCTAAAATGGATGAGCACGAGGCCTTGTACGGTGTACTCACACAACAAGGGATTGAGAGAGGTGCTGGAAATTCCACCCTCAGTACATTGCTCCAGGCGCATTTCTCCTTTCTGGGCACTGATACCAGAAGTGAGTCGGGAATGGAGTAAAATACCTGGAGCAACGGAGCTGGTATTAGGAGTATGTTTTGTGCTTTGTACTAGCTACTGTTACTGTTTTGGCTTTGCTTTTTATTGGATATTGCTTTTCCAACGGCCTATGGCTAAAATAATTAGACCTGAACTGAACTGAACCATATGCAGGGAGATCTGGACACCACCGTGCTTGCAAATTAGTGATCTGCCAGGTGGGACTGTACCACGTGCTCCACAGAATGTTTGAGTCAGTCGGCTGCTGAATCTCTTCCAGAACAGACACAACAAGGTTTATTAATCAGGGGCATGCTTTTAGCAGCCAGGAAGTGTCAGGAATTACTGTTACTGGGAGGCACATCTTAATCTGGTTTGCATTTTGGTAAACTGTTTTTACAACATGCATTTAAAATGTTACTACCTGTCCTGAGATGTTGGGAACAGAGCAGATGGGAAATTACAAATGAAATGGTCAACGTCAGTACCGCCTCGCCACACATTAAAAGTCAGGTCTGATCTCAATAATTAGTGTTGGCTTGCACATGGAATGGGAGATGATCTTTACCATCTGAAACCTGATATTCACTTGCATAAAACCTTTCTAAAACTCTGGTCTTGCCAAACGCTCTAGGTGTTTTAGCATAGGAAACTGCCTTATAACAGGTCAGACTCTTTGTCCACATAGCCCAGTACTGTCGAACTGGCAGAGTCCCAGAACCTAGTTCTCAAAGCAGACAAAACAAATGCTGCTCCCAGCAGTTCTTAATTCCCCAAAGCCTTCCTAAGAAAATGGGCTTTAGGGAGACACACCACCACACTCCTGAGGGAGGTTATTTTACAGTCCTGGGGCCACCAATAAAAAGCCGCCACTCCTTCCTGCAGATGACTTTGTTTCCTATGCTGAGAGAACAGGGAGAAGAGCCATCAGTGAAGAGGAGGGCATAGCTCAGTGGCAGAGCATATGTCATGTGCATTCCATGCTGAAGTTCCTGGTTCAAATCCCAGCATCCCCAGGAAGGGCAGGAGAAGACCCCTGCCTAAAACCCTGAAATGCTGCTGCCAGTCATTGTAGACCAGGGGAACATGGTTTGGACTACAACTCCCACAATCCCTGACCACTGTCCATGCTGGCTGGGACTTTGGGGAGTTGCAGTCCAAACATCTTGAGGGCACCAGGTTGCCTATCCCTGCTGTGGACAATACTGAGCTAGAGAGACCAGTGGTCTGCACTCAGTATAAGGCAGCTTCCTATGTTCCCAGAGTTTTCAACCTGAGGGATCCTGGGGTTCCTGAGGAATGTACTGGGGTTTCTCAATTAGAGGATGATTAACGGCAGTCCAGCTTCCCTGAAAAAGAACTTGCTCACCGCTACTGACCTTCTCCACAATGTGTAGCTGCAGGAGAGTGGTGTATATTCTAGATCATCTTTTATTTTATTTTATTTTCTTCATTCATTGGTTTATTCATTCTAATTATCTATTAGTTGCTTTTCGGGGCCAAGAGACCCTCAAAAAGCGAAGCACACACAAAACAGAAACAATGGGACATCAGGCAGAATACGCAAGCATAAAGTGGGCACAGTGAAACTGGCGCATGAGAAGAACTGCTTTGGATGACACAATCCACGAAGAAAAGCAGTAGTAAAAAGTTACATTTTAAAGACTATTTTGAATGCCAGAAATGAAGAGGCCAAGTGAATGTTAAATGGAAGAGAGTCTCACAACTGCAGGGACACTGTTGTGAAGGCCCCGTCTCGAGTGCTCACCAATCTAACTGATTTCACGGGCGGATACATCAGCGGGACCCCTAATGCAGGTCTTACATTTTGGGCAGAGTTAGATGGGTGCAAGTGGTCCTTAAGGTACATGTTAATGAACTGGGCCTGGAAATGCACTGGTAGCTTGTATAACTGGTACAAAAGTGGTATCACATGTTCAGCCTTCCTAGCCCCTCAAAACGTGACCCGGAACCCTCTACCATGTGCTGGTGTTATGTACTAGATGATCTGTAGGGGGCTTTCTCTGCAGGCAACCCAATGTGGAAAGAGTTCCCTGAAGACAGAGCGTTTGATAACCACTGTTCTAATACAGCTATTCTTCACTGGGGGCACCCCTGGGGTGGGGGATTCAGAACTTTAGGTGGAGAATGGTGGGGGGCATTTGGGATTTTAGGCAGCCCCTTCTTGCAGTAGTGTCTGACAGCCAACGGAAGAGAGTTGTTATATACTGCTCACCCCGCCCTGAGGTTAAAATCCTAGATTTCTCCCCCAGACCCTTAAAAAAAGGCCCCTGTTCTGAACCGCCCAGAGAGCTTCGGCTATTGAGTGGTATAGAAATGCAATAAATAAATAAATAAATAAATGAAAATAAAAGCGGCATGCAGCTAACAGGAATTAAACAGGATAACACTTCCCCATGTGGGGCAAAAATCAACAAAAAATAAGACTCATGAGACTTTTTTATAATAGCAACAAAGACAAGCGTGGAAACAGTTTCTTTTTTAAAAAGTGCCATTTGGGCTCAAACAAACCTAACATTAAGCCATTGGCTGATGGCCATCAGGCACAAGGCTCTCATCAAACGTATGCCTGAGATCTGTGTATCATATGCATATATCATAAATATATCCACGTATGAGCATAAAGTTGCTTTGTCTGGAATGCTGTTTTGACATCCTATTATTATGTTTTTACTCGTGGCTTAGGGGGCATTCAGTGATGATACTGTTTACTTGGTGGGTGGTAGTAGCAGGTTAAAGGTCAGAGGCAGTGTTGGGCTAGAGCCCCGAATCTTTCATCTGGCGCCCCGAATCTCTGGGAGGCCATCTGACCCACCACCCTGCTCTCCGTGGACACTTGCTGAAATAAAGCTACAGGGCCCCCGATTATCTCTGTTGCATCCGATCCCCCTGGATTAGCTGGCTTTTTGCCCATATGTGCTTCCCCTCCTGCTGCCCCCCTTGAATCTTTCTGCCTGAGGTTTTTTTCCTGAAATCAAATGCCCTCCTCTCCCCTGTCCATACACCCCTTTTACAAATAGGGGTGTCCTCAGGAGACAGCCTCCTTTAGGACACACACACTTTAGAGCATATGTAAATTAGCATATGCAGATTTGTGCTTTTTTTTTTTGTGGTCCTGAGCCCCGGATCTTTTTGGTACCTAGACCCGTCCCTATTAAAGGTTAAGAAACACGGATCTAATATTTGTAGGTCCCAGCAAGCCATTTGAGGATACTTCCTGGCTTCTAGATTTTTTAAAGGCTTGCAGACCTAGGTTCAAGCAGGCCTGTTTGGATAGTACATCCCACAAGTTTCTGGTAAAGACAGAGAACACCTTACTAAACTATACACTGCAGCTGATCAGACCTTCCTAAATAAGGGCAGCCTTGGCAGGTATTGCCAACAAGGTAAAGACTAAGTTGTCTAGTCTTGCTATATAGCATATTATACCCCCAGGAGCGTATTTCAATAGAAATACAGCTATCAGGAACAATGAGACAGTTCCATCATTGTTGCTGAAGCAGCAGTTTCTTTCCTCATTACCCTCAAAACTGAGAACGCTGGAGTTTCTGCCTGCACAGCTAAAAATGGGAACAGCATTCCCGATAGCGAGGGTCCAACGAGAGGGAAGCATATAATCAAGAAAAATAACTGCGGGAAAAGATAAACTTATTTTAATTACCTTCAGAATTATACAGGGATTTGCTCTGGTGTACATTATAATCCCATTGCTTTGCAGAGTCCGCAGACGCAGCGCCAACTTGAATTCCTCCTTCTTGCTATTTTCAGAAACCCGGTATTTGATGTAACTATTCCCAGCAAAGCTAAGGGAAGTGTGTCCTGAAATAACCATTTGGAGAACAGACTTAGGCTTCTTTTAAAAAAAAAACTTTTGCATTCTGAAATAAGACGCAGGAGATTATCCTACCGCTTGCCAAGAAGAAGAAGAAGAAGAAAAAGTTAATTAAGGAAGATGCATGGTTAACAAGGCTGATAAGGAGGAATCTTAAAAACAAAGTACCTCTTCGACAGATTAAAAAACCGTCTCTGCTGTATGCGCGCACCTTACGTTAAGGAAGATTAATTAGCTAACAAGGGGAGAAATGTTGTTCCTTGATAGGAATTATTACCATGCATAAAATGAGATTGGTGGTCTACTTGTAGTGAACAAACCAGATAACAATTTTTTTAAATTACTATTATTTTACTAGTTATCACTTTTGTGTACATGGAGCAGGCCTGTACAACCTGTGTCCCACAAAGCCAAATACAGCCCACTAGCCACATGTTATGACCTGCCAAAGGCTGGTTAACCCCTTTGTTTTTTGCAGTCCTGGACAGGCAGCGAAACCTGTACCTGTCCTCAATTTCTGCAGTCCCGAGTAAGGCACCAGGGACCCTGAACTGAGGGCTCTAGCAGCAGGGCCCAGGAGGTGCCTGGTTCCCTGCAGCAATCAGGGAAGCTTATAAGCAAAGGGAACTGCTGGCCTGAAGACTGCAGAACTGCAGCGCCACCTCTGTTACCAGGTTGCAAGATGAACTGCAGCTTTGAGTCCAGTGAGGACCAGGGGAGCTAATAGGGTCCCATCTGGCTTTATAGAACTGCTGGTTTTGGCCTGGTAGTATCTCAGACTGCTGCTTGACCAATACTTAATTACCTAGCTATTTCCAGGCCTCTAGCCATACGGATATGTCCTCCTGGCAAGTTAAGCTGGGTTATAGTGACTGAGCCAAAGGTACCCAGTGAGGATTTTAACCTAGGTGTCCCAAGCCCATGTCCAACACTCTTATTCACTACACCAGGGGTAGGTAAGTAGCCTGGAGCCTTCCAGGTATTTTGGACTACAACTCCCATGAGGCTAAGTCAGCATGGTCAAGGGTCAGGGATTGTGGGAGTTGTAGTCAAAAACATTTGGAGGGATCCAGGCTGCCTAGCCCGGCACTACGCGCTGTTTTCCTCACCAGGTGGTATGCAATTTCTCTGCTTCAGGGAATCCTTACTTTGAAAACCAGCTCTGAAGCGAATGAAAATAATCTCGTCTGCCTTCTTACTCCTGCCCTAAAAAACAGAAGAAACACTAATATTTCTTCAGCTTTTTAATCCCACCTCCTACAACAAGGGCATTGTATAAAAGAGGTTTGCAACCTCTCTCATAGGGCATCTCCCCAAGTCAAAGAAGTATTGTAAGAACGTGAGAAGGGTCGCAAACCAAAGGCCAATCTAGTCCAGCATTCCACTCCCCTGTGAGATACCCACAAGTAGGGTATGAGTGCAATAGCACCTTCCTGGTCCTGTTCTCCAGCAACTGGGATACCTCTGAAACCCAGGCACACTGCCTCTGAAGTAGCATATGCTCTCATAATTAGTAGCCACTGATAGTTTTAGGGCGCTATCCTTTGGCCCTCCAACCTTGTCTGGAGAGCCATAGAAGAAATCAGACTCCCAACTGTGACCTTGGAAATCCCTTCTGATGTTGCAGTGTAGAGTCCGAGTGTGACATGACGTCCCCCCCCACCAGCTGGCGTGGTTCTTACCGGGCCATCTGGAAACCAAAGCTGGAGGACCAACTTCAGTTCCGGCATGGGGGGGGCGCGTTACCGGGGGTGGGGAGGGGAGCAGCGATGCACCACCGGCTTCCGAGGAATCCAGGCAGTGCCCCAGACTCTCCTCCTCACAAGGAAAGGTAAAACATTAAGATGGCTGAAATCAGCCATCGAAAGTTTTGAGGTGAGGGGACGGGAAATTGTGTGGAGGTGTGGGAACTTTTGGGGTCCTAGCAATTTCAAGAAAACATCTAGGAATAAACAGCTTGATATATTGGTTCATGGTGAGAGACTGGTAGCGGAGGGTGCTTATTCATCCATTTATTTGATTTATACCCCACCTTTCTTTCAAGGAAATGGCGCTCAATGCTGCTGACAATAATCATAACTGAAATTTAAAATAAAGAACATTGTAAAAGCAATAATAAAAATACATTAAAACAAAATCAAAAACTCGATTAAAATTCTATGTGTGTGATGAGAGAATGAAGGATCCCACAGGACACTAAATGTGCTAATGATATCTGCAATCCTATCTGCCGTGCTCCTCCCGCCCTCAATTGGATGCCCGTAATCCTCCGGGTTCGGATAGTTGCGGGTACTCACATAGGATGGGGCTGTTATACTCCATGAGTTTATTTAATCCCCTTTAAAAGCCATTCACTCTCCTTTTTTCTAAGCAAAACTGACCCAAACAATGTGTGGGGTCTTGCTTCAGTAACAGCTCCGACACAGAAGAGGAGTTGGAGCTGGGGGAAGGGCTCACACCTGGGGCTGATTGCAGCCAAGGCCAGGCGACCGTGGACAGTCCCCCCTCCGCTGGGGAACAGGAGCTGGGAGAGCGGAGTAAAGATTCTCAGCTGCAGGCACCGACCTTGGGCTCTCGGGGAGGGCTCAGGGGAGGAGGGCCCCTCAGGGTTGCAGCCGGCCCAAAGACGACAGGAGAAACACCTGGCTGAAAGGCGCATGAGCAGAAGGAGGCGTAGCAGGCGCCTCCTGGCCCGGTACCCATGCCAAGATCCAGAATCAGATTCAGACTGAGATCGAGGCTGGGTCAGGGTTGATAGTCCAGCTGCGGACCCTTGCTCAGGGTAGAAAGCAACGACGCTGTTCCTGGCAAGGCTTCTACACTCCTTGATTCCCCGTGATCTCCCACCCTCTGAACTCTGGACTTTGGCTTGGTTTTTGGACGGGTGTAAGGTGGAGGAACTTTTCGGTTCTGCTTGTAGCAATAAAGACTCTGTTTGGACCTGCACTGTCTGGCGTGATCAGGTGGGACACAACACAATGTAACCTTTCTTCACAGGGGACTTGCTCCAGCCCCTTGATCCTTTTGGTGGCCCTTTTCTGCACCTTTTCCAACTCTACAATATCCTTTTTGAGATGCGGCGACCAGACCAGATCATCCCAAACCATTCCCCAGTGTAACATGAGCAAAGAGGAGGGTCATTCTGAAACCTTCACTCTCCTTGACTTTGGGTCAAGGTAGAGTTAAGAAGAAAAGGGAGGCGGATGGGGTTTAAAGAGGCCCACGCAACACCTTTTATGACATCCGAACAAACTGATACAGTGACAGAGCAAAATTTGTACCTGAGCACTCTCCGAGCTTTCCGGGAGGGCACTGGCAGATGAAAGGCCTTCGGTTGATTTCATAGCCCACACACTGCATATCCCCTGGACAGGGTTTATCTGTGCATGGGTCACTAGAGCCTGGACACAATCCTCCTGTTGTACATGTGGAAAAAACAAACATATATTCCCATGTTATCCATCGCATAAAATAAAATGTTCTTAGGAGGAAGGCGGGGCTGAGGTGTGAGTATTCGTCCTTAATGGTCCTTCAACAAGACATACCGTAAGCAAGGCTTCCTTTCTTGCGGGGTGGGTTTATTTATTGAAGTGGTTAATCCCTTTTCTCCTGTGGCACCCCGGTTGTGGAATGAGCTCCCCAAAGAGGCTCGCCTGGTGCCTAAATTGTACTCTTTCCGGCGCCAGGTGAAGACCTTTTTATTCTCCCAGGCATTTGAATCATTTTTATTGTGTAGTTTTTAACTCTGTTTACTGTAATTTGAACTGCTGCTAGCTTTGCTGTTTGTTTTTAATCTGTGGTTTTAAATTTTATAGTTATATTATATTGTATTTTACGGTTTTAACTGTTGTAAACCGCCCAGAGAGCTATTGGGCGGTATAAAAATGTATTAAATAAATAAATAAATAATCCCCAAGTGATAGCTATGTCTGCTGCTGCATGCTTCCTGAAGGGGTGCCTGTTTCCCAGGACTTGCTGCAAATCGCTAAGGACAGAAGTAGCAGGAACACTGGAGAACTGGGGAGAAACTTTAACAGCATGCCACACCTCCAAGCAACTCTTAGCTGTCCCACCACCATAAATTTGTATTGAATTATATAATCTATCGCAGCCTTCCCTAATCTTTTTAGTGATTTTTTCAGGGAGGATTGTGACTGGGGCAGAAGTGTTTGCAGTGCAGCTCCCTCCTTAACACCAACTCAGAGTGAGGGCAATGAGCTTCCTGCCTCAATCTGAATTGGCTTTCTGCCACATTGCTGAGTTTGACTGGCTACATGGCATTGTTACAAAGCCAAATATGACTGACTAGATGGCAGCATGACATTGACTGGGCAGGTATGAGATTTCTGATTTGCTGGTATCATGTGATTAGCAAGGACCTGTAGTTTGGTGGTGGTGGGGAAATTCTAAGGTAGTAGCTGATCAGGGCTGCAAACTATCTGAGAAAAACAGTGGAAAAGATTAGAAAGTGTGTGTGGAGGGTGTTGTGGAACATTTTGGGGGTCCCTGAGCACTGTATTTTCACAGGAAAAACATTCTCATGGAAAATAAAACAGCTTGATACTATTTCTAACCATGGTTTCAAACTGGCTTGAAGCAAACCATGGTTAACTATAAAAATTAAGGAGGGTGCTTATTCATCCATTTATTTGATTTATACCCCACCTTTCTTTCAAGGAAATGGCGCTCAATGCTGCTGACAATAATCATAACTGAAATTTAAAATAAAGAACATTGTAAAAGCAATAATAAAAATACATTAAACAAAATCAAAAACTCGATTAAAATTCTATGTGTGTGATGAGAGAATGAAGGATCCCACAGGGCACTAAATGTGCTAATGATATCAGGCAGCATAATGGCTTAATTGGGCCCATCAGGTGAATTGTTTTTTTAAACAAAACATGCTTGAAGTTGCAGCACAAAATCCAAGCAAAAGAAACCTTAGTGAGCATTTCAAGATAGTAGTCTAGTACTGTTTCAAGATGGCAGTTTAGCATCCATAGTATTTTTGCAAGGCTGGCTATGGTAGATCAATGCACCCAACTTGTGCAACCCAACCGGTGGGACTGCACAGGTCCTCATTCTGCAGATGGATTCCATATGTGACAGCATTGAACAAAATGTGACAACAATGAACTGAAGGACTTGGACATGGGGAGCAAGGCACCATTCCACATTGCTGGCTGCTACTGGCAGGAGTGGGGAATCTCACGTGATAACATCATGACATGGGGTAAACTGTACTACATATTGTCATGGGGGAAGAACAGTGACAAATTGCCGCTGCTTTGGGAGTGTTTCTCAAAATGTCTAGTTCTGCCCATATGTATTCACACTGGCATGACTAAATCAGTAGTGATATTCACTCATGTTCAGGACACAGTCTCAGCTGTCAAGTTAATCCTAAAATGTTTGACCATTAAAAGACCTCACAAGTCACAACATCCGACAGAGCCATGAAAACATATGGCATCGATCTTCCTGGCTTTTAAGCGAAAGGAACTCAGAGGAAATGAATGCATATGAGGGCCAAGTTCTACCCATATTACCGCTTGTGGGAATTGTAGGCAAGCTCGTGCACTTAAGGCCAAATTTAGAAAGACAGAGAGGCTCAGTAAGCAATAGATTGATATTCCTTCTGTTGACTTGCATCCTGAACACAGAAGGAAAAGAGAAGGTGTGGAGGATAAAGGAAATAGAGGAGAGACAAAAGCTCCATAAATTCCAAATTTACAATGTTAAGGCTGGCAACTGGTGTACATAGGAATACTGCCTCTGATACTGGAGGTAGCATATAGTCAATCAGGACTAGTAGCCATTGATAACCTTCTCCTCCATGAATTTGTCCAACTCCAATCCCCTTTTAAAGACCTCCAAATTGGTGGCCATCACTACATCCTAGTGGAAGTGAGTTCCATAGTTTAACTAACTATGCACTGTGTGAAGAAGTACTACCTTTTATCTTTCCTGTATCTCCCACCAATCAGCTTCATGGGATAATCCCATTGGATTCTAGTATTGTGGGAGAAAAATGTCTCCCTATCCACTTTCTCCACACCATGGATAATTTTGTACACCTCTGTCATGTCTCCCCTTACTTGACTTTTTTCTAAGCTAAATAGCCAGAGAAGTTATAACCTTTCCTCATAGGGAAGTTGCTCCAGCCCCATGATCATTTTAGTTGCCCTTTTCTGTACTTTTTTCCAACGCAGGCTCTGCTCTGTGTTTCGCAGTAAAAAGCAATGCAGTTGGTGGAAAAGCAGGAAATAGCCTTTTCAGTGTTGGCACCCTGATTGTGGCACGGTGCACCCTTGGGGTATAACCACTCCAAAGGAGGTTATATAGGCCCCTTCTCTGTTGCCTTTTAGCTGGGCGGTTAAGATGTTTTCATTCCACCAAGCTTTGACTGTTTGGATCTATGTTATTTGTTTTTATTTTTTATTCTGGCAGGTGTAGATTTTTAGTAATCAAAACATTTTGAACTGATTAATCTAACAACTTTATGTGTGTGTATGTGCAACATATATAGATATAGATATAGTATGTATGTATGTATGTATGCATAGCATCTCAAAGCAAAGAACCAGGGCTGGCCCAAGACATTCTGCTGCATGAGGTGAAGGACAAAATTACACCTCATCTCACAATTGGCCTACAGAAGCCAACTGGCAGCCGCATCTTATTCAACAGTGGTGATGGGACAGCACCCTCTACCTCACCTGAGAGTTGCAGGCTAGCTTAGAGGGTTCAGGGAAAGCTGGACAGAACACATGGTTCTGCCTTCCAATGTAGGGGAATGCCCAGGGAGCTGCCACTGCTACCCCTTTCCACAACATGCATCGTCTGCCACCTGAGGAGACTGCCTCACTCTGCCTCATGGTAGGGCCAGCCCTGAGGAGAACTCTCTCTTATTCAATAGAAGGCATGCTTATTAATCTCACAAAATCAGTATTCCCTGACCATGTTACGTTATTTATTTAACTACAGAGTCTTATTTACAGCATGTAGAGGAGGCAGTGAACTCATATGAAGGGCAAACACCCTTTGCAGTTATCACACACAGTCCCTAATGCACTTCAGTACAAGGTAAACACGGGCTTGCCCGAAGTGTAGTTCAAATCATTTTGCATCGTAGGTCTTTCTGTGGGACCAGAAAAATTACTACTGTAAGTTCCAAAATGGACACAGACTGCCTGCAAATACAGCAGTGCCCGTAAATGTCTGTGCTTGATGTACAGTGCACTGCGGTCAATTTAATCTTTCAGAGGCTCCCCTAGCTTTGTCTATTATTTGCTTGCCAGGTCTGGGAGGAATAAAACAACTCACATAGACCTGCCTTGCCATAAATGAACAATTTACAGTACCAGGTGCAGTAATGGGAATAAATGGCCAAACTGGAAAGCCTTATACCAGGGTTGGCCTAAAACTCTTAGCGCAGCAAACGACACCTAGATATTGCTGTGGCATACATCATTTGCCGGAAACATTTGTTATAACAACTTAAGGACCTTGGCCAGCAACTAGCTTTGCCAGAGGACTAGTCTGAGGACTCCTGTGGCCTATATATTCATGTCCCATTGCCACAGAGATGACTAATCTTCATTCCTCTTTTGCCCTCAGGATTGGCAAGTGGCGATGGGGGGAGATGACACCAATTCAGGAGACCATGTTTGGCGCAGGGTATGGCAGACGGGATCATTACATTTATTTATTACGTTTCTATCCCACCTTTCTTCCATCGTGGAACTGAAGGTGGCTACATGCAGTTCCCAGGTGGTTGCCCATCCAAGCACTGACCAGACCCTAGACCTGCTTAGCTTCAGCAAGGTGGCCGCCTCATGTGCCTTCAGACCATACCCCGGGACATGACTGGAAAAGGAAATGACACTAGCTTGCTCCTGTGTCTACAGAAGCAGCTTGACCTGCAAAGATTAGCCTCAGTTGTTTCTTTCTGCAAAAGTTGAATCACCTACCCAGGCTATGATACATGCCTCTCTCCCTGTCCTGCTTGTTTGTTTTAAACACCATCAGCAACACTTGGTTAAAAATCATGGTTTCTATTCCAAGAATGGAGGAAATCCTGGGTCTTGCTGTTTTATTTCTATTTTGTTTGTTATTTAATGCACAGGGAATTTGGCAGCAGTGATCTAATGCTTTGCTTTAAAATTACAGAACAGTTAAAATGCTATCCTTAGAAGATCCTAATTGTCCATCTGATTCCGCTGGCACTTTCAATGTATCTAGTGCATATCGCACAGGCATCGCGTATAGATCTGTATGCACAGGGTATTTGTTCTCGGAACACAATTAAATTTTATGTCATGTCAGGCAATAATTTTCAACAAGCCTCTCCGTGGCTGACAGATAGACAAGTCACTTGGGCAAAAAAAGCTGCAGGACTCATGAATATACATAAGCTTGTGGGAAGACAACCCTGCTGAGATTTTGGAACAAGGCACCGCATGTTTTCACAACCTTTTTACCTCCAGTGAAATCTTTGACACCAAGCAATAAAATCAGTATGCCGCCTTGTAATCCATCTTTGCCCTGTTTCAGCTGATTCATCCACTAGGCAGAGTAGGTTCCCTAAGAAGCTCAGAGGCATGTGGGAAGAAGGTAATCACTTAATGCGACCGGCCTGTACAACTGGTGACCCAGCAAGCTAAACACAGCCCACCAGTCATGTGCTGCTGCCTCCCAGGTGCCTGACAACGTCCATGTTTTTGCAGGCTTAGCCAGGCAGCAGAAGTGGGGGGGGGGGTTGTTTGCCAAGCCCCCTTGCTGGGACTTCGTTCATAGCATGTGGGCTGTGCTCAGCTTGATGACTCACAAGGTGTATAGGCCAAAAGTGCAAGGATCACACAAACCGACAGTTCAGGCAAATTGTTGGCAGGTAACCTTCGTGACGGCAGAGCCCGTCAAGACCCCACAGCAGCGGGACCCCGAGTTCTCTTGGTTTGGCACTGAACTGGTGCTAGGATGTGATCCTACAACTAACATTTAATTACACCAGGCGTGGGCAACACATGGCCAACAGGCCACATGTGGCCCCCTGGCCACTTTTGAGGCCCCCATTGCCCCTAGACCACTGCACCACTGAATTTGCCACCGAGATTCTGTGGTGCGGGGGCAAAAAAGCAACGGTTTTGCTTGAAGACAAGGCATGCGCTCGCTGTGCGCCTTGTTTTAAAGGGAAATTGCTGCTGCTTTTTTTTGACTGCTGCTGCACCACTGCGGCAATTTTGGTGGCACAGCAGGTGTTTGGCCCCAGGGCCCCAAGAAGTTAGCCAACCCTGGATTACACCAATGCTGGTTACCACTGCACAGTGCCAGTGCAAAAGGGCACTTCAGTGTAAATATCAGGGAGACGGAGGAGACAGGACCCAGATAAGCACCTTTGGGGGGGGGGCTCTTTGAGTGGCTCAGGAGCCGCAACCGCTACTGAAGTAATGTGCCCCCTACCTTTTCCTTCTTCTCCCTCTTTATCATCGAAAGGAGTTCTGCCAGGCAACTGACGCCACACTGGACAGCTCTGTTCCTTTTCGCCAATATTGTGCTGTGGCTTTAGCTTCGGCACTGCAAATTGCGCTTTGCACAAAGCCCCTATTCAGCACAAGCCAGCAGTCCTATCCAAGGGTAAGAGTGGTCCTGACAGATAAACTAACAGCATTTCAACTTTTTAAATTCAAGCTCCTGTAGGTGAATTTTATAGCCGTCACAAAACTTTTAAAATATTGAAGCCCTGGAGAGAGTGCTTTATGTCTGCTCTTTGTGGTTAAAAGGGCCCCCAAGGTACAAATCATGTCTTATTGCATTGTTCCTGGCTAACGTGCATTTTCAGGGTGATTTCACAAAGGCACAGACTAAAAACCACTAAAGCACACATGAGGACGTTATCCACCTTTAGGGATTTGTAGCCAAGGCTTGAGTATCTACACTGCGGTCCAGCAGTTGTTCTGTTGTTCTTCATTGCTTCCAAAATTAGATCCAGCAAATATACATTAAGGGTGTGTCAGTGTCATTCTCTCTAGACAAGCCCAGAAGAGATCAAGGGCACTCGCCTAGGCTACAGTTAGGAGGAATAACGCTGCAATCCTATGCACACTTACTTGGAACTAAATAATAATAATAATAATGATGATGATGATGATGATGATGATGATGATGATGTGCAAATGGACTGGTGGAGGCAGTCTTCCTTGTTCCCTCCTCCCCATGGCGCCTGAAAATGCTACTCAGGTGGTCGTGGGGCCTTGCTGAACGGGGTGAGCTGTGGTGTAACGGCAGATCGCTAAAAACTGCACAGAGGCAACTTATGCAAGGGGAGCCCTTCCACCCATGCAAGGCGGACCCTGGATCCAACCCAGCTACAATTCTGCAAGTAAGAACATCAGAAGAGCTGTGCTGGATCAGACTCTGCGCTCCTCTTACTTTGCAAAACAGCAGTGTTTCTGAGGGGGAGGGAAGGAGGTCGAGGCACCACCAGGATACATTGTACCTCGGCGGTGCCAGTCTCCTCCCTCTCCACCCCACCCACTGAACCCCTTCTCCACGCCAGCTGTGTGGGGCAGGGAGGGGGATCTCAGTGCGGATCCCCAGCTCCGAGGTTGGAGTGATTTCCCAACCTCGGAGCTGGGAACCTGAACGATCCTATGGCCCTTTAGATGCTGTCTAGGGGGCATTGGATTGCTCTGTAAAGCACCAATGAGCCCCAGTCTGCCACAGAAGGCCTTCTCCTTGTCCCTTCAGGCAGAGCAGCTAGACTGGTGGGGACTAGGAAGAGGGCCTTTTCTGTGGCGGCCCCCGTACTGTGGAACTCTCTCCCGAGTGACCTCCGCCATGCCCCCTCTCTGCTAAGCTTCCGCTGCTCACTAAAAACTTGGCTGTTCAGGCGGGAATATGGGGTGGGCTAAGATTTTAAAATTTTATACTGTTTTAAATGTATTTTATCCTGTTTTTATCTTGTGTACATCGCCCAGGGTGGCCAGTTTGCCAGCCAGATGGGCGATTAATAAATGTAAATAACAACAACAACAACAGTCAAAATATTTAACCGCTGCTGGACATGAAACCTAACTAGAATGGAAGCGGCTCCTGAGAATATCGCCTTTGCCACTAAGGAATGTTTGCCTGCCAACACAGGGTAGTGACTCCATGGACTGATTTTACTGTGGATGCATACTAATTCGCAACTGGATTGTGCAGAATCCACCAAGCAGCTACATGAGCTACACACTGATGTGCTAGCAAACAATATAAACACCATGGCTGCATCTACATAGTGCAGGGGGTTCTCAACCAGGGGGGAATTCCCCCCAGGGGGGGAATTTTAGGATTTCAGGGGGGGGGGATTGGGACCACAGCCTCAAACTGTTGGAATACTGATCTTTCTACAAATTATAATTCTACAGATTGTACATAATCTACAGGGCATCACACCTTATTGTATGGCACAGATTAAGTCGGACAATCTTGGAAAGGGGGGAATGACATTCTGACATATGGTGAAAAGGGTGCATGGGGAAAAAAAGGTTGAGAACCACTGACATCGTGGCTGGGGCATGCTGGGAGTTGTAGGCCAAAAACATCTGGGGACCCAAGGTTGGAGAACACTGCTCCAGAGCACACCAAAGTACATTGCCCCTGATTCAGGAGGTACACTGTGTACCTTGCCCATTCTTTCCATACCTGGAGATGTCAGAGCTTCTGCAGTACAGTGGCTAAGAGCGTGGCCTGTGGATTCCCTGCGTGAAATGGCAGCTGAACTCCAGATATACACCATGGCCTTAAGCAAGCCATCAGTCTCTGTGAGGGATTGAGGCCTACACAGGATTGGGTTTGTTGAGGCCTACACAGGCTTAAGTTTGTTGAAGCCTGAAGGCCCAAACACTCCAGGATGGGAGGGGGAGTTTGAGAGTTTTAGTTTACCCAATGGAAGTTAAGAATTATATCTCCTATTCAAAGTCACATGATTATAACCTTCCATTCCTGGGAAGGCTATATATGTGTGGGGTGAGGTCAGCTAGCAGCAGTGGGAGCCTAACTGCAGAAGCAGAGAGAGCAGTTAGTGCTGAGAGAGAGCTGGCAGCAGAGAGAGCTAGAAGCAGAAGGAGAAGCAGAGAGAGAGAGAGAGAGAAACTGGCTGCAGAGGAGATAGGTAGTCTGAAGTTAAACTAGAGAACATTGGACTGTTTGTTTGTTTTATTTTTTCATACTTGCTTTTGAATCATAACCACTCTATTAAGTAATTTCCCTAATATCATAAGTAAAGTGCTGTTGTTTACCCTGGTTTGTTGGAGTGACTTATTCACCACGCCTAAAGCCTTTCCCAAGCTACTGGAACCAGGCAAAGGATTTGATCTCCTAGAACGGGAGAAACTTTGAGAAGAGGCAGAGATCTTCCAAAGGGCAGATCAAGGGGTCCCTGTAGTAGTGGAACCTTGACAGTCTCAGTCTCGGTTCCTGCTCTGCAACATGGAGGTCATAATACTGCTGGGCCACGTTACTGGGCTGTTGTAAGGATTTCTAAGAGAATGTATGTAAAATGCTCCGAATATCTAAGAAGCACCTCATGCTAAATATTAAGAGCTGAGGTTATTGTAGTATGAGCGGGCACAGCCCAGCAACAGGAACTCAGAATACTGAATAGTTTTACAAACGGGACGCATAGTATTACTGGGGTTGTAGCAGGGGCTCAGGTTAAAGCTATTGATGGCTTCCTTCAAAGTGTCAAGGCAGAAAAAAAAAGACTGGAAATCCAAAGCACTGAATCTGCTTTCGTCTTCTTTTCTTTTGCATCTTTTATTTTATTTTCCAGACAGGAAAACCAACTGCTGTCATGCTACGGAGCGACATTCTGTCAGCGGCTAATGTTGACTTGTGACAACCGGTATTTAAACTATACTGTATACTGTGCAGTGGTGTCAGCAAAGTTCCCGAATGGTTAAATCACAGTCATATCACTGACTCTTTAGTTCCCACCACCAGGAACGTTGTCCTCTAACTACGGTTCTCGGAACTGCCTGTGGGAAATGGAAACTCTTTCAGCCACCACAAATGGTATGCCTCTAAAGTTTTCTGGGGTGGTTTTAGAAAATTACTTGACAATTGTTTTAAAAAGCTGAAATAGCACAGAGTGGCTTGCGGGAGTCATAAGGTTGGATCCAATGGTATTATTCCTACCAACGTTGTTGCACAAGCTACAGTACAAGCTGTTGCATGAGGCATTGCAAAAGCTCTTCTGCAAATCATCGTACCAGGCATTGCACAACTCATTGTGACTTCATTAGATTGATTGATTGACTTCATTAGACTAGGTGTTGCTTGTGCTAGTTATGCTAGTTCTGGGATATATCCAATGTTATGCGAGTGGACGAATTACAAGAGCTGGCATTGTTCTGATAGCGGTTGTACAACTGCTATCAGAACTAGCGCAACTAGTGCAAGCAACACCAGAAGCTGTAATGAGCTGTGCAGTGCCTTGTGCAAGGATTTGCAGAACAGCTTGTGCAACGCCTGGTATGACAACTTGTGCAAGGATTTGTAGGGATTTATGATCATTTTGTTTCGGTGTGCAAATCACTTGAAAATGCCCCATTCACAACCCTGAAGGAGAACGTGAGCGCATTTTATCAAAAAATGTTCAGAAATTCCACTTGCATTCATGTTGGCAAAATATGCACTTTAAAAAAATACCCAGCTTCAAAAATGCACAATTTTAAAAATGCACAACTGGAAAATGCACACTTTCCACATTTGAACCCATTCAAAACACAGGTTACAAACAAGAATGGGGGAAAGACAAACTGAGCTTTGGAGTAAAGTACAGAGAATTTCAGCAAGCTCGAGCATTCCTGATTCTCCCATCCCTTATGCAACAGCTTGCCCAATGGCTTGTGTACAACGCTTTGTGCCGACAGCTTGCCCAATGGCTTCTGCAATGTACTGTCCATCAGCTTGCACAATGGCTTGCCAAGAAGAATCCAAGTGTTGGATTTGACACTTGTGCAAAAATACATACAGGATTTCTGCAAGTGGTAGAAGCTTTGCACTAGCAGAATGACACTAGTGGATGCAAACCATAATGTTGGCAGTCAGACACCATGGTTTGCTAATTAAGAGTCAGCTCAGGAATGTGTCGTCCATCCCGCACTCTTGAAAACAAATTCTCTTCTGTTATCAATTGCAATCATGGCTTATCATGCATGTACTTCACACATATCTCACCATTCTTCCAAGGAGCTAAGGATGACATATGTGGTCCCCTTCCCCATAATCCTCACAACAGTCCGATGAAGTTAAGCTGAAAAATACTGACTGGCCCAAGATCATCGAGTGAACATCATGGCTAAACAGAGTTTTGAACCCTGGTGTTCTTGGTCCCAAGTCCAATAGTTTAAAACATCACACCAAGCTGGTTCCTTCATTAAATGGGCATAATATGGCTCCATTGTAGACCAGAATATAATTTTCAGGGAGCAAATGTTACATCTGCATTCTGCCTCTATGGCAGAAACCAAGTTTGGCAATTGGTCAAATCCTTAATTCAGATGTAATCGGAAACATATTTTAAGTGTAGATCATTAAAAGAGGTCACATCTATATTGAAAGAGAAAATTAATTATCAACATGGACTCCTCTTCGAATTAATTCTGATTGATAGGCATGGCTGTGTACATTCCTAGTCAGACGGAAGGGTATTTATGTTTGGAAAGAATTATTGCTATGATTATTTCTGATGTGTTGTAAAGCAGATTTTCCTGAAGTCTTACGGAGTGGGCGCTCCTGCTCAGGTGGTGGATCGGGAGGGATGGCGGATCATGCCCTCACCCTGCTAGGAGTGCCCCCATGGGCACTGCTGCTGCTGCACCATCCACAAAATGCCACCGTGGGAGAGTGGCCTGCGGGGGGTCCTTGGAGCAGGACCCCGATCTCTCGCTCTAAATGCGCCATCAGAGTTGGGGGGGGGCTTCACCAAGGAGAGGCTGCCCGCCAGATCCCTCACTTTGGGAGAGTCGTCTGAGTGAGAGATCGGGTGGGCGGGCTCCCTGGAAAGGCCGTCTGCCTGATCTCTCGCTTTGAGGACTCTGCCAAAGTGAGGGATCAGGCAGGCGGCCTCCCCAGAGAGCTCGCCCTCCCAATTTCTCATTCTGGGAATGCTTCCACAAAGTGAGGCATTGGAGACTGGAGACTGCCTGCACAGGGGTGTGGGTGGCGGCAGTAATGGGGAGTGTCATGCTCCTGCCCATGGGCAAAGCATTATATCCGTTAGTATGTGAGGGGAGGGGGGAGAGTGAGAGGAGTGTGGAATGTTGAGGTGTCTGCTGATTGGCTGAGAGGGTGAGAAGGGGTGTGTGTGAAGCCTGTGACATAAACAGTGGGCGGTGTTGTTCAGGAGGGGAGTCGCAGAGGGCTGTCTGAGGAGAGGTGGGGAGAGAGAAAGAGAGAGGGGGAGCGAGTGCTGTTATTGCTATGGAGCTGTGGAGGGGTAGGGTGGGTAGAAAAGTATTGAGTGGAGTTGGGAGCTGGAGTCTTGTCAGAGAGAGAGAGAGAGAGAGAGGGCGTTTTCAACATTTAGAATGAAATAACATTATCCATTTCCCTACCCTTGATTGTAAATAAATGAACTTGTTTCCTTTTTAAAAATTTAAAAGGAGTGGTCTGAGTTGGTTACCCTGAAGGGGGTTGGTGCCAGTGAAAGAGATTAAGAGAGTGACTGTGGAGGTGGGGCCTGACAGGTGGTGGCAGCGTTGGGACTTGACCATAATAAAGCTGCGAGTTTGAGACACAAGGGGTGGTGGTGAGGGGAGAGACTTCACAGGGAGCATGGGTGGCGGCAAGGGGGGGAGCAGCAGCGCGTGTCCTCCTGCCTCAGGTGGCAGGACATCTTCCACCGCTGGTGTTGATATTCTGGTATAGATGGTTGATGCCTTGTTGTGATGTGCTCCAGCACAGGGGAAGGTGACGGCAGCTTCAGTTGTACAGACTCTCCATGCATCTATTCCAGAGAACAGAGAAATCTGGGACTTAGGTCCACCTCTGCCACCGACAGCCTATTGCATATTGCCTAAATAACACAACTGTTCAGGTGTGGCCCTTAACAGCCATACTTTCAGAGCATTTGGGAGTCTGAGTGAACATGGAAGGCCGTTAACACAACATGTTAAACTGAAAAGGGTTTTTGTTTATTGGATTTCCTTCTGCAGATGTGTAACGTAACTACTTTGTGAATGTTATCGCTATCAGCGAGGGGCGGTGGTCTCCCTTTGCTTGGGGCATCTGGTTGGGCATATACGCTCCTGAACAACTTCATTAAAGTCAGCGGGATTCGTTCAGGCGACTTGAAAATTGAACTTTATGGATTGTGATCTAAAGATTTGGATGGAGGCACCTACATTTTTGGATCTTTTCCAGCTGAAATGAAGCTCTGCAGCCCTGGAGATGCCGAAGCCCTTGGTTTCCTGTCTTTCAGCCTATTTTGTGTTTTGATAACTCAGTTTGCTAATCAAGGTAAACCAGGGAAAACTGCTGCACAGCTGGCATGCATAAATAGTGAATATCCATGGCATCTGCCAGTGGGAATAGCCTTCCTAGTAAGATACATATTTCAAGAATGTGCTATCCCTGTTTTCTTCTCAGTCTCTCCAGGTCTGTAACCAAATCTGGCCGGTGTTTTTCATGGATTTTGTGTATTCCCCTCCAGTGTTATCTCTTTCTAGTGTTAAGGTGTGGATTCTAGAAAAGCACCATTCTAAAACCAAAGCATGTAGGTCCTCCTCCTCCCCCCAACCTGATGTGTTGGGACTATAAATCCCAGCATGGCCATCCAACCATGCTGGCTGGGGGGTGGTGGGAATTGTAGTCCATCACTTCTGGAGGGCACCAGGTTGGGGAAGGTGGATGTAGACGGTGCCCCAAATGGCAAGAAAGCAAACCATGTAGTATCGTATGCAATTCTAGATCATGGCCCCATCAAAATGGGACAAGAGTTTCATATCACATTCGCAAGGTACGGAATTAAAAATAAAATGAAATAAAATGCTACATCCTTAAAGTGTTTCAGCACAGGCTGAAAAAGGTCAAGTGCCCTCGTTGCTTTGCTCCCAATTACTTAGTGAAATGCTTTCGTGGTTTCCAGTGAAAAAAAGAGAGAGAACGAGACAAGGCCTCTTTAATTTTATCACTCAGGTCAAATGTCACCTTCAGTTTGAAAATCCTGGACGCAGTCTGGAGCTGTTCTTACACAGCCACCGTTTTCACGCCCCAAAAGATCTGGCTGGGAAAATCATATAAATGTCTCCATGGCACAAGGTTTATTGACCCCTTTGACTGGACTGTCTCTGGAAAGTTTGGCCAGCTTTGTCCCAAAGGGTCAAAGTTCACTAACGTCACTATTTCACATCAATAAACATCAACTATTCCTGCTGAGCAAGAGAAATCTATTCTTGGCTGTATATTTCCCAAAAGTTCTTTTCACTAACGGAACTGAACTGTCTCTATGCTGATTGGTGTCAGAGAAATTAAAAAAACATGTTTTAATATAGGGACTGGAGGGAAAGGGATTGGTGACAGGGAGTGGGGGGGGGACCACTTACCATTGCAAGAGCACCGTACATTTCGGTAGAATCGGGGACACACAAAACTAATCCGCGCTGTACTGTAGGTCATCAGGGAATGGGAATCGATAGACAGGCTTTGCTCACAGTGCTGCTCCTGACAATCCAGTCCAGAGCAATTCTTCTCCAGAATAGCCGAGATGCGGATCACATTTTCCAAGTGTCGCCTTGCATTGGTGAGCTTCTGAATCAGGTAGGCAGGCTTGTAGAAGCCGCCGGTGTGCATCTGAACCGCAAACAGCATATCGAGCTGACTGGTGCCTGCTACGGGCTGAATACTGATGATGTGCAGGCTGTCTTGCTTCTGGGTGAGGACAGCGTTGCGCAGGGTGCGCCTAAATCCGTGCATGTGGAGCCCCACGAAATCCTCAGGGGAGACGTTCTCGAAACGGATGGTGACCGTATTCTGCAGCATTTCCTGCATCAGCTGCTCAACGTGGACCGTCACGTCCATGGGTACCTGAAACCGCCCATCGCTGACCGACTACATTGAGTACATACTTCCCACTATCCAACCCTCCGAGGGCAATGATCTTTCCATCGTGGTTGTTGATCTTGAACAAACTTTTCTGCTCTGACTTCAGCCCGTATGTGAGGACATCGTACACATCTTGGTCCGTCGCATGTATCTTCCCGATGACACCTCCCGGAAAGTCATCTTCTATAGTGACGATAAAAATTTCCAGAGGAATGGCTGTCGGCTTGTGGATGCTTTCTTCAATCACTCGTATCAGGATGAAGGTGTGGGATACCTGCTGAGGCTTCCCAGAATCCTTTGCCTGGTTTAATAAATAAAAAAATGGAAAAAAAGGAACAAAAACTCTGGCTTTAAAAAAATAATGAACACAGGGGTATAAATATCTCAGCATCTTTTTTACTGCAGAATCTCTGTAGCACAAACTCTGATACCAAATATATAGTGTGGAAATAATAATTATAATAATAACAGTAGTAGTAGATTTATTGTTGCAACCACAGGTCATAACAAGTATCAAAATCCAGACCTACATACAAAATACAACCAAAGTGTAAATAGAAAATACCTAAAACAGTTACAACTCTGATATTACAAATTACAAAAATACAACCTAAAATACTATTTGGCCGGATGTCTAACAGGATTAACAGATAAAGTATTCTTTCTAATTTTAAAAGATAACATGGCCAAAATGGCCACTTGATGACTAACATAAGGAAATACATCCGCCAGCAAGAAGTTAATACATTCCACTTCTGAACACAAGAAGTTTTCAATAACCTGACCCGACACTCTCCCCCTTATAGTATCATAAATGGGGCAGTGTTGGACATAATGTTTTAAGTCCCCCACCTGTCCCTGGCTGCAAGGACAAAGGTGCTGTTCTACAGGAACTTTGGAAAATCTGCCCTCAAGGTATGCTGAAGTAGGGCTGTGTGAGGAATCCGATTGGGGGATGAAAATCCGACAGATTTTCATGATTTGGCCACCCGGATTCCGGTTCACCAGCCCTGTGCTGGCACCAACTTGCTATGAAGTGAGTCGAGTCAGCTCACAGACTTCTTTCTCTGAGATGGGCCGCAGTTTGCACATCTTTTTTTAAACGCTAAGGAAATTTGCGAAAATTGCGTAAGGTTACACAAATTGCATCAATTTGCAGCTTTACACAATTTGCATAAATTGGGCTATTTTGTATGTTTTACAAAAATAAGCACCCGAAAAGTACGTGAATCTAGCGTGATTTGCATAAAAACAGCCAATTTTATGCAAATTGTGCTAGATCCATGCACTTTTCAGGTGCATATTTGCAAAAAACATGCAAAATACCCCTGATTTATGCGAACTGTGTAAAGTTACGCAGATTGCGCAATTTCACGCAATTTGCGTAACTTTGCGCAAATTTCCTTAGCGTTTAAACAAGATGTGCACACTGCAGCCAGTCTTAGAGACAGAAATCTGTGGAGAACCCCCGACTCAGCTCGCTTCCGATCATCGGGAAGTCCGTCGAGCTCAAACGAGTCAGACTTCCCAATGTCGGCACATCCCTACGCTGAAGGCATGGATTGAAAATGTAAGCTGGTAAATGTAACAACAACAATGTAAATGTAACAACGCCATGCCCCCTCCGTGATGAGGTTCCGCCGTACATTAAAAACATGGCTGTTCAGGCGGGAATATGGGGTGGGTTAGGATTTTAAAAGAATTTTTTATACTGTTTTAATTATCATATTTTATTGTATTGTTTTATTGTATTATTTTAATTGTACATCGCCCAGGGTGGCCGGGTGACCAGCCAGATGGGCGATTAATAAATATAAGAAATAAATAAATAAATAAAACAACAAGAACAACAACACATCTTAGTAAATCCGCAAATGTTTCCATCTTTAGGTTGACGTATCCGTTTTTGTTACACAATACCCAGTGAGCTTCTGAACTAGACAGAGACTGAGGCTGCAATCCTAAACAAACTTACTGCAAGGTCAGACTCAATGAATTAAGGGCCAAACTACACGCTACACTAAATGCGTAATAATATGCAGCTTGGCGTGGGTTTATAAAATTAATACTGAGCATCGGGGGAGTATCCTCATGTCATTGGGACTGTATTATGTGTGGAGGAAAGGTAAAAAACTTCCCTCCCCAGCCGTGATCCGGGAGATAATTGCCCTCTTCCCCTGCTTGCTGCTGGGGGTGGGGGTTTGTGGGGATTGCAGCTGGGGAGGGAAGAGTTAAACCTGCTGCAGTCCTGATGAAAATTGGAGGGTGGGGGTGTGGGCGGAGTGACAGGCAGAAGCCCAGGGGAGGGGCCAAGCTGAACATTCCAGAGGCTCTAATTGGCTGAGGCCGAGAGCATAGAACTCCAGGGAGTCGGTAGTTAAAGGAGAGTCGGTTGTCAGTTGGGGAGAGAGTGGGTTGGAGTGAGAGAGGGAGTGGGAGGTTAGTAGAGTAGGCAGGGAAAGGTGGTACTGAAGAGAAGAGTTCAGACAGGAAATCTAGTACTAGGTTGTGAGAAAGCAAACGTGAAGGTGTTAGTGTAGAACAATTCACAGGAGTCTCCACTTAGGGAGTGAAGGACCTTCTGTCTGAGGAAGAAGGAGAAACTCTGGACTAGTGTGAGGGACAGTTAAGTTCCCTGGTCTGATACTGTAACTTTCAAGTAACCGAACCAAGTTGATACAAAGAGCACTGTATAACATCTGCCTGCCTTTAACCTGAATCTAAGCAAAGAACAAGTTTGAAATAACTGTTGAAAATCCAAGTTATCTGTGCCTGAGTTGAATATCAGTTTAGAGACCTTGTTAGAACAATAAATCAATCTTTTTATTCAAAGTTCTAAGTGTCCAGAGTCTGACTGGTGGACAGGAAAGTAAGAAGGGAATTAACGGAGGGGCACCCTACTTCAAGTAATCAAATAAAACAAAACTGCTCTTAATAAAGACAAACAAACGTGGGTGAACAGCTACATATAAGACCCAAGACATATAATTGGCTAACACAGCTTAAGAAGACAGTTTAAAGTCTGAAGTGACCAATACAAGGAAGCACTTGGCAGGGATGGGGACTCGGACTCCAGGACTCGACTCGTGAGTCAGACTGAGTCCCCCCTCTGACTCGAGTCAGACTCGAGTCCCAATATTTTTAATGGGACTCGAGACTCGACTCGGGACTCGAGACCAAGGACTCGTGTACCAAAATTGTGTTCCTCAAATGCAACATGGATAGGTTTTAGGAATTACAGCAAGTTTATTTTTTAAAATCATTTTCCTAAAATGCAACCTTTCAGACATTTTGGGTTTGGCTGCCTCTGCCTGCCTGTTTGGGGTTCCCTGCCTCCTCTGCCTGCCTGGTCTCTTCTTGACCAGTTCCACAGTTTGAATTGTCCAAGACAAAGGCCTCTGCCTGCCTGCTTTGGGGTTCCCTGCCTCCTCTGCCTGTCTGGTTATTTTGGGTTTGTCTGCCTGGTCTGTTCTTGCCAAAATCAGTTGCAGAGTTTTGAAATAAAAAGGCACACTTGTGCCTAGAATTTATTTAAGCCACACATCTGAAATAGCTTTATTTTGTTGGGAAAACCCCCCACTGATTTTAATAGGGACTTGTGGAGTCAGCTTTGGGAGTGATTCGTGACTCGTGACTCATGAGTCACCATTTTGGACCAAGGACTTGGACTCGGACTCAAGACTCGGGTTCAAAGACTTGTGACTCGACTCATGAGTCGAGACCAAGGACTCTTCAACATCCCTGGCACCTGGTGAGAGCGAAGTACACATTGAGGGTGTGGGCTTTGGAGGAGGGGTCCCGTCTGCTACAGGGGGCTTGTGCTTAGTATTTAAAAATAAACAGATTTAGCTGCTTGCTACACATTTAACATAACAGTTTGTCCTTCAGTGGGACTTACTTCTGAGTACACATGCTGCACTTCTCCCTGAATGATTGCAACCACAATCTGGGGGAAAAGAATAATACTGCTTCACCTTTAGGGCTGGTTCTGCATCTTAATATAAGTAAGGTATTGAGCTATGCTCCCCTTCCCATCTCTCGGGGAAAACAGTCGGGTCTGGGCTAAGATTAGTAGTTCTTAAACATCAGTCCAGGGATAACCAGTGATCTCCGGTTCATTTTCAGGTGGTCCGGTGGACTCTAATGAAAATAACAGCAGAGCTAAAGCAGCAGCCTATTTAGACTAGCAAACAGCTTGCCTCTTTCTGCAGCAGGACATGTGCCTGCAGTGGAACCATCCAAGAAAACCCTGACCATGACCAAGGGTTGTCTCGTATCCCGTTCTCTCGATTTTAGCACGCATTTGGCACAAAACCAAGGAGACAAAGTGATTGTACAGCCGCAGGAGTGCCGTGCACTGCGGAATACAGTTTGGAGTGTGGTAGCTGACGTTGAATTCATGAGAACCTCAGCTTCCCTCAGTCATCCCTTAGTTAGCAGTTGTGCAAAGCCCCAGATTTGAGAAGAGTCGAAGTCTCAGGATAATGCAACTGTGCTAGCTATCTGATGGCCTGGGGTGATTTGGACGGTAGCAAGTAGCCAATCCTCCCCACACACACCCTTATTACTTCTGCAAGGATAAACCTTGTCTGGATTACCCTCCTCTCAAGTATGCAGGGCACACCAGAAATGCAAATTCCAAAACACGATACAGAGAGGTTTAATTGCCTTGAGTGATCCCTGTGCCTTTTATGTGTTCAGATCAAGAACGGCAACAAAATTTACTCTTTCGGCAGCAGGATTTCATTTTTGCCTATTCAGTAAAAGTGTCTTTGTTTATATGTGTGTGTGGGAAAAACATTTTGCAGCATTAACCTTATAATGATAATTTCCCACATTCCATTTCATGGAAATTACTTTGCAAGGTACCTGGTTATCTATTTATCTCTATAGAATCCAGAGCAGGTAATAAAACACACAGTTTTATGAACAGTAAAAGGAAATGCAATAAAAAAAGATTACATGTAGGCAATTGTAGGTATAATGAGGAAAATAGGCTTGCAAAATTGGAGAGCCAGTGTAGTGTAGTGGTTAGAGTGTTGGGGATAACTGGGTGAGACCTGGGTTCTAGTCTCTGCTTTGCCATGAAGCTCACTTGGTGACTTTTGGACCAGTCACTGACTCTGAGCCTAGCCTACCTCACAGGGCTGTTGTGAGGATAACATGGAGAGGAGGAGGATCATGTATGCCACATTAGGCCCCTTGGAGGAAAGGCAGGACATACATTTAACAAATAACAAAAATAGATAAAAATTCTGTCACGAGAACACATTCCTGCCACTTTTGCAGAGGTGTGTACAAAGCCAGCATTACCTGAACGCAGAGCACATATTCAGTGGCTACCATGTGCTTGAAGATGACTGCAGATCGAAGGATGCCTTGTTGGTCCAGTGTAAACTCTTCCTCTTCGTTACCAGACAATATGGAGAAGGTGAAAGGAGGCCCGTTGTGCAGGGAGTCTTTGTCTGTCACCACCAGCTGCAAAATGCTTGTTCCCACTGGCTTATTTTCCTTTGTGCATACACACAGTGTATATGTAAAAGAAAAAAGAAACAGAAAAAAAAGAGGATTTTAATTACACATCATGGCACATTGCGGAGACAATGTGTTTGCTGCCTGGAATGCCTTAGAATGTGGTTTTCCCCCTGTTTTTCTTTTTAAATAACACAGTATTTGATTTGTTTTTGTCTTCAGTTTTTCTACCTAACTTTTGTTTGGTTCTGGTGTTCAGACCTATTGCCTTTAAGCACTGCGGGGGGGAGGGGCAATCTGCAGCAAAATGTGTGTTAGCTTTGTCTGTATGTACTATGATCATAACCTAAGGGCTTGTTCAGATGATGATGATGCATGATCATTATTGATTTCATTTCTATAGCACCCAATAGCCGAAGCTCTCTGAGCAGTTCACAGCAATTCATAACCCCCCACGAACCACAATACAATAAAAACAGTTTAAAATTTCAATGTACAAAATTTAAGATAATTTTTAATACGACTAGACCGATATAAAATCCTCCCCATATGTCATTAAATGCCATTGAATGCCTCGGATAAAAAAAGCAGTCTTAACATGGTGCTGAAAAGATAACAATGTTGGTGCCAGGAGGGCCTCAGTGGGGAGATCATTCCCTAATTGGGGGGCCACCACTGAGAAGGCCCTCCACCTTGTTGCCACTCTCCGAGCCTCCCTTGGAGGTGGCATTCAGAGGAAGGTCTCAGATGTTGATCGAAGTGTCCGGGTAGATTCAGGATGACCATTTAGAGCAGAGGTGGGCTACATGTGGCCCTACAGTTGTTTTGGCCTACAACTCCCATAATCCCTCACCACTGGCTGTGCTGTCTAGGGCTGATGGGAGTTGAAGGCCAAAACATCTGGAGGGTGACTAGTTGCCCACCCCTGATTCAGCTCAAGATAGATAACCTTTCTACAGTTATCCATGCTCCAGTAACCTCTTGTTTGGATTACTGCAATGTGCTATACCTTTGAAAATAGTCTGGAATCATCAGCTGCTCCAAAATAGGACAGTCATGAGATTGTTAACAGACTGGCCTATACGATCACATTCTCCAGAGCTTTGTGTTCTGCACTGGCTTCCAACTGAATTCTGGGCCCAATTCAAAATGCTAATAATAATCTTCAGAGCCCTAAACAGCTTGGGGCCAGGCTACCTGAAGGATTGTCCCCTTCCATATATGTCTGCCCAGATGCTAAAATCATCTTCAGAGGCCTTCCTCTGGATGCCCCATGCAAATGAGGTGAGACGGGTCGCGAATACGGAGAGGGCCTTTTCAGTGGCTGCACCTCAGTTGTAGAATGCCTTCCTGGAGGGGTTCACCTGGAACTAGGGTTGTGCAATTCTCTGAGACCCAACCTTCTTCCAGCTTGGCGGATGCTGCTACTGCTCCCACCGAGCCGGACCGAAAGAGGGCGCATGCTGCGCCGCTCACTGGACTTCTGGGTTCCCGGAGGACTGCTGTTTACGTAGAAAATGCCTTAAGATATATCAAAAGCGAGTCAAGGTAAGTGGGACGGAGTTTGGGGAGGTTGAGCCCAGCTAGTCCGCTGGATTTCCACCCCCGAACGAAATCCTCACACATCCCCATATGGAACCTATATTGTGGCCGTCGGGCACCAGATGAAGACCTTTTCATTTCCCCAGGCATTTTAGTTGTTCATTATTTTAAAAACAGTGTTAATAAGAAGTAAATAAATATCAAGGATGCATTCACACCTACATTCAAAGATTGGCCCCATCTCAGAGAACAGATTTTCAGGTACATGAAAGAAACTTGACAGGCTGCCACCAGTCTGGCTGGACCTAGCCTGGCGACCCTAGATCATCTAGCTCTTGGTAGGAGCAGGGATTTCTAAGCCCTACTGATAAGGACCCCTCCCTTAAGCTCAGATCTAGAAATATATACAGTAATACCTTGGATTGCAAGTAACTTGGTTTGAGAGCGTTTTGCAAGACAAGCAAATTTTAAAATATTTATTTAATTTTTTTTTACTTGATATACAAGCGACGTCTTGCAATACAAGTACTGTAGTACGGCTTAAATTAAAAATCTCTGTACAAATTTTTTTTGGGGGATTTCGTTTTGATATAAGAATGTTTTGGATTACAAGCATGTTTCCGGAACGAATTATGCTCTCAATCCAAGGCATGACTGTATATATTAAAAACAGGAGCATTAAGGGGCAATCCTATGCAAGCTGAGACAGAAAAAAGGCCTACAACTCCCAGCATGGCTGGCTGGGGCATGCTGGCAGTTAGTTGTAGGCATTTTTCTGTCTCAACTTGCATAGGATCGCACCCTTAGTTTTCCTTTCCCAAAGCCCAGATCACTTGCTCCCAAGTAAGCATGCATGGGAATATGGCCATAGCTACCAAACTGCTACCAATGCGAGCCTTTCCTAACAATCCTTTTATCAATGGGAAATCCTGGAACAGGACCCAGTATTTCATTATCTCTGTAGACATAAAACACATTATGCAGTTAAGGAATTACATTCTTATCCTTTCTTGGAAATAAAGATATAATTCAGTACACCACAGGCTGATAAACCATCAAAAGCAACTTAAATGGTAACCGCACATCTTCATATTTTAAAGGTCAGACTAAGATGGGAGCTTTTTGATTCTCAGGATAAACTTACTTGAATCACAGCTGTATAGTTGGCAGGTGTAAACAGAGGACTGTTATCAGTTCACATCAGAAATGTCAACATTGACCGTCACAGATGCCGTCAAAGGAGGAATGCCGCTGTCTCTTGCCTGTATGACTAATGAATATCCAGAAACCTGCACAAATGTTAAATAAAAACCTTAAATTAGCATGTAATAGGTTAGAGACTTTTGTCTCAGATTTGTTACTATCTGTGTAGATCTAAGCAGCAGTGGAATTCTGAGGCAGTAGAATGGACAGTGCCATTTCAGATTCCAAGTGCAGGATTTACATTTTTTATTGATTCTCCCCATTAAAGCAGCAACAACAAATCACTGCAAGTAGAAAACTAGCACAGCAAAGAGAAGACTGGGCTAGAACTAGGGCTGATACAGTACTGGGGGGAGGGACTGTCTCAGCCCTAGTTCTAGCCCAGCCTTCTGTTGGGGGGGTTTTTTTGTCAGCTATGAAACGCACTCCCCTTTTCAGTGATTTTTGGGCACAGGGTAGAGGTTGCAAGAAGAGACAAAGGCGTTAAGGAAACATTGCCCTCCATGTGAACTGATGTGTTGTCAGCCAGCCAAATTGGACTGGCCATGTGACACCATGACATCATCATGTTCATTCCAGTGGAGGACTGGACTGCATTGCTGAGGAAGAAGATGGTGTAGGGTTTATTTTTCAAATGGTGCCAAAGTAGCTGCTTTGACAGCACAGCTGCTTTGGACAGTGAACAGCCCTAAAGCTTAGGCTGATATGCCAACTACAGTACATCCTTATCTGGACAGAAATAGCCTAGCTACAGTTATCCATGCTCTGGTAACCTCTCAGCTGGGTTACTGCAATGCGTTATACGTGGGGCTGCCTTTGAAAACGGTCCGGAAACTCCAGCTGGTCCAAAACAGGGCAGCAAGACTGCTAACAGGGACTGGCCAGTGTGAGCATATTATGCCAGTACATCTGCACTGGCTGCCAGTCCAAGTCCAGGCCCGATTCAAAGTGCTGGTAATAACTTACAAAGCCCTAAACGGATTGGGGCCAGGTTACCTGAAGGATCGTCTCCTGCCCACACCCTAAGATCATCCTCAGCAGTCTTCCTCTGCCAAAGGAAGTGAGGCAGATGGCTACTAAGAAGAGGGCCTTTTCTGCCATGGCACCCCAGTTGTGTAATGAATTTCCCAGAGAGGTTCGCCCGGCAATAGGCATGTAGACCGAGCGGGAACTTACCTGCTCTGGGGGGTGCTCCTGAGCACCCCCTGCCTGCTCTCGCTGCTCGTAATGCCCGAAAAAGGAAGTGACGCGACGGGTTCCCCATCACATCACTTCCGGTTCCTGGCACTGCATTTTAAGTGTAAAAACCAGGGGAACCCAGCTTAAAACTGGCCAGTGAATAGCAAATTGCAGCCGTTTCAAGCTGGGTTGCCCTGGTTTTTACGCTAAAAACACGTCGCCAGGGGAACCGGAAATAGATGCGCCTGGGAACGGAAGCTCCTTTCCCCAGCGTGGCGTGGATCGAGTGGTGGCAAGGTAAGTTGTGAGAGTATTGGGGGGCGAGTGGGCTGCTTTCGGCCCGCTTTCAGCCCCCCCCGAGACTCTCGGGTACATCGCTACCTGGCACCTATGTTATGCTCTTTCCGGCGCCAGGTGAAGACATTCTTATTTTCACAGTAATTTTAGTCTTTTAGGGCACAATCCTATGTCCCTCCAACCTTGTCTGGGGGGGGGCATAGAATTGGGGATGGAAGCCCCTGTGACCCTGGGATTCTCTTCTAAGGTCGCAGTGATGTGGAGCGCCTACCCCCCCCCCACCTCATTGCTGGTGTGGTTTTTTCCACGCCGGCAGAGAGCCAAAGACAGTTTTCCATCTTTGGTTCTCCTGTGGGAGGAGGGTGTTCCTGAAGGTGGGGAGGGTAGGAGCGAGGCTCCACTGGATGCTGAGGAATCCAGGCGGCACCTCAGCCTCTCCTCCTCATGAGGAGAGGAAAACCATCTAGACCAGTGTTCTCCAACCTTGGGTCCCCAGAGGTTTTTGGCTACGCTGGTTGGGGCATGCTGGGAGTTGTAGGCCAAAAACCTCTGGGGACCCAAGGTTGGAGAACACTAATCTAGACAGCCAAAATGTTTCTGAGGGCGAGGGGAGCACAGCAGATATCCTATCCGCTACGCTCCTCCTGCCCTGTATAGGATGCCTGCAATCCTCCCAGTTTGGAGGTCTGCACTCTGCAGGCACCCTCACCCTCATAGGATTGCACTGTCCGTCTCTGTTGTTTTAAATCCTTTACTGTATTTTAAATATCTGTATGGCTGCTAGGTTTTATATCGGCTTTTACTCCTTTTTTTAAATACTGCATTTTATGTTGTATTTTGTGGTTTTAATTGTTGTAAACCGCTCAGAGAGCTTTGACTATTGGGCGGTATAGAAACGTAATAAATAAAATAAAATAAACGGCCAGTGAAAAATGGAAGCAGTGGAGGACGGGGGGAGGTGGAGTGGAACATTTGGTGCGTGCAGCCCTTCCTAGAACCTTTCTCGCTGATGAATTAGTTTTCTTCATGTGGGGATTTTTTTTTTTATCCTTGGAGAGATCGAGGTAATAGCTGAACTTTGTGTTTTGAAAAATGGGTCCAGCCGTTGCTTCTTCATCGCAGAATCCTAGGTGTAACTTGGTACCTACAGCACCCAGAAGAGACTAATTCATCAGGTCTTGCAATCTCCATTTCCAGAATGAGTCTAAGTGCAGAGTGCAGACCTTACGGCTACGACATCTGGCCTAAGTTTTGTACTTGTTTTGTTTTGCTTCTTTTCCCCACTCCTGCTTTTTGTAACATCGAGCCCGATGAAGAGTTCTGGAGAACTCAAAAATGTGCACATCATTTTGTGACATTTTGGTTGGTCCTAATAAAGACCTGAACTGTGGATTTTGAAGTTCAACGCGGTACAGTCTACTTTACCACTTCAGGACTGTACCACTTCATGTTGATTCATGTGTAGCTCAGATCTCACACCTTGTATGCTAACACAAGATGCTTGACTTCATTTCATTATCTGGCCTTTGTATAACAGCATTTCCCCATTTATTGCTACGGTACGGTGTGTCTCCGATTCCATTTTTTAATATAAGGCAATCCATAATCATAATGGCTTTGTGGCATTAAAATTACTGCAGATGATGCAAGCTGCAGATAATGGGACACGTAAAGAAATAAATATCTAAGTGCATTGTATAGTAAATTCAGTATCAGCCATTATAATTTTAAGTGGTGTGTATATGCACAAGACGCACATTTAAGCTTCATAGATATCAAATATCAAATTTCAGGCAGAGCCAGTTGAATTATCAGAATGGATTTCAATATACCTTTTAAAAAAAACAAACCTCATAGTGTCAGGAGTTTGTGGTAGAAGATCTAAGCCCAATCTGATGGGCCGGTGTGCCCAAGCAACTGTTCACTAGATCACACCATTACAGTATTTGTGAAACAGGAACATGGAACTCTTAGGTTGTTCAAATGCTGGTTCGAATATTCAGAAAAAGTGCAAGGGTCTTCCAGGATTGCAGGAGTCACATTATTTAGATGTTCTTCCACATTAAAAAATAAATAAATCTCTGCATGTGAAAAGCTAACACATCAGGGAGACTCTTCTCCCTCATGTGCTAGCTTTCCATATGTCAGTAATTTTTGACAAGAGGAAGCACTCAAACTCTGAAAGGGCACAATGTAGAGAAAGTCAGACATACAGAACAAGTCTATCCATGTGTATTTGGAAGTTAAGTTCCATTGGCTTCAATAAACTACACTTTACAAGGTCAAACTACATAATACGTTAAATATACAGCATGCAGCTGGCCCCGTTTCTTTTTTACTCACAAGTAGTTGGGGAAATCCACAATGGACTCAAATGAGTTCGGATTTCTGTGAAACTGACCTGTGGATTCCTCAGTAGACCAGCTTTTCCCAAGTCACATGGATTCTGCAGACTTGCGTGCCATTTTCTTTTACTTTCCAGAATTTGATGCAAATTTAGTCATACGAAAAATAAAAAAAACCTGACTGGAAATGCACATTTCCCCCCATAGGCTAAAGTGTGAAAATATGCATTGGGGGGGCATTTGCGCAAGTGCAAATTTCAGCAAGTGCAAATTGGCGCAAGTGAGAACGAACGCAAGTTCAGGGAAACGGAAAAAATCCAATTCCCTCAATGAGCAGACGGAAGAATAATAGGCATCTGACAATCTGTGAAACACAGATGGAATGGATTAGCAAAATCCGTCATCCCTAAAGTAATTGTGCAGAGCCCCAAACTGGGACAGGAACACCATGCCGTGCACTGGTACGGGAGATCTAAACTTCCCCGACTACATATTTTCCAAATCCCCCTCCCACATGGTGCTAAAAAAGGGTGGGGAGGTCTCCACTGGTGCCAACAAAGGCTGTTTTGGCTTCTTCTTTTGGGGGCAACTTTCAGAAAGCGCGTGGCTGGAGGGTGGAAGGTTAAAACAACCCCTATAAATGTGCAATGCACACTTACTTGTGAGTAAAAAAACGAAGAGAGATTCAGCTTCACACTATGTATTTAACCATCACATTGTCTGACCCACAGAGAAAAATGTGGGTGCCCAGCATGTCCCTGATTAACTCCCCGGCCATGTGACGTCATCCCATTATTGCTCACCTGCCTCCTGGAAGCGGTAGCCTGTGAAGCTGAGTGATGGCGCTGGAATGCTCGCATGAAGACTATTACCCGCCCCTCCACAATTGTACTTTATTGAGAAACACGAGGGAAATTTGGTGGTATTTAGGCATTTCCCTGTAATATGCCAGTTGGGCCTTACTTTTAGGAGCCAAACCACACATTACGCTAACCGTGTTGTGTGTAGCTGAGGCTTCTCTCTCTCTCTCTTAATTGTAGTGTAAGCGCGTGCAGCTCCAATTCAGACTGGGACCATTGTGCTCTGTTAGGGGAGGATAAACCTCTTCCCCTGCTTCCCCCCGCCGCGAGCGGGGGAAGCTATAAAAAGAAGAAAAGGTTTTCATTGGAATCAATGGAAACTTTTTCTTTTTTTTAACTCCCCAGTGGTGGTGGTGGTGGTGGTGAATTATGGGGGGGGCAGGTTTAACCCTTCCCTCTTGGATCATGGTGGTCCAATCTGAATTGGGGCCATGCATGCTCACCCTAGAGTGAAATAAGGCAAACCTCAGTTACACACTATGCAATTAACATAATGTGTCGTTTGGCTCTAGGCAAACGTGATTAGTGATTGCAGCTTTTAAAAGTTCCGTTCGCATTAGCAGTCCGTGTGCACTTCAGTGTCTGCTGAAGTCCCGCTTATTCCGATGAAACTTAGGCACTCCTAATTCTTTCTTCAAGATTTTCCTGTGGTCTACAGATGGCAATCAATCCATACACCCTCTGCTTCTCCTGGCAAACTATTTGCAATGGTGATTCCAAATATTGACAGCTTTATCCTGCTGTCATGTTAATATGGGAAGGATGTTTTCTTTCGCATTCAGCAGCCTTAAGGCAAACAGAGTCGTTTTCCAAGTGGAGATTTTCTTTCCCCCAAAAAACCAAAATTGCTTGCCTAATTTACTGCCTCTAACGTTACCTTGCCTACTGGGAGATACTAGGTAGAATTTACTTCTGTATTCCAAGATTAATAAACCTGTGTCAATGGTGGGTTTTTTGAGGGGCGCATGCTGTGTTTCTGTGTTTACTTTGGGAGGGGGGATGGATTCATGTCTTCCCAAATTCTGTTCGCTTAGGAGAATAGGGTGGCCTGGTCTACACATGCAGGAGAATGCGGTAAGAGAATGGAGCGGATTCTGCATGTATATTTCAGGGATGGACAAATCTGTCAATTGCAGATTCTCTGTTTCTCATTTTTCCAACTGAAAGTTGGGTTTGATCCAAAATTTGAGAATTTTTCCAGTCTTATGTTCTGCTCTTCTCAAACATTGAGGGTTGTTTTTTTTTTTCAAAATGTTTTTTCACACATTTTTGTGTGCAGTTCTAATACACGTGTTTTGTATGCAATTTTGCCTAATATACAGAGTGTTGTAAGCACTTTTCCTAATAGTGTTAACATTTTAATGTTACATTCGTCACAAATGTACACATTTTTATGTACGCTTCTCACTAATATATGCGTCTTTGAGTACATTTTTGGGCTGGAGAACTCCATTGCAAAATTCGGGAAGTGCAAATTTATTAGGATAACTAAGTTTCAGTTCCTGTATTGGTTTGAAAGGGCAAAATTAGGTAAGTTCACATTTAAATGAGAACTGAATGAATTTCTCCCCGATTCCCAATATTAAATATAGATGAATGGCAAATATCCTTAAGACGTGGCTTCCTATCCTTGACAAAGAGACTGGCTTTGCACATCATGCTAAACTATGGCTTAGGGGTACGTGCACAATCCCCTCCCTCCTACCTTCCCTCTCCTCTCCTCTCCTCTGGCACAGCCACAAGGAGGAGATGGGAAGCTTTTGCTGCTGTTTTCAACTAACTGCAGTTACTCGTTATGTCCGAACCTGTCCTGGACAAACTGTGGTTAGTGTTAATTATGGGTTAAGCAGGGGGAGGAATATGTTCCTTGTGGCGAGGGCCTCATTCCTTTGGATAATCTCTTGGAAGCAGCATGCCGGTGATGTGCAGGGGCCAAGGCCAGCAGTGCCGGGGGGGGGGGGGGGCGGCAGAGCAAAAGATGAGCACGACTGCCCCTTTTTTCTTTCTCTCTTCTGTCACTGCCTTCTCTCCCTCCTTCTCCACCCAGCAGGTTGCCAGGGGAGGGGCAGATACTTCTTGCTAGAGGCCTGAACTGATAGCTTGTAGAGGGCTTTTGTAATTAGCCCCACATAAAATTAGGTGAAGGGCCACATGCAGTCCTAGGGCTACAGGTTGCCGCCCCTGGTTAGGGAAACGAGCCCGCTTCTGGTTTGCTGCAATCTGGTTTGCAATCTTGGCTTGTTTCCCTAACCCATAGTTAACACTAACCACAGTTCTTGGTTCAGATGAAACAAGTAACTGTGTTAAGTTGAAAATAGAAAAGAAAGCTTCTGATCTCTTCCTTGAAGCTGTGCCAGAGGAGGAGAAGGGAAGGCATGAGCCTGAGGCTCACCTGGCTGGACTTCACTCTGGCCTGCATTCAGATGGAATATTAACCCCACAGTTTACTGTCTACATAGAGTGGCACACTTTTCTTTCTCTCTCTGCAACGCTAGTTTCCTGTACTCCCATTCTCTATCAGCATTGTTGTTGTTTCCTGTGAAGATCTGTGAACTTTCAAACGCCACTGGAAAGTACCATTAAGCTTTCAGACATCTCTGGAACAAAATGTGTCAGAGCTTGGTAAATTTTTCAAAATGGCACTTGCACAGCAGGGCCCATCGAAAAGTATTTTCTTGTGATAATTATATTGATGTAACAGGGACATATGAGCATTTATTAGACATTACTAAAGGCAGTTTTAAGAGAGATACCAGGAAGTGGAGAAGCAATGATATGGCCTTATTTATTATTTATTTCTTTATCCTATCTATTACATTTCTATACTGCTCTACAGCTAAAACTCTCTGGCTAGTTTACAGAGGATTAAAACCTTAAAAGTAAAATATAAAGCACAATATAAAAACCATTTACAAAAGCAATTTAAAACTCTCAATAATAAAAATCCCAGGACCTTACCCGTTCTCGGTCCAATCTCTTCTTAACTTTTATAAGTCCCAAGCTGGGATCAATTGAAAATTCATTGTTCCGATCTCCATTGATAATGGAAAAATGAATCTGTCCATTGGGAGGACTGTCCAGGTCTTCAGCTATCAACTTTGGAAGGGTGAGGTGTCAGAAACACAAGTGAGAAAGATGGATGAATGCATAAATAAATTCCCTGGCATACTGATCACTACAAACACATGGTTAAATGCTTTATTAAATTGTATCATTAAAATGCATGAAATTGCATGCGTTTTCCCATCAGGACTTCAGTGCTATTTCACAAATCTATGCATGTTTTGTACAAATATGAGGGAGCTCAGCACTGCTATTTCCTTGCCATGGTTGCTCCTACTAATGTTCAGCACGAACTGAATGTGTTAAGGGCTTGTCAGGTCTAGAGCGTGGGCAGCCAGGGCACAGGGTTCAAGCCCCCAGAGACTCAGACAGAAGCATAGAGGGAAATGCTGTGGCAGATCTTTCCAGGAGGCCTAGGAAGGATTGGGAAGGCTGGCTGGCAGGCAAAGACGGGGGAATTGGCAGAAAAGCTGCTCGCTTTCTGACAGACAGTTAAAACATCTTTTTCAGCAGGCTTTTTTTGGGATTCTGCTTTTCAAAGATCCTAGTTCAGGGCCAGCATCAAGGGTAGGCATGGGCAGGCACATGATGAGGGCCCACACCCCAGCAGAGGCCTCACTGGCAAAAGCCCCCTGGACTTGCGCCTCCTCTCTTCACAATTGCAACTTTTTCGCACAGCTGCCTCTCAGTCTGGCCCAGATAATGGCGTTGGTGAGAAGGAGGAGCAGTAGATGTCACTGCTTCTCGCTCATTGGCTCTCTGCCTGTGCGGCAAGCAAGTGGTAACAATGATGAGAAAGAGACTGAGGAGCAACAGCAGCTGGTGACAATGCTGGGATGAAGGTAGACTCACTGAGGGCGGGGGGCCACTGAGAGTGTCTTGCCCAAGGGCCCTTAAAAACCTGGAGCCAGCACTGTCCCAATTGCTGCTGTTTTAAATCAGATGACTGAGCTGAAGAGTGATGTTTAAGGCAGTGCATTTGCGATACTCGACTCGTTTTTAGCTGCTGTCTGTGTCTTTTTCCCCCAGTGCTAATGTTTGCTACCCTGATGTTTTCTGGAAGAAAGGCAAGATATAAATGTCTGGAATAAATAATGAATAAATAAGTGCTAGTCTCTTGGAAAGCACCTAGAGAACTATATAGACCATGGGTGGACAACGTTTGGCTCACAGAGGTTGTCCATCTGGCCCGCGGAGACATGGGCTAAATTATAGACAGATCAGTGTCTTGCTCACACAAAGACCTGGGCCCAGCCCAGAAGTATTTATAGTCTGGCTGGGAGAACTAATGGACTACGGGTGGCTGGAGCTAGGCTGGGGCCTGGAAGGTAGTTTCTGCCATCACCCTGTAACTTGAAGTACTTGCCACAAAGGAGAGCAGGACACATATTAGGAAACCCCCAGCTTCCTGTTCCAGTTGCTCCTGACAGTGCTGCACAGAATACAAGAGACACAACCCTTGCCTGAGGATTTACAGCACTTCTGAAGTTACTGAAAAAACCCTTGTCAATAAAAAAAAAATAACGGCTCATGCAAAGCTAGCCAAGGATTCAGTGATTCAGTGACTTTGGCTGCACACTGGCATATCAATATGGGAAAAACATTTCACAACTCACAGTTATCAATGAATCACCCACTGATGCATCCTCACTGATGACGGCACTGTAGACCTCTTGGCTAAATCTTGGTGCGTTATCATTAACGTCTGTCACATTTATATTCACCGTTGTCACGGCGCTTAGTGCTGGGCTGCCCCCATCTTTGGCTTCGATGACTAGGAAGAAATCCTTACATGTTTCATAGTCCAGAGGTTCAATTACAGATATGGACCCTTGGGAACAGAAAGCGGAATTTTAGTATTCTATAATCCTAAAGATGCAAATAAGTCGTTGAATACTAGTGTTAGTGATCTCAGTGACTGCAAAGAAACCAGGCTACAGCAGTAGGGTCAGTTCTGTTATACAATTGCCCATTTTGTAAGGAGTAAAGTATGTAAAAATAGCAGAAAGCAGAGATCCCCTTAATGCTGGATGAGTCACATGTGAGGCTCATATAGAAATACAGACACTGAATTCTTGGTCTTAAAAGATAGAACCAGAAATTAGAACCAGAAAGAAACAAGAATGTTATGTTTTTATTTTGCTCTTAACTTGATAGATATTAAATTTATATTATTTCCTCCTCCTTCTTCTTCTATTATTACTACTACTACTACTACTACTACTACTATTATTATTATTATTATTATTATTATTATATTCAATCATTGATTTTGTTTTATCTGAATTTATTGGTATGTGCTGATAACTTTTGATAAGTTCTTTTTATTCTGAGCTGCTTTGGATACAGTTTATTGTGGGAAAGCACCCATAAACTTAGCTAACTGACACAGAAAAAGACTATTAGCTGTGCCCCTCTTGGTATCACTGTACCAAGAGCAGAAATCTCACTGAGACTTCAGATTGGTCAGCCTGAGCTGATCCCACAAGCGTATGGACTAGGGACGTATGGATTTGGTTTAATCCATTCCATCTACGGATTGTCAGGTGTTATTCGTTCCGTCATCTGCTCATTGATGGAATTGGATTTTACCCCACTTCGGAAAAGTCTGCAAAAAAAAGTCCACCGCAATTTACATATGTAACTTTTGCTGGCACGCAAAATTTTGCGTATTTTTCTTAGCTCAGTGTACAATCAATGAGCAGAGTAAATGCAAAAAAAAAAGTACTACACAGCAGAGGCTGAAGATAGATCAGAGTTGTATAAAACGTTCTTTAAATGGCATTAGAGTATTTTCCAACAACTTTCATATTTTCATACGACTAAATATGTGTACAATTCTGGAAAGTAAAAAAGTAGTTTGCATGTATTGAGGGTACTGGATGCACTTCACACAACTTCAGAAAGAAGTGCTGTGTAAAGATGGATGAGAAATTTGTTTCAGTTCATTTCAGACCAAAATTTACTCAGTTTGTAAATTTCCCAAACTTGAATGTAGAGTTGACTGCAATTTGCAGTGAAAATTCGCCCATTTTCAAGTTTGCATTGCGATTCATGGAGAAAAGAAAAGTGTGTTTAGAAAAATGTGAACCAAAAAAATGCATGAATTTTTGTGCAAATAGAAAAAACAAACTTTTCCAAAATGTGCGCAATTGATGTATGCATTTAGAAAAATGTGAACCAAAAAATGCATGAATTTTTGTGCAAAAAAAAAAAGAAAAAAATCTCACAGCCTGACATGGACAGAAGTCAGGACAAACTTCAAGGTGGAAATCAGAGGACCTCAACGACCTCAAGTTTTACAGATTTTTACATCCCTAGCTGTGTTTATGTGGACATGCACCAGCACAAAGCATCCATTTGCCATTGGTCCACAGACAAGGAGTTTCTTTGATCAGGCCTTTCACATAATTACAGGACAGACCAGAACTTTCAGCTTCTGCCACTGATCTGTTTATAAGGGAGCTGTCAGATGTTAATGCATAATGAATGCCTCCCCCTACCGGTCCTCTCTGGTGATTAAATGTCACCCCTTGCTTTTATATTGATTTATCTTCTTGCCTTCGTTGTAAAATACAACCTGAACTGTTATTTTTTTGTATTTGTTCCAGGGGCATTGATATGCAAATGCCATTCCAGCTCTCCCAAATAATAAACCTTAAAATGCAGTTGAGTAGTATTTTAATGGCCCTTCTGACTAAAGAAATAAGTTTTCACAAACAGGGAAGGGGGGGGGAGGAAGATGAGAATTTTGTGCCAGATGGAGAAGTATGGAAAGAGGTTAATTCATCATGTTAGGACCTCAGGGATGTTGCACCTCGGGTCTGTGGACCAAATCCGGCCCATTCTAGTGCCCCAATCCAGTCTTTCAGGGCTCCCCAGAGGGCCCCATTCCCTGGCCCCACCCCCTTTCCACAACCACCGGTCGTCTTGCGGCCTTTGCCTAATTTGCTCTGCATTCTCAAAAGCTGAAATGCAGTAACAGCTTTAAGCTAAAAATATGCTGGTGTTTCTGGCCCCACACTTTTTGCCTTTCCCGCCCCCCGCCCACTACTGGAATGTGGCTCCTGAGAGCTTCTTCGTAATGCAATACGACCCTCAGACTAAAAGAGGTTTGACACCCTTGTTTAAGGTCAATCATCCTCAAAAGGAAAAGAGGGGCTCTCTAAACATGTGGGGATATTAGGGATGGGAGGATCAGGGAAGCTCGAGCTTACTGTAATTCTCTGAACTTTACTTCAAAGCTCGGTTTAGCTCACTCCCATTTTGTTTGCGACCAGTTTTCTGGTCTGTTTGAATGGGGAAAGTTGCGCTTTTTGAGAAAGTTGTGCACTTTTCAAAAGCTGTACATTTTGAGAAAGTTGTGCATTTTTCAAGTGCAAATTTGTAAATGCGAACGCAAGTTTGGGAATTTGTGAATATTTTCGGAGAACATGCACTCCTGTTCGTGTTTGGGTCTGTGAACGGGGCATTTTTGAGTGATTTGTGAACTGAAATGAAATTCTCATAATTCCTTAGTAGAAACCTTTCACTCCTTCCTCTTAGTATGTCTTGATCAGATCAAGAGAGGCCATTTACCCACACCAATGGAAGTCATGGCCCATGGGATTCACTGCCACATGATGTGGCGATGACCATTATTTTAAAGGATTAGAAAAATCCATGGAGGAGGAGGAGAGGTTTATGAATGGCTATTAGCCAAGATGGCTACATGGAGCCTCCAAGTTCACAGGTAGAGTAGAATGCCACGAATTCCAGCTGGTGAGGGTAATAAGCAAGGAAGAGGGCTATTATATGTCCATCATGCCATGCTTGTGAGCTTCCTGGAAGAATCTGGCTACACCAATCTTCCTCCACCTGGTGCCCTCCACAAGTTTTGAACTTGAACTCCCAGCATTCCTCAGCACTGGCCCTGCTAACTGGGGCTGATGGGAGTTGAAGTTGAAAACACCTGGAGGGTACCAGGCCGGGGAAAGCTAGGCTAGACACCGCAGGAAATGGTATTGTGTTTTTAATTGATTTATTTTTATGTTTTAATGGAGATTTTGTTCTTGATCTGTATTTTATTATTAGCTGCCTTGAGCACTGTTTCTGGCGGAAAGGGGGACACACATAAATTTAATACATAAACAAACAAACAAACACAATGGTAGACTAGATAGACCTCGGGTCTGATCCAGCAAGGCTCTTCCTATGTTATGCCCACTGTTCGTTCCACTGCAATATGGAACGGGTTGAGAAAGAATCCCCATGGGACACTGTATCCTCATCTCTCCAGCAGCTTCTGGAGAATGAGCAGCTTCTGGGAGAGGTATGGAAAGATACAGACAGAAAGGATATTAAAATATTTCCTACATGAGATGTCCAGTTTATTGATGCATCCAATGTTTTGTTCTGTGTGTGTGTTTTAAGTGAAAAGCAGGTGCAGAAGACTGTACTCAGGAGTTGAATTCTCATATCTCCCCATTCCTCAGAGGTGGGAAAGCAGCTTGAAGAGTGATTTTGATCTTCAAAAAATAGCAGGCAGGGAAAGGCTCCCCTAGAAAGGCTATTTTTCTGCTCCTGATTTTGCCCTCCCCGTGGCTGCTTTTTTGCTTCAAAAAGGAAAGGAAAGCAACCATTAAAGAGAGGATCACGGAGCTGACTATCGCATGTATTTTGGCCTCTACAATACTAGAACTCAGCGTCACTCGATGACATTGATCAGTAATAAGTCCAGGAAAGACAAATGAAGGTCACTTCACCCAACAGGCAACTCACTTTAAGGCAGGGGTGCAGAACCTCTTTCAGCCCAAGGGCCAAATTCCATTTCGGAGAAGCTCTCATGGGCTGCATTCCAGTGGTGGGCAGGGTTGAAGGGAAAGAGGGTGGGGCCACAATGCCAGCATATTTTAGCCTTAAAACTCTTATTGCCGGTAACTAAGCCTTAGGAGAGGCATTTCAACCTTTTAGAATGGGGAAAAAAACTGCACAAACATCAGGAAACCACCAAACAATCAGTGTTTGGGGGAAAGAAGTGGGGACACAGGAAGGGGTGTGTGGATGTCTGGGGATTGGGACCCCTGGATTGGGCCAGATTTGGCCCCAAGGCATGAGGCTGTGCACCCTTGCTTTAAGGAATGCATAGCCACCAGGTGCGGAGGTGGCTACTAACTTAGATGGCTTCTAAAAAGGGTCTAAACACGATCGATAGAGAATATGTCTGTCAGTGGGCTTTTAGCCATAGTACCTAAATGGAAATCTCCATGTTCTGCGAGGATACATCTCTCTGATTATACCTGAAGCAGGACAGATACAAAAAGAGAGGGCTTTAGCATCTGGCTAGCCACTGTTGGAAACAGGATACTGGTGGACTAGATGGACCCTTGGTCTGATCCAATAGGCTATTTCTTAAGTTCTTATTGGGGGCCAGGTACGCCTGTGGTTTCTGCTAAGAGAGGCTAGGAACAATCAGATTATCTGGGATTTGGGCATCTCGTGGGATCTTGGCATCTCGCAAGACTGGGAGAGTCACAAGGGGGAGGCGAGCCCACTGGCAGCTGAGGCATCTTTGGGGAATCAAAGTGTACAGACGCTTGAGAGCTGGGGAGAAATGACAAGGAGTGTCAACCCTTTCATGAAAACATTTTCTTAAAACATGGCTGCTGTTTAAGAAGGCTTTCAGCTGAGTATTTCCTTTGGTTTTGTATTGTTCTTCCCTTGCTGATTATTATTTTCTGAACTGCTGTTGCTGCTGTTTAACTGACTTTTTGGATTTGTTGTGTTAATGCAGTTCCACCATGACTAGTGTTTCATGAATCGTTTGATGTATATGTTTATATAAAATTGCACAATGTTTTATTATTGTGAGCCACCCTGAGTCCATTTTGAAAAAAGTCAGGGCACAAGTTTTTAAAATAAATAAATAACGGCTCCATCCCAAGGGCCTGCAAGGCAAACGTGGGGGCAAGAATTGGTTGAAGCACAAGAAAACAAAACCTGATGGTATTTCTGAATGCATTTTCCAGATTTTCTTAAGCCACTGCTATCTGCTGATTGCAATAAGGATTTAGTTGGCAAGTCCATTTTTATCACTCCATTTTCATCTTTCCTATTCAAGCTATCCTAAACTGGGTGGGTATGATAAAGCAGTTGTCAACTTACTGATGTCTCTGGATTAAAAAGAACACTCAGCTGGTATAATGAAAATGCCTTAATAAAGAAAACTGAAGCAGAGCCATCTATATGGACTTAACATGTAATGTACTTGAGTCTGGAGCTAAAGTCGTGCCCAGGAATACAAATACAGGTGAAGGCTCCACTTTCATAATGATAAATCCAAGGAGAGTGAAAGACATGCCTATAGCCTGCACACACACTGTAGAATCAAGTCTGTAAAGTAACCATTTTCCAGATATATGGGTACAAGTATGTTTGTGTAGATAAGTCTAGGAGTAACTTACAGAAAAAAATGTGCAGGAAGAACATTTTTTTGAACTTTAATTAATATACTCACAACTAGGGATGTACAAGGATTCAGTTTCAGTTTGCAAATTATCAGAACTTGCCCCTTTTCACAACCCTGAATGCAAAAAAGCTAGCAGGCTCCTCAACTTGCAATCACGTTTGAAAAGTGCATTTTTTAAAAAAATGCACACTTTAAAATACGATTTCTAAAAACGAAAATGTATTTCATGCTCTAGTTAATGGGAGGAAAGTGCACACTTTTGAAAAATGCATGTGGAAATGTGCATGGAAATGCACTTGCCCTGTTTGAAATGCTTATCTAATTTTTTTTATTTTATTTCTATACTGCATAACATCCAAGGCTCTCTGGGAGGTTCAACTGATTAGTATATAGCATAGATAGGGATGGATGAACCTGGCAATTTCAGTTTCTGAGAGTGTTTGGTTCATCCCAAATTTGAGGATTTTTAAAAAAAGTTTGCATTAAAATACATAAGCATTTTTATGCACATTTCTCCTAATACATGAAATTTTGTATGATTTTTGTATGAATATGCACATTTTTGCAAGATCTTTTCCTAAAAGTATGCATTCTTGAATGTTATTTTCCCTAATATATGCATACCTGAAAGACCGCCTTCTCCATTATGAGTTTGCCTGGGTCTTAAGATCCTTAGGAGAGGCCCTTCTTTTGAGACCACCACCATCAGAAGCGCATTTGGCGGCGGCGCAAAAGAGGGCCTTCTCGGTGACCGCTGCCATGCTGTGGAACTCCCTGCCGAGGGAGGCTAAGTTCTCCCCCTCTCTCTTGTCCCTCCACCAGCAGGCAAAGACCTTTTTATTCAAGCAGGTCTTTGGCATGTAAGCTGGTCTGTTGAGTTGGATGTTGTTTTTATTCTGTTATTGCTGCGTTTTAGTTTTATTTGAAATTGTAAGCCACCTTGAGTGCTATTTTTCTTGGTAGAAAGCTGGGGTACAAATCAAATCAAATCAAATCACATCAGTCAATACATTTTCCTATGCAGCTTTTCACTGGAAAACTCCATTCCAAAATTTGGAGATGTACAAATTTCAAAGGAGAAATGAGTTTTGGTTCGAAAGTGTAAAGTTAGGAAGTTTGCATTAAAATGTGAACGGAATCAATTTCTTCATCGTCCTTAGCATAGTTGCACATATATGAGCCCCTGATGTGGCCTTATACCAGTTGAGGCCATTACTCCATCTAGTTCGGTATTTTCTGTGCTGGGTGGCAATGTCTCTCCAGGGGCACAAGATGCCTTTGCCAGTGCTGCTGCCTGAGATCCTGGAGGTGTCAGAGTTGCGTCTGAAACCTTGTGCATGCAAAACATGTCATCCACCACTGAGTCATGTGACCCCTTCCTGTTTGGTTGCTTCCTACCTAAGCTTGTTCTCCCACCCACCCCATCCCCGTGTCTGGACTTTGGCCAGTTACTAGATAATATACAGGACTTAGGAAGAGACCTGGGTTCAGATTTCTGCTAAACCATAAAACTTACTTTGCGTGATTTGCTTTCAGCCTAGCCCACCTCACAGTATTGTAATGAGGATGAAAAAAGGGGAGGGAGAGGCACCATGTACATTTGTCCTCAATTATTAGTAGAAAAGATGGAATAAAAATCTAATAAATAAAATTGACCATGGATCCATAGTGGTTCAGTGCATGACCAAGTGTGCATTTCAAATGTCAATGCACTGCAAAGTATCACTCAGTACCAGCTCTGCCCAAATATAACATGAGAATAATAATACTGGCCTACATTACAGGGCTGCTGTAATTACACTGCATTGAAAACACAATGCTTTGTGCACTTACAGATCAAAGTGCGATATAAATTTATAAAGATATATATAAAATCATTTACAAAACCACTTTTGCTGCTGCAGTGGGGAACATATTTTGTTTTTCTTCTTTACAGCTCCTGTTGCCTTTCTTCAGGACATTCAACAGACTTATTTTTTTACCCTATTTTATGAGCATGCTTGTTGTTGTTCACATACCTGTCTTTGAATTGATCCTGAATTTCCCTTTTTCATTGCCAGACCTGATGATGTAGGTGATCTCTGCATTTGTACCAATGTCTTTGCTTGTGGCAAAAACAGAGAGAATTTCAGCACTGGGAGTGGTGTCCTCGGGCACTGTAACGAGGTAATCTCTCCTCTCAAATACGGGAGGGTTGTCGTTAATGTCCAGAACTGTAATTGTAACTGTGGCAAATGAGGACAACGTCTGTACGATGCTCTGGTCGGAGGCTTTGACGGTGACATTATATGAAGGCTGAAGTTCTCTGTCCAGGGGATGTTCCAAAATGATGATTCCCGAGGACTTGTCTACAGAGAAAAAGCCTTCTGAAGAGTCTGCTAGGGAATAGACAATCTTTCTATTCACACCTAAAAAAGGAGAAGAAAAGAAAACAGTAGGTCTCCTTGATTAAGAAGAACAAAATGGTGGAGTGAACAGAGGGGCGAGTTTGGCCCTAGGAGAAATAGGCTCCAGCAGGCAGCTAATTGTAGCAGCATCTCATTAGATGAGATCAAACTAAATCTGCCTTAGGGCACTTTTAAAAAGGACAGAGACAGTGAAATATGAATTCATGCATTCTGTCCATAACCCCAGTGTGCAAAGTGCCCTGTGTATGTCTCTCAAACTGGGAATCCTGGGGACAAGGCTCCTGCATCTCTGAGGCAGTGTGTCTGCTGAGGGAGCTCATGTCTGAACTGTGGTATCCACCTAGGGAGCAATACAAGCTCCATCAGCTGACTCAGCACCCAGTCAGGGGGCCCAGGGAGCCAATGAAATTTCACCTGATCCTATAAACCTTCAGGCCCATGGCTTGACCTTCGACCTGAGCAACGTGTCTCCTAGTGAGAACATCCTGCCAGACATAGCGTGCACTTGCCATGCTTCCCCACGCTGCCTTTGGAACCTGACCTTTTGCGTTGCTTGCACCATGCCGTTCATTAGCTGCTGCCGCCAGAACATGATCTCTTTGCCTGCTTCAGACTGGTTGCCTCTGGAGGCTGACAGCTTGCTCCCAACACAATGGGGGCTCTGACCCCATTATCAAACAAACATTATTTGCTGGTGATGGAGCCCCCATCACCAGCAAACTCTCACACATTGCTATAGGCCAAGTGAAGTCATAAGAACATAAGGACATCAGAAGAGCCATGCTGGATCAGACCAATGGCCTATCTAGCCCACCAATCTGTTCACACAGTGGTCAACCAGTCAGATGCCGCTGGGAAACCCACATGAGCAGGACAACAGCACACTCCTGCTCATGTTCCCCAGCAACTGGTATACAGAGGCATACTGCCTCTAGTACTGGAGGTAGTATATAGCCATCCTGACTAGTAGCCATTGAGTCCGGCCATGACATCAGGCACTGAAGCTGGAGAACCACACCTGGTCAGGGTTTTGGACTATTGTTGAAGACAGGAAATTATTATCGAGTATTTTGCTTATTGCCTTTCTCACTAGAGGGAAGGGATGCCATTTGGATTTTCTGCCTCAAGTACCTCAATGTCTTGGACCACCTCTGAGAGACAATGACTATTAACATTTTAATTACAAACTCAGCAGGAAGATGAAATACAAAAGGAATACACAAAAAATCACTGCCCAGACTGTCCGGGAGCTAAAGGCAAGGTGTGACAAACAAACTCCTTAGGGGAGAATGTTGAGTAGGAAAAAAAGAAATGAAGCATAATCTATTCCACTCATATCAGTTAAGAGGGACTCATTTTGAAAGCTCAGAACTACACAGGTTATTCAGAACAGAGTAGCAGGACCAACATGGGGCAGTACAGCAACAGCTGACAGTACAAAGCCAGCAATGGCAGCAGCTTTGAAGAACTTCCTGTTTAGCACTACCGTTGGTGGGAGAGCTGCTACCTGGAAGTGCCATTATTTCAAAGTGTGTTTTCCCTGGTTGTCTTTCATGTAGAGCAGGGCTGGGGAAACTTTGGCCCACGGGCCTAATTCAGGGCCGGTTCATACGACCCGGGCAGCGAGCGGGGGAGGCACCATGGGGCCATCCGCGGGGTCTGGCGGGGTGCCGCAGAGGACCTGCGCCCCGCATGCGTGGGTGGACCATGGTGGAGCCGGCAGTCCCCACGCCGTAGCACGGGCCTCCCGGCGCTAGGGGGTGGCAGCTTGGGATGCCCAGTGGGGCTGTTTGCCCCTACAGGCCACAGCGGTCGCAGCTCTGGGCTGCCACCTCTGTGCGGCCACAGGCCCCCCCGCAGGATGGCTGCCCGCTGTCCGCAAGGCAGGACTGAGACACGCGGTACGGGCTTACCCCTTTACCGCCCATGATGACTCTACCGCCTGTGTCATGTGAACTGGCCCTCAGTCTGCAGAGGTTCCCGTTCCTCATCCAGTCCACAGAGGCTTGGGCTCCTTCCACAGGCCTTGCTCATTCCCCTCCCCAAGCCCCACCCCAGGGTGAGGAAGCTACTGGGGGCTTGGGGAGGAGGTGGAGAGAAGACTCCCCTTGTAATCTCTGCTCCGTAATGGGAGACGGCAAGGGGATTCCCCTGTGTGTTGTTCCCCTTCCCAACCGGGAGTGGGGGTTGGGCGCGAAGTGCTGTGCAATCAGCTGGCGCTTGTAGCAGCTCCTCCAAATTCCAGCCAAGTGTGCTTTGCTCCTGCTTCTTGCTCCCTGCTTGAGCAATAAAAAGCAGGGGCAAAACAGGAGAGAAGCAGGCTGCTCACTCAACTGGCACTTACAGGAGCACCTTGCGGGAAAGGTGAAGAAGGAGCGAAGCCAGCTCCCCGGCAGAGGCACCGGCTTGAGAAGATCCAGTCGGTGCTTTGGCCGGGGAGCCAATTACATCAGTGGGTGCGGCCATACCCCTGACATCATTCGGCCCACGGAGGACTAGTTCCCCACCTTGATTTAGAGGGTGCTCATCCCTCACTGTCACATCCAGGGGCCGCGATGTCTGCTAAATGAGAGAACCAACCTCAGCGACCTGCCGTACTACAGAGATTTGTATGCTGAAGCTGACTCCAGGCACAGAGGGAAAGTACTCTGTGATTGCCAACTCTCTTTTCACTGCAGTCGGACAGCTACTTGAAACCTAATTAAGCACAAATGCCAAAACAAAGCCACGTACATTCCCATGTTGTTGTGTTTATTTGTGCGGCCCCGCAATGGGAACAGCAAACAAGGAACATTGCTGTAAAAAAAACAATGCACTGTCTGAAGCTGGTGATTCCTCATCCTCAGAGGCAGTTCTGGAATTGTGGCCCTATGGTTTGGAAGTGGAAACTGCAGGGCTGACATTAGTCAGAGACATCAGAACAACTGATCCCCCCTTCCAGGCATACTCTTGTTAATTTAACATTTTGTGACAGTATTTTCGTTCTCTTTACAGTGACAAGAGTGGAGTCTAAAGCAAGAACGGCAAGAAAAAAAAAAGATTGATCAAAAGCTATGTAAACTACATTTGTTTTCTTCTTGACACGGCAGAGGTACAACCGCTTCACCAGTGAGATCCGGGGGACTCCCTTTCCTCCAGCCATATTCATAAAGAGCAATCACAGGAACAAAATACAGAGTCTTGTTTAAATTGCATTACGGAAGATTAGATGACTCTCCGAGGATCAGAGGTATAATTTTTTAAATACCCCTTCCTGATTCACCCAAGACCATGACATCGAGCCTTGAAAAAGTCATTAAGGACAAAATGGTATTTAAATTATAATCTTACCATTTATCATCTACCGTGTTGATACACTTAGGATATATTTCTAAACATTCCAAAGTCATTAAAGATACGTGACATCCAAATGATGATTTTATTATCTGCCTATTTGATACACCGAGGATACATTTCCCAGCATTCCGAATTCATTACTAATGCAAGCCATTTAAATGATAGCTTTATCATCTATCATTACTAGTATTTATTTGTATCACAGCAGTTCCCAGTGGCCCCAGTGTGAGACAAGGCATTGGTGGGTTATGTGGCATATAAATCTGCGGTTATAGATAGGTGCAATTTTTATTTGTCAGGGAGGATTTGGAAGATTTCATTTTAGCATCCTTTCTGTATGTCGCTGTCATAAGGGATCCATTTGTACTGGTCTGAGATAATGAAGGGAAACATATAGTATGTCCTATGATGGGACTAAAATTCTTTGGAATTTGGAGTTTTCTCTCCATGTTCAGAGAAGGAGAAGGGGGGGGGGGTTCCATGCCTCCCCTGGGAAGCACCCATCTTCCATGTTGAAGCACCCATCTTCCATGATCTCCATTAAGACACTATGTTCAGGTAAGTGTTGGATGCTAAACATTTCATTTACTGAGTACTGTTAGTTACATCACTAGTCAGCCAACCTCCCTGCCCCACAAGGAACTTGCTTTTCAAGGCAAGGAGTTGCGTCTCTCACTCCTGGGTGAGGGATCAGATAAATATATATTATAGCCTTCATTTGGGGAAAGAGGAGTGGGGAGCCTCCCCTTTTCTGGCTTCGCCATATTGTGTTTCTCCTGCAGCCAATCTAAAGCCCCAAGCTCATTGTTGTCCACTTTCCATCTAGGCTCTGCAGGTGTGGGTAAGTGAAGTTCAGCATCGGATTCTGGGGCCAAGGGAAGTAGCTAACAGAGGTGATCAGAGCAAGCCCCTTTCCCCCTGTTTCCACTGTGACTGGACGGAGCTACTCTTGTCTGCCTGGCTGCCCCTTCACCTACCTGTCTCCACTGGCTGCCCCCATTTTCAAGTCAAGGCTTCTCTTCCCCCAGAGGTCCCTTCTCCATCTCTTCTCCACTTGCCTCTCTGTTCCTCTCTCTCTCTACTTATCACTTGCCTCTCCATCCAGCCTCCTCTTCCTCTGGACTTCAATCACTCAGAGCTCGGCTTTTCCCTCTGTCTCCCACCTCATGCTACACCTCTGCTCTGCCTTTTCAACTCTGTCTGCTTGGTAAGCTGCAGCTGTGGCATTTTTGTCTAGCCAGCCAGACTGAGGAGCCATCTCTGCATGTTTGCTGCAGCCATCGCCTCCATTTGGAGTGTTGGGAAGCTGGTTAGTACCAGGCAGCAGTTCCCCACAGTGACTGGGAGAATAATGGCTGCATTTGGATGATCATCTCTTGGCTTAGTAAGCGGAGGTATGAACCAGCCTTCTGGCCATGCACACAGACCCTTTGTTCCTCCCTTCATGAAAGCGAGTGAGCAAACTCCATTAACTATACTTGCCCATTTTGTCCAAACCAGGAAATTATATGGTTAATAGCTTTGGAACAAGGAAGAATATGAAGTCATGGCTTATTTATTTATTTACAGCATTTTTACCCCACTCTTCAGCCAGAAAAGTGCTCCCAGAGTGGCTTACACAGATTAATATTAGACAGTCCCTGCCCTCAGGCTTACAATCTAAAAGGCATGACACAAAAGGAAGAAGGATTGGGAGGGAGGAGGAAGAAAGCAAAACTCAGGCACCAGTTCTTAGTTACAAGGGTCTTATAGATTTTTTTTGGTTTGAAGTTGGCTTAATACCCTGACTTGTTCCAAAGCTGTTAACCATAGTTTCCTGGTTTGGACAAAATGGTAAACTATAGGTAATTGAAGAGTTCCTGGTTTGTCTACTCCTGCTGGGATGGGAGGAGCAACGTAGCCACTCATGAATGAGTTTTGTGGGCTCACATGTTTGCTTATTAAGTTGAGATAGGATTGTCTAAACCAGCCCAACATCTCTAATAATATACAGGGGTAAGCAATAGGACATGGTTCACAGCATCATACCCTGGTTGGCCACTATTGGGAGACCAAATGCTGGACAGATGGAACTTCTCATCCACCAAGGCAATTCTTAAAGAGGATTTAACATGGACTGGTTACCCTCTAACACCTTTACCCATCCTGTTAAACTCGCAATAGTAGGTTTCAGCATCCTTTCCTGCTTAGCTTTGAGCCTAGTTTTCACTGAGGTGATACACCTATGTCTGGATTGTACCATTTCAAAGGGAAGGTGGGGGCTGGAAGGATTGAATGCTTCTCCATATAAGAAAATTTCCTGCCTACAGAAAACTACCAAGCTAGTCTAGAACTCTTCTCCCTCGCATCGATATGCAAGTTTTCTCGGGAAATGATTTTTGTTGTTGTTGCTGCTTGCATTCTATGCTGCCTTTTAGGGCAAACGCCTTCCCAGGGCGGCTTATATACAAAACAAATAAATAAAACCCATAAACTATAATATCCCCTTCCAATAAAATTAGCCCTTAAAACACCAGCTTCAAACATTTCACTTCAAACATCCAGCACAATACTCATATAAAACTGCTTTAAAAATTGTGAAAGACAATTTAAGAACAGCAGCAAATGTAAGCCATTTTAAATAGTCGAAAAATCTAGCCCAGCACTTCAACTAAAAGCAATTTAAAATAAATGGGTTTTCAAGGGCTGTTTAAAAGCCAGTACCGATGGAACCAAACATATATCCCTTGGGAGGAACATCCACAGACTGGGGCCAACAGTGAGAAGGTCTGGTGTCTAGTGCCCACCAATCTGATATGGTGGAATCCAACTAACTCCCTCATCTGACGGAAGGCTTCCATAAGCAGATGATTTTCAGCACTTCCCACTCTTCTCTATAGTCCCCACCTGCCCAAATCTGCTCCAGAGGGTTGGAAGACTTCCAAGGGTCTTAAGTCTGAAGTGATACAGCACTGACAGGTTTACCACTTTCAAGGTACTGGTTTTAACCTATAATGCCTTATATGGCTTGGGACCACAATACCTGTCGGAGTGCCTCTCCTCACCTAAATATACCCAGACACTACGCTCAACATCTGAGGCCTTCCTCCGACTGCCACCTCCAAGGGAGGCTCGAATGCTGACAACAAGGAAGAGGGCCTTCTCAGTGGCGGCCCCCAGATTATGAAATGATCTCCGCGCTGAGGCCTGCTTGGAGCCGACTCTGCTATCTTTTCGGTGCCACTTTAAGACTACCTTCTATGCCGAGGCATTTAATGGCATCTAATGGCTCTTAAGGGCATAAGGGGAGCTTATGTCAGCTGGGTTTTTTCTCTCTTAACAGGTGCAATTATATTGAATTTATTTAAATTGTTTTAAATTCTGCTTTAAATTTTGTATTGAAATGTTTATGTTGTTTCTATTGTATTTGTATTTTGTATGGCATTGTAGGAATTGTTGTTAACAGCCCAGAGAGCTTTGGCTATTGGGCGGTATAGAAATGAAATAAATAAGAATAATTTAGTGAGAATTAATCCATGAATGCAGCAGGATTCTCCAGATCAACTAAGTACAAAGCAAAGGTAGACTCTTGCATGCGGGCCAACACAACCCATACACTCCCCACCTCTCTCACATATAAACACAGACCTGGCTGCGACAGATCCCTCTCCTTCCCCCATCCTACCTGGCCCATCTCTTACCCATCAATGACCCTGCGTAGATTAAGCTCGGAAACAGGACTGTATCAGGAGTGATGCTGGTGGTGTGTTTGCCACCAGGGCTCTCCAACCTTGGGTCCCCAGATGTTGCTGGCCTACAGCTCCCAGCATAACCAGCCAGCATGGCTAATGGCAAGGGATTCTGGAAGCTGTAGTCCAGCAACATCTGGGGACCGAAGGCTGGAGAGCCCTGATAGACAAATGGAATGGATGCTAAATCACATGGTAAGCTACTGATGTGAAGCTCTGGTTTGGGTTGAAACAGGATCAGCTCTTATGTTTATGTAGTTTTGGAAAGGTAAACATTCTCAATGGAGGAAAGGAGGTTTTATTTCCCATGAACTCCCTTGTTTTTGGCTTTCAAAAAATCCACGAACTTTTCCAAACTAATCATTAGAAGCTGCCCGCTGTCCTCTTCCCCTCCCTGCTGCTCTATAATAAAAATAAACCTTTAAAGCAGATAATAAAACTAAGTACAGGGCCTGTCTGCAAACAGTAAGAGTGTATGATGGCTTCACGTCTTTGGTACGGAAAGATTTATAGCTGCATTAGCAGACTGCTGAATCAAGAGATCTCTCTTTTAATATCCTCATATCAATACTGTCATGTTTCATTACTAGAATCTTGCGTGACTAGTGCTTGACCCTAATAGCTAATCAGCATGGAGAATTGCAGGTCTGCAGGTCAAAAGTTAGGAATGAAAGCTGCAACTGATGTCTGTACGACTAACCATTACCATAAAAGCTGCTGATTCTAGGTTTTTCTCCCCGGTTGCCATACTCACTTACTCCTTACATCCAAGTACCCTTTGGCATCACAAAAGGGAGAAATGTAGTGGGTGCATATAGAGGATAGCGTTTTGAATAAAGTTTGCATTTTATTCAAAAATACTAGACATTCTGAATGTGAGATCTATATTTTAAAATTCACTCGAAATTCAAAATTTTAAAGTGGTACATACTTCTTCGGCTGTTAGGATTGCAAAATATTAGTCTCGGCTGAACTCTGCAGTTTTGCATTCAAAAGTCATAATGAAGGCTGATTTCCAAAGATAAATTCCCATTTGTACTTGAGGTTTTTTTTGTTCAAATCCAATGACTGAAAATTCAAATTCCAAGTGTTGTGCTTCATGTTTGTTTTACCACCAGTATTTAAAGGAGAATACAGACTTTACTAGAAAAATGAAGATTAAAAAAAGAAGAAGATTGTGCCAAGTTCCACCTACCTATGAAATGTATTTGCAGTTAGAATTTTTTGCAGTCTTATCCACTTACCTACATCAGGATCGTTGGCTTGGACTCTTGTCAGCAAAGCTTTAGTGGCAGTGTTCTCATAGACACATGCAGTGTAGTGGTCAGAGGAAAATACTGGCGGATTATCATTGACATCTTCCAGAATTAGATGGATTTCTGACTGACAGAACCTGCCTCCCCCATCTGTGGCCCTTGCTATCAGGCTGTAGACAGGGATCTTCTCGCGATCTAACGGAGCTAAGGTTTTGAGTTCCCCTAAAATGTATTAAATGGAAAAAGGGCAAAAATATAAAGAAATGCAAGTTAATCGGTTGTTTTAATATTAGTACTATAATTTTGTTATTGCAATGCAACTTAACATAAAGAGGCTTGGATCCTGAGAACAGAGCAGAAAGAAGCCCATGGAAAGGTAATACTAATTTCCCATCACCTCCGACCCCCTGCAGCTCCCTATGACCCTATCTGCTTCTGTCCAGTTTTAAGTGATTCATTTTTTCCACTGTAGCCTCCTGCACTCCATCCCACACTGTCCAAGAGGGTCTCCTGAGTAGCCTTTTTTGGAGGTGAAGGGGGACTGCAGTAGGGAGGTGGGGACGGGAAAATCTTCTTCCATGAGCTTCCTTAAACTTGTGTTCCCAAGTCGCTATTTATTGATACTTACAGACATATCATGTACCCATGAACATTTCCTTAAGCATAGTACATACAGATATTTATTTATTTATTTATTACATTTATACCCCGGCTTTTTTCCAGCAAGGAACTCAAGGCGGCTTGCATAATCCTCCTCCTCCTCCTCTCCATTTTATCCTCACAACAACCCTGTGAGGTAGGTTAGGCTGAGAGGCAGTAACTGGCCCAAAGTTACCCAGTGAGTTTCATGGCGGAGCGGGGACTAGAACCCGGATCTCCCGAGTCCCAGTCCAACTCTCTCACCACTACGCCACACTGGCTTTAATATTATTCTTATATATATATATATATATATATATAATATAATATATATTATAGACTTTTATATTATTCTATAAAAGGTCGAATCACGTGAAGCCTTTGTTTAATGCACAGTAGCCCAACAATTTAACACACAGTCACCAATTTTAATTGAAATAACTGGATTTTTCTCTTCCTCCCTCAGTTCCCGTGCAACAGGTGGATTTCGCCAAAATTATGCATTCAACCACTTCTGACCCATCGAGTCAAATGCAGCACACCATACCTGCATGATGGCATTTTGAGTGTCTAGCAACCCGTTGATTTTTCATTCATAAGAGCAGAAGAAGAGCCTTGGTGGATCAGACCAAAGGCTTATCTAATCGAGCATCCTTTTGCCCACACTGGCCAACCAGCGGCCTTTTGAGAAGGCCCAAGCAGGACAGGAGGGCAAGAGCTCTCTCCCGCTATTGTTCCTCAGCAACTGCTATCCACGGGGGAGGCTGGTGACTCCTATGTCAGAGGGGCGCCTTGTGGCTCACGCTGGCTCAGCTTGTCTGAGCGCGGAAAGCTACGCAGGGTCAGGCCTGGTTATTACTTGGATGGGAGACCTCTCCTCTAGTTTCCTGCATTGAGCAGGGGCTTGGACTCGATAGCCTTGTAGGCTCCTTCCAACTCTTTATTCTGAACTTTATAGGAGCTATCCATGGTGCTCCGTGTTGGTGAACCCATCTTGGGGATGGAGTACAACACCATGGATAGCTCCTATAAAGCTCAGAATAAAAGCTGCAATGGATAAGGAGCCCCACCGACACAGGAGTCACCCGCCTCCCCTGACAGGCACACTGTCTCTGACTCTCCAGACTAGGGACCCGGAGGTCAGTTGCAATTGGTATAGAACAGGGGTGGAGAACCTCAGACCCAGGGGACAAATCTGGCCCTCCTAGGGCCCCAATCCAGCCCTCCAGATTTCTGCAGGTAGCCATGCCCCTTCCCCTGGCCCCAGCCGTTCCACTGACCACGGATCTTTTGGTGGTTTCTTGGCTTTTGCATAGGTTCCCCTCCCATTTTAAAATGCCTTTCCTAAGGCTTAAGTACTGGTAGTAAGGGCTTTAAGCCAAATACAGTAATACCTTGGATTGCAAGTAACTTGGTTTGAGAGCGTTTTGCAAGACAAGCTAATTTTTAAATATATATATATATATATATACGTATATATATTTTACTTGATATACAAGCAACGTCTTGCAATACAAGTACTGTAGTACGGCTTAAATTAAAAATCTCTGTACAATTTTTTGGGGGGAATTTTGTTTTGATATAAGAGTGTTTTGGATTACAAGCACGTTTCCGGAACGAATTATGCTCTCAATCCAAGGCATGACTGTATGCTGGAATTCTGGCCCCGCCCCTTTTGCATTTGGCTCTGTAAATACACATTAACTTTAGTTCTAAGCAAATTCACCTCTGTTTACACTGTAGTTTCAGTAAAAAGTAAACTAGCATTAATCCAGCTTGAAACGCCTGTGCATCTCGTGCAAACCATATCTACCACAGATAAAAATTCATGTTCTCTTACCATTTTCCGGATCTAAGAAAAACTTGTTGTTCCCAGAGCCATAGAGCGAATAGCGAATGTCACCATTGGATCCAATGTCTGCGTCTTTGGCGCCAATCGTAAGGATGACCTTGTTTGCGGGAATATCCTCAGGAAATAATGCCATATATGTAACCTGAGGAACAAAAACCAAAATGGCAGAATGTAACATGGTCATCTTTTCGGTGCCAATTTAAGACTTTCCTTTATTCCCAGGCATTTGAAGGGATATGATGGGCTTATTTAGTTGTTTTATCAGTGGTATTTTATTGTTGTTTTTAGCTGTTTTCAATTTTTGTATGTTTTAACTTTTGTTGTAAGTTGCCTTGAGTCTTTTCTTTTTCTTTTTGAGAAAGGTGTTGGCAGCGCAATCCAATGTGGCTGCCCGTAACCCTCCAAACTTGGAGGATTATGGGCATCCTATCAAGGTGAAGGTCGCCTCCATGCTTCTCCCGCCCTGCAAGAGACTTAGATGGCTGATTTCGGCCATCTAAGTCTTTTGCACCTGCTCGCAAGGAGGATAGGCTGAGGTCCCACCAGGATATATCGTATCCTGGCGGAGCCTCACTCCCCACTCCCTGCCCCCCTGAACGCCCACCCAACGCCAGCTCTGAGGTCGGTCTTGTGACCTTGGAGCAGCAGCTGGCATGGAAAGAACCATGCTGCCTGTGAGGGTGAAGGGAGGGCGCTCCAAATTCAGAGTCCCAGCTCCAACCTCAGAATGCTTTTCTGAGCTCAGGGAACTGGGGCTCCGAATTTTCCTATGGCCGTCTAGACTCTTTCTAGCAGCCATAGGATTGCGTCCTAAGAAATTTTAATTTGAGTAACAACAATAAAATAGCAATTGTGAAATGAAAGGTATGCATGTCTTAGAAACACTATTATTATTATTATTATTATTATTATTATTATTATTATTATTATTATTATTATTTCTTTATCACCCAATAGCTGTCTGGGCAGTTCACAATTTATGAAATTACAAAGCACAAATACAGATAATGTAATGCCACATAAAATTTCAATACACAAAATTTAAAACAATTTAAACAGCTAAAAGCAATTTCAATAAAAAATACTAGACATGTTGAAAAGACAGCTGACATAAATGCCCCATCATATGGCATTAAATACCATTAAATGCCTGGGAGTAGAGGGTAGTCTTATTAACCTGGCGTTCTTAACCAATGGCTTTCATTGCTCACATTTATCCTTAGGCAATCTCAGTGCTGAACTTGAAAGCCCAAGTGAAGAAAATACCAACTGAAGCATTCCAGTTCTAAAATTAGCGGGCATCCAGGAATCGAATATGGAAATAACATCAGTCACATCTATGTCAACGCTCAAGCCCGATTCTCATCTGCAAACCCAGGAAGACTGAATGCATGCAGAGGGAAAGAGGGATTCTGCTCCTACTGACTTCACTCTCAACCTTCGCATAATTAGCTGACAATGAGAATGGAGCTCGGATGTGTGCAATGTGCATAGGCTCGGCATGCTCGACTAGAAGGGCTCCCAATTACATGGAAGAACCCAGGTGCATGAAATCACTGAGCTCCACTCTCAGCATCCATTGAAAGCAAAGAGATATGGGACAGGAATCACAATTGCCCCCTCCCTGCCCCCACTCCATGCATATAGTCACCCCAATTTGAAAGTAAGAATAGGGCTGCTTCAGGTGTAGCACGATGAGAGGATAAAGTAGCAGAAGGTAGGGATGGGCGACCCGTCCGGTACTTGACTTGCGCGCGAGCTGAGTGCTCCCACTGTGCAAGCCGAGCCGAGCATGAGCGCCAGCTGAAGCACTTGCCCGACTTCTGGGTCCCCGGCTCTATGTTGTTTACATAGAAAACGGCCTGATTTGTGCAAATTAGGCCATTTTCTATGTAAACGACGTAGCGCCGGGAACCCGGAAGTCATTTCCCCGGCTTGGCAGAATGCGAGTTGAACCAGGGAAAAGGTAGGGCGAGCAGATCTCGGGGGGGTCGAGCCCAGCAAGTTCGCTGGACTTCCAGTCCCCAACTGAGCTCCGTGCACATCCCTAGCAGAAGGTAAGGCAAACCAAATTTGGTGGGAAGGGGCCGTAGCTCAGTGCTTTGCATGCAGAAGGTTCGATCCCTGGCATCTCCAGTTAAAACGATCAGGTGGTACAACTGGTTTTGGCAGGTTGTTTTTATTGATGGTTTTACTTGCTTTGTTTTTATTTTTTATTTTTAAATCCGTATTTCATTCATAGGCTGTATTTTATTATATTTTATTGCATTTGTTTTACTGCTGTGAGCTGCCTTGAGCACCATTTGCTGGAAAGGCGGGATACAAATTTAAGAAATACATGCGAAATGATGAAGTCATCTCTCTGCTTGAGACCCTGGAGAGGAACTGCTGGTCAGTAGATCGGATGAACAAATAGTCTGACCTGGTAGAACCTTCTGGTTCCAGCCCTCCATGTTTCATGTTGCTGCTGCACGAGACCACTGTCTTTTTTTGTGGTTGAGGGAGAGGCCAAGAGAACCATCTCTCCTCCATTTTCTATCACTCCTGTTGCTGCTACAGAAGAGAACCGTTTGTGAACAGCAGGGAGAGGAGGAAAACTGAGCCCTCCATTTACCATCACTGCTGCTGCAACTAGGGGTGGGTGATCTGCCGGGACCCTACCTGCCTCCGGCTTGGCGGCTGCTGCGGCTGCACCTACCAAGCTGGGCCGAAAGCTGGCATGTGCCATTCACCAGACTTTCGGGTTCCCAGCAGGCCACTGTTCACCTAGAAAATACCGTAAGATACATCAAAAGTGGCTGCAATTTGTGGAAATCATGTAAATTACAGCCGCTTTAGGCACATCTTAAGGCATTTTCTATGTAAACAGTGGCCCGCCAGGAATCCGGAAGTAGCTTCCCTGGCTTGACTCGAGAGAACACGAGTCGAGCTGGGGAAGAGGTAAGCAGGACAGCGTTCAAGGGGTCGAGCCTGGCTAGTCTGCCAGATTTTCACCCCCTGATCCTCACACATCCCTAGCTGCAACTAAGATAGTGGTGCTGCCAGGGTTGAGGGGCCCTGGACAAGGTGCCCTCTGGAGGAGCACCACACTCCTGGGTGCTCCCCCTGTTCTTGTTTCCCCTGCATTCTTTTTCTTCCATTCCACTGGTGCATACTCTATTTCTCTCTCTCTGCTACCATCCACCCATTCTGGTGCTCTCTCTCCTCTCTCTCTTCCCCTCATCCTGCCGCTGTGCTCTTCCTCGTTGCTCTTTTTCTCCCCACATCCTGGCACTCTCTCTCTCTCTCTGTTCTTTCTCTCCCCCCATGCTGGTGTTTGCTCCCTCCCCGCTGACCACCCCCTTCCCTTACAAAGCAGTGACACCTTTTCTTTCTTTGGGTGCACTGCAAAGCAAAGCTGCAGTCACGCTCGGCTCAGCATGTTGATTCGCCCAGGGGCGCCTCTGTGTCCACGTGGCCATCTAGACGTCATCTGGAGAAATGAATATGCTGGGTATTCCTCTGCAGCATACCTGACCTGTTCTCAAAGTTAAAGAACAGGAATAAAGAAAAAAAAAAAGGTGGCACTGCCTGGGGGGAGGGGTGTGCAGTGGGGAGAGCAAAGAGCATTGATGGAAAGTGAGAGGAGCACCGTGCGGGGTGTGTGTGTGAGTGCTGGGGGGGGGAGATTGCATTTGGGGACCCTCTGGGCTGCGGGGCCCCAGACTTTTGCCTGGTGGTCTGGCCAGAGCTTCCCCAACCCCCTGCACTGAAAGACCTTTAACTGACAGTAGCCAAATTCAGCAACATGCATCATTGTCTATATGCTGGTTGCTATGTTTGCTACAATTTTAGATTGATGTGTTGTTACTAAGGATAGGGGGGGAAATTACCTCAGTTTGCCATTTTAAGCAACCCTACCTAATTTGCATTTCCCAAAACGATGCATGAACTGAAATTATTGGCACCTACATCATGGTTTTTTCGGCACCAGGTGAAGACCTTTTTATTCTCCCAGGCATTTTAGTTGTTGTGTGTTGCTGTTTTTAATTGTCAGTTTGCTTTTTAGATCTGCTGCTGGTTTTTATATTGGTTTTATTCTGGGTTGTTTTTTTAAAGGTTTTTACATTATGTTTTATTATTTAATATTGGATGGCTTTAAGTTTCAACGATTGGACTGTACAGAAATGTAATGAATAATATTTTTTAAATGTATTTATTATATTTATACCCCGCCTTTTTTCCTGCAAGGAACCCATGGTGGCTTACATAATCCTCCTCCTCCTCTCCATTTTATCCTCACAACAACCCTGTGAGGTAGGTTAGGCTGAGAGTCAGTGACTGGCCCAAAGTCACCCAGTGAGCTTCATGGCTGAGCAGGGACTAGAACCCAGATCTCCCGAGTCCCAATCCAACACTCTCACCACTACACCACACTGGCTCTCAGTAAATACAGTAAAATAAATAATTAAACAGAATTTTTAAAATGCCTGCTTTGGGCTTGCCAACCGAATGGTGGGATAAATGAAATAATAAATAAAGGTTGCCAACTAACCTGATCACAGACAGGGCTGTTGTCATTAACATCCGTGACAATCACTTCCACAGCACTCTGTGTTACAAAAAGCCCATCAGTGGCTGTAATGTTCAGAAGATAGATGTCCTGTTCTTCCCGATCTAGCGGTCTCTTGACATAAACCTTCCATTCATTTTGGACAAGGCCAAGGGCAAACTTCCCTTTGGAATTTCCACCTGTTGAAAGAGAGAACAGTTGTTGGATGCCTATCAGTCATTTTCATCTTGATACATTAACTACAGTTGGATGCCTGAGGAGCACCACAAAGAACTAAGTCCTGAAAATGGGTTCCCAAGATTGCCTTTTGGTTAAGAATAGGAGCAGAAGTTGACTTGATTTCCTTTGTTTGCTGCAACTGCAGTAGTCCCTGGGAAAGCTGCATTTCCCATTGCCCCCCAGGCTTTTCTTGATGGAAAATCATAATATCACCTGCTTAAATCAATGAGGTAATGATTTTGATTACCTCCCACTAGTTACAGTGGGAGGAAAGGGTTAATTGAACAATTCCCCAGGGTGCATGTTTTGTAACCCCTCCTCCCTACTTCCAGCCTCTTTGTGGCCAGCTCTCTCTCTCTCTCTCTCTCTCTCCAACCTGATGGACCCACTGCCTGAGCCGGCTTCCAGCCAGTGATCTCCAATGAAGCGGACTCTTAACACCAAAGACTGTAATCTGCTTATATGCATCCTGCATATATGAATAAATGGACTGTAAGTAAAACTAATAAATGTCTTTATTAGTTTTAAACCTTGTATGGACAATCCGTTCCTTTAAAGAACCTTTTTAGCAGGGTTTAGCAACCCACGTGGTGATAGCCAGTTTCAATAACCAGGCTGCGCATAAGGGAGAAAACTCTGCTTCGTCCTAACCAGTATAGGACCGACTGCTTTCCATATCCTCCAATATTCCCAAGGGAGCATACCAGGGCAGCAGAGGAGAAGGAGGGAAAGGGAAAGGACAGGCCGCCGCCGCCACCACCATTTGGGTAGATAAAGGAAAGGGGAGGGTGTTGGGGAGACTGGTAGGGCTAGTAGGAGGGAAGCCAGCAATTCAAAATCTGAGCTGGAGAGGAATCCAGGAGCTCCTAAAAGTCATTTTCCATTTGAAGTGGCCTTTTATGAGTCCCTGGCCTGGAGTTCTTCAAGTCCGGCTCATGAAAACCTAGTCAGCTTTTCCACTTGCAAAAGTAGCCTTAGGAAAGTCACCCCTAAAATCTAGCTTCCTCGTTACTGGATCACCTTTTCCACAGCCTTGGGACAGATGTAATGCTGCCCAATCTCCTAACTACAGTGAGGAATTTATTGGGCACCCCACCAGTGAGCACACACCTCCCCCCCATTGAACTTATGCGCTCCTTCCTCCACCCACCCTCCCCACTCATGCATGTTTTCCCTTTTCGGAGCTAGCTATGGATGCTTAATATTATACAGCGTATTTACATTGATCTTAGCCCTAAACACAATTAGTTCAAACTAGTGCTTGCAAACCCTAACTCTGGCTATAGTTTCAAAGTTCTAGTTTGCAGCTCATTATGGTGATCATCAAGATCAGTGCACAGGGAACACTAATCATAATTAGCCCAATAAATCCATGTACGAGAAGAGGCATCCACTAAGAATTAAGCAACAGGGTTCCTCCAAGCACATGCTGAGCCCAGGAATTTGTGATCGATACCATAACTAAGCTCACAAGTCCACCTCTGGTTTCCCCCCGAAGCATTACTTGTGTGCGAAAGGACCTGTGAGCTTGGTTATGGTACTGGACACAAATTCCTGGGCTGAGCATTGTGCTCAGAGTCACCCTGTTGCTAGCCCACTTGAGCTATTACATTGCACCTGGCTCTAGAGTTCTAATAAAAAACCAAGTACACCTCATAAGCCTGAAGTCTGCCCGGCGCTGTTCTACACAACTATTAAAGGTACAGCAGCCCAGCCCTGCACTCTTTTGCATCTGACCACATCACTCTTGTGGTCCTTTCCCAATTTCACGGAACCTTTCCAGCATTAGCACTTGCAAAACACTGCAGTGCAGACCAACACATTCCCTTTAGCCCACTGAGAACTATTTGGCTAGTGGCAGCCGTATCCCTCCTGAGATTAACAACAACAACAGCTTGAGGTGCTTGTATCTCCGACATGAGAATCAAAATAGGCAACTTTCCAAGAAAATGAAATCATATAAGCCAAGTTTTGAGATGATCACCTTGCTCAGCTGCCCTTAAGGGCAATCAGACTCAAACTGCGAACAATCAGTACCCTCCTCTTCACAACAGCGGCATTGTCTTTCCCCTTCAGTCTCAAGAGAGGATGTGCTACAACCCCCTCACTCTTGTTACCAAGACAATTTCATTAGGTGTTGATTATGCAATCAAGGGAGGGCAGCAGGTTCCACTAAGGAATCCGTTAATGAAAGCTTTTATCACACCGCAGTCTTGTTTTTTGTATTCATTACAATTCTCATTTGGGTGCATGTGTGGGTTTTTAGAGCCTGCCGAACACACAAAGACACACGGGTCTTAAGTAGACCTAACGAGGGGTCGTTTAAGGAGCAGCTTAAAGATAAGGCCGACAATTAGGTCGAATTTGTACAAGTGGAAAAGTCAGCAAGGAGGAGAAGGGATGAAGCTGATGAAGCCAATCAGCTTTCTATTACACTGAAACTGTGAAGCCGAAGCCAGCGATATTACTTTTCCACATCATTAAACTGCATGGCGACAAAATCAAAGCAGGATGCTTGTCCCCAGCTATCTCTAGAGAAAAATACAGCCATTTCACACACTGGGGGATGGGGGGGGGGGAATAAAAAGAGTGCCAGAACATTTCTGGCACATGGTCATTAATGTTTCCAGTGCTTATTTATGCCTTCGCTTAAAATATTACATTCGTCTATTTGTTCCATACACTAGTCACCATCAACGTGGCTATTCCTGCTTATGAGCTTCCCAGGGACATCTGGCTAGCCACTCCCAGAAACAAGAGTGCTGGGCTAGACTAAGCTCTGATATGGCAATTTTTACAAGGCAGTAACATGCTGGTCTGGCCGGAGGTCCATGAGCCAAGAGTAAGGGAAAGTCCGAAGATGGCTGCTGCAGAGTCACTTCTGTGGTTGGACAGCACAGCGGCAGTCCTGGCGATCTCGGCCAGAAGCAGCTGAGCTGGGTGGAAAGGGGCAGGGAGTGGGAATGGGATGCTACCTCCTCCCATAGGTCAGGCTGTGGCTGTCTCAAGGAAGGTAGGAGATGGGAAGAGACCTTGCAAAGGCTTTGAAGAGGCATTTAAAAGCACAGCAAGCTAAAGGGCAAGGAGGGTTCCCTACCTTTCTGCTGGCACACAGACCAATACTGACTTAATACATGGAACTAACTTATTTAAGGTTCTTGAGTAAACCACCCCTTCAGGAAGATCAGAGTCAAAGTGAGGCATTTCAAAGTGAGGCATTTTTTTAAAATCCTACTGATTTCAGTGTTAAGCACCGAAAGCCAGTGCGGTGTAGTGGTTAGAGCAGTGGTTCTCAACCTTTTTGCCCCATGCACCCTTTTCACCATATGTCAGAATGTCATTCCCCCCTTTCCAAGATTGTCTGACTTAATCTGTGCCATACGATAAGGTGTGATGTCCTGTAGATTATGTACAATCGGTAGAATTGTAATTTGTAGAAAGATCAGTGTTCCAACAGTTTGAGTCTGTGGTCCCAATTACCCCCCTGAAACCCTAACAAATGCCCCCCTGGGGGGAATTTCCCCTTGGTTGAGAACCCCTGGGTTAGAGTGCTGGACTGGGACTCGGGAGATCTGGGTTCTCATCCCCACTCTGCCATGAAGCTCACTGGGTGACTTTGGGCCAGTCACGGACTCTCAGCCTAACCTACCTCACAGGGTTGTTGTGAGGATAAAATGGAGAGGAGGGGGAGGATTATGTAAGCCGCCTTGGGTTCCTTGCAGGAAAAAAGGCGGGGTATAAATATAATAAATAAATAACTAAAAATAAATAAAGATCTCCAGCAGAAAATATCATCAACAGCATCATCACCTGTTTCAGGTGTCCAAAGGCACCACAGGCATGAAGAATCTTCACACAGCCATGCAAGACAGGGTTAGTTATTATCTGTACACGGGAGAAGGGATGGTTGGGAGGGGGGATCATTAGAAATTGCGCTGTTGGATCAGAACAAAGGTCCTCCTGGGCCAGCCTTCTACCTTCAAATGTGAAGTGGAGCCCATCAATGCGGCTCAATGTCAGGGCTGGGACAGGGAAGCCTTGTATAGATTTCATAGATCATAGAGTTGGAAGGAGCCTACAAGGCGATCGAGTCCAACCCCCTGCTCAATGCAGGAAACTAGAGGAGGGGTCTCCCATCCAAGTAATAACCAGGCCTGACCCTGCTTAGCTTTCCACACTCAGACAAGCTGAGCCAGCGTATGCGGCTGCCCCTTCTGGTGAACCCCACCAGGAAAGGTTACGACATGACAGAGGTGCGCAAAATTATGCATGCTGTGAAGAAAGTGGATACATTTCCCCCCCTCTCTCATAATACTAGAACCCAGTGAGGTCATCCCATGAAGCTGATTGGTGGGAGATTCAGGACAGATCAAAGGAAGTCCTTCTTCACACAGTACAGAGTTATATTATGGAATTTGCTACCACAACGTGTAGCGATGGCCACCGAGCTGGATGGCTTTAAAAGAGGATTAGACAAATTCATGGAGAAGGCGGCTATCTCAATGGCTACTACTCATGACGGCCTTATCTTACCTCCAGTATCAGAGGCAGTATGGCGATGTACACGAGTTGCTGGAGACCATGAGTGGGATGGTGCTAATGCACGGATGTCCTAACTTGTGGGTTTCCGCATGGGCAGCTGGTTGGCAACTGTGTGAACAGAATGCTGGACTAGATGGGCCCTTGGTCTGATTCAGCATGGCTCTTCTCATGTTCTAACTGCCCATTTGGAGCATCTTCCTGAGCAGGGAAGTAGACCTAGGCTCTGAACTTGCCACTGGGCCCTCCAAGTTAGGAAAGGTTATAAGGTCAAGCAAGTCTCAACACATTCAGGTGCAGGGAGATTTGCCACTGGAGAGTGCATTCAGTCAAGTAACTGCCCACCTGCATTCTAAGCCTGAGGCTGAAGGCTTTTCCTGCACTTTTGAATCACACTTGATAAGATGTAATACAAACAGTGAGATATAAACAATACGATGCAGTTTAAATAATCTTGCAATTAAAGGGAGGGGGGAAGCTATGGTTCAGGTATCTACTTTTTACACTTCCTACTGTATGCCCTCCTGCAGACCTTGTTCTGTGGTGATTAATTAACTTGTTCACCAACACATTTAAGCAGGTTCAGTGTCTTAAAGGCATTCTAATTAATTCATTTTTCACTGTAGATTTTCTAAATGGAAGACTCCTAACTGCAAACATTAATGGATTCTTTAAAAATCTGTCAGCAGTTTTCTTCTTACATTCTGTTTGAGCATCACAACATCTAAGCATTAGCTCCAAAAGCTACTTTCCCAAAGGCCTTAAGGCTAGAAGAATCTGCATTTCTCTCTGTGTGTTTTTTTGTTTACTTCGCATTTGAATAACACCCCCACCCAACCACCCCCTCAGCCAATGTTACAAAACTAACTCTATCACAGCTAGATGAAAGGGAAATTTACAGATCCACAATAATAAAAAATAACAACACCTCTTTAAAATACACAAAATAAATTTAAAAGGTATTGATAAGTGTGATCATACATTTTTCCTGTGACTTTAATTTAAACTGTGATAACATTCAAATCATATTTTAAACTGGCTGTGCATTCCTATCTGTACTTGACTGAGAAATGGTTCTTACATTACTTTAGTGGCATGGTAGTTCTTTCTATGGCACAGTGGTAACAAATGTAATGAGAGGGGCTACTGAGAAGGGGTGAGAGCCAGTGTGGCATAGCGGTTAGAGCAGGGCTCTCCAACCTTGGGTCCCCAGATGTTGCTGGACTACAGCTCCCAGAATCCCTTGACATTAGCCATGCTGGCTGGGTATGCTGGGAGCTGTAGGCCAGCAACATCGGGGGACCCAAGGTAGGAGAGCCATGGGTTATATAGAGTGTTGGACTGGGACTCGGGAGATCCGGGTTCTAGTCCCCACTCGGCCATAAAGTTCACTGGGTGACTTTGGGCCAGTCACGGACTCTCAGCCTAACCTACCTCACAGGGTTGTCGTGAGGAAAAAAATGGAGGAGGAGGAGCACCATGTAAGCTGCCTTGGGTTCCTTGCAGAAAAAAGGTGGGATATAAATGTATAATAATAATAATAATAATAATAATAATAATGGTTACTCCTGACAGTAGTGCCACTGGCTCTCAGGAATAGGTAACACTGGCATGGGGAATGTCGCCTATATTATTTCTGCAGGCATAGGGAACCTATGTGGGGCTACAGAGGGAAGGCAGAAGAAAAGCTCAGGCCAGGGAGATTGTAGTACCAGCAGCTCCAGAAGAAACCTTCAGTTGGCCTGAGAGAAATGGTATATGTTTGGTTTGGGGGTGTGTGTGTAACATTTGTTTGAGTATTTAAACATTGTAAACCGCTTTGGGTGCCTTAGCAGAAAGGCGGTATAGAAATGTAATAATAAATAAATAAATAAACCTCTGTTCCGTGAGCCAAATATGGTGGACCAGGCTGGCTCATCCAGTCTGTGGGGGTCTCAGGTGTGGGCCCTCCCTGAAACCCTACCTCCTCAGAGGGAGAGGGGGAGGGGGGTTTGCGGCAAAGCTTGTGCCTCAGTTGGCTTTGGTCTGCCTGGGTGGAGTGATGTTGGCCCCCAACTCAGCCACCGGCTCCAGATGGCACTTTGTCCAGTGATCCAATGGCATCCAGGGACAGGACCCCACCCCCTGACGTCATCCGGGCCACAGGGGAGCAAACTGACCCCCAGACCCAAACTGATTTGGCGCCCATGGTGTATGGGGAATAATGTGCTCTTCATACATGGTCTCCCCACTGCATAGGATTTCGCAGTGGCATGGAAAGCAGCTACTCAGAAGCAGCAGCAACTATGTTGTTAAGAGTAGTGCCTTGAGTAGTGTCTTGAGCACTCTGCTGAAAGTGAAGGTGGGATCTAAATCTCATAAAGTATATAAATGTAGATTGGGAAAACCCAGGTTTGAATTCCTGCTCAGCCATGAAACTATCTGGGTGCCTTTGGGCCTAATTCTCAGCCTAGTAGATTCTCAGCCTAATCTACTTCATAGCGTTGTTCTGAGGATAAAGGAGGAAGAACTATGAAAACTACTCTCTGAGTTCCCTGGAGAACAGATGTATAATAAATAAAATAAACGCCTGTTTTTATTATTTTATTATTATAAGCTTGGGATTTGCCAAACTAGTTCATAATGGTGGGTGGAAGTTGTGAAAGCACAACTGAGCAGACACTTCAATCTTGTAGGAATGTGGCCCATGATTAATCCCAGTGATGGTAAAGTGTTGATTTACCGATCTATCAGTAAACAGGAATCCGTGGTTTGTGGATCACCTGCTAATCGTGGGAATAGTTTGTTACTCAGACAGAGGGCGGGGGAAAGCCCATAATAAAATGCTGAAGTGAATGAATGTATTCTTCCAAAAAGTGCGGAGATCTCCCAGGAGCATAGTAGACAGTCGTATGATTTTACATTTCTCGCTCAAGATGGATTTTCCACATCTTGTATATAATCGTTGCCTTCCCTTGGAGGGCAGATCGAAAAGGCTGTTTGGAGTACACCAAACACCGTCCTCATTAATTATCCCTCCCCACATTTAATTCAGTGATCTGCTTCTCTTGCACAGACTTTGTTAAGTAAATGGTTCATGCATGATTGTATTTACAGAACAGCCTTTTGAACCTCGAAATGACAGAATGGCTTTGCAAAAGAAAAGCCAAACACTCAAATTGATCCCAGTGGAATGTTCCAGCCTGAGTGAGCTCATTTTGGGACAGGCTGTGGTCCCAGCTTTTTACTGGTGGAGATATGTCTTTAAAAAAAAAAAAAACAACAACAACCCAGACCTGCAAAACTAAGTTAAACCTTTTAAAATCTGCAGTACCAACAGAGTTTCTGAATGTCTCAGGAAACAAATAGAGTGAAATGTCCATACTATTGTTTCCCAGAATGTGTATCTCAATAAATAACATGAAGACAACAACCTTCTCTCTGTGCTAGCACAGCTTGGCTTTCAGTTCACACTGGTCAGCTTTCCCCAAGAAAAATGTAGCTTGGTTATGTTTGATACCAAAGCATTCAAGTTGACTGTAAATCACGGGTGAACAGATTGCTATGTATATATACAACACTTCACAAGATATAAACTCTCTTGCTCTACAATACTCAAATCATTTATTCAAGAGACGTTTTGCCAGACTGCTCTTGGATAGGTCTTGAGTAAGTCATGTGAAGCTATCCAGCTTCAAACGGATAGCAAAGGTTTTTTTGTTTTGTTTTAAATTAGTATTATTGCTGTTAAACCCACAGCCACAAGGGAACAATTCCTACAAGCGATCATGCAACCGGGTACACAACTTAATGGGGAAAGGCTGGCAGGAATCAGGCTGTTCACATGGGCAGCAGGCAGCAATTCATTTCTGCAGTTGCGGCTGGGCTTTTCCCAACAGCTTTGATCACAGGGATGGCTGCTGGCTTCCCCGTGCGTATCCCAATTTCGTAATGGGGAAACTGGCCAACAGAGGCAGCGTGTCTAGAGTACAGAATGCCCAGCTCTCCACTTTCTGGGACTTTCCCTCCCTCCCTTTAGTCTGGAAATTAAAAGTTAACCTTGTGATGATGATAACAAAAATTAAATCTAATAATAATAATAATAATAATAATAATAATAATAATAATAATAATATAATAATAATAATAATAATAATAATAATAATAATAATAATAATAATAATAGAGAGAGCGTGCGTCATGGGTGTAGACAACTTTACTTCCAGTCTGAACAAGGCTTTCCTTTTTTGTGGGGGGAAATGGTCATGAATGAATTAACTCCCTTGAAGACGGCAGTACTTTGAATATGCACTGTAACGATGAGACTTGCAATCTACCGTAATTCTCTGTTTCTTTACTTGGAAGCGAGTCCCCACTGGATTCAATGGGACTTAGCAATCAGTCCCATTGAATCCATAACCTGATTCTGATTGCTGTGGGAAAGCCCAGGATGACATCTAATTTTTTTCTTCCTTTTTTGGCCAATAAGTTCATTCATTAGGCATGAGAGGGAGAGAGAGGAAGAGAAAGTCTGTCTAAAACTGGCTTTGAAAGCATGCATGCATATTTGCAGTGCTTTTTTTCTGGAGAAAAAGGTACCGGAACTCTTGGATTACATTTCCTCCGGAGTAGATGGCGATTAAATTGTAATGCAATTAATAGAAGAAAAGGTGCTGGAACTCAGTTCCGGTGAGTTCCACCAGAAAAAAAGCCCTGCATATTTGTATATATGTGTCTGGGAAACCCAATTGGACCAGGGTTCCCAGACATGGGTGCACATGTATTTATGACAGTTGCACCTCATGTATTTGTTAAGGTGTAAGACTGGTGTTTCCTATACCTATTGTAATGTGCAGTCCTCTCTCACAAATGAGTGTGCATAAAATTGTATCTCTATTACTACAGTAGAAAGGACATAAGGGATTCTGCTATGGGCTGTCATTTAAATGCACACTATGACTCGTCCCTGGCATGGAACGGCACCTGTTTAATGAGGACAAGCAGATGTTTTAGTGGGATAGTGACATTTCCACCAATTTTGGAAAGCTGTAAGCCACGGTCTCTATTTTTCTCTGCTTCGGGGCAGCATGATGAAACCCAAGGTTTGGAAACGTCTTCTGCGAATGTATAGTAAAATGCAACTCTGGCAACTCCTGCTAATCTGTTGCCATCGTATGCCAAGGTAAGCTACCCCACTATTCTGTGCCCATTCTCCCCAATGGCCAACCCTAGGAAAATCCCATGCCACTGGAACGAAGACTTCTGAATAACACTTTCGTTTTCTCCATCCTTCTTTAATTAACTCAGCTTAAACCCTAAGAACATAAACGAGTTATGCTAGATCAGACGAAGGGTCCATCTCATCCAGCATTCTGGTCACACAATGGCCAACGAGCTGCCTGTGGGAAGCCCACAAGGAGGACACCAGTGCAATAGCACCATCCCACTCACGTTTCCCAGCAAATGGTATATACAGTAATACATTGGATTGCAAGTAACTTGGTCTGAGAGCGTTTTGCAAGACAAGCAAAAAAAATTTAAAATTTGACTTGATAAACGAGTAAGGTCTTGCAAGACAAGTCGTAGGGAACTTGTAGGGATGTAACCGCTCGCCTCGAGCGGGCGTAGCGGGCCGAAATCGGCCCCGCTCATGCCTGCCAGAGACTCGCTTTGATATAAGAGTGTTTTGGATTACAAGCACGGTTCCGGAACGAATTATGCTTGCAATCCAAGGTATTACTGTATAGGCATTCTGCCTCTGACACTGGAGGTAGCATAGAGCCATGAGGACTAGTAGCCATTGAGAGCCTTCTCCTCCACAAATTTGCCTAATCCACTTTGAAAGCTATCAGATTGGAGGCCATTGCTACATCCTGTGGTAGTAAATCCAGTTTATCTATGTGCTGTGTGAAGAAGCTCTTCCTTGCATCTGTCCTGAATCTAGGGGTGGGCGAATTCCCCTTATCTTGCCTCGCCGGGTGCTCAGTGAGCACCCCCGCCGTGCGATCCGTCCTGTGGCGTGGTGCTTGGTGGACTTCCAGGTCCCCGGCACATCACTTCCAGGTCCCCGGCGCTGTTTTTTATGTAAAAACCAGGGTAAACTACCTTAAAATTGCCAAGAATAGAAAATCGCGGCCGTTTTAAGGTGGTTTTCCATGGTATTTACGTAAAAAATGCAGCGCTGGGGACCCAGATTGCGGGGAGTGGTGCCGAGCCGGGGAAAAGTAAGTCATGCGGTGCTCGGGGGGGGGGGTGTTGAGTGGGGCGAGTTTGCCCCACTTCCACCCCCCAGATCTCCCAAGTCCCAGTCCAACAGTCTAACCACTACAGCACAAGAAAGGAAATCTGTCAAGAGTGGGACTGCCCAACAGTTGTTTCTGGCTCCAATCTTTAAAAAGGTCAAAGCAGCATACGACACTATTATCATCTCCACTGATAGTTATGCCTTTAAAACTTAATATTTCATATGAGATTTGCTATCTAGGAATGGAAATGATGTTTTTAACTAAATAAAATAAGGCATCCCCCACTCCCCACTGAATCCCTATCCTGAGGCAATCCTGAAGAATAAATGTTGTTCATTTTCTCTGGCAAATGCACAATGCTACTACAATCCTTTCCATGCCGATACATCAATCATAAGGGGTTATATAGTCTGTTACATACAGTTCCGGGGGGCAAAACATACCATTGTTGAGCGGCAGACGCTGGCAGAGTGCTAGGGGCAGGCCATGCCGATTAAGGGGAACAGGGGATCGATGCATAATATCTATCCCTTGTTCCAGGCCTGCCCAGAGCCAAGGGATAACTGGGGTGTGTGTGGCTCCTTCCCCACCCTTGCATTTGCTGCTGTGTAATGCCAGGTCCGTTACCCAAAAAACATCTGTAATCCATGACATGATCCTGGATGAGGGTGCGGACCTGGCATGTATTACGGAAACCTGGCTGGACGAGGCCGCTGCTCCAACTCTGGCGGCCTTGTGTCCGGCTGGTTTCTCGTGTGCCCAGCAGCCAAGGGTTGGGGGACGGGGAGGGGGAGTGGCTGTTATCTACCGGGAGTCCTTGGTCCTCACCAGACTCCCTCTCCGGGAGACCAAGTTTATTGAGTGCATGTACTGGAGGTTGGGTCCAAAGGGCAGTCTGGGGATTCTGCTCGTGTACCGTCCACCCCGCTGCACGACAGACTCCCTGGCCGAGGTGCTGGAGGTGGTCTCTGATGTGCGTGTCTTGTCCCCCAGGCTATTGGTGTTGGGGGACTTTAACGTGCATTTGGGGGCTGCCCTCACGGGGGCACCTCGGGACTTCATGGAGACCATGGCTTCCTGGGAGCTGCACCCTGTATTAACTGGACCTACCCATGTAGCCGGTCATGCGCTGGACTTGGTTTTTGTTTCTGGAGAGGGGGGAAATGATCTGGAAATCGGGGGTATATCCACCACCCCCTTGTCATGGTCAGATCACTATCTGGTGGGGTTGGATTTCTCGGTGCCACAACCCCTCTGCAGGGGTGAGGGACCTATTAGGATGGTCCGCCCCAGGCGTCTTATGAATCCGGATGGATTCCTGAACGCGCTTGGGGAATTGGAGCACACAAACGGTAGCTCGGTCGAGACCCTGGTGGATGACTGGAATGCTGCAATCACCAGGGCATTAGACCGAGTTGCCCCGAAGCGCCCTCTTCGCCTAAACAGAGCTCGCGCGGCGCCATGGTTCACTCCGTCGCTGCGAGCTCTGAAACAAGAGGTGAGAAGGCTAGAGCGCCGATGGCGAAATTCCCGCTCCGAAGACGATCGAACACGGGTTAGAGCTGCATCTTCAGCCTACCGGGTGGCGGTGAAGGCAGCAAAAAAGAATTTCTATGCTGCCTCCATTGCGTCTGCAGAGTGCTGCCCCAGGAGGCTGTTCCAAGTGGTCCGGAGTCTGGTCGGTCCAGTTGCTCCGGACCCACTGGAACAGTCAAAAGCCTCCTGTGAGGCTTTAGCGAAGCACTTCGCAGATAAAATCGATCGGATTAGGAGTGGGATATCGTACGTCGTGGACACAGGGAGTGAGCGGGAGGAGGCCAATGGCAGACCGGTTTTGTGGGATCGGTTTCGGCTTCTTCCTTCTGATGAAGTGGACAAGGTGCTTTCATCTGTGAGGCCGACCACCTGCTTGCTTGACCCTTGCCCGTCCTGGCTCATCATGAGCTGTAGGGAGAGACTGGGTGAGGGGATCAAGGCGGTGGTGAATGCCTCCCTCGAGGAGGGAGTGCTGCCATCAGCCCTCAAGGAGGCAGTAATAAGACCGCTTCTAAAGAAGCCCTCCTTGGATCCCCAGGATTTAAACAACTTTCGCCCAGTCTCCAATTTACCATTTCTGGGCAAGGTGATCGAGCGGGTGGTGGGTGCTCAGTTGAAGGCACACTTGGATGAAGCCAATTATTTAGATCCGTGCCAGTCGGGCTTCAGGTCTGGACATGGGACGGAGACGGCCTTGGTCGCCTTGCTGGATGATATGAGGAGGGCTTTGGATAGGGGCGAATGCTCCTTTCTAGTCCTCCTCGATCTCTCGGCGGCTTTTGATACCGTTGACCACGGTATCCTCCTGGACCGTCTGGAGGGGTTGGGCTTGGGAGGCACTGTATTGCAGTGGTTCCGGTCCTTCCTCTCTGGAAGGTATCAGAGGGTAGTTCTCGGGGAAGAGGCTTCGGACCCTCGGCTGCTCACTTGTGGAGTGCCGCAGGGTTCCATCCTCTCCCCGATGTTATTCAACATCTACCTCAAGCCGCTGGGAGCTATCATCAGGAGGTTTGGGGTGCAGTGTCATCAGTATGCAGATGACACACAGCTCTACCTCTGTTTTAAGTCCTCACCAAGGTTGGCCGTTGAGACCCTGTCCAAGTGCCTGGAGTCAGTGGCTGGCTGGATGGGAAGGAACATGCTGAAACTGAACCCCGACAAGACCGAGGTACTTCTGGTGGGGGACAAGGGAAGGTTAGGGGATGTTGACCTGGTGCTGAATGGGGTACATCTACCCCTGAAGGACCAGGTCCGCAGCTTGGGGGTCATTCTAGACTCCCAGCTGTCCATGGAGGCTCAGGTGGCAGCTGTGAGCCGGGCAGCGCTGTATCAACTCCATCTGATACGGCAGCTGCGCCCCTACCTTCCTAATCACCTGCTCCCATCAGTGGTTCATGCCTTGGTCTCCTCTCGCCTAGACTACTGTAATGCGCTCTACGTGGGGTTACCCTTGAAGACGGTCCGGAAGCTTCAGCTGGTACAGAACGCGGCGGCTCGCCTGATTAAGGGCAGCCGCCGGCGTGATCACATCACGCCAGTGCTTAATGAGTTGCACTGGCTACCAGTTGCTTGCCGAGCCGAATTCAAGGTGTTGGTTTTGACCTTTAAAACCCTACACGGCTCCGGCCCAGCTTATCTCAAGGAGCGCCTCCAGCAACATCAAGTAGGCCGCTCAACAAGGTCTGCCACGGACGGCCTTCTCCTTATCCCATCAGCCAGAGCAGCCAGGCTGGTGGGGACTAGGAAGAGGGCCTTCTCTGTGGCGGCCCCCACATTATGGAACTCCCTCCCTAGTGACCTTCGCCATGCCCCCTCCGTGATGAGCTTCCGCCGTGCATTAAAAACATGGCTGTTCAGGCGGGAATATGGGGTGGGTTAGGTTTTTAATAAGAATTTTTTATTTTGTTTTAATCATTATATTTTATTGTGTTTTACTGTATTTTAATTGTACATCGCCCAGGGTGGCCGGGTGACCGGCCAGATGGGCGATTAAAAAATATAATAAATAAAATAAATAAATAAAATACATGGCAGCACAGCACGATCTCTGTGTCTGTTAAACTAAAAAGGCTCATACACATGTTCGTTTTTCTTTCTGTTTCTGTTCACTTTGCACTATTTGCTAGTGCTGGGGTGATCAACTTGTGGTCCTACAGATGTTTTGGCCTACAACACCCCTCACCATTGGCTATGCTGGCTAGGGCTGATGGGAGTTGTGGGCCAAAACTTCTAGAGGGCCACAAGTTGCCCACCCCTGTGCTAAGGGTTGAGTCACACACCTGAAGAGCACCCTGAAAAAAAAATTGGTTTGTGAGGATCTGCACTGTGGTGCTGTAAGATCTACAGGGGTCTCAAATGCAATGGAAGCTGGACCCAGACACCTTACCCTCTGTGTCACTGTGGCAGTTAGCTAGGGGAGGGAGGTTCTCACCTGCTCTCTGCTATGCTTCAACGCCACCACTGCAAATGGCCAGTGGGCGGTATTGCACCAGGAGGCAGATTACACAGTGCAGTTTCATCTGGCTCTATAAAACCTCTGACTCTGACCTAGATCCTCAGTCTGAACTAGTCTTGTGTAATCCTCAGACTGCCACTATCTATCTTTCCCCCTGTATCTCAGTGCCTTTGCTCACCAACCTGATGACTTGACTCTCACCACTCTGCCTTGCTTCCTTGAACACACCATGCAGGAGAAAAAACTTCTATTTAGTCTAGTCTAGCCCAACCAAACCTACTGGTTCCCTGTGACAGGGATCAAACCAGGCTGGGGATGCATATGCATCTGCTTTATACAAAGGCAGACCGTTTTTTCTTCTTGCTCAGTACTGTCTACTCTGACTGGCACGAGATCTCCAGGGTCTCAGGCAAACCTGGGCCTTTCCCAGCTCTGCTACCCAACAGTATTTTTTAATGGGAGAATCCATTGATTGAATATGGGGCCCTCTGCATGCAAAGCATTTGTGATGCTACTGAGCCTGGCCCTGAAAGGCACCTTACCTGTAATATGGTAGCTGACTTGGTGGTTGACATCAGATGTATCCTCATCCCAAGTGCTGAGTACAGCCACAACTTCGCCTGGCGAGTCGCTCTCTTTCACAGATCCCCTGTACATCTCATGCTCAAATACTGGAGCATTATCATTGATGTCTGTCACTGTGACAGTGATCAAGGTGGTTGATGAGAGGGACAGTGTTTCTCCCAGGTCAGCAGACACCACTGTGAAGGTAAAAGTGGGATTCTTCTCATGGTCCAAATCTTTCAAGGTGCTGATCCAGCCACTGTTGCTGTCGATGGTGAACACCTCCGTGATTTTGTCAGCCTCCAATTCTGCTAAGAGGGAGTACGTGACTTGACCGTTTGCCCCCCAGTCTGCATCAGCTGCTTTGACCTGGACAAGTTTAGTTCCTATTGGCATTCCTTCCATTATGATGGCTTCATAGTTCGCTGCCTCAAACACGGGTTTGTTGTCATTAATGTCCAAAACTTTAATGTCCACGTCCACCGTTAACACAACATCCACCTTATCTAGCTGTATGGTTGCAGCGACTTTGAAGTGAAAGGCAGAATTTGTCTCATGGTCAAGTCTCTTATCAAGTTTTATGATGCCAGTGTCTTGCTCTATAATAAAAACTCCATCCTTGTTGTTTCCTGTCAGTTCGCCATTAACTGTGCTATAGGTGGCTCCTTGATTAGGTAAAACATGCAGAACGTCAATGGTACTACCTATCACTGTGTCTTCTGATACTATGAAGGAATATTGGGGTTGAGAAAATGAAGGCAAGATGGTTTCTGGAGGTAAAACATGAATGTATACAGGGATAAGGGAATGCTTTACAGGAATGCCACCATCAACTGCTTTGACAAAGAAGGAGAGCACTGTGTTTTTTAGCTGGTTAAAATTACCCTTGGTTACCATCCATCCATTGTCAGGGTCAATTTCCAGTAGATCTGCAACAGAAACTGAAGCTTCGCTGTAGAGCGAATAGGCAATCCTTGCGTTTGCACCATCATCTGGGTCAATTGCTTGGACTTGGGTGACCAAATGACCTTTCCCAACATCTGCTTTGACGCTGGCCCTGTATTCCACTGTCATGAACTGTGGAGCATTGTCATTCTCATCCACTACTATAACTCTCACAGTACAGAATGTGTTTCTCCCCCCTCCATCAAGGGCTCTCAAAAATATGGTGATATCACCCTCTAAAGGGATCTCCCGATCAAGTTTCTCAGTTGTGATGATCTGTCCATTGTTATCAATTAAAAAACGATCTTTGGCAAAATCGTTAATAATCGAATAGCTTATTTGCCCATATATGCCTGAATCTCCATCTGTTGCCTTTACATGGAGAACTTTGGTTCCTGGGGCAGCATTTTCTCTAACCTCTGCCACGTATATACTCTGCGAGAACACAGGGCTGTACAAGTTAGCTCCCAGAATTTGGATATGGACCTGGGCTGTGCTTGTGAACAAACCGTCAGAGACAGAGACATTCAAACTGTACATTGACTCCATCCTCTGCTTCCGATGGTTCGACAGAGTGATGACACCACTCTTGCTGTCCATTACAAAACTTGTACGGTCATTTCCAGACAAGATACTGTACTCCAACCGGTCAAAGTCAGAGCTGTCTGCATCAGAAGCTTGGATGCAAGTCACAAAATGACCCCGAGGAGCCAACTCACTGACGTAGGATTCATATATCAACTGGTTAAAAATGGGAGGGTTGTCATTCATATCTGTCACAAAGATGCTAACGAGAACTTCACTGCTCAGAGGTGGGAATCCATTATCAGTTGCTTTTACTTTTAAACTGCATTGCTGCATCAGTTCATGGTCCAACAGGCGGGCTGTTAGGATCAGACCGCTTGTGCCATCAATATGAAAATAGTCTGTGCTGTTGAAGGAGTCCTGGACTATCTGATACTGAATAATTTTGTTATTCTCAGAATCTGCATCAGTAGCAACAACCTGCAAGACAGGCGTCCCAATTAAAGATGCTTCCGACAAGGTGGCATTATATGCAAAGTGGTCAAAAACTGGAGCGTTGTCGTTGACATCATTGATAATTAAGTCTACTGTGACTTCAGCTCGGGCACCAGTGAGAGCATCACTGGCTCTTACTGTCAGCTTGAAAATGGGATTCACTTCATAGTCTAATGGACCGATGACACTGAGGACTCCAGTGTCAAAATCAATGTTGAACTGATTATAGGGATCTCCGTCTACAATTATGTAAATGATACCTTGACCTTCTGGGCTAGTAGCATTGATACTCAGAATTGGGGTGTGCATTTCTATGTCTTCGTTTACAGCGGCTGTATAGAAAGGCTTGTCGAAAACGGGCATTGCTTTGTTAACGATTGTAATTGGCAATTCTACAGATGCTGACAGTGATGGATTGCCTCCATCTTTAGCGATGACAATAATTAAATACTCTATGTTAGATAAGTCGGAATTAAAGGCTGCTTTCAATGTGACGCTGCCAGTACGCCTGTCAATTTCAAAGTGCCCGTAGTCCTCCTTCAGCAGGTAAGATACATCCCCGTTTGCACCCTTATCTTTATCAATGGCCGTCACTCGATATATCAGGGTGCCGGGATCAGCCTCAACTTGTACAGCAGCATAGTATGGAAGTCCAACAAACACTGGGGCATTGTCATTGATGTCCTCAATGTGAACTCTGACAACCACCCTGGCAACCCGCAGTTGATCCAGTTCACGACTAGCCTCAACCACCAGCTCATATAATTCCTGTTCTTCTCTGTCAAAGGGAATGCCAGTAGTCTGAATGACTCCCAAGGTGGACTTGATCTTGAATTTGTTCCCCGGGTTTAAAATGCTGTACTTCAAGGGCTCATTAAGACGGTTTCCAACAGCATTGACCACCGCTACCTTTGTGATATTGGTGCTGTTTTCAGAGATGGATGTGGAATAAAGGCTTTGGGTGAAGTGGAGACCACTGTCCATGGCTTCTTTAATCATGATGGTCACTATGGCAGTGCTGTAGAATTTCCCATCAGATACTTTTGCTATGAGCATATAATGATCTTTGGAAAGGCTGTTGTTTTTTATAGTCAGTACCCCAGAAACCGAATCAATGAGAAAATACTCCGTGTTGCCTTCAATCAGGCTATAGGTCATTTCAGGTGGGACTTCTGAATCTGGATCCTGCAGCCTTGACTTTAAGAACCTCAACCCCGATGTAAGTTGGCAGAAGCAGGACGGTCTCAAACATGGCCTGACTGAAAACTGGAGGATTATCATTGACATCCGTTACATCGATAGTAACTTCAACCGGACTTTCTGCAGTAAGCTGTGGGTTGCCGCTGTCACGAACATGGACGTGAAAATGGAAATGCGCGATGGTTTCATGATCCAAATCAGCAATAGTTCTAATTGCACCTGTACTGGAGTCTACTGTGAAATAGTTTTTAGCAGTGGACTCAACAATCTGGTAGACAAGCAAAGCATTTTGATTACTGTCGGCATCTGTGGCTCGTATCACTAGTGGGTTGTTTCCTAAGCTCCGGACTATGCTGTTTATAGGTGCAGCTTCACTGATGGTTCCCAAGTATTGTGAGGAAAGAAAGATGGGCGGGTTGTCATTTTCATCAACAATCTGGATGTTCACAGTGGCATTTGATGCCATCCCTGCCATGTTTGTAGCTTGCACTGTGAGCTGGTAAGAGGAAGTGCGCTCATAATCAAGAGGCTTTTGACTAGTGATAACTCCGGAGTAGGGATTTATAGCAAAGGCTCCATACGTGTTGCCATCCTTAACCTCATAAACTAGCGTAGACTGGCTGATTGCCGAGACCAAGATAACCAAAGTCCCAAAGTCAACGTTTTCATTCACTTCAGCTTGCCATTCCTTGTGTGTGAATTTTGGGTGAGAATTGTCTGACATAGTCACAGATATGCGGACAATGGCTGTTGCCGACAGTGGCGGAGAGCCCTGGTCAGTCACTTTAACTGACAGAACAAACTGGCTCATGGTGGTCAGGTCTGGTTCTTTCAACAGTGTGATGATGCCCAGGACTGGTTCAATCTTGAATGTGTTCCCAGAGTTCCCTGAAAGAGTAAAATAAGAATATATATTAAAAGTGAAATTAGCAAGGGCACTTGTCAATGTCACAAGACTTGTGACCCATCTAGCCAAAAGAAGCCAAACCAGCCGAGCCCCACTTTTTTTTTGTTTTTTTGCAGCTTCAGGACCAGTAGTAAAATAGGAGGGTTATCAAGCCCATGGTGGGCACCATCCTTAGCTTGTGGCCCGTGTTCCACTTGTTGAAAGTCACATCAACTGCAAGGCTGCATTATATGACTAAACCTAAGTAGGTCTTGCCTGACCAGTGCCTGGAACTGCATGTAAACCACTCTGAGCTTTCTGAAGCAAGATCTTGATAGAAATAAGTATGGACTTAAAGAAGAACATAAAAAGAGCCATGCTGGATCAGGCCAAGGTCCATCTAGTCCAGCATTCTGTTCACACAGTGGCCAACCAGCTGTCCATAGGAAACCCACAAGCAGGACATGAGTGCAATAGCACCCTCCCAACCAAGTTCCCCAGCAACTGGTGTGCATAGGCATACTGCCTCTGATACTGGATACTGATACAGGATTAGTAGCCATTGATAGCCTTAACCTCCATGAATTTTTCCAATCCCCTTTTAAAGCCATCCAAATTGGGTGGCCAATTGGCTAAAAACTTTAATATGTCTTCTAGTAAATTCATGCACTTTGACAGTACGATGCAGAAGTTCTATGAGCAAGTTTTAAAAAAAAAACATACCAAGTTACCACACTGAGATAGCTGAGGGACTATCTAAATGATACATGTGAATTAATCTTTAAACTGATTCAACTCCCAGGACAGCAGAGCGGAGGCCCAAATTTTGCACAAATCTGAAATTAAGTGTTAGAAAATTCAAGGTGGCCAAGGTGGAGTGTGTGCACATGCAGTGAGAGGAGGATACTTCCATACTTCTCATGTTAAATGCTGCAACAACAACAACAGGCCTGTGGCTTACGCTGGCTCAGCTTGTCTGAGCGTGGAAAGCTAAGCAGGGTCAGGCCTGGTTGTTACTTGGATGGGAGACCCCTCCTCTAGTTTTCTGCATTGAGCAGGGGGTTGGACTCGATAGCCTTGTAGGCTCCTTCTAACTCTATGATCTATGAATCAGATCTAAACAAGAACAACTTGAATCTAATGAGCTGGCCTCGATTTGCGCAAATCGTAATTTGCAAACATTGCAATTTGTGCAAGAGATACGTAGTTCTCAGTTCCAAATTTGCGTGAATATTTCAAGTGATTTCGCGGAAGCTGAACCCCGCCCCCCCGCCCCAACTCAGCCTGCTTTTGGCTGTCAGGTCAGAAATGTGTCAAAAGTCTGATGAGCTAAAATGGAACAGGTTTTCCAGCGTCGCACATCCCTAAATAGGGAAATGAAGTTTCAAGAGCTTGCTGATAATTCTGCTAGGAACCTCTGCATCTTCCATAGAAGTGGAACTACAATTCCCAATGCTCTTTGAAGAGATCACAACAGCTTAAGTCTGTAGTGTACAAATGCTGCAAAGCTTTAATGGTGCTGTAATCTTAGTATAGTGACGCCAAGCTCCAAACAGGAGACTATCCCCTAGTGTGCATGTGACTGACTACAGTTTATCTAGGAAACTATCTGGGGGAAATAAGACCTATTGAGTTCAATGGGACTTACACAGCCACATAAGTGTGAATAGGATTGCTGCCTTCTCGTAAACACACTTACATGGGATTCAGCTGAACTCAGTGCAGCTTACTTCTAGATAGATCTGCACTAGTATACAACAAAGGGCATTCCACTGAAAGCAACTGGACTTCAAAGTGGGTGGATTTAGGATCAGGGGGTAAAGACAAAATAGGAATGAAACCCTAACAAGCCAATTGTTCACTGCACGAACAACCATCTATGGTCTGAAATAAAGAGGATTTTGAGCAATTAAAGAATACTCATTCAATGCCTCAACAGGACTGAATGTGATGTAAAAGAATAGTATTTTCTTTTCAAGAAACACAAAAGGAATAATGGCTAATGAAATAGATAAAAGGAATTCATGGCAGCAAGGTTAGTTTATTGATCTCGGTGGATGGGGAGAAATCAAGATGAATCATTATTTGGTGAAGATGTAAATGTGCTCCAAAGAGGGGGTGCTTAAAGGTTACACACAGAATATCGTAATGAATTTGGATCAAAGGACTCTTTTGTCTAAGACATATGGTGAGGACAGAATTACATGTTGCAAGTAAAGTAACACTGAGTTGCTGCTGGAAACAGCAGACCCATGCCGCGTCCTCTCCGTTCTCCTGCAGAATGTGCAGTCAGACTAGGAGTGGGGAATAAATTTGTTCAGGTTGCATTATCTAATTTCGTAACTTTGAACTAAGATGTGAACTGAAACTCAGTCACCCTTCTAAATTCGCAGTTCTATGGATTTTGCAATGGAATTCTCCAATGAAAAAATGCATACAGAAATGCGTATGTTAAGGAAACGCACACACACAAATGCATATACAGTAATACCTTGGATTGCAAGCATAATTCGTTCCAGAACCATGCTTGTAATCCAAAACACTCTTATATCAAAGCGAGTCTCTGGTGGGCGTGAGTGGGGCCGATTTCGGCCTGCTACGCCCGCTCGAAGCAAGCTGTTACATCCCTACGTGACTTGTATTGCAAGACGTCGCTTGTTTATCAAGTCAAAATTTATTTTAAAAATTTGTCTTGCAAAACGCTCTCAGACCAGGTTACTTGCAATCCAAGGTATTACTGTACTAATGAAAATAAACTCAAACTGCATCATATTAGGAATATTATTTGCAAACAAAATGAGTATGGGCGCAGTTCTATAGGGAAGCGTGTAACCCTCTGAACTCGGGAGGATTACGGGCATCCTATGCAGAGCGGGAGGAGCACGGAGGCGAACGTCACCTCTGCGCTCCTCCCCCTCTGCAAAACAGCTGGACGGCCAATTTCGGCAATCTAACTGTGGCAGTTTGGAGGGGGAAGGAAGGAGGCCGAGGCGCCACCAGGATACAATGTAACTTGGTGACGCCGGTCTCCTCCCCCTCTCCTTACCCCCAGATGCCCAATAAAGCCCTTTTCTGAGGTCGCTTTTGCGATCCTGGAGAAGCAGCCAGCGCGGTTCTGTCCATGCCAGCTGTGAGGATGAGAGGGGGGATCCAAGTGCGGATCCCCAGCTCCGAGGTTGGAGTGATTTTCTGACCTTGGAGCTGGGAATCCGATCAATCCTATGGCCGTCTAGATGCTGTCTAGGGGCCATAGGATTGCTCTGTATATTAGGCAAGGTTGCATACGTTAGGAGAAAGGTGCAGAAAAATGTGTATGTTCATGCAAACGTAAAACCCTGCTCAAATTTTGGGGTGAACTGAACTTAAGACTGGAAAAATGAGAAACTGAGAGAAACCGAAACTGACAGATTCATCCATCCCTAAAAACTGACCCAATGTCACACAGCCTTGCATTTCTCCACCCCACATCATTGGTTGCTACTTGGTGATGATGTCAGGATACTGGGTAAGCTTGATTACACGTTACAATGGGAGATTCTCAAGAGACGGGTACAATTTTCAGCAATACCCTCATGTCTCTGGTAACAGTTTTGCCCTCAGTGCTCTGTTCTGTCTACGTGTTAACAATGGAATGTGACAGAAAGAACATAGGATCCAACCAATCAGTGCACTGGCATGTGCCTCTACTGCATTTCTGGGATGGGATTTATGTGTGCTGGCCTATAGATTAGTGCGTTTATGAAAGATGGGTCCTCTCCCACAAGATCCAGATGTTATTAAAGTATGAGATTATTGGCTTCCATTATTCAGTGCTGTGCTTGCGTTAGCGGAATTCCCTGGGAAGTAAGGAACCATGTATATAAGCTGAACCCATCAGTTAAAATTAACATCCTCACTGCACATTCTTTCATGGATCAGAGGAACGACAGCCTCAGAAAGCGGTATTATGCCCCATCCAGGAGCATCTGTGGATAATGAAATGCCGGGAATTTGCAGCTTCATCTGAAACAGAGGCTTGACGCCTCAAATTGCAGGCAGAGAGGAGGATGAAAATGAAACCAGAGGCAGTCATGGAGAGATAAAGTCTCACTGAAGGGTTTCAAACTTTTGTGCAATTGCTCTGGGACAGAAGCCTCACACTGTCCCGCCTCCTGGCCACTGTCGTGTCCCTCCCTCCTACTTAACTACTGGAGCAATTTTTTCCCCCCTTATGCTAAATTGACGCCACTGCATCACTGCGCCAATTCACCACAGGCCTCAAATAGACATTCGGCAGCAGACCTACGTCTTAGCTGCAAAGCTAGAGAACAGCTTGATTTGCAGTGGTGAACAGGAGAAGGGATGCTTAATACTTAAACCTGCCACGTTCTCCCTACCATCGCTTTCCCCCCGGTTGTGGTTCTAGATGTGCATTTGCCATAATCACAGGGAAAAATGACTTGGGGGAGGGAGTTTCAGGGTGAAAGTGCCGGGTGGGCAAAGGGTTAATCACTCCCCTACTGTCTGGCACTTCTCTGCTGTAACTCATGCCATCTCACTTGCCACCTTGCAGCTATTTAGAAGCCACCCAGGATCCAAGACCCAGGCTTACTGTCACATACGTACTATAGTCCATAGTCAAGTTGCTTATTATCTCTGTTAATTTCTTTAAGAGAAGCTAAGCCTGTTGACATCATGCACTTAGGAAAACAGCTACATCACGATCCCATCATAAGGTCCCCGACACTGTATCAAATGGGGAGGTGTGTGAATTTGGATGGACAAATGCAGTGTTATTTGTTAACGAAAAAACCAAAGCCAAGCCTGCAATTCCAGGAGGAGGTAGCACATAGGTGAACTGGAGCAGCGAGTGACAGAACTGAAACCAATGCAATACTACAACAATACCAGCTTGACATAGCCTCAGGTATGTGTATGATCTAGGGATGGATTGATCTTGGCTTCTCCCAGTTTCTCATTCCCCCCCCACCCCCATTTTATGTTCAGTTCGTCTTGAACTTTGAGAATTTCTCCAGTCTTAATTAAGTTCAGGTCACCCTGAACTGTGAGATATTTTTTTTAAAAAAAAATGTCTTCGTGATCATTCATAAGCATTTTTGTGCACATTTCTCCTAATACATGCATTTTTGCCTAATGCAGACATTTTTTTGCAAGCAATTTTCTAATCTAATGCATTTTTGAACAGTATTTGCCCTAATCGACACATTTCCGTATGCATTCTCTTGATTGGAGAACTTCATTGCAACATTTGGAGACGTGCACATTTCAAAACTGAGTTCTGTTTCACATAGCGGTTCGAAAGTACAAAATTAGATAAATTCACATTAAACTGCAAATTGAACTAATTTCTCTCCCATTCCTAATTATGTATACAGGCCTGTGGCTCACGCTGGCTCAGCTTGTCTGAGCGTGGAAAGCTAAGCAGGGTCAGGCCTGGTTATTACTTGGATGGGAGACCCCTCCTCTAGTTTCCTGCATTGAGCAGGGGGTTGGACTAGATGGCCTTGTAGGCCCCTTACAACTCTATGATCTATGAATCTATGTGCCCCGGATCTAATCCATCTGATATCGCAAGAGGGCTATCCATGCATTAGCAAACTCAGTTCAAGTGGTGAGAGAGCAACTGGACCATGCTTCCTCTACATCCTGTGCTTTACATGTTTTCTAGAATTTTGAATGCATATGAATGCACATCTGATAATGCATGATCCTCTCCAGATCATGCGTTATTAGACATACTGTAATGCAGGAGTCCCTGGACACATGTACCATAGGATTCTCCATGCTTAAGGTTCAGAAACCCAACTTGAGATTAAATTAGTCGGCCTGGGAGCATGGAGGACAGACATAAAAGATTGCACCACTATATTTACTTTACTCAGATTGCTGAATGTATATATAGGCTGAAAAATAAAGAGTCTTTCTGCATAGATTGGTCACTTCCCTACATACTGCTTTAAAAGGCAAGCAGGGAAATGCAATGGCAGAAGTGCATGCAGTGGTTTACAGTAAAATCCTATGCATGTTTACTCAGAACTCCCATGGTGTTCAATAGGGCTTCCTCCTTAGTAAGTATGTTTAGGATTATGGCAGCTGTAACAACCACAATCATAATAACGGTACAATTGTGAGACCATTTTTATATGGCACACAGCAAATAAAGGCACCTGCCCTGTAAGGCACCCTCTCTAGAAGACAAAATACATTAAGGTCAATGAGATAAATATTAGGTCTGGTTAGGTGCTTAAGGACGCAATCCTATTGTGCCCTAAATCTCATTGATGATGATGATGATGATGATGATGATGATGATGATGATGATTTACAGTATTTGTATACTGCTCCACATCAAGGAGATTCCGGAGCGGTGAACAATAAAAAGACAAAAACAGATAAAAGAAACAAAAGCAATACATTGAAAACAAACTAAAATTACACTGGTGGTTGAAGAGCAAAGAAGGCTTCCTGGAACAAGGAGGTCTTCAGCAGGTGCCAAAAGCAGCACAATGTCGGAGACTGCCTGACCTCCAGAGGCAGGGAGTTCCTCAGAAATGGAGCCGCCACACTGAAGGCTCTTCTCCTGCTGGATTCCAATCAGGCCAAAGGTCCATGAGGAACCACCAGGAGCATGCCATCTGATGACCTCAGTGACCAGGCAGGTTGGTATGGGAAGAGGCTCTCTCTCAGGTAACCTGGTCCCAAGTTGTTTTGGGCTTTGTACACAAGTACCAGAACCTTAAACCTGACCCGGTAGCAAATAGGTAGCCAGTGGAAATTACTATGGGAATTGAGCACACTTATCCTGTAGGGGACGACATTTCCATAGTAACTTCAGCAGAGAATGACATCACATCATGTGGTTTAATGCATGCAGCTCTATAGCATGAACCAGTCTTTAGGCTTTTTATATTCTGCTTGCTAACCTGATTCTATTGTGTAGATAAGCTCTGCATTTTCTCCTTTGTCTTTATCCAAGGCAGTGACCTGCAAAACTGCAGATCCAATGGCAGCCGATTCAAAGACAGAGGCTTCATACAAAGGGCTGGTGAAGTAGGGACTGTGATCATTCGAATCCTCCACATTTACAATGACCCTGGCCAAGTTCCGTCGATAAGGGAACTCTTGATCACGAACCTGGAGGGAAGGAAACATCATTACTGGAGCATGAAGAAAATTGGAGTTGCTCGCAAAATTAGCCTAATACGAAATTTGGAGAACATTTGCCAACTCCTGCTTCAACAAGATACCTATGGAAAACTGAAGTAAGCTAAAGGAGTTCTTGATAAGATACGCGTACAAAATTCTTCCCATTTGAATTTCGCCTTTGATTTTGGTGTTCTAATTTACTTGATTTTTATTGATCGATTTACTGACTGATTGGCTTCTATACTGATGTTTATTAGGATCTTGTTTTTTTGGAGTGGCACTGATGTGTTAGAAAGCCATCACTCTTCTGCTTTTGATTTCAGGATTTTGTTCAAACACTTCACACGTGTTGTTTGCTCCACTTTTTAGTTTGGACCTGTCTTGTCTTAAAGGTTACTGATGTGCTCCAATGCGTATGCAAACTGATGATTATCAGAGCAAAAAAGGGATTCTGATGTTATTGTGCAATCACGTCTAGAGTTCTTGTTACTTAGTGTGGGGGTAGGGGGGGCTTTAATCCTTCCTCCCAATTGACATTTTGGTCCAGACTGGGGGCACCGCACCATACATTTATAGTACCTAATAATGATCCAATCAAGCAAATGGGTCACAATTTGGCACTATAAATTTCAGTTCCCCCTACCATGATCCAGAGCAGGACTGCAATGAGGGAGAGAGAGAGTAAAAAACCCCTCCTTCCCATGTCTCGATCCAGATTGCCCCCCCCCCTGGAAAAAAGAACAAAAGTACATTAATTTAATTAATCCCTAGTTTTGATAACAATTTCTCAGGAGACTTAGCACCCCAGGTGAAATTCAAGGTGAGTTGGGAAGTTCTTAAACCTAATTTAAAAAATAATAATTTCTGCTTCATAACATTCAGCATCCACTTCACAGTGGAACAATTTCTGCTCTGTAATTTAGGCACACAAACCAATATCTCCTACCTTGAGAGAATCCTACAGAAGTATGTGATAAATCAGACCACTTTGCTTTCAAGAGCCGAACACGGCAAGAAAAGCGATAATCGCCTTGTTAACAGCTTTTGAAAGAACTTTAAAACTTCTCCTGAGAAAGTCTTTAAGAAAGTCACCTGCGATAAAAGGCCCAGGCATCCGGAGATTATAATGTTTCTTCCGTGTCCGCCCTCAAGATGGGAAAACCATTTTGTAAGATAAAAAAACAAAACAAAAAAACCTCTTTCATAGTAAGCCTCACAAAACCTCAGCAATGAATGAATGGATAAATAAATGCATTGCAATGCAGGGAAGAAAATTAATTACTGCTTCCTTACCAAATTTTAAACCATTTTGCTTATCGGAAGACTATAGCATACACCTCTTAAAGACAGCAATTGTATCTGAGCAGAGTTAATACTCTGTTCTTACCATTACGTTTAGGGTGTGCTTATCTTGAGCCTCGTGGTCTAAGCGCTCGGCAGTGTACAGCACTCCCGTGTTGGGATCCATTCTGAACTTCCTCATGCTAATTGAGTCAATGCTGCTGTGAATGATGTAGCTGAGCTTGTGCTTCTCATCTCTGTCTATGGCTTCTACTTGCAGGATTTCGGTGTCGGGGAGGACATCTTCAGAAATTGTGACATCGTAACTTGGGTGCGAAAATTCTGGACCGTTATCATTATTGTCCAACACTTTGATTAGAACCTGTGGTTAAGGGGAGAGAGTAAATAAGGGGCTGGACAAGAAATTTATACACCAAACCCTGCCAAAGTGACATAATTCTGAGTAAGAGAAGCATTTATTTACCACATTTTGGGTTGTATCCAATCTTAGTCCTACTTTGAGTCAACTAATTGAAATGAGTGGGACTTCAATTAGTCATGTTAGCCTAAGTAGGACCAACACTGGATACCACCCTTGGATTTCAGGGTGGTTTAGGTCCAGGGTTGTTCACTGAACTTCACAGCACAGTAGTGATTTGAACCAAGGTCTCCCCCCCACCCTGCACCCTTTACACATTCTACTAAAATGGCTCTGCACAGCTGCTACTGAAGAAACTGGATATGATAAGCCTAGGGAAGACTAAGGTGGGGTACAAGAAAGCACATTTCATATACCCTAAGGGCTATCACACAAAAGAGGAGTGAGACTTATTCTCTGATGCCCTAGAAGGCAAGACAATCTACGGGAATTAAGTTATGGGTGGTTAGATTTTGGTTGAATATTGGTAGAAATATCTTGATGGCAAGAGCAGTTTGACAATGGAACCGATTATCCTAGAGGAGTGATGGGCTCTCTGTTGCTGGAATAGGGATGGGGAACATGTGGCTCTCCAGATATTGTTGGATTGCAACTCCCATCATCCCTCAACATTGGGTATGCTGCCTAGTGTTGATAGGCACTGAGATCTTCAAGTAGAGGCTGGACACTCATCAGCTGGGAAGGACTAGTTCTGGATTTCCTGCATCGAGCAAGGAGTTGGACAAGGTCCTCTTCTAACTCTATGATTCTATGACAGTGATGGTGAACCTATGGCACGGGTGCCACAGCTGGCACGCAGGGACCTCTCTGTGGGCACTCGAGCCATTGGTCACCAGATCGCGAAAAGACTGTCCCCTTCTGCAAAACACTAATTATTTTGTTCTTTCTCACAGTGTGGAACAGAATGATTTTATTCTAGAATTCCTGTTACAGAATTATTTTCTACATTGTTATCACATTTAAAAGATTTTGAAGAATGATGCACAGAGCATGGCTTGGATGTAAAGCCCTAGCAGTTGACCTGGGTGCTGCATGTGTTGCTCTCAAACTAATGGAGTATGAGCCAAGGTTTGACAAATTATCAGGCATGCATGCAATAGCAAAAATCACATTAATGCCCAATGTAAAGTTTTACCTAATGCAGTGTTTGCAGTCCAAGACATAAAGTGTTTAAAATGTGTTAAGCATGTTTAGTTTTTTTGTTTATCTTGCTCATCCTAGTACAGGTTGACTTTTACTTTTAGCTAATCCGACACCTGTAGAAGCAGAGAAAGGACCCGGGGTAAAGCTTGCCCCATACAATTTCAGTCTGGCATATATCATCATATTACAAGTTGAGAATCCCTTATCCAAAAATACATGTGCCTAATTATTTAAAAAGTTTGTCTACATTCCCTTCAGGCTATGTGTACAATGTAGTACTATAATAATTTTTTGAGTTGATTTTTTTTTCAACAAAAAACTGTTTGTATCATTGAAAGCTCTGTTATTGTGTTTTTCTTTAAAGACAAAAGATGTTAATTAGTTTGGACAACTGTATGAGTTGTTTTTCTAAATCTAAAACCTTGGTTGTCAGGTTTAATTGCAGTGTTGGCACTTTGAAATAAATAAGTTGGTTTTGTGTTGCAGTTTGGGCACTCGGGCTCAAAAAGGTTCGCCATCACTGTTCTATGAAAATATGTAAACTATCTGCTCGTAGGGATAGGAGAGTCAGCGAGGGTCTCCGAGTTCTACTTTGAAGTTTGATCCGCCTTGCTCCTGTTTTCATTTATGAGCTGTTTTTCTTTTTGTTTGAACAGGAAAAGTGTGCATTTCGAAACACATTTTTTGAAAATGCGCACCCAAATGTGCCACCCCCACAAACAAAAGCATGATATAATATGCATTTTTGAAACCCAAAGTTTTAACACACTTTTTGAATGTGAACTGCAAGCTCAGGCAGGAACATGTGAGCTTTTCCTGAAAAAAAGTGGTTGCATTCATATTCATGTTCGGAGGTGTGAACAGGGCAAACTCAAGTAAAAAATGAAGCAAAACAAAATTCGCATACATCCCTGTCTGCAGGCTGCTCATCCCATATTTTCTCTGGGGAAGCCCTGGCAGGCCAGATAAAACACAAACCTTTGCTTACGAAAGCTAAGCAGGGTCAGGCCTGGTTATTACTTGGATGGGAGACCCCTCCTCTAGTTTCCTGCACTGAGCAGGGGGTTGGACTCGATAGCCTTGTAGGCTCCTTCCAACTCCATGATCTATGAAATCTTACTAAAGGAAGCATGCCTCCCCTCCTTTCCTGCTGAGTTGAACTAGAAACCAGGTTATCCTACGTGAGATGTAGGCTGGTCTACTGTTTGAGATAAATGGCCTGACTGTGATGATGGAGTGCCCCGGAACAGCAGCAGCTCACCTAACACAATGGTGGCAAGGATGGCAATAGGGAGATTCTGCTCGGCTCTTATAAGAAGGTGCTTTGCAACATGCTCTTCGTAGGGATGTGCGAGGATTTCGTTCGGGAGTTGGAAATCTGGTGGTCTAGCCGGGCTCGACCCTCCAAACTTGGTCTCACTAACCTCTTCCCTGGCTTGACTCGCGTTCTCCCGAGTTGAGCTGGGCAAGCGATTTATGGGTTCCTGGCAGGCTGCTGTTTACATAGAAAATGCCTTAAGGTTTCCTAAGATTTGCACAAGTTACGCAAATTGCAGCCGCTTTGGATGTATCTCTTAAGGCATTTTCTAAGTAAACAGTGGCCCACCGGGAACCTGAATGTCTGGCGTGTGGTGCGCACCAGCTTTCAGCCCGGCTTGGCAGGCGCAGCAGCAGCAGCGTCTGCCGAGCTGGAGGTGGGCCGGGTCCCAGCGGATCGCCTACCCCTATCAGCTCTTAGGGGCACATGTGCACACACTGAGGATAAGATCGTGGTGAGTGGAAGGTTAAGATAATGCCTCCAGTACAGTGGCAAAGCAGTAAACTTAGAAGTGCAGGTGCTTATCATGATTGTCCCCATGATGACATCCCCAAGGTGAGTCCGAGAATTCAGGTAGCTGTGTCAATCCATGTCAACAAATCAGTTCTAGGAGTTTTCATCTCCATCAGGAGCAGATCGTCTGTAGCTGATGGGTCTTAATTGATCATTCAAAACCAAGTCACCCCGCCCAAAATACTTTACATTGCAACAGGGATGGCTCATAACAATATATTTCTACTGGAAAAATCCGTTTCCCCCCCAACTACAGTGATGAGGACTGCAGCTAAGCTCAGAGGGACCAGAGAATTCCACAAAGTGGGGTGGGGGTGGCAGATGACATCAGCATCCTCTGCTTAATTATCAAAAAGTCCCAGCGCTTTGACTCAGTCTGCGAACCCTGGCTCCCTGACACTCTTGCTCCAGCATGTGCCACAGAATCACCGAAGTAAAAAACTGATGTTGCACCATTCAAATCACAGAGCGATATATGTTTATTTTGAACACGAATGGCTACCTACCACTTCATTGCCAGTGCCACCAGGGATGTGCACGGAGCTTGATTGGGGGGTGGAAGCTCAGCGAACTCGCCGGGCTTGATCCCCCCGAGCTCCGCTCGACCTACCTTTCCCTGGCTTGACTTGCATTTTTGTGAGCTGACCCGGGGAAAGCGACTTCTGGCTTCCGGCGCTACTGTCGTTTACGTAGAAAATGGCGTAAGATATGCTGTTTACATATAGTGTAGTATGCATTAAAAATGGCCGCATTTACGCAAATTGTGGCTGGTTTTTTACGTATACTACGCTATACTCTACATAAACAACATAGAGCCGGGGAACCCGGAAGTCTGGACGAGCGCCTCAGGAGGCGCTCGCCGGAGGCTCAGCTCGGCTTGCGTGGCAGGAGTGCTCACTGCCGCCCAATTCTGCTCCATGTGTAGACCAGGCCAAAATGGCAGACATCACTACCTCCATTACTGACAGCAGCCATTTTAAAGCAGACAGAGCTTCTGGCAGCAGCCAGGAGCTGTTTTTCCCCAGGTAGGTTCAGTCAGTGTGGTTGAGTGTGAGCACTAAAAAATCTGGAGGGCGGACAAAGCTAATACTCTCCCCATACTTTTAAAGTGTGCATAGGAGTTAGGTGGAGAGGATGTGTAGTCAAAAGTGTTTATTGGACTGTTGTTCAAGTCCAGTCACTTACACCCACACTTTGTGCTTTAATGGAGGAAAAGATTTACTTATGTGCTATTATAACTGTGTTTTATGAAAAGAGGCTGCCCTCAGAGAGACGTGAAACATTAGCTTTCCATGATGGTAGTGAGGTGCTTGTTGAATACTTTACCAGAAAATGCATAAACAATTCAAAAAAAAAAAAAATTGCCGGTAATGACCCATCCTGGGAACAGTCTAGAAGGCAGTTGTAATAAAAATTCTCTCTAAGTTAAGGCTATTATATGTTACTTAGAAAGCTGGGTAGCCTTGGGGAAGAGTGGTTTTGTGAGCCTTGAGGGACTGGGGGAACGCAAAGGAGGGAAGAAACGGTACCCAGATTTGTTGAAGATGGAGGTAGGGGTACAGCCAAGGGATATATATCCTGTAAAATCCATAGTGCTAATGATGACAAATATCCTCTGCTTATGATGGCTTGAGTTTAGTTAATGCACAGTGGGGCACTCTTCAGGCCTTACTAAGAAAAATACTGAACTGTAAATTCACTCAAATTGAGTACACTGTTAGGGATTTAGCTTGCTATGCCATAATAAAATGATCTCTCTTTTTTTTTAAAGGGGAAGGGTACTATCTCTATTTTATGTTAGATCTAAAGCAATCCTCCTTTATTACCATATGATAAATGGTATTATTAATTGCAATTGCACTGCAAAAATATACATTATGGCTGCAATACCCATGTACATGGGAGTAAGCCCCACTGAACACAATGGGGCTTACTTCTGAGTAGGAATGTACAGGATGGCTATACAGTCATGCCTTGGATTGCAAGTAACTTGATTTGAGAGCGTTTTGCAAGACAAGCAAATTTTTAAATATTTATTTATTACTTGATATACAAGTGACGTCTTGCAATACAAGTACTGTAGTACAGGCTTAAATTAAAAATCTGTGTACAAATTTTTTGGGGGATTTCGTTTTAATATAAGAGTGTTTTGGATTACAAGCATGTTTCCGGAACGAATTATGCTCTCAATCCAAGGCATGACTGTACATGTTTTTGTGGCTGTGATGAATCAGCGATATGAAAACATTGCATCTTTGAGAATATGAATACAAATTATTTCTTTGTCACATCTGCATCCTGTCCAATTTTTCTAAAGAAGATAATTTAGGGTTGCATGCATGATGTGCGCCACACTGTACTTTCACAACAACCCTGTGAAGTAGATTAGGCTGAGAGGTAGTGACTTGCTAAAGGTCACCTTAATGGCTGAGCCGGGATTTGAGCACACGTCTCCCTGGCCATGACACACGCAACCACCTTATACCGAGTCAGGGCATTGGCCCATCTCGTCCAGTATGATCTATTTTTAGTGGCAGCAGCTCTCCAGGGTTTCAGGCAGAGGTCTTTGACAACTCTGCCACCAGACTGTGCCAGGGATCGGATATAGGATTTTCTGTACGCAAACCACATGCTCTACCACTGAACTATATTGCCCTTCTCCTTGTGGTCTGTATCTGCCAGACTAACCACTACACTGCCCTGGCTCCATTTACTATCCCACACTATAGCTGTAAACACCCTCCAATGGTTCTGGGAAGCACGGTAGCTTTGAAGCGTATCTGGAGTTTCCTTACTTGCCATGGATCCTCCATTCACTTCGAGGGCAAGCACAACTCTGTATGTTCAAAGGGCAGGCCCTCCATCAAAGTAAATGGGTAAGCTCTGTGTGTGCAGTGGGAGGTCAAGCTCTCAGCGGTGGAGGTTGGTGGGGACTCCTGTGACAGTGGGGCTCCGTATCCATTGCATCTTTTTGTTTGAGCTTTATAGGAGCGATCCATGGTGCTCCATGGTGGTGTGAGCCTATTTTGGGGGTGGAGTTCGGCAGCATGGATAGCTCCTATGAAGCTCAAACAAAAAGATGCAGTGGATAAGAACCCCCACTGACACAGGAGTCACCAGCCTCCCCTGGCTCTGATGCAGTGCGATGGTGCACTGCGCAGCGTGAGCTTCCCATTTCTCCATTTCTGTGGGCAACTATAAATGGCGAAGTTGCACTGCTTGCAAGGATTAATGTTTTAGAATGTTTTGCTAGAATGTTTTGTGTAGTAGTAATAATAATACAGTAATACCTTGGATTGCAAGTAACTTGGTTTGAGAGCGTTTTGCAAGACAAGCAAATTTAAAAATATTTATTTAATTTTTTTTTACTTGATATACAAGCGACGTCTTGCAATACAAGTACTGTAGTATGGCTTAAATTAAAAATCTCTGTGCAAATTTTTTTGGGGGGATTTCATTTTGATATAAGAGTGTTTTGGATTACAAGCACGTATCCGGAACGAATTATGCTCTCAGTCCAAGGCATGAACAATGATTAGTAAGATCCCATGGCAAATGACTCTCACGAGAAAGGGAGCCCAGGAGGGGTGGGAGTTTTTAAAAAAGGAAATTTTAAAGGCACAATTGCAAACAATTCCCACAAGGAAAAAAGGCAGAGGGCAACAGAAGAAGCCAATGTGGCTTCACAATAAACTCAAAGATGACCTGAAAAAAAAAAAAGGACACGTATAGGAAGTGGAAGGAAGGACAGGCTACAGGGGAAGAGTACAGGCAGGTAGCACAGAACTGCAGGAATAGTGTCAGGAAGGCTAAAGCTGAGAATGAGCTAAGGTTAGCGAGGAATGCTAAAAGCAACAAAAAAGCTTTCTTCAGATACATGCACAGTAAAAGACAGAAGAAAGAACTGGTGGTTCAACTACGCAATGAGGATGGCAAATTGATAACAGAAGACAAAGAAAAGGCAGAAGTGTTCAATTCCTACTTCGGCTCGGTCTTCTCCCAAAAGAGGGTCTATGACCCCCCTGGCAAACCTGAAATGCAGACTGAAGGGGCAGAATTGCAGCTTGAGATTGATAGGCAAATGGTCAAGGAGCACCTGATTACTCTGAACGAGTTTAAATCTCCAGGGCCTGATGAGCTGCATCCTAGAGTAATAAAGGAACTGGCAGAAGAACTCTCAGAACCACTGTCTATTATCTTTGAGAAATCATGGAGGACAGGTGAAGTGCCAGACGACTGGAGGAGGGCAAATGTTGTTCCCATCTTCAAAAAGGGCAAGAAGGAGGAACCTGGGAACTATAGGCCAGTCAGTCTGACATCAATCCCCGGGAAGATTTTTGAGCAGATTATAAAGAAGTCAGTCTGCAAGCACCTTGAAAACAATGCAGTGATTACTAGAAGCCAGCATGGATTTGTCAAGAACAAATCCTGTCAGACTAATCTGATCTCATTTTTTGATCGGGTAACCTCCCTTGTGGACTGTGGGAATGCTGTGGACATTATATACCTGGACTTCAGCAAAGCTTTCGACAAAGTGCCTCATGATATCCTGATTAGTAAGCTAGCTAAGAGTGGGCTAGATGGAACAACTATCAGGTGGATCCACAATTGGCTACAGAATCGGACTCAAAGAGTGCTTATCAATGGTTCCTTCTCAAACTGGGGAGAGGTAACGAGCGGGGTACCACAGGGCTCGGTCCTGGGCCCGGTGCTCTTCAACATTTTTATTAATGACTTGGATGAGGAGGTACAGGGAATGCTTATCAAATTTGCAGATGACACAAAGTTGGGTGGAACAGCTAATACTCTGGAAGACAGAAACAAAATTCAAAGTGACCTCGATAGGCTGGAGCGCTGGGCCGAAAACAACAGAATGAAATTTAACAGGGATAAATGCCAAGTGCTGCACCTAGGGAGAGGAAACCAAATGCAGAGTTACAGAATGGGGGACACTTGGCTCAACAATACTACAAGTGAGAAGGATCTTGGAATTGTGGTAGATCACAAACTGAATATGAGCCAGCAATGCGACGTGGCTGCAAAGAAGGCAAATGCAATTTTGGGCTGTATTAATAGAAGTATAGCTTCCAAATCGCGGGAAGTGATAATTCCCCTTTACTCGGCACTGGTTAGGCCTCATCTTGAGTACTGTGTCCAGTTCTGGGCACCTCAGTTTAACAAGGACATAGACAAACTGGAGAGGGTTCAGAGGAGGGCAACAAGGATGATAAAGGGACTGGAAACAAGGCCCTATGAGGAGAGACTGAAAGAACTGGGCATGTTTAGCCTTCAGAAGAGGAGACTGAGGGGAGATATGATCGCACTCTTCCAGTATTTGAAGGGATGTCACACAGAGGAGGGCAAAGATCTCTTCTCGTTCATCCCAGTTTGCAGGACACGGAATAATGGGCTCAAGTTACAGGAACCTAGATTCCACCTAAACATCAGGAAAAATTTCCTGACTGTCAGAGCAATAAGACAATGGAATCAACTACCTAGGGAGGTGGTGGGCTCTCCCAGTCTGGAGGCATTCAAGGTGCGGCTGGACAGACATCTGTCAGAGATGCTTTGACCTGGATTCCTGCATTGAGCAGGGGGTTGGACTCGATGGCCTTGTAGGCCCCTTCCAACTCTACTTTTCTATGATTCTATGATTCTATGACTGTATAAAACTTGTGTAACCTGAAGCAAAAGTGGGAGGAGTATACAGACCATGAACATCATCAATCTTTCCTTCAAATTGCCTTCAGCTCCCTGAGAGGGGGAAAAAAAAGATCTATTCTGTGCCTAAAGCCCAAATTAGGTAGCAATTCTTTGTTGTCAGCTGCCGAAACAAATAAATCTGTGTTGTTGCTAGGGAGCAATGTGTCACTTGAAGTGTAGCTTTGGACGAGACACACATAAACCAAGCTCCATGATAGCGAACGTCTTGCAGAACGTTTTTGGAGAACATATCCCTCTTAGCTTTATCAGATACAACAGCCTTATTTCATCTTTTCACCTCAACTGCAGTTGCTGGTTTTATTGATTCTGTAGTCATTTAGCACGTTTCTATCCCGCCTTTCTTCCATCGCGGAACTCGAGGTGGCTGGCATGGGCTTCCTCAGTGGTCTCCCATCCAGGCACTGACCAGACTAAGACCTACTTAATTTCACAGCAAGATCGCTGCTGCACCATGTGCCCTCAGACCGTGCCCTGGTAGCTGATGTTTTAAACACGTTGGTATCATTCTGGTACAAATTTATGTTGGGGGGAAAATCTATTCCACACTTTTTCATCCCTTGAATTCATTACAATTTGTTGCTGTTCTAAACCTTGTTGCTGAATGTGACACACTATCAAGTTGAAATTGGAATACAGTCATGCCTTGGATTGAGAGCATAATACGTTCCGGAAACGTGCCTGTAATACAAAACACTCTTATATCAAAATGAAATTCCCCCCAAAAAATTTGTACAGAGATTTTTAATTTAAGCCGTACTACAGTACTTGTATTGCAAGACGTCGCTTGTATATCAAGTAAAAAAAATATTAAATAAATATTTAAAAATTTGCTTGTCTTGCAAAACGCTCTCAAACCAAGTTACGTGCAATCCAAGGTATTACTGTATGGTCCTTCTTTTTTTATTTTAAGAGTTAAAACCATCTTGCAGGGCATCACCTTGTCCTTAACACAGGCTCTTATCCAGGGTCAGCCCTACCATCAGGCAGAGTGAGGCAGCCACTTCAAGTGGCAGATGCTTAGGGGTGTGGGGCAGTGGTAAGATGTTTGAAGATAGAGCTGTGTGTGCTATACAGCCAGCCCTGCAAACACTTCTATGTCAGGTGAAGTGGAAGACACAGTCTTGTCTCCGGTGTTGAAGTAATATTCAATTGCTAGTCTGGTTGGTTTCTGTACATTAAATGGGGAGAGGCGCCATCTTGTCCTTCACCTCAGGCAGCAAAATGTCTTGGTTCGGCCCTGCTCCTACTTCTCACTTGGAAGTTATAGGCCAGTGATGGCGAACCTATGTCACGGGTGCCACAGCTGGCACGCAGGGACCTCTCTGTGGGCACTCGAGCCATTGGTTAACAGATCGCGAAAAGACCGTCCCCTTCTGCAAAACACTAATGATTTTGTTCTTTCTCACAGTGTGGAACAGAATAATTTTATTCTAGAATTCCTGTTACAGAATTCTTTTCTACATTGTTATCACATTTAAAAGATTTTGAAGAATGATGCACAGAGCATGGCTTCGATGTAAAGTCCTAACAGTTGACCCGAGTGCTGCATGTGTTGCTCTCAAACTAACGGAGTATGAGCCAAGGTTTGACAAATTATCAGCATGCATGCAATAACAAAAATCACATTAATTGTGCAAAAGCATGCCCAATGCAAACTTTTACCTAATGCAGTGTTTGCAGTCCAAGACATAAAGTGTTTAAAATGTGTTAAGCACGTTTAGTTTTCTTGTTTATCTTGCTCATCCTAGTACAGGTTGACTTACTTTTACTAATCCGACACCTGTAGAAGCAGGGAAAGGACCCGGGGTAAAGCTTGCCCCATACAATTTCAGTCTGGCATATAATCATATTACAAGTTGAGAATCCCTTATCCAAAAATACATGTGCCTAATTATTTAAAAAGTTTGTATAAATTCCCTTCAGGCGATGTGTACAATGTAGTACTATAATAATTTTTTGAGTTGAATTTCTTTTCAACAAAAAACTGTTTGTATCATTGAAAGCTCTGTTATTGTGTTTTTCTTTTAAGACAAAAGATGTTACCGTAATTAGTTCGGACAACTGTATGAGTTGTTTTTCTAAAACTAAAACCTCGGTATTCATGTTTAATTGCAGTGTTGGCACTTTGAAATAAATAAGTTGGTTTTGTGTTGCAGTTTGGGCACTCGGGCTCAAAAAGGTTCGCCATCACTGTTATAGGCCGTGATCTAAAGGTCTCTTTTTATTTATTTTTAGGTGTGCTGAAAGATTTGCATGCACGTGCATCAGGGCCTATCCATTTAAAAAAATTGAGCAGTTGCTCCTCATGCTAAGACAGACACCACTTCCGAAGTTCCAACAGGATTGGCGAGCAGCTTATCTGACAGCATAATGGGCACTTCTACAAGGAAAGGACTCCTCAAGTGCAACTTCGCATATAGAATTTAACATGCAAACATTTGTACCAAATCCTTAGTGTCTCTTGCATCTTTTAGTGGCATTTCACATACTCTCAAAATACTTTTTTATTTTGCAATAAACATCTTAAATATTTATGGAACTGACTCTCAGATATAAAGGACTTAATTGCTTAAAAAGTTGCACAGTGCCTTTTTTTCTTTTTTTTTACAGCATGAGAGGTTCCCCATCTGGCCCATGGAGTTTCCTTGGATTCCTCCAGAGGGTGGTGCTTGGCCTCCATGCCACACCCCTGGAGGAGTTCCTGTAGTTATCTACAACCTGAGATTGGAGATAACAGCAGGCATGCAGGCAGCGGAGGGCATGGCCGGTTCTGGAAGGAGCGGATGCTCTTCTAAGCACCATCCCACGGAAATGACGCATGCTGAGCAAAGGCAGGGACATGGCCAGCATTGGGAAGGGCAGCTGCTCCTCCCAGCACCAGCCAAGCCCCATGCTCCATGCTGAGAGAGCCGTGGAGCTACAGGCTAGAATACTGTTAAAAATGTAACTTTAATTCAGGGGAACTGGTCCCGCTGGAAAGGGAGGGGGGAAATCCAGATGGAGCAGCTTAATTTTAAGTCTACAGGGAAAAACAAAACCAGCATGTGTTCACTTCAGAATGTTTGCTGCCCAAATATTACCAGAATCTGCCGTTTAATATGGCATCCAATATCATTACTCCATCAGGCAAAAAAGCAAAACAAAAAACAGTCACACATGAAAGAAATCATTCAGAAATACGTGTGTGCATGCAATGTGTGTGTGTGTGTGAGAGAGAGAAAGAGTATGTGTGTGTGTGTGTGTATTTGTACACACAAACTGAGCTGTTATACCAGATTTCTCTTGAGTGTATTGGAGGAGAGAGTCCTCAGAACTTGGGGAATCTTCCCCCTCCCCACACCCAACAGCTAAGGGGAGTGAGCAGGTATGTGTGTATGCAATCGATCAGCAGTCTGCAAAGCAAGGCAGCAAAAGAGGGAAAGAGATGAACCAAAAGTTCTCAAAGGAGTTCTATTTTTTGGTTTCAATTTGGGTGTGAGCACCATTTCTTTCAAAGTTCCTACCCCTGCACACTGCTTCCTTCCTCTCCCTGCGAGGGTGTCATCCTTAAGCCAAATCAGAGTGAGGGGAGGAGTGGGAAGCAATTTCTTTGGTGTCTTCTAGGTAGGAAGGAGGAAACAATACTGTCCATCTGGGAAGGAAGAGAAAGAGAAGTGTGTGTGTATGTGTGTGTGTGTGCGCGTGCGTGCGTGCGTGCGCGCACGCACGTGTGTGTGCAGGAACATGGGAGGGCTAAACAAAATTGATTCATTCATTTATTTAAAATATTTCTTGGACACCTTTCAGGGCAGGAGCCCTCCCAAGGCAGCTTACAACAATAAAACACATAATAAAAATTGATGTGGTATTAAAAATAATAAAAACACAATAAAAACAGCAACAGCAGCAAACCTTCTAAAAAACAGCAAACACCAGCATAAAAATAAAACTTACAACAAACAACTGCAGCCACAACCCAGTCTGAGAAAACATAATCAGGGCAAGGCCAGAGTAAAGTAGTACATTTTCAAGGCCTTCTTAAAAGCCTACAATGATGGGGCCTGGAGAACCCCCGATGGCAACCTATTCTTCCAGAGGTGTGGGGACACTGCAGAAAAGGCCCTCTCTTGTGTGGTCACCCACCTAACTGTTCTCACAGGTGGGCAAACGAGTCGAGAAGGGCCTCTCTTGCTGGTCTTTAAGTGTGGGCAGGCTGATATGGGTGAAGGCGGTCCTTCAAGTAATTTGGTCCCAAATTGTTTGAGGCTTTAAAGGTCAAACCAACACTTTAAACTGGGCTTGGAAACACACTGGTAACCAGTGCAGCTGGCACAGTATAGGCGTTATATGGTCAAATCACCTCCCCCGCAACAACACTTGGGTGGCTGCATTCTGCACAACTGAAGTTTCTGAACCGTCTCCAAAGACAGTCCCACGTATAGCACATTATGGTAGTCCAGCCTGGACGTAACTAGTACATGGATAACTGAGGCAGGGTCTGTCCTCTCAAGGTAGGGCCGCAGGTGGTATACCAGCCTAAGCTGGTAAAATGCACTCCTGGACCCCGCAGGCATCTGAGCTTCCCCAGTTAATGCAGAGTCCAGGAGGACTCCCAGACTACGCACTTGGTCCTTTAGGGGGTGTGCAACCCCATCTAAGACCAGGTGTAACCTCCATCCAGGGTATCTGGTTTCCCAACCACAGTACCTCCATTTTGTCTGGATTAAGTTTCAGCTGTTTTACCCTCATCCACCCCAAAACAGCCTCCAGACACTAGTTCATGAGTTCGACAACCTCCCTGGGGTGCGTAGATGGAAACGAGAGGTAGAGCTGAGTATCATTCTGTTAGTCACAACATGCTCTAGCACATTGCCCAAAAACTGCAAATTTGATACAGGGCAGTGGTTATCCAAAACCATAAAATCTTTATAGGTAAGAAGGAAAGTTTGCAAAATATATACAGTGTGACAAAGAGATGCAAAGACTCTTTGAAGAATGAAGCAGTGTAAATAATACTCTATTTAGTTGTAAATTAACATGGCTTAGGGCGCCTTGATTTAAATCAATCCACCCTGTGCTATCCTGGAACATATCCCCAAAATTCTGACCTCCACCTGCTGGTAATTTAAACACCTTTGGTGAGCAATCCTGCAGAGATATCTACTAAACCATGAACCTTTTATAGTATGGATGGAGTGAATTCTAAACCAATTGCCTATTTCTGGCTCACACTGTAAAGCCTGTTTCTCACAAATAGAAGATGAGGTGATAAACCTATGTCCGGCCTCGGCAGGTGGAGTGTTGCATGATTTTCCTGCACATGGAAAACTTAGAAGGGTTCTAGGTTTGCCCTTTCCCTGACATGCTAGTTTTCTATGTGAGAGGAGTGTCCCTTTTCTTTTACTTTTTTCTATGAGATCAATTCTATCATGTAAGCCCCCACCTGCAGTATCTAGTGTTACAGTCACAATTCAGGTTTATCACCTCATCAGCTGTTTGTGAGAACAAAACCTAAGTGGCCTTATTTACAGTCATGAGATGTTGTCTCTGTATAAAAGATTTCCTTCTCCCTGCTCACTTCCTATTTCCCACAGTTAAAGCAATTCCACATAAAGGCTCTTTGAGGCCCCTGAGCTTATAAATTAGGCAAAGTAATACTCGGAGCATTAGTAAAGATGTTGCACTTGGAAGGAAAAAAAAAATCTGCAATTGAAAAGACCTGAAGGAATACAATTAAATCAAAGCAGATAAAAATCCAGGGTGGGCAAGCCTCATCCAAAGCCGTTTCCAATGTTGCCCATCAAAATTACCTTTGGTTTAGGCCCAAATGCAAAATGGGTACATGCCAAGAACTGTTGCATTGACCTCTGAAGCTAAAAGGAATCGCTTGGCTAATTGCTTGTTCAGGCCATAGTGTAAGCAGTAGCTGAATTATGGAGGGTCTTGAGGAGGAGGGGGATGGAATGGGGGGGGGAGAAAAGGACCCACTAATTTAATATTGCTTTCAACATTGTCATCACTAGAGATGCTGGCAAAGCTCACTGGGCTCGGGCCTGATATGAGCTTCAGGGGTTTGTAATGTTTGCCTCAAAAGAAGAGGTGAGCATTAACAGACCCCTGATTTCTTCTCCGGCTTGGATTAAAGTCCCGCCGAGGTGGAGAAGAATTCCAGGATTACCTCTCCTCTAGGCGACCTGACATGACTCCAGTCCCCCAAATGACAAGGAAATGATGAACACCACGGTTTCACATCACATTGCATGTACAATAGTGTTTCATTCCTCATTTAAACATACACATGTACACCTAGCTATAGCTATAGAATGGCTATGGAATGAGCTACACAACGAGCAATTCTAGGACATGGCTCATCATTCCATAAACCCAGATGAGAAATGATTACATCTCTTGGATTCAGTTTTGTGCCTTGCATGTATCCCAGCTCCTATTTACCCTCCTGTGTCTCCTATCTGAGGGTCGAACTAAGCATTCCGCCTCCTGTCTAGGGCCAAACGAAATGTTCTGTAATTTTAACGTGAGTGTAAGAGCGGGTGGCCCCAACTCAGATTGGGACCATGGCGAATTGGCGAATTTAAGCTTCCCACCTCCTGTTTTCATCCCCAAATTCCACTCCTCTATGGGGGTGATTAAAAAGGGGGGGGGGAACATCCCCATTGAAATCAATTGCATTCACATATTCAATTCCCAACCTGTAGCCTGAAGTGGTGAACTAGGAAAAGCTTTACCTCTTGAAGGGCTTAAACTGAATCTGAGATCAGTTTATAAATTGAGTGTATAAACTGAACCCGAGAGTCACTTTCACGCTCCTCATTCCCATCCCACCCCCATGGACTTCCATCTTTAAGACGAGCTGTGGATTGTGCATTAAAAAATGCTAAGGAAATTTGTGCTGTTTGTGCAATTTGCATAAATTTATGCAATTTGTGCAAATCACGGTATTTTGTGCGTTTTGTCCAAACTGGCACCCAAAAAGCACATGGATCTAGCCCAATTAGCGTAAAATTGGTTGATTTGCATAAATGGGCACCCAAATACATGTGGTCCTCACACGATTTATGCAAATTGCACGAGGACTGTGCTTTTCAGGTGCTGATTTGCGCAAATCGGATAATTTTACGCAAATTCCTTTAGGGTTTTTTAAAATGTGTAAATCATTTTAGAGACAGAAGTCAGTGAGCTGGCTCAACTTGCACCATAGCAAGTCGGCGCCACCTCAGGGCTGGCAAACTGGAATCCAGGGGGCGAATAATGAAAATCCGTTGGATTTATACCCCCCTATTGGATTCCTCACACATCCCTAGTTTAGGGTGATATGCATGAATCGTCCTGTGCTAAAGGAGTGCTCCCTCTTCCCATGAGGAGGGGTGTGGAAACTTCTGCTTTTGGTTAACCGTAGTTTCTTGTGTTAGTCTAACCGGCAAATTGTGGTTAACATGAATTATGGTTAGTTTAAAACAGGCCATTTTGAAACAATGTTTTCTGAAGTTGGCTTATTTAAACTAACCATAATTCATGTTAACCACAGTGCTGGGTTCAAATGATATGGCACACTTTGGTTAACCAAGAGTGGACGTTTCCAACTTCCTCCTCCCAGCTACATGGGAGAAAAGGGGAGGGAGGAGTTTACCAGCCTGGGAAGAGGCCAGGCTCATTCACGTCTCACTAAATATAGTTTAGCGTGACGTCCAAATGCAGCCTTGCGTGCACAAGCCCCGAGTTTCATCCAAGCCAAAGAATAGATTAAGCTTTCCCATTTCCAATATTTCGGGGGGGGGGGGGAATGGTACAGGCAAAAACATCCTGAGGCAATTATAGAAAACGGCGTGTACAAATCCAGCTTTCTGTAAATTACTGCATGGCCTCGAGCGATGATGAATTGAGCATAGAAAAACACACAAAGCCTCTCATTGGCGTGGTCCTCCTGGCTCAGTCTTTGTTGAAGTTAATCAATCTGACAGGTACCTTCATACTCACACTTGGATAATAAATCAAGTAAATCAACAGTCTCCCCATCGCTGCCACTGTCCTACTTGAAGACCCAGCAAAGCTGCATTAAGATGGATCTTTGCTGGCATGAAAGCATTGGTGGTGGCTGGCTGTCCACGATGAGAGTGTGATGGGGGAAGGCAGCTCATTAACACAAATAACATAATCTTTCAAAGCACTCGCTTTGGGAGTCAGGTTGGATCAATTCTTGACTCCACATCTTTCCCATCCCAACCTTCCCAGCATCTCCCTGGATTTATAGGGAAGGGCTTAGTGCCTTCGAAAGTCTCTTAAAGTTTTTTTGGTTAGCTGCCATCAAAGCGAACACACAAGTAACATAACCTCTGTGTGAATTTCAAACCACAGTCATTTGATTCCCTTTACTAAGGTAGTAATGTGCTGTGTGGAAAGGCCGGGCGGGGGGAAAGGAAGTCATAATGGTTTTTAGGAAGAAATAAAAACACTTGTAATGGATGGGCAGCAGTGCTGTTATTAAAGAAAGTAAAACTGTTCAGCAGATCCACACCACTGATCACATTACTGAAGCAAAACATCTCTGGCATTTTTACAATGTCTTTTACCACCTCCAACTGCACAGTGGACAGACTGCCAGGACGAGGAGAAAATAAAATAAGGGATGAGCAGGTGCTATGGAATAAAATGAAATAGGATTTCATTCCACGGAGCTCAGCTGTTTTGTGGTCAACTCTAGCTGTGCTGCAAGTGGGGGATTTAGGGTTTTTAATAGAAGCACACTGACTGATCGGATGATTTCTTAACGCCACCCACTTTCCCCAGATTTATCTTTTTCTTTGGGGCGGGGGCAAGTCTCATTACATGTGCAGATGCTTTTCTGCACAAATGGGAAAGGGCTACATGCTGGGTTGGGGATTGAGATGTTTAAGGGCCGTCAGGAGATTGTTATTGATGCTCTTCTAGGGCAAAGTTTCATCCTACTGTATGGCCATTTGGATTTTTATTTTTTTTAAAAAAAAGGACAAAGAGTTATTTTTCCACAGCAACATATTCCTTGCATATTTTTTGAAAACAGAGAATAGGATAAAAATGCATATAGATTCTCACTGGATATGAGGGACTACATACATTAGCGACAAATATGCAGCTGGCAAACCCTAGCTACCACTTCTCTTTTGCAAACCAGTGGAGGTGGTGGGTGCAAATTACAGGGTGGATTGGGTGCTTAACTCTCCTCCCTACATTCACTTTTCACCTACAATCCTTCCCTTTCACATTAGTGGTCAGGGTTCTCGTACATGGCTTTCCCAGTTCACATAGGGAAAACTAGCACAGCTGAAGGAGTTGCACAAGAGGAAATTGGTGAAACACTCCTTCCACTTGCTGCTTCTCCTCTGCACATCAGGCTCTCTCTCTCTCTCTCTCCCACAGGGATGGACCACTTGTGGCCCTCCAGATGTTTGGGCGTACAACTCCCATCAGCCCTCACCATAGGCTATGCTGGCTAGGGCTGATGGGAGCTATAGGCCCAAACATCTGGAAGTCTACAAGCTGCCCACACCAGCTCTACCGTTTTGCAGTGGTTGGAGTTCCTATCCATTTGCCAACCAACACTGAGATGAGCCTGAAAGTTGGATATAAATGCAATAAACAAATAAATTGGATTCATAAATGAACAAGTGATGAATTGATTTGTTATGAGTAAAATCCTAACACAGGGTGGGGAACCTCTTTCAGCTCGAGGTCTGAATTCAATTTGGGCAACGCTCTTGGGGGTGTGTGCGTTCCAGTGGTGGGCAGGGAAAAAGAGGCAGGGCCAAAAATTTGATAGATAGATAGATAGATAGAGGCAGTCCCCAGGTTACGAACGAGTTCCGTTCTTAAGAATGTCTTTAAGTGGAATTTAAAGGTAAGTCGGAACAGCATAGCGTTCTACACGTTAAAATAGGCATTTACGCAAATTGCGTAGTATACTACGCTATGTACTCTACGTAAATGACGTAGTGCCGGGGAACCCAAAAGTCTGTTCTTAATTATGGGTTGTCTATAAGTCGGATGCTCTTAACTCAGGGATTGCCTGTATACATTTAGCTTAAAGCTCTTACTCTCTGTAGCTAAGCCTCAGGAGAGACCTTTCAACCTTTTAAAATGGGGAAAAACTGCACAAAAGGCAGGAAACTACCAAACTGTCAGGGGGATGGGAACAGGGCATGGCCACCTTGGGACTCTAGGAGGGCCAGATTTGGCCCCTGGAACTGAGGTTCCCCACCCATACCCTAACAGTTCTCATCCTAACACACTCATCCAGGAATTAGATGCACCTTAAAAAACATCATTTGCGAACTGACTTGAGACTTTTGTTTGGTCAAGGACAGTGATGTGTTATATATGGTACCTGAGTGCTTGCCACATTTGTTCCATCGGTGACTTCCACAGTCATGTTGTATACCGACCTCTGCTCAGCATCTAGGGGCTTTGCGATGACAATTGTCCCCACACCTTTGTCTGCGTCGAAGGAGCTCTCGAAATTCCCCCCTAATTGTTGTTACAACAAAAGGTAGAATTAAATCACTGGAATGTTTGTGCTGACAAATAACACCTATTGACCAGGATATGGTAATTCGCAAAGAAGCGCTGCACAAAACATGCACTGCACATTGAGCAATCTTTGTTATGGGCTATTTTTTTTTCTCTTTTCAAGCATCATTTGTATATTGTAAAACAGATGTCATAAAGGGAAAAAGGAAATAGGAAAAAACAACAACAACCCATACCACAGACAAAAGATTCAGCAATGCATCCAAGCAAAGCATAATTGATTTCTTTAAAAGGCTTTACAAGGCTATTAACCTACAAAGACTTATGCCCTCGTTAGTACGAACAAGCATTTCTCCCCTTCATTAGATATTCATTTGGGACCAAGATTCAAGTGTTATTTGTGTGTCACTTCTGAGGAACTCAACAGAATCACCAGGGCAACTGGCACCATTTTTAAAGCATTGTGACTCTTAATTAATAACCCACCTCCAAAAGAAAAATGAGATATCACTCATCGTAGATACCTGCCTTACACCAGGTCAAACTACTTGTCCAGCTAGACCAACAGTGCACTGGCTATTTTGACCCGCAGCAGCAATCTGGGGTGTCAGGAAGAAGATCAGTCAGGGGAGGCTGGTGACTCCTATGTCAGTGGGGCTCCTCATCCATTGCGGCTTTTATTCTGAGCTTTATAGGAGCTATCTATGGTGCTGTACTCCATCCACAAAATAGGTTCACCACTATGGAGCAGCATGGATAGCTCCTATACAGCTCAGAATAAAACCTGCAATGGATAAGGAGCCCCACTGACATAGGAGTCACCAGCCTCCGCAGCCCATTCTCTGATTCTTTTTAACTGGGGAGGCCAGGGGTTGAACCTGGGAACTTCTGTATGCAAAACATGTGCTCTATCACAGATCTGTTGTCCCTCTTCTGCCTATTTTCCTTATATCACTGTTTTCCCAGTACAATAATTCAAAACAGTTACAATACCTCAGCTTAACACACATATAGTAAATGTATAGTTGTTAGATCACCTAGCCAGTACATATTCCATTAAGAGATAAATGGTTTCCATCTGAAAGTCTGGATAGAGTTTGTTCAAAGACAGCCTTATACAAATAAGAGCCAGTTACCAACGTTTTGTCACACACTAGTGCAGGGGTGGGGAACACATGGCCCGTGGGCCGCATGCAGGCCCCCTGGCTGTTTTTGCAACCCTGCCGAAAATGTCTCCACTGCCAAAGTTACTGTGCTACAGCAAATTCAGCAGCAGCATTTTTGTTGCTGGTGGTGTGACTTCCGGGATGGGGGGGGGATGCAGAAGTAGCCCACCTTTGTTCTAGTGTGACCCACAAATAAAACCAGGATAGGTCTATGCAAATAAAGGTCAGGATCATGGAGACAGGGGTGGTTTACTGGCTGAGATCACCGGGAGAACAAAGCAGGTTTAGCTCCAGTGACCCCCAAATGCAACCCTTTAGTTCCCTTATGGGGAAAATAAAGGGAAACTTTTCTTCAGAGAAAATGTTGTGGTGAAGTCAGTGAGATGGTAGAATTTCCAGCCACCGCAGTGATAGCCAGCATGGTGCAGGCATTCGAGTGTTGGATTAGAACCAGGGAGACCTGAGTTCACACCTCTGCTCAAACCATGTGTGACCTTGAGCCAGTCACTATCAGTCTAACGTACTTCACAGGGCTGTCGTGAGGATAAAAGGGCACAGGGGAGGGGAAACATGTACATTGCTCTGCAGGGGTGGCCCTACCATTAGGCAGACTGAGGCAGCCACCTCAGGAGGAAGAAGCTTAGGGGCGTGGAGTGGTGGCAAGGTGTTCAAAGACAGAGCTGTGTGTGCCATATCACCTGCCCTGCACACCCCTAAGTTAGCCTGCCTTGCTCAGGTGAGGTGGAAGACACAGTCCTAAGAACATAAGGACATAACAAGAGCTGTGCTGGATCAGACCACGGGTCCATCTAGTCTAGCATTCTGCTCACACAGTGGCCAATCAGCTGCCCACGGGATCCCACAAGCAGGACGTGAGTGCAACGGCACCCTCCGGCAACTGGAGTACATAGGCATACTGCCTGTGATTCTGGAAAACATACAGGACTGTGATACAGGATTCCAACACTGGAGTCCTGTCTCCAATGTTGAAGTGAGTGCTGCTTATGGGTAAGGGCAGGGATCCATTCCCCCTGCAGCGGGGTGGTCAGAGAGTCTGACCAATGAACAGCCTTGTGAAGCTAAAACCTGTCTTCTACCCAGATACTGGGTGGGCTGGCCCTCACTGGCAGGGATTCCTCAAGGGAGGTGCAGGCACAATGTGTTTCTTTGTGTGGAAGTCACTGAACCAGCACAGCAGTCACTGACATACACAAACCCTCCCTCCCCATTCACACGTCGCTCTCAGAATGACAAAAATGTCACTAGTCACAGAGTTCAAATCATAGGCCTCTCAGAAAGCGCTTGATCAAAATCGACATTTTATTATTGAAATCATTTATATTTAAAGTAACACAAATCTGGCTTTCTTGTTACCTTTCAAAACAAACTCCTTGCTGCCTTGGTTATGCTTTGAACCTTTTGCACCTTTGCTAAACCAAGCATTTCTATGTTCCCTTGACTCCCCCCAATTACCTTTTATTAAAAGTATAGATTCGGCATAGACGGGGGAACCTTCCCTTATGGTACGAGTGAACCATAAATAACCTGTGACTAACTAAATTGGTCATTATGTTCAGAAACACAACTGATCAAAAAGAACCGCCGTTGCTTTGCTTGTCCCCTCTGCCTTCCAATGAAATAGGTCCGTCGTAATTGCAGTTTAGAGAAGAGCTTCCTGGAGATGGGGAAAGGATTAGGGAAAGAGGCTGGCCAAAGTTTTTTTCTCCTGCTTTAACAGAAGAAGCAGAAAAAGATAATGGATGATACGAAGCTGATCCTGCAAAGTGCAGGGTGTCTTCAATTCCCATCTGGAGCAGTGGCAGCCCAGGGTGTTCACAACACTGCCGAGAGAGCTCAGTATCTCCTTCAGTGGGAGTGGAAATGTTTAGACCAGTGTTCTCCAACCTTGGGTCCCAGATGTTTTTGGCCTACAACTCCCAGCATGCCCCAGCCAGCTACGCTGGCTGGGGCATGCTGGGAGTTGTAGGCCAAAAACATCTGGGGACCCAAGATTGGAGAACACTGGTTTAGACCACTGATTAATTTCACCTCCCCTCCCCCACTCAGCGATTTTATTGAACACGTGGAAAAGCCTTGACTGCTTTTTAAACGTTTTGGGGGAGGGTATGGAAAGCAAGGCTTTCTTTTTTATTCTAACAATTTCTAATATGACAATTTATGGTAATTGTTCTACAGTGTTAAGAATGCTAAGAGGTAATTGCACATTTAACATAATGGCAATAAATAAATAGAGATGTACGCCTTACACATTTCTGATCTACCTACCACCCGAGTAAGGGCAATGGGAAACCATAGGATGGCTTAAATTGAAGGATAACCACTGGCATCCCCAGAGATCAACTCAACCCAATCCTCCCCAGTGGCTTCTCATTGGCTCTCCAGTTGTAAGCACCACACTACCCACCCCAATCATGCAAGATGGTTGCTTTCTCCTGCACAGGCTGACTCAAGAGCCTGGGACCTGTGTGGTCATTAAGATCATTGGAAGAGGCATTGCTGGCTGTACCACAACCTTCAGATTGCCATCCTGCCGCAACTCAGAAATGGGCATTCTGCGTGGTGGTGCACACCTTACAGAATGCCCTCTGCCCTAGTGTTTGGGAGGTGCCAACTGCGGGGTGTGTTTAACCCCCTGATCCTTACAGGGATCAGTGACAGTGCTTTGGTAGACACCTGCTTCTATTAGGTACCTCAGACACAGACAAACACAAGAAAGGGGCTTTAAAAAGGGATGGGCAGACAAGCGATGTTCAAGATGGCTGAGATTATCCAAACTCCTCCTTGAAGCTTGGATTGCCTCGCTCCAGTGTTTTGCTATCTGGTTTCTCATTTCATTCAAATGGGGAAAGTGTGTGTTACAAACACAGTCACTGACTCTCAGCCTAACCTACCTCACAGGGTTCTTGGGACGGTAAAACGGAGAGGACGTGGAGGATTATATAAGCCGAAACATATAAAAAAGGGGGGATATGTTAAAAATCCTGACTAAAACATAAACCAGAAACTTAAAAGTCAAGAGAAATATATGTAAAATAAACTGAATTTATAATATCAAGATATGCAGAAATATATTTAAAAGAATTATATATATAAAAATATAAAAAAATATATAAAACATGTATAAGCCAGAAAACTTAATAGACATGTAAATAATAGCTCCTCATAGGCTGAAGATGATCTTGAATGTTTTTTTCAAACAAGAGGGCTTTTATCTCTGGGTGCGATATTGTTAATGCCAATGTTTTTTTGTTTGTTGCTTCCAGAGATAAGTCTTTTCAGCAGCAAAGAAGCTTTCCTGTTGATAGGTGATAAAGCCAAACTCGTTTCGGCCCTGAAGGCCTTCTTCAGTGGCACTGTAGTTCACACTCAGTTCCTTTTACAGACTATTATTCTGTTTTCTCAATTCAATGCTGGTCTCATTTGCCAACCTCCTGAGACAATGCATTGTCTTATACATGTTTTATATATTTTTTTATATTTTATATATATAATTCTTTTAAATTATATTTCTGCATATCTTGATGTTATAAATTCAGTTTATTTTACATATATTTCTCTTGACTTTTAAGTTTCTGGATTATATAAACCGCCCTGGGTTCCTTGCAGGAAAAAAGGTGGGATATATACATTCAATAAATAGATAAATAAGTAGGATACATGCCCACCCTAGACTGGGGTGACAGAAATCTAGACTGTTACTGCATCAGACTACAGATGGGGGGGGGGGAGACAATTTTTTAATGTTCCTTACACACGATCACAACTCTCTGGACATAAAAAAGCAACCTGCCCCCCCCCCTCCCCACACACAAATCCCATACCAGCCTGCCAATACCTTAAGATGCTCTTTCACTCCAAATGCCTTCCTTATCAGAAGTACTCTACAGCAGTGTTCTCCAACCTTGGGTCCCCAGAGATGTTTTTGGCCTACAACTCCCAGCATGCCCCAGCCAGCTACACTGGCTGGGGCATGCTGGGAGTTGTAGGCCAAAAACATCTGGGGACCCAAGGTTGGAGAACACTGCTCTACATAACTACTGTGAGGGACTGGGCCTGAGTGGAAACGCTGCGAAGCTTGTTGCAACGCCTGAAGACAATTACGGCATTCCAGCAGGAGGTGTGTGTGGAGATGCCTCCTACGCTTAGCGAGTCCAAGCCACAGAGAAGGAGATATAAATGGGGGAAGGATGGATAAGCAGCCAGGCAAGCACTCTTTCTTAGAAGATTACTGGAGATAACGGGACTAAGAGGTGGACTTACTGAGTTGGAGACGTGTATAAAATAAAATCTTCAGCCTCTGTGATGAGCTAAGCTCTCTTTAGGCGAAGGTCAAGGCTGGGAGGTACTGAGCTCTTTGGATTCCACAGATGCTAATTTAACCTCTGAGGGGTATTATCAGTGGGGGAGTTAATCACACTACAAAGGAGGGAGCTTTTTCAGTAGTGGTGCCCTGACTTCGGAGTGCCCTGCTTAAGGAGGAGTACCATGTACAAGTCATGCCTTGGATTGAGAGCATAATTCGTTCCGGAAACATGCTTGTAATCCAAAACACTCTTATATCAAAGTGAAATCCCCCCAAAAAAATTTGTACAGAGATTTTTAATTTAAGCCGTACTACAGTACTTGTATTGCAAGACGTCGCTTGTATATCAAGTTAAAAAAAATATTAAATAAATATTTAAACATTTGCTTGTCTTGCAAAACGCTCTCAAACCAAGTTACTTGCAATCCAAGGTATTACTGTACGTACTTTACCAAACTTTAGAAACCAGGTTAGAGCACAATCCTATGCAAGTTTAGACAGAAAAAAGGCCTACAACTCCCCCGCATGCCCCAGCCAGCATAGCTGCTGGGGCATGTGGGAAGTTGTGGGTCTTTTTCTGTCTAAATTTGCATAGGATTGCACCTTAAGACATTCTATTTATCCGGGCATTTTAAATGTATATTATGCTTCTCTGTGCTGTTTCTTTTCTTTTTCTTTTTTTTTAATTTTTATTTTGAAATTTTTCAACAATACAAAAAAAAATAACACACATAGAACTTATATAGTGCTCCCGTCACCACGGGACCAAATAATACATTATATCTCTCTAATCTATAATTATTCATTATTCCAAAAATACAACATATCTTGACACGGCATACTCCCTTTCCCCTTGTTTAACACAAAATCCAAAAATAAACCCCAAATACCCTTAAAAATATTTTTCTTTAATTGCCCCCTTTTGAATTTGATATTACAAGTCAACATATCATTTAATGCCATATCCCATACTTCTTTATACCAATCAGTAATAGAGAAAACTTGCTGATTTTTCCATTTCCTTGCTATAATTAATCTACCTGCCGTTAGCAAATTTATAATTAATTCTTCAACATTTTGAGGACCGGCCACCTTTTCAGTTATTGATAACAAAGCTAATTTAGGACAAACTTCTAGGTCAACTCCAACAATTTCTGATATTTCTTCAAAAATCTTTTTCCAAAATCCATTACATTTTTACAACTCCACCACATATGAGCATATGTACCCAGCTCCTGACAACCTTTCCAACACATTGGAGAACATTTATTATCTAGTCTATTTAATCTCACCGGAGTCAGACACCATCTCCAAATTAACTTTAAAAATTCTCTTTAATTCTTATTGACATATTTTTCAATATTCGCCTATCCCAAATCTTATTCCACTCATCCTTTGATATTTCCTCTTCAAACTCTGCATCCCAAACTATTTTAAGATTTTCCGCTTGCTCTTCTGATTTCTGCAACATTTTATATAACATCCTTGTAAAACCTCTAGCTGATGCATTTCCTTCTATGAGTTCTCTAGACATAACCGACTGCTCAAATGCGGTGAAATCTTTCATGCTCCTGTCTCCTCTTCCATTTCTTCCCCCATTGTACTAATTGAATTAAGTTTAACCACGAAATTCTTCCTGCTCCAACCCTATCAATTATTTGCTGTCTTGTCTCCATTTTTTCCAGCCAGTCCATTAATCTTATTACCCTTTTCTCTCTATAAATTCTTTCTAAATGTCTAACATTCTCTGGAAAATCCTCCATTACCACCACTGGAGTAAGCGGGGACATACCTGGTATAAATATTTCCTTATTTCTACCTGTGTGTTGTTTCTATGGTTTTATTTGCTGCCTTTTATTATGATACGGACGTTATTGTTTGATGGTGATACTGCCCTGAAATCTCAATTTGATGAAAGGCGGTATATAAAAAAGTTTTAAATACGTAATAGATTCACACATCAATCAAAAAGAAGGCTAGTGATAACCTTTCCCTGGTAGTGCTGATTTACTACAAACAGGGACATTTTTATATAGAGGAGCATTAAAGTAAGTGATTGCCCACCCCATACCTGCAGACTGAAGTGTTAAAGTCTGTCCCACCACCTCGGGGGTCCACACCACCTCATTCTGCTGCATGTATAGATGGGCCTGACTTCTCAAACTGAAATGATAGGGTTTGCCGTCTGGGCTTTAGGCATCGAAAACTAGAGACTGGGGAGAATTTTTTTCGGCTTGCATTTTAATGCAAACTGACCTAATTTTACACTACCTTCAAAATACACACCTCTCTGAATTTTGCAATTGAGTTCCCCAGTGAAAAAGTGCACACAAGACTGTGTATATTAGTGAAAATGATGCTAAAAAGGCAGTGTATTGGGAAAAATACTTGCAAAATGTGCGTATCAGGCAAAATTGTGTTACAAAAATGCTTGTTTTAGGAGAAACGTGCACAAAAATGCATGCACATTTTCATGCAAACTTTAAAAAAAAATTCTCAATGTTTGGGATGAACCAAAGTTAAAATCAGAAAAATTCTCAAAGCTTGGGACAAAAATCAAATTTAAGATTGGGAAAATGAGAAAGTGAGAGAATCTGAAATTGATAGATCAGTCCATCCCCCCTAAATTTTTATTTCCCCTCTCCCATTCTACATCCTGCTTGGTGTATCATACCTAATATAGCTCTTCTCATGGGGTTTCCTCATCTCATAACAGAATATTACACTGTGAACCTGATGCTAATTTGATTTCATACCAAAAACACATCTATTCCCCACACCCTTCTACGCATGTCTAAATGACTTATCTCAGTTTGGCTGTTTTACATACACACATAACAGCATCTAATTGTAAGCAAACGCATAATTGTTCTTGACATTTAATTAAAGCTATGGAGATACCAAGGTACCAAAACAATTCTATTTGATTATATTCCTTTTCATTGTCATTTCTGTAGAGAACCCTCCCCTCCCTTCACTTTCCACAGAAAAGAAGACAGGCCATCTCTCCATCGGTTTGGGGGGGGGGAATCTTTTTGAAGACAAGATTTGCAGATTTTTTTTCATGAAAATATTGTGATGAAATGAGGCTAGCCTTGGGACAGTCAGCGCCTTTTCAAAGTGAATGTTTTATACTGATAACCGTGTTGTGGGGGAGGGAATACTGACTTTTAATTTAAGTTGCTTTGTAGCCATCTTAATGAGCAATCAGAAAATCAGAATGTTATCAGACTGCACTTCTTAAGAAAACTATGCCTTTAAAAGTTAGAAGGAATTAGAAGAAGATACTAAAGCTGATGCCTTTAAAATGCCCCTTCCTTTACTCATAAAAATATGGATTAGCTTCAACTAAACCCAATATTTCTTTAAACTACTTACTGTGTCTCAACTCTCCCTCCGCCCCAACAAAAATCCCCGTAATTTGTTTAACTGATTTGTCTTTGGTACATCAAAGACTCTTTGGGGCAACTTCAATTATTATTTATGTTCTTATCCATTGATTTCCCTTTTCACATTTCAACATATAATCTGTACAAGTCAGCAATATTATTTTGTGCCTTTTAAAATATACCTTAATAAAATTATTTTAGTTTAAGTTAAAAAGGAGATTAGCAATTAAAAAAACAAGCAAATGAAGTTTATTGGAAAAGATATATAAAAAGCAGATGCAAATAGCTATTAAATGGCAAATAACCATTAAAAGATGCTTTTAACTAGGCATCTTTATCTAAGACCTTTTACTTACTTCCCTGTTTCATATAGCAGACAAAGGGGGGGGGGGATCCCGAAAATGTGTAATTAGTCCTTCAGTGGTGTCCCTTGTGGGAGGCTGGGAGGTAGAGAGGGATGGGCGAGAATTTCATTTAATTTACCAAAATTCAAAGTTCTCCATATTTGGGATGAAAAGAACTTGAGATTAAAAAAAAAAAAATCAAATGTGGGAGAAAGTAGAACAGACAGATTTATCCATCCAGTGCTTTGAGTGCTTAGCTGTGGACTGGGACTCGGGAGATCCGAGTTCTAGTCCCTGCTCGGCCATGAAACTCACTGGGTGACTTTGGGTCAGTCACTGACTCTCAGCCTAACCTACCTCACAGGGTTGTTGTGGGGATAAAATGGAGGAGGAGGAGGAGGAGGAGGAGGAGGAGGAGGAGGAGGAGGATTATATAAGCTGCCTTGGGTTCCTTTCAGGAAAAAAGGTGGGGTATAAATATAATAAATAAATAAATAAATAAAAGTCTGGATTGAATCCCTGTGTATTCAACCACGTCAGTGCTGAAGTAGGGTTGCCACCTCTTCTTTCTGACAGGCCCCTTTGCTTTAACAGCTACATGGCAGGCAGGTACAACATGGTTCTCTCCATGCTGGGAATAGCTGTAATTATAGAATTTGGTTGGCGCAGATGAGTGAGAATTTAATTTCAGCTCATCATTAGATAAGTTCTTCATATTTGGGATGGAAAGGACTTGAGATTTTAAAAAAGAAATAACACACACACACACACACACACACACACACAAGAATGTGGGAGAAAACGAAACTGACAGATTTCCCCATCCCTAAAAAAGCTCAGGGTCCGTGTAGAAGTCTGAAAGAAACCTGGTGGAATGGAAAGAACCAGTGGGATACGTTCATCTCTAGATATAAACTCTATAGGAGGGACAGGGAAGGGCATGCTGGAAGAGCTCTTGCTAAGTACATCAAAGAGGGCACACTGTCGAGCAGACTAGAAAACCTAAGAGGGGCAGACTCTTCCACAGAAGTGCTGTGCGTGACAATACCAGGCTCTGAAACTAATTCAGTGACAAAAGATGAAGTTCTCAACCCTATTGACAAATTGAAAGTTAATAAATCACTGGGCCCAGATGGCATCCATCATAGAGTTCTTGAAGTACTCAAATATGAAATTGCTTTTGGTTCTGGGAGGTGTGAACTGGGTAAATCCATTAAAAAGAAAACTTGGTGGAGGAAATTTCTTACACATCCCAACTCACTGAAGAGTTGGGCTGAGAGGTTTAGTTATTTTCAGGATGCAGATTTTCAAGAGCAATTGGCCATAATGTCAAGAAACAAAGTTCCTGTAGCAAACTTGCTTCCTATACTCAGGATGGCAGATCCAGAATAAAACTGAGCACAGGCCTGACAACTGAAGTCTTTTATTTGTTTAAGCAATCACTTTTATAACTCAGCATTAATTCTAGGCAATGGAAATTTAAATTACGGTAGCATAAGGTAAGATAAACTAACACCTAAGGGGGTAAAAAAAGATTCTTCTCACTTTTTTTTCTTTGGTATTTTCTTTTTTTTTCTTTTGGCTGTAACAACTCTAGTTATAATCCCTCTTTAGATGAGAACTTCAGGAATACGAGGACCAATAAAGAGTGAAACCACAAAAGTGCAAGAGCTTCAGGGTGCAGTGGATGTTTTGAACGCAGTGAATGAAGAAGGAATATTGCTTTTGAGGCAAAGGAAGGTGAAAGTTCTCAGGAGTCTACAAATGTTGGCTAGCCACTGAGCTAGTCATGCTCCCAGGAGATACACACACACACACATACACACACACACACACACACACACACACACAACAGGGCCATGCTAGTTGGGGAAGATAGGAGTTGTAGTCAAACCAATATGGAGAGCATCAGGTTGGGGAAGCCTGGTCTAGTCTATAAAGTAGCATATGTGAGTATATCTTGGTTGGGAGAGCAGAGGGATGCTGGAAGGCCAGAAATGGGAAATTAACCTCCAAGTTATGTTTTATAGACTGCCAATAAAGCCATGATGCAATTTTGCAATGCAGCTCAGACTGCTGGGTCAGTAATTCAAATGTTATTTTTTTGTCAATGATGTTTTGTACCTGCTTTCTACCATCTCTTTAGGATTGTATGGTTCCCGCCCAAAATTTTCCTCAGCTATAGAACTTTCCCGAAGCGGCCTCCGCGCACACGCAGAGCCCATATGTGTGATGCACAGAGACCACGAAGAAGAAGTAACCCATGTGTGGAGTATTGACTAACTAGTACTGAAAGGAACTCCATGGACTGTTGGAATATGTGACAAGAAGATGTCAACCCTGCAGGGAGGGTTTTTAAGTTGACTGCCCAGTAAAGGGTTAAGATAGAGATAGACTGTTATAGTCTAGTTCAGGGCTCTCCAACCTTGGGTCCCCAGATGTTGCTGGACTACAGCTCCCAGAATTAGCGATGTATCATCGAGCCTCGAGTGGCATGGCGGACCCAAATCGGCCCACTCACACCCACACGAGGCTCGGTCGAGCCTACCTTTCTCCATCGGCGGCTCGCCTCTCCGTGGCGAGCCGCCCACGCCGCCCGCTCTGGTCCCGTCGCGTCACTTCCAGCACCGGAAATGACGTGATGGGACCCTGCGCAGGCGCGCTGGACCCCCGTGCCATGTACTGCGCCTGCGCAGGGTCCCATCGCGTCATTTTCGGTGCCAGAAGTGACGCGACGGGACCGGAGAGGGCAGCTCGAGCGGCGCAGAGAACTGCTCCACGCCGCTCAGAAGATCGAGGCGGGGGGGCTGCCACGGCATAGAATCAAGGCGGGGGCGAGGCAGGCCCCCCCAGGTTCGATTACACCACTACGCAGAATCCCTTGCCACTGGCCATGCTGGCTGGGTATGCTGGGAGCTGTAGGCCAGCAACATCTGGGGACCCAAGGTTGGAGAGCCATGGTCTAGTTAAAGGGCAAAGGCAGAAAGCAAGCTTCTCTGAGAAATCAGGGGGCAGGGTTCAGTGGAGCAAACCACTTACTGGTAGGGATGGGCGACCCGCCTGGCATTCTACTTGTGTGTGAGCTGAGTGCTGCCGCTGTGTGAGTCAAGCCAAGCGCCAGCACCAGCTGAGGCACTCGACGGACTTCCGGGTCCCCAACTCTACTACATGGAAAACGGCCAAATTTGAGCAAATTACGGCCAAATTTGTGCAAATTTAGCCATAATTTGCACAAGTTTGGCCATAATTTGCGCAAATTTGGCTGTAATTTGTGCAAATTTGGCCATTTTCTACATAAACAATGTAGCACCAGAACCCGGAGGTTGCTTTCCCTGGCTTGGCTCGTGAGAATGCAAGTCAAGCCGGGGAAAAGGTAGGGTGAGCAGAGCTCAGGGGGTCGAGCCTGGCAAGTTCGACGGACTTACACCCCCCAATCGAGCTCCGCGTACGTCCCTACTAGTGGTATCAGGGGCGGGAATGTTGGACATTACCTAGCAACAGGTTAGCATTCCATTCTACCATTCCTCTGACACTTAGACTATTCCTACAGATTTAACTGATGCTTGCTAGGGTTTAGCAAAGGAGACTTGACCTGTATTTTCTCTTCCTCCCAGAATAAGTAACATTTGAGAAACTGAATTTACAGTCTGTAGCCATCAAACTTATAGTACCTGAGAAATTGTATGTTACTGTTGTTTACTTTAAAAAGCATCTACTTAGAAACAAGTCCTGTGTGTGCGTGTATTTGTTTGGTGAAGTCTGCTGCTGCTATTGTGCTTTGCCATCATGGACAACACAGAACCAAAGTGGTTGTGTTCAGAGTTGGGCCAATATTGTGCTCAAGCAGTTCCACTGTGGCCCATTCAGTTCAACTGCTCTCAGTCCCAATGGTGAACAATTTGTTTCAAGGTGCTTCTCAGATAGCACCTCCAAATTGTATCATGCCACTGCAAACCTACATTTAGGAGTAGGGATGGATGGATCTGTCAATTACATTCTTGCTGAGTTTGTTGGATTTTCAGGCTTAATCTCATTCCATCCCCTTACAGTATAGGTTTGCAAGTTTGTTTCTTTCTAAATTCACATGGAAATTCACACTTTTGGGATGTGCATTAGCCCCCAATATACACATTTCTGTGCACATTTCTCAAATATATGCATTTTTCCACTGATGTGATGCATTACTTTTTTTTTAATATAATCATTTTGTGCACAATCTCTACTAATATGCCAGTGACTCCCGATGAGCTGCATCACCAAGCTCGGAAAAGTGCGGATTTCTGTGAGCAGCTCTGTCTCAGCTCACACATTGGCTTGGGAGGTGTGTGAATTTTGTAAATCTGCATTAAAATCTCAACAGACCAAATTTCTCACCCATCCCTGTTTAGGAGGACTTGTGGTTACATGGTGGAAATCTGAGTTTCTGCAGCGCAGACTGAATAGGGTCAGATGGGCGTAAAGTGATGCAACTTATACGGCTGGACTGCAGTGTTCCTTATCTTTGGAGGCACTCCCAGAAGTCAGTTTCTGCCAGCAATGGTAGCACCAAAATGGGAAGCAAAGTAGAATGTGGCTTAAGAGATTTCGTCAGTGGACAATCCACCTTACAGATATCATCATGCAAAAGGAACGTTCCTGAGCTCCGGGAGTTTGTGTGTTTTGCTCCCTCCCTTCCCCAGCCCTTTCTTTCTTATGTATCATGGCTATCAGGAATCTGTCTATTTCCTTCTTTGTACAATGCTTAGCAGAATTTTAAAACGCTGAATAAATAATAATCCGTTATCCCAGGAGTTTTGAGCTCCTGTTGCTCATTTTGCATGACAGCTGCTGCTACTCTCTCGGCTGATCCTCCTAGGCACTATGTTTTTCCTAGTAGGGATCATCACTGGGACTTGACACAGTTGATGTCAGACTTGTTGTGGGTGGCCTGCAAAAGCACCCTGTCCCATGGAGCACAGCAAGATGCCTTATGCCAAGCCGGACTCCTTGTCTCCTCTGATTGGAAGTGGCTCTCGAGGTTCTCAGGCAGAGGTCTTCCACACTGCCTGCCACATAATCCTTTTAACTGGGGAGTGTCAACGACTAAACCTGGACCTTCTGCATGTGCTCTACCCCTGAGCTGTGGCCCCCGCCTGATAGAGAAGCTGATACTGCAAAATATCTGGAAGGGGGTGCGGGAGAAGTATGGCATAAGCCCCTGGCTTGCTGTTCTAATTCCTGACGTTGTTTTCCTAACTCAGCTGGTCTTGCATCCAGCAGTTATGAAGTGGAGAGTCACCTGGCTGTGTCTCTGATTCAGCATGCATTGAAGAGGAGGCAATTTAGCAGTATCAGCTGCAATCCTAAAACGCACTCGAGTGCTTGTTGAGTCCTACTGCAGTCAGCAGGATTTAGGGATATGCAAACCCTTTCAAAACAGCAGCCTTCATTTGTAACACACCTGCCAATCTAGTACAGAACCTTCTTCCTGTCCTCCCTCTCCCCTCAATTAAAAATCCTGATGACCTTTGATATTTTTAATTATGAACTGCCACTTGCCTGGCCATCTGTGGAAAGGGACAAGTACCTCCAGTGAGTCTCTCTTCCCCCACCAGCCCTGCCATCGCCCCACTCTGCAGCAATTCGTATCTGTAATACAAATGACTAGCACAGGCGTACATGGGCAAACATTTATTTTTTAAATTAAATGTATTTGTTAAGCTGCCTTTCAACCAAACGTCTCCAAGGTGGCTTAACAGGTCATACTAACACCACTAAAATCAGAGTTTTAAGGGTCAAGACCAGCACTCTAAATTGGGACTGGAAACCAAGCAGGATCCAAATGAAGTTGTTGCAGAACTGGCATGGTATTTCCATGTGGCACCATCCTAGTAGCTGTATCTTGAATCAGTTGTGGTTTCTGAACAGTTTTCAAAGATAGCACCACATAAATCGCATTACACTAATCTAAACTGTCAAATGGGCTAGTACTAATATTTACAGGCTAGTAATATTTGAAAACTAATTTACAAGGCCAATCTAAATTATTTAAAACACTATTTGGGAGAATAAAACTCTGATGATCACAAAGAAAGAGTGTAATTAGGCAAGAATATGCAAATTGCTGACAAATGGATGGATAAAGTCCGTGTGGTGTCTCCCAGGAAGCTAGGAAAGATACACTTGGCTTCAGAGAATGTATATATTAAAAACAACAACAAACAAACAACATCCAAAAAGGCAGCTTAGAAAGTGTACTGTAGCAAATGTGTTTGCACTGAAGGTACCTTCTGTCGAACAGTTCTGCCCACAAGCTGTCTGTAGGATATAGAACATCTCTCGAGCATGCTTGCCACCTTGAAGCAGAGCAGTCGGAAGCAGAAAAAAATAACCAAGATAACAGAATGCAAAAGGAAAATAAAAGCGTGAAGAGAAAAGAGAGAGAGAAATGAGGGACAGCCAATCTAAGTTACCATCAAAATACATTTAGAAATGAGATTAGCAAACTATGGCCAGAGAATTTAAATGACAGACAACATTAGGATTGCGAGTCAATCACATATTATGGAAGAGAAAGAAACAATCCAGCCATACAGCTTAGCTAAGGCATCATAACCAAAGCATGAAAAAGTAATATAGTAGTATATTAAGTTAGCCATTTTCAGTACAGCACCACAAAAGCAGTTTTAATTCTGGGGAGCTAATCCCTTGTTAGTTTTTTTTTCCTTATCAAAATCTACACAATACTAATTTCCTCTTCTTGAACATTGCTTATTGCACCACGCCCATGCTTACCAACTATATCAAACCACAGTGGGATGTTAGCGGGTTGCACAGAGACCACACCGACGATTTCCGTCACACGATCGCTTTCCATGACAGTGAAGTTGTAGAAGGGCTCATCGAAAGTCAGTGGGATGGGTGAAGGTGACGGTTTCTTAATCCACTCAATGTGGAGGCGGGCAGTTGAAGATTTCTGTGGCCGGCCATTGTCAACTGCTTTTATCTGTTGCCCATGGAGAAAGAATACAGATGAGAATTCAGCACACTCCTTTGTGTATTTGCCCATATTTTTGCCTCTAAAACAACAATCCACCATATTTAGTTCTCTCAATATTTCTCTAGAAGTCACAGGTGTGTGGTGGTTAGCTTGCATTAAGTGCAAAGATCAATCCCTGAAAAAGGTTCCCCACCCCTGGGCGAAAGGGTACAGGGCTGGGAAAGACTTCTACCTGACATATTGAAGAGTGCCTGCTTGTCAGACTAGACAGGAATGGGTTTCAAGGACCATTTGTATGACCAAGAATAAGGCAACTCCTTATATCCTCTACCAAAGAGGAAACTCTAAGTATGGATCTGAGTACTGCTCTGAAGCAGAGCTATTTCTTCTCTGTGGTGCCAGAAGTACCACAACTGAGCTCCTGTCTTGGAGGGGGCCTAAAAACAATGGCCATACTAATTTTCACCCCACTGAAGATCTGTCCATTACTCTTGGCAGTGAAAATCCCAGGCAAAATGTGTCTCTATCTATGCCTCTGGGAGGAAAATGCTACAGGAGGAATTAGCAGGTGTAGAAACAGAGCAGGGGCCACCTTGCAAGCCAAGTATCATGTGACATGAATGTAGGCTTGTACTCATGCAGGCCCAATTCGTGTGATTCTTCTCAACCAAACATAGGTGGCAAGGGAGACTGAGCCATGTGGAATGCCAGCATCATGCTATCTCAGGAGTCCCAAGTCCCAACCTTTTTGGACCTGTGGGCACATTTGGGAAATGGCTGTGGTAACCACCACAAAATGCCTAATCGATACTTATTTGGATATTTGGTCCGCTTTCGTTGAAACCTATGTATAATTGCTAGAAAGTTGTATGCATTTCATACAAATCCATGTATGTATATTAAAAAATGGGGGGAAAATAAAAAAATAAATAAAATCCAGGTGCCCATGGATACCACATTGGGGATCCCTTCACAGTCACATTGGAGGTACCCATGGGGAATCCTGTGTTATGTGGTGAAGGAGACTTCTAATGTGTCCACCACACAATGGAAATCCTTGGTCATGCATTGCCATTTTTATATTTCATTCTTTGCCTTGGCCATTCTAAGTCTGTTCTTAGGGTCAAAATTAGGGGGGACAGCATGTTGGATACCTGCTGAAGCCCACATCCCAGCAAGGGGTTCACTGCTGATCTACAGAGCCTATGGTCCTTCTGCCACTGCTGCCTGTTCACCTCTTGTCTCTCCAGCACAAACACTTAAAAGAGCGAGAAAAAGGGGGCTTCAGTCTTTGCTTGCCCTGCCCTAGCTTCTCCCTCTGGGCAGTGGTGTAAATTGGGCACACAGGGAGGCAGCAAGCAAATGGACCACTGCAGCAGCAAGGAGGAAGTAGACCCACCAAGGTGGGGGCCCACTGAGGGCATCTAGCACAAGGGTCCTACAAAACCCAGAACCAGAACCGCCTCTTCTCTCAGGAGATACAATATGCATTTTGAAATTAGGGCTCACTTAGGTAATTCTTTCTTTATACAACTTGGGATTTAACCCAGCCCCTAGAAGTTCTGCCTTATCTGCCTTATCAAGTTCTGCCTTATCTCCTTAGTGGGTATTTTCCTCTCTAACAAGGATGCCATGCAACGCAGATGGATCTGGATAAAAAAATGAGGCGGGAGACTTTCCCAAAGGGTTAATCCCTGCAGCAGACAAACCTGGGGCACAGATCTACACTGCACATTGTGTGTTGTTGTTCATCAAACCAGATCCTAAAGAGGCAAAGCTCACTTGCTTCGCAGTATGAGTTGTGTAAAGCACCTGCTTACACACTGTTGTTTACTCTCACTTGGAAATCACTTCTTAGGCTCTTAAACAAGATGGGATACGGGGAAGAGGGGGATGCTCTTGATCTGTGTAGGCACACCACCAGACACCTGTGCCCACTCAATACTTCACTGTTTACCATTCATTCAGGTTCCTCCTCCATCTAACCCTTTCCAATCCATGTAAAAACGTTCCAACAAAAAAATATGGCCTCCAATTAATGTTCCGTGTTAAGATGAGTGTGCCAAGTGCTCTTTATATCCATTAAGATCCAGACTGTAGAGAGATCTTACATATATTTAACAGAACAAACCATCTACTTGAATGTTCAGTTTGAATGGGGACACCTGAATTCAACTGAGGGAATAGAGAGGCTAAAATCCAGCTCTTAATTTGATGCTTCTGGCAAAGCGGGCCGTTGCCAGTGAAAGCTCATGCCACAATACATTTGTTAGTCTTTCAAGTGGCATATGACTTTCTATTGACTTATTCATAGGAAAGGAAACTGCCTTACACGGCTCAGATTATTTGCCCATTTAGCCCAAGATTGACTATTCTGACTGGCAGTGGCTCTCCAGGGTTTCAGGCGGGGAATCTTTCCCGTCACCTGCTACAGGATCCCTCTAACTGGAGATGCTGGGGATTGAACCTGGGACCTTCTGCATGCAAAGCAGGTGCTCTGCCATGGAGCTGCAGTCCCTCACCCAATCCAAAATGTGCTCCCCACTCCCCCGAGCTGACTAGGAAATAGGGGATAGAGTTAAATACTGGATGCAGTGAGGAGGCTTGAGATCCAGGAGCCACAACTGCTGTTGCTGAACTAGAGCCCAAAATGGAGGAAAGAAGACTACACTGAAAAAGGAGTGTGATGTAACTCTTCCCATCCTTGATTCAACAGCCCATCCTTGATTCAACAGCCCATCCTTTTGGCAGCAACTTATTCTGTTCCGTCCTTGAGCAGAACCTCATGCGGACAATGGGGGAAGGCAAGTTGGTAGCTGCAGCACCTCAAAGAGCTCCGAGTGAGCAACTTGCACTAACCAAGTTTTGGACTGAGCTTATGCCTTTCATTCCTTTTATGGCCAGATGATCCCTCTTGGGCTCTACCACTTCTAAAGAGTGGATGGCCTTAAAGTGGAAGCACTTAAAGTGGTCTAACGCCTAGCTGGCACCCTTCCTTTCATTTAATTCCTGCCGGGCTTGTTGCCTGCACCAATGGGTGACTCTGGTCTCTGGAGGTTCCAATCCAGGGACCTCTGGTTCAAAGAGCCCCATTCCAACAGACTCAGGCCTGGCCATAAAACTGGGTCTAATTCCAGTGCCACTGGTCCAACTGATCTAGCTGGCCCCACCAAGTCTGGGAAAGAGTACAAGCTGTTACGGTGGGGGTCATGATGCCACTGAATGTTCTCGCACCATGTAAAATATGGAGTTAGGTGGACCAAGCCCAATAAGCTATGAAGGACTGTGTCTAAAGAAGCCACAGAGCACTCTTTAGGTGTAGAAAGGAATAAGCGTACGAAAGATCAGGTCCCGCGATGGCAAGCACTATGCAGCCTCTAGACTGGCCAGGCTTAGTAGAAATGCTATGATCCTGGCCTTTTGTGCTTCTCTATCCAACAGAGCAGAACAACCTGCAGAAAGTTCCATTCCTGTCTCCAGCCTAAACAGCACTCTGATTGCTCAAGCCCCTGACTGCAGGGGAACAGATGTATCCCCAATCACTAACAGCCATCTGTTAGGACAGGGCTGGGGAACCTGTGGCCCTCCAGAATTTCTACTCCTATTCCCATCAGCTGCAGCCAGTCTAGCCAATGGTGAGGGAGGATGGGAGTAGTAGTTCACTAGCATCTGGAGGTCCACAGGTTCCCCAGCTGTGCCTTAGGATGTAGCCACAGGTCGATCTTTTCCCAAGCATTTGATAGGGGGAGCCCAAGACAACCCATAAGGTTTTCAAAGCAAGCTGAGTGCAGAGTTCTCAGATGACTAAAGGCCTGGGGAAGATTCCTGCTGTAATGTAGTTGTACAAAGCAACATTAAAAGTGAAACCTGTCCTTGAAACATGGAAATTTCAAGGGCAATATAATATAAAATGTTTTGTTTCATTTTATATTGTGGGGTGGGCTAGGATTTTAAAATTTTATACCGTTTTAAATGTATTTTATTCTACTTGTTTTATTTTATATTGTACATTGCCCAGAGTAGCCAGGTTCCGACTAGATGGGTGATCTAGAAATAGAAAAAATCAATAAATCAATAAATAAAGTGGCGCGTGTGCTAATCTCAATAACAAATGCTTACAGTTAAGATATCATAGCTCCCGGCGGTGAACTGCTTTCTAGAAGAGACCATTCCAGTCTTTGGGTCAATGAAAAACTTCCCGTCATCATTTCCATCCACAATGCTGTAGGAAATCTCTGCATTAGGGCCTTCATCCTTGTCAAAGGCAAAGGCTCTGTAGATTGGCTCCCCTCTTTTCTTTCTGTCCCTCTCAGGCAACTTGATCTGGTAGACTTTCTCAGGGAACTGGGGCTTATTGTCATTTTCATCTAGAACTTGAACCACCAGCCAGACTGTAGACTGCTTGGGAGAGACACTTCCATCTGTTACTGTAACCTGAAAGGAAATGGAAAGAATTGTGGAAAGTAAGCATGGGAATTAAAGAAAGGTAAGAACTGTGCCAAATAAACTTAAAGGAATGGTGCAAAAATAAATAAAAATAATGGGTGGTCTGGCCCAAAAGAAACATTAAAAAAAAATTATGTGCAATGGGAACAGCCTTTCTGGATCATAAAAAAACCCAATCGTTCCTGCCATGCTAACCAATCATTACTAGTTTGTATATTTCCTCACAACTACTCAAATCCCTAGATAAGTTAGTACAGGTATTTCTATTCTGCCTTTCTCGCCAGCCAAGGTGGTTTACAACCCACCCATCCCCGAAGATAAACCAATAATCAAATAAAAATATAACAATCTACAACTCCACCACCGCCCCGCAAAACTCTATTTCTTGAGTACTTGCAAAAGCCATCAAAGTTTGTGAATACTTAGATTAGAGATGGTGGATAAATTCATTCAGTTGGCATTTTAATGTGAACTTGTGTAATTTCAGTTTCAAACCAATATTCACTTCTCCTAATTTTGCAATGGAGTTCTCCAGTCAAAAAATGCACATAAAATGTGTATATCTGGAGAAAGTGCATGTAAAAATACATAGTTTAGTGAAAATAGTTAGAGGATCTTTAGGGCGCAATCTAATTGGGATGCCCGTAACCCTCTGAACTCAGAGGATTATGGGCATCCTAAGCAGGGCAGGAGGAGTGTGGGGGCAAGGGTCACCTCCGTGCTCCTCCTGCCCTGCAAAGCACATGGACGGCCAATTTCAGCTGTCTAGGTGCGGTGCTTCGGAGCGGGAGGGGAGGAGGCTGAGGCTCCGCCAAGTTACGTTGTATCTTGGCAGTGCCTGTCTCCTCCCCTCCGCCCAAAAGCCTTTCTCCAAAGTCACTCTAACAATCTTGGAGAAGCAGCTGGTGTGGTTCTTTACGCACCGGCTGCGAGTAGGGGAGGGGGATCTGAGTGCAGATCTCCAGCTACAAGGTTGGAGAGATTTCTGACCTCATAGCTGGGAATCTGAAAAATCCTATGGCCACCGATATGCTGCCTAGAGGCCATAGGATTGTGCAGTTGGAAAATAGTATTTAAAAAATTGCTTGCAAAAATGTGTGTGCTTTTAATATACCATTTAAAATAATAATAATAATAATAATAATGACGACGACAATAATAATAATAATAATAATAATAATAATGCAGTTTACAAGAGAAACAGAAATAATTCTGTACAAAAATGCATGTACAGTATTAAGAGAAATATGCAGAACAATTAATTCAAATGTTCAGGGAATTATTATTTTTTTAAGTCCTCAAAGTTCATGATGAACCAAACTTAAGATTGACAAAATGAGAAAATGAAGAAGCCAAAAGTAACTATTTATTTATGTATCACATGTTTATACCCCCCAATAGCGGGCAGTTCACAACTATTAAAACCATAAAATACAACGTAAGATACAACATAAAAGTTTAAAAGCACAATAAAAAAGAAGAAGTAAAAAACCAAATAAAACCTAGCAGCAGTGCAAAAATTTAAAATACAGTAACAGATCTAAAACAACAGAAAGTGAAACAATAAATGTCTGGGGAATTAAAAAGGCGCCAGAAAGAGCACAATGTAGGTACCAGGCAAGCTTCTCCAGGAAGCTCATTCCACAACCTGGGTGCCATAGCAGAAAAGTCCTCTTCCTAGTAGCCATCCACCTCACTTCCTTTGGCAGGGCTCCCAGAGAAGGACTGCTGAGGATGATCTTAGGGTCTGGGCAGGTATATATGGAAGGAGATGATCCTTCAGGTAACCTGGCCCCAAGCCGTTTAGGGTTCTGAATGTTAATACCAGTACTCAGGGGAGGCTGGTGACTCATATTTTGTTGGGGCTCCTCTTCCATTGCAGGTTTTGCAGGCTTTATTTGGAGCTTCATGGGAGCTACCCATGGTGTTGAAAATCCACCCCTAAAATAGGTTCACCTTCATGGAGCACCATGGATAGCTCCTATGAAGCTCCAAATAAAAGCTGAAAAACCTGTAATGGAAAAGGCACCCCCCTGAAATAGGAGTAACCAGCCTCCCCTGCCAGTACTTTGAATCTGGCCCGGACATGGACTGGCAGCCAGTGCAGATGGGAAAAGTACTGGCATAATATGATCACACTGGCCAGTCCCTGTTAATCATCTCGCTATTTTGGATCAGCTGAAGTTTCCGGACCGTTTTCAAAGGCAGCCCTGCGTATAACACATTTCAGTAATCCAGATGAGAGGTTACCGGAGCATGGATAATTGTAGCTAGGCTATCTCTGTCCAGATAAGGTATATCGGCCTAAGCTGATAAAGGGTGCTCCATGCCACTGAATCCACCTGTGCTTCTAGTGACAATGCTGAATCGAAGAGCACCCCCAAACAACAAACCTGATCCTTTAGGGGGAATTCAACCCCTCCAGTACATGTTGAATATCACTTATTAAGCCAGGCAGGTGAACCACTTTCTAACACTACCTCTGTCTTGTCTGGACTGAGTCTCAGTTTACTGGCCCTTATCCAGTCCATTACCGTGCCGAGGCACTGATTCAGAACACCCATTGCCTCACTTGGATTTGATGAAAAAGGAGAGATAGAGCTGAGTGTCATCCACATATTGATGACATCTCAGCCCACTCCTCTGGATAAGCTTCTCCAGTGGTTTCATGTAGATGCTGAACAGCATGGGGGTTAGAACAGAGCCCTGTGGAACCCCATAGCATAGCTGCCAAGGCACAGAGCAATAATCCCCCAACATCACCTTCTGGAATCGGCCATCCAAGTAGGAGTGAAACCACTACAGTGCAAACATTTATTTATTTATTTCATTTTTATACCGCCCAATAGCCGAAGCTCTCTGGGCGGTTTACAGCAATTAACAAGACAGTCCCTGCCCGCAGGCTTACAATCTAAAAAGACATGACACACAAGGAAAAGGGAATGGGGAGGGACACATACATCCCTAAGTCTCAAATGGGACACTCATAAAAAAACGATCACTTCTGAGGCAAACATGAGAATGCTCGCCCATCCCTTGTGATACTGATGCTACTGGAATAGCCACACCCACCAGTAGCAAGTAGGAGCATAGCAATCACATACAAAAGTATTGCACAAAAGCACTGAGAAAGGAGATGTGGTGGGAATCTGAGACTGGCACGATAGGCGACTGAACGTACGGAACTGCTTTATACTGAATGAGATAGTCGGTCCACCTAGCGCGGGGGTGCACAGCCTTTTTGGCCCCCGAAGTCACAAGTGATGCTGAGTTGAGGGATGCGTTCATGTACACACATACATGCACACATGTGCATGCACTCACATATACACGCGCACCCAGACCCCCCCCCCCCAGTGATCCTGATGATACAGATCATTCTTTCCACACTGGAGGAGGGAGTGGATAGTACAGTAGCGATGTACACATACCTTTTCGGGTGCTCGAGCTTTCAGTGGGGCAGGAACTAGGGTGGCACAGGTTGAAGACCCCCGACCCAGTGCAGCATTGCCTATTACAATCAACAACCCCTTTCTGAGGCTTCAGTCAGGGGTCTTTCCCAGCCCTGCAGCTTGAGAGCCTTTTAAATGGGGATGCTACAGTATGAACCTGGAAACTAGGCCAAGCAAAAATGTGCTCCACCACTCAGCTTTGGCTCTTCCCCTCAGCCTGCTACTCCAGTCCTAAAGACCTTTTGGCCACCAGAGGATGAGCTCAGCTATTTCAGTGCGAACATCATACACTGCAGTAAACATTTATAACAGGATCACAAATGTCACAGGGCACAGTGAGGCAGACAATCTATTTGACTTGCACAGAACTATTTTGCTATGTCAGCTATAGTTACATGAGCAAGCAAACACACACACACACACACACACACGCTCCCACCGCACACCACATCAGAAATCTCTCCTTTTGCAGAAGCCATTTCACAACCAATAACTTTCTGCTGTCCCGATTTCTGACAGCAAAACCATGTGTTACTTGCAGTCCTGTGATTCTTCCCTCCTCCTGCCAAAGGCTTTCTTTTATCAGGTAAAGCAGCTGCCAATGGCTTCAGACTGAGCAGAGGATGGGACGCAGGGGAGAGAAGAGGCCGTTGAACCTTCCCAGCCATTTCTCTACTTAAATCCCCACCCCACTCCCAGTTGCTTTTCATCCTGCGAGGTAAGTTACACTGGGAGAGGGAGAAAGAGAGAGGGTATGCTAGTAGGGATGCTTGAGAAATTCATTTCCTGTGAATCCAGTACAAAATGACTTGATTTGCACCTCCCTACTAATTTGCTAGTTACCCCCCGCTTTTACACTTCCTGATTGTTCCATCATAGTTCTCAACTCATAGAATCATAAAATAGCAGAGTTGGAAGGGGCCTATAAGATCATCGAGTCCAACCCCCTGCTCAGTGCAGGAATCCAAGTCAAAGCATCCCTGACAGATGGCCGTCCAGCCGCAACTTGAATGCCTCCAGTGTGGGAGAGCCCACTACCTCCCATGTTGTTGCTCAAAAACAACAACAACATAACAAGCCATATCAAATGTGTACTTTGAGAGAAAACACATGTAGAAATTTGTATTTTGAGAGCAAATAGGTTTATAGTAAGTATTTAAGTACATATTCAAATGGAAAATTTAGTGATGCCACCCCTTCAAAATGTAGATTGACATGGAAAAGGGATGGGATGGACTTATAAACGAACATATGCAAAACCAGTGATTTGGAATGGAAAAAAAATATATGGATCTGGTCCTTGGGCTTCTCCCGAGTGACCCTCCCACCCATTGGAGTAGGATGCCCCTGTTCGGAGGCATATGATTTAGATAATCAGACTGGCTAACAACTGAGAATTTTCAGTTTTGGTAGAATATACTCTGTCCAAAGGAGTTCCTAATCTGGTTTCCAATAATTTTGAGAGACTCTGATGAGAAGCATAATCCCCATCCACATGCCTTCTAAAAGAAACATTCCCTACTCTGTATTTCAAGCAGTCCTTTATAAACACATGAAGCCGCCCAGAGGGAGTTCTCTCTATGCTTTTTTTTTGAAGGCTTATGAGGCAGCGAAATAAGCAGGCTTGGATCTGGTCCATACTTGGGTGGGAGACTCTCTAGGAAGGCTATGCATGACAACTTGAGTTCCATGGAAGGAAGGTGATATATAAATAACATCTTATTTATTTTAAAAGAAAGCTGACATTTTGCAGAAGGTGCCCAGGATATCCCTGAGCAGTCCTGGACAATTCTGCCTACCTATTTGCACTGGCTGTTGCCACTCAGGGTCAAACCAGGAAAGGTTGGGGAGGGGCATTTTAGTGAATTTACTCTTTTGCCATAAACATCTGGGTTTAGTTGTGCTATAAATTGTAATGAATAAATGTCTAATGATATTTTTTTGTTCTTTGTGTGATGATTTAGAATGATTAGTTTGTATTTCTAAAGAGGAAAGATAAAAGGTAGGGGAAGAGCCCACTAAATAAACCAACACAGCAGTTAACCAGCAAATCAATCAATGTAAAATGGGAGGTCAGCACAGCCAGACTGAGCAAAATACAAGTTCTTGGTTCTAAACCATCAAATGTTGCCACTATGGGAATTGACGTGTTAGCAGCTTTTTGCAAAAGCGGAATCCAAGCTACTTTCATGCAAGCAAAAATCAATTTCTGCCTCACTTCTCTAATGTTATAAAATTTATAGTTGAAGTATGGGAGGAGAATGTTGAAACATGTATGGATTTATTATTTTATTCCCCTTTTTTAAAAAAGGATGCACATTACTTTTATCTCCTGGAAGCTGTCTCATCTTGCATTATTTATTTCTATGATACACCCACTGTTAAATGATCAGCGATACCATTTTAGACTACAGTCCATTGTTACTTTAAATCCTTCTGGGCCCTTCTAGCCGCATTCAAATTATTTGTCCAATGAACTGTACTCTGTACCAAGATATATATATTTCTTATAATGTGACATGTACCTACATGTTCCCTGCAGCCATGCAAATAAGTTTTTGCAATTAATGAGCTGTCAGATTCCAAGTTAAAATAATAATAATAACAACACAGAAATCTTTTCACAAATTTAGAAGAAATACGTTACAATTTCCCATGTACAGTAAAATATAACATAACATTTCTTTGTCTGTTGATTACTTAGCAGATGTTATCATGTGCAGGTTGGATCCGGATTTATGGTGAATAAACAGCGCTGACAGAACTGGACTTCCCCACCTCTCCTTCCCATGGCAGCCCCTCCATCCCCTGCAAAATGCAACAATGTGAGTCAGGAGAACCTGCTGAATAGGGTGAGCTGTGGTGTGGGGAGGATCCCCAAAAATCAGTCAAAGGGACCTTATTTCTGTGGAGACCTTCCTCTTATGGAAGGTCCCTTCTACTTATGGAAGGTCCCTTCTACTTATGGAAGGTAGATCCTGGATCCAACATGGTATACGTCTACATATGTCTACACCAGGGTTGAGGAACCTGTGGCCCTCCAGATGTAGTTGGACTGCAACTCCCATAAGCCCCAGCCAACATGGGCAATGGAGAACAAGTGATTCTCCACGCCTGCTTTACATCCACAGAAACTGACCGCGTAAAACAAAATAAAACAAAACAAACTTATGAGCCTTAGATCTCATTGAGGTGGCAAAACAGTGTGTGGATTGCATCATTTCAGATTGCAGGTGAGGGGACATGTGGTTTAAATGGCCCTCCCTAAAAATGAAACCATGTCCACACAGTAAACTAGATATTAGGGAGAAAAGTTCTAGGCAATCTTTTATTGGATCAATGTCTGTTGACGTAGGAGTTTGCATGCATATTGTAACATTTGCCAGTTAATCAACAGACCAGGACATGTTATGCTTTTTAGTGTACATGGGAAATGTTAACACAGTTCTTCTTAAGAATGTGGAATCTGACAGCTCATTAATTGCAAAACTGTTTCGCATGGCTGCAGGGAACATAGAAGGGGTGTGTGTCTAACAGGGATGTTGAAGAGTCCTTGGTCTCGAGTCACGAGTCGAGTCACGAGTCTTTGGACCCGAGTCTCGAGTCCGAGTCCTTGGTCCAAAATGGTGACTCACGAGTCACGAGTCCTGAGTCACTCCCAAAACTGACTCCACGAGTCCCTATTAAAATCAATGGGGTTTCCCCCCAACAAAATAAGGCTACTTCAGATGTGTGGCTTAAATAAATTCTAGGCACAAGTGTGCCTTTTTATTTCAAAACTCTGCAACTGATTTTGGCAAGAACAGACCAGGCAAAAAACCCAAAATAACCAGGCAGGCAGAGGAGGCAGGGAACCCCAAAGCAGGCAGGCAGAGGCCTTTGTCTTGGACAATTCAACTGTTGAACAGGTCAAGAAGAGACCAGGCAGGCAGAGGAGGCTGGGAACCCCAAACAGGCAGGCAGAGGCAGCCAAACCCAAAATGTCTGACCCTAACCCAAACCCCCCACAACAACACATCAATCAAAATAAATCTCAACACATCGTTGGGGCTGCACTCCTGGTAGCTGTCCATAGTGGCTGAGCAGCGGCACGCCTCGCTTCCATGCGCTCTTCACCGGTGATCGCGCTCCTTCTGGCACAGCCAGAAGACTCGTCAACAGCCCAGGGATGTTGACGAGTCCTTGGTCTCGAGTCCCGAGTCGAGTCTCGAGTCCCATTAAAAATATTGGGACTCGAGTCTGAGTCGAGTCAGAGGGGGGACTCAGTCCGACTCACGAGTCGAGTCCTCGAGTCCGAGTCCCCATCCCTGGTGTCTAAGAGAAAGGCACATACAAAGAGGGGGGACCCAAAAACATTCTGGTGCATTGTGCAGTTCTCCCTCAATCCCTCCACTGCCCCTTGGACTGTTTGAAATTGGTCTCCACTTCTAAACTTAGGCAACCATCCATCTTGTCTGCTCAGGGCGAAACTAAATGATTTCAAGGATCTTTTTAAACTGTATGCTTAAGATTGGCCAAATCTCTTTCTTTTCAAAAAAGCAGTGGCAAGGGCTCCTAATCCGGATGGCAGCATGCGGAAGAAGGAAGAGGTTTAACCCTTTGTCTCCATGGCCAGTATCTAACATCGCTGGTCCGTCTACACTATTGACATACCACGAGCAGCACACCAATGCATAAACTGGAGCATTGGGTACACCAATAGCATAAGCTGGTGCATTGGGTTTTCTTGGGAAACGCATCATGCCAGCTTACGTTATTGTCGTACTGCAGGAGGTCGCCTATGTTAGCGGTATGCCAACAGCGCAAGCAGACCGGAAGTGTTGGATACTGCCCAATGTTTCTTTCTCACATGCTCCTGCAAAAAGAAGAAGAAGAAACAGTGGGGGGAATCACCCCTGAAGCTGCTATCTAACCTGTTTTGATAAAGATTATGTAATTTCAGTGCCAAATGTTCTGTTCTGCTCACTACTGGGGGGCGAGTACGTAGGGATGTTGCGCATCTCGATCGGAGGGTAGAAGCGGGGTGAACTCGCCCTGCTTGACGCCCCCCCCCGAGCTCTGCACGACTTACCTTTCCCTGGCTTGGCACAACACCCATGAGAGGAGCCGGGGAAAGGTACTTCCGGGTGCACGGTGCTAGTGGTGGACACGAACCTTTCGGGGGAGCCGCCTCACCACTGCGTTGTCTCTCTGCAGTGGCGGCCCCCCGCCTCGATCTTCTGAGTGGCGCAGAGCTGTTCTCCGCGTCACTCGAGCAGCTGGCGCCGGCCGCGCTGGTCCTGGCGCCGGCGCGCTGGACCCCCGCGCTACATTTTTTGCAGGGAAACCAGGGCAACAGGGCTGTTTAAGCCCTGTTGCCCTGGTTTCCCCGCAAAGAACATAGCACGGGGGTCCAGCGTGCCAGCACACGGTCCCATGGCATCAATTCCAGCGTGCCGGAAGTGACGCGCTGGGATCAGCACGGGCAGCTCACCGCAGAGAGGCGAGCCGCCGCCGGAGGAAGGTAGGTGTGTGCGAGCCTTGCGCGGGCGTGAGTGGGGCCGATTTCGGCCCACTAGGCTCGCGCGAGGCGAGTCGGTAGACCCCTACCCGGTGCTGCATTTTTTACGTAAATACCATGGAAAAACCCCTTAAAATGGCCATGATTTGCTATTTGCAGCAGTTTTAAGCTAGTTAGTTTACCCTGGTATTTATGTAAAAAAATGCAGTGCTGGGGACCCAGAAGTGACGCGATGGGTCCCCGGTGCTGTGTTTTTTATGTAAATACCAGGATAAACCACCTTAAAACTGCCGTGAATAGCAAATCGCGGCCGTTTTAAGGTGGTTTTCCATGGTATTTACGTAAAAAATGCAGCGCCGGGCACCCAGCATGTCACTTCTGGGAACCCGGAAGTCCACCGAGCGCCTCGCTGCTGCCGTGAGACAGATCACGCGGCGGGAGTGCTTGCCGAGCGCCCAACGGGATGGTGTAAGGGAAATTCTTCCATCCCTAACATTGTCGAGTAGTGATCCTCACATACACCCAGGTGTTTGAGTAGGTCTGTGTTCAAACTGGGGTAAAGACATGTTGAAGACTCCTTTAGCATAATCACTCCCCCTTCCCATCACCCCATGTCACTCCCAGATTCTCACAAAGCGCCACATCCAGTCATTCATCCATCTAGTCCAGTGTACGAGTTAAACCTACCTATAGCTAGGATAGGAATGTGTGAATCAGCAAAGTCAAAGCCAGAGGTCACTGAAGTTTTCCAACTTGAGTCCATATCTGATTGGGAGCTTTGTTTTTTTCTTTTTGCATGAAAATCTGTGCATATTTTCATGCACATTTTTCCAAAGATATTCATCAATTTTGCACATCTTTGAAATGTATGCATTCTTCTCCCATTGATTAAAACTTATTTGTGTGCATTTTTCATAGTACACATTTCTTCATGTGCGTTTTTCAAATGCACACATGCTATTGAACACATTTTATTGGTCCGCGAATCACGTTGCAAGCTCGGAAATTTACAGATTTCCGATTGAAAGTCTGTGTTCAATCGGGAAGTTGCGAACTGGGTAAATCCTGATAAAAAACGAACTGAAATGAATTTCTTATACACCCCTACGAGCTAATGTTAACTGAGTGGAACTCTCTGCAGACATACATTCCTCCCACCTTCCTTCCTCACTACAGAGATTCAGTAGACGAAGGGGTAGGCAACCTCATGCCCTCCAGAAGGTTCTAGACACTGATTCCTATCAGCCACAGCTAACATGGCCAATGGTTAGAGATTATGGGAGTTGTAGTCCAACATGATCTGGAGGGCACCAGGTAGACTAGAATAGGGGTGGCAGGAAAGTGTGTTCCCCAGTGCTTTCCGGGGAAAAGGAATTTTGATAGCTAGCTTTAAAACTCTGGGTCCCCTTTACAAGGGTTTTTTTGACAGGGTAATGGGTGCTTTTTGTCAGGGACATATGGCTATATATGTCCCTGACAAAAAAAACACCCATTGCCCTGTCAAAACCCCCTTTTATAGGGGACCCAGAAAAAGGGGGTTGGATGTACTTTTGAACTTTCCTGAGCAGCTAGAGTCTTGGGGAAAAGTGGAAAATGTGCATCACCCTGAGGACTATCGAGGCAAACAAGAAAAACATGAGGATCTTGCTGCGAAGGAGGTGTTAATCCCGCCATCCCCTTTTCGCATGTGAAGATCACTTGTGCCTTTGCTTTCCCTTGGCAGCTTGTTTTTGACAGCTGTCAAGGCAAAGCAAATGGGGAAAAGAACCTATTTGGACCCTCTCTGGGTCAATGACAGCAGGTACCCCCCAGGACATTGACTCAGCCGAGGCTTCCCTTTGTTGGACCCGTGCAAGTGCGAACCTCGTGGAAAGCTATCTCCAAAAGAAAAAGAAAAAGTTTTAAAAGGGAAAAAAATGTCGTGGCAACCCCCAAAATGGCTCACAATTGCAGTGGGGAGGGGGAGACAAGTTGGTCCTGCCACAGTGTCCCCTGGGATAGAAGTTGGAGGACCAAAGGGGAAGGAGGGGGAAGGAGTGGGTGAACAACCCACGGTGAGCCTGGTCATTTGTTGGGCACACTGGGGGTTGTTCTTGAAACAACCATCCCACTGTGGTTTATTGCTGCCAGTGTGGGTTCACATGACGTGAGAACCCGCCCAGCATACAGCGGTTTCCTGTGTTCCTAAACTGCAACCATGATTTTTATGATGGAGAAACCCTTAATAATCATGTTAAAACATAGATTAGGGATCAGCAACTGGAGCCCCCTGCCAAATATAGCATCCTGAGGAACCCAAGTCAGAGCAAAAAGGGGAATGGAGAAGCGGCATTTATGACAACATGAGTTGGCAGAAGTCCATTCTGGGAGCTGGGGTTTGGGCTCTGGCCAACCCTCACACTGGCAAAATGAATTGCTGACAAGGTCCTTACAGTTTAATGAAGAATTAAGCCCCTAAAATTCAGAGCCGTTGCATAAATTTGATTGGAACAAATACTTCATTCCAATAGTAAGACATGTTTTCATGATGAAGACACTGGGGTGGTGATGGTGTTGTTTTTTAGCCGAGGCCCATGGATTGAATCCAGAAGGACATGAGTGCCTTGCAAGAAAGTATTTTCTCCCTGTACCTAGTAATGGCAACTTGGTATACTTGTACTCTGTATCCTTCATAGCCAATACCTATAAATTTAGGATGACTTTCACAATAGGTTATTTCCCCAAGGCTTTCATGCGAGGACTGTCCATTATTTTTACACCTTTCATAAAGTGGAATACACACACACGCACGCACACACACACGCATATACAAATATAACGCAAGAGGGGCTAGAATTATGTTGTGTCAAGTTCACCCTCAAATCAGAAAATACTCAGCAGGTTGTGTGTATGTGTGTGTGTGTGTGTGTTTCTATCGAGTAGAGGGAAATTTCTTGCCATTCTCATCTCTTTCCAAATTGTACTTATTAATCAAGAGTCTGCTGCGGTGGCACTATCAGTTGAAAATGAAAGAAGCTCAAGATTTTGAAGGATGCAGCATTGCAAAAATAAATAAATAAATAAATAGTTGTTCCACACCTGCAAGTCAGGATTAGCCTGCAGTGAGAAAACTGCAGCAACAACTAAAATTGTTCAAGGTGTTTAACTTAAAGCACAAAAATCAAAAGGGCAGCATCAAAGTGTGTGTGTTGGGGGGAGTAAACCGAAAAGCAAAGCCAAATAGGAGGATAAAAAATTCGGTGGTGTGAGCATAAAATTTCATTCTGCTCCAAGTCCAAAATCCAGTTTCTCATAAAATCTACTGAAAAGTGAAAACGCTCTCCTTAAAATTCTGTCAATGCCCAGTGTAATTCAAGGAGCAGCACTCTCATCAGGAGAAAAATTAACAGCACAGCTTCACTAATGACTTCTGTTAAGAGTGTTTTTTTGTTTTTTTGAGGGGAGTCTCGTAGCGATGTGCAGACGACCCCCACATAGATTTTTGTGTAGTTTTGTCTAAATTTGGAATTCCTTTGATATTTTTGGGGAGCAGGAAGCATTAAATTATAGGGCTATTAATACAGTTGATGAAGCATATGATTTTAATTGATTAATCAATTAATCAAATTGCAAATTAGTAAAAACAATCATCCTGAACTGAGCAGGAAGCAGCTGTATCTAGATGGTCAGACTAGACACACTGGCATCAACAAGGCCAAATTTAGTCATAACTAATTTAATCCTATGACTAATTTATGGATCCACTCTAAGCATGACTAAGTTTTGACCCAACACTTTTATTCAGATGAAGCATGCATATGTTGTAGTATCTTAGAAGAGGCATTCTCTCCTGTGTAAATGAAAAGGGGGAATGCTTCTTTCAAGACAGCTGTACTTAGGTTCCAATAAAATCAATATGAAAACTTAGTCATGACTAATTTAGGCCCCACTGGTTTCAACAGGACCTAAGTGCAACTAATTTAAGTCTCTGGATCAACTCTATAAGTCTGCCTTTCCTGAGCTGCCTGGTACCCTCCAGATGTGCTGGATTGCAACTCCCACCATCCCCAGCTAACACAGTCAATGGCCATGCTGGCTAGGGATGATGGAGGTTGTAGCCGAACACAATTGGAGGACTCCAGGTTGGGGAAGGCTGCTGAAATCAGTTGTTTAACACAAAGACTATGTGCTGCCTGATTAACCCGGGACACCATTTTAGCTGATTAAAAAATGTTCACCTTAATTAACTTCACTGCTTAATCAATGAAACATTGGGGACTTGCTAATCCTATGTCTACTCAGAAGGAAGTCCTACAGAATTTTCAGGAACTTACTCTCAGGTAAGTGTGTATAGGATTGCAGACTTACCCACTGATCTTATGAGCTATGCTTATTGCATGGACACAGTTTATTCACCAACTCTTGATCCCTATTAGGACATCCTCAGACATTTAATGCTGGTAAGAGGCAGGTGACACTCACAGCACGTTAAAACTCTACATCCAAGGTTTGCTGACTTAGGAAGGAACTCCTTATTAAACTCTGCTTGTTTCCTCAAAAATTGTCAGATTTTTATTTATTTATTATTTATTAATTCATTCAAGAACCTCTAAATTCATCTCATAATTCTAGTGGCAACTCTACATCTGTTAACTTCTTGTTTATTATTATTTAATAACATTTCAATTCTGACTTTCTCCACCATGGAACTCATGCTAGGGATGGATGAATCTGTCAGTTTCAGTACAGTAATACCTTGGATTGCAAGTAACTTGGTTTGAGAGCGTTTTGCAAGACAAGCAAATTTTTAAATATTTATTTATTTATTTTTGACTTGATATGCAAGCGACGTCTTGCAATACAAGTACTGTAGTACGGCTTAAATTAAAAATCTCTGTACAAATTTTTTTGGGGGGATTTCGTTTTGATATAAGAGTGTTTTGGATTACAAGCACATTTCCGGAACGAATTATGCTCTCAATCCAAGGCATGACTGTATCTCGTTTGCCCAATCTTAGTTTTGGTTCGTTCACACATAAGAGTTCCCAGGTGGCTCCCCAGACATGCTTACGTAGCTTCAGCAAGATTGCTGCTTCATACAGGCCTGTGGCTTACGCTGACTCGGCTTGTCTGAGTGTGGAAAGCTAAGCAGGGTCAGGCCTGGTTATTACTTGGATGGGAGACCCCTCCTCTAGTCTCCTGCATTGAGCAGGGGGTTGGATTCGATAGCCTTGTAGGCTCCTTCCAACTCTATGATCTATGAAATCTATCCTAAGACCATAGCCTCCCCATGCCTACTGCCCAGAAGTAAAATTTTAGTTTATAATCTCTAATAGTACCATTGTGGTTTATAGTCTCAATCCTGTTTTCCTTCTTAATGCTGTTTTATGAGCCATGCATTACCCTCTGGATATGTGAATATCCCTCTCCAAATATAGGTTCCACCCTTTTGATGTCCTAATGCTAATCTGGTAGCTTCATTGGTCCCTGCTATTAGCAACCAATGACTCCCTGACATCTCCAATTAAAAAAAGGGGGGGGGGAGAAAGAGAAGACCAGGCAGCAAGTGATGGGAAAGACATCTGCCTGAGACCATGGAGGACCTCTGCTAGTCATAGTAGACAATACTGGGCTAGACAGACACATGGAACTGACCTAGTATAAGACAACATCCTATGTCCGTCCAATAAATGGTTAGATTTTACTCAACTAAGGCTCCTTGGAACCTTTTTTCAGAATGTACTTTAAAAGTTCCACCTGCTTTTAAACTACCTGCATTGCTTCATGTGCCTGGGTTTAGAAAGCTTTTATATCAAGTATTGATATTAGGGAGACATTCTTCTTTAAGTTCGACTGACTCTACTTTGGTGGATAATAGTCATTCAAAACCTCTTGTCTGCGCACTTCAGGGGATAAAGTATCTCCCAGCCTGACTCCTCTTAGAGACTTCGTGCCTGCTGAGAGGTATGCTCAGACTACAAAGCTCATCACATTACCATCTTTTCACAGTCTCATCTACCATTCATTTCCTATTCACGCAACTTGCTTGATTCCAATCTCCCCAGCCAGCGGGAACTAAACACCTTCCGTCAAAGTTTCCTTAAAATTATGGTGATTGCTATAGAATTCTAATCTCCTTTTCAGGTTGCCTGGCCCAGATCTAGCGAAGCATACATAGGACTTTCAGCAGCATTTCTTGGAGAAGCAAAGACAGCTCTGAGTTTACACAAGCTGTCTCTTCCTCCCCTAATCGGCTTCTTTTAAAATGACTTTTATCTCCTATCACTTTGCGTAACACACTCTTTGTGAAGAGTGTGTTATTTTTGCTAGCTGGTAAACTACAAAATTGCTTAGAAATGGAGATCCATTCCTTAGGTGTTGTGTAGTACGAGCCTAAGATTGTTTACTCAGAAGTAAGTGTCACTGGGCTCAATGGGACTTACCACCAAGTAAGTGTGTATAGGACTGAAGCCTTAGTGCCTAATGCTGAAATCCTGCAAATACTAGCTTGCGAGTAAGTCCAGCTGAAATCAGGGCAAAGTATAGTCTTGGTCAAGGAGGGAAGAGCAGCAAGTTGAGTTCTAGGGACAAGGCCCGATCTGGAAATTTGATCTTGTCACATGACCTGTTCTGGCCCAATGATGTTCAAGAAGCTCTCATCAGTGCTGGGGGCTGGAGCTCTTTGTTTGGCCAGAAAGTATTATTCATTACAATTTTTATTTCACCCTTCCTTCAATGAGCTCATGGAGACATGCATCATTATCTCCCCTATATTATAACTTCACAACAGCAGGGATGTGCAATGCTGGGAATTCTGTTCTATTTAAGCCTGATGGGATTTTGTAGTGTGTAGTGGGTTCCCCCCCCCATTCTGGAAATGCTCATATTTTTTTGCACACATTAAATAAATGGACGCTCCCCCCCTCCAGGTCCCGTGATTTGTGCAAATGGGATGTTTTTGTTTTAATTTTTTGGGTCTTTAAATTTGCACAAATGGGATTGTGTTGGTTTTTTAAAAACTCATTTTTCAGGTCTCTAAATTTGTACAAATGGGATCGTGTGTGTGTGTTTGTTTTTTCAGTTTTTAAATTTGTGCAAGTGGGGTTGTAATAGATCTATATCTATATATCTATATCTGGTGGTGGCCTTTTGCAAGTCTGCCTGTCCGCCAGCAGAACCATATTCCATACTTGTCAAAGAACTTCTCAGTTTCATTCTCCACTTCAGCACTCCCCTCACTTCACTGGGGAAACACAGGGGTGGAAGATGAAATTGACAAGTTCTTCGATAAGTACAAAATATGGCTATGCTGGGCTAAACGAAGTACTGAGTGGAGAGGGTGAAACGAATGAACAGGAATTTTTACAATGGGAATACATAGCGGATAGGCGGACTTGGGAAAGATCACTGATACAAAACATTTTTTTTTAAATTATGACCCCATTTGCACAAATTTAAAGACCCAAATAACAACAACAACAACAACAACAACGATGATGATGATGATGAAGAAGATCCCATTTGTGCATATTACAGGACCTGAAAAAACAAAAAACAAACAAGCCCCAAAACAAAGCATGATCCCATTTGCACAAATTGCCACTGCCAATATATACGAATATTGGATCAACTCGCTACAAATCAAGTCAATGCCAGTCAGGTAAAATGGAACAAAATCCGCCAGGGCAGCACCGGTAAAATCCGTTGAGATTTCACCCCCAAAACGGAATTCTCATAAATCCCTACGTTAAAGGGAGGTTAGGCTGAGTTACGGTGACTGGACCAAGTTCACCCAGTAAGCTTTATGGGGAGCTGAACCCAGGTAACCCCAATCCTATCATCCCAGCACTCTAAGAACAACACAATACCAGTTCTCAAGTGGCTTTCAACTTAGTAGTGGTATATAGGCTGTGCTCCTTCAGTTTAGTAATTTATAATAATCACAATGGCTTGGATCCAGAATTAGTTATGCTTAGAGTAGGCCTATTGAATTCAATGGGGCAAGTTAGCCAGGACTTACTTTCAGTGGGTGTACTCTAAGCATGACTGAGCCTGGATCCAATTCAAGAGATATGTTTTATAAGCGGTTATCATATCAGGCACAAACATAAGCAGCAGCAATGGCTGGATGCTGACAATCAGATAACGGACAAAAGAAGGGCTTATAGATATGAGTTACTTCCCTAACTTGCATCCATATGAGTATACTAGCAATCTCACAGAGATCTCTCACTCATTTCTGGGGGGGGGGGAGGGGTTCCCACTGAATCATGCCTCTCAGTTTCAATCTTAAGTATACTTCTTTGGGAGTAGCAGCTGTTGAAATCCACTGGAGTTGCTCCTGAGTAAACATGCTTAGGATAGGTATTTCTCCCCTCCCTGCAGTGCAGCATAAAACAGTGACATGTAGAAAAATAATGCCAGGGTAGTATGTGAGAAAGGTCACTCAGGTTAGGAATAATGCGATTCCAAATGTCACTGAATGCAAAATAGTTTTTACGCTTCACAAACCTTTTCATATTCTTAGAATAAAGCTTTCTTTCTTTTTAGAGGAATTAAAAATGCACATGTACCAAAATAATATGGTCTTGATTTCGTAGTACGTAGGAAGAACTGTGCTGGATCAGACCAAAGGCACATCTAGTCCAGCAGTCTGTTCCTGCAGTGGCCAACCAGATGCCTATGTGTAAGCCCACAAGTAGAACTTGAGGGCAACAGATCCCAACTTGAGCGCAATAGCGCACTGTGTTCTCTAGCAACTGGTATTGAGAGGCATAGTATCTCATAGGGATGTGCGGAGAATCCATGGTGGGGTGAAAATCTGACAGATTTTCCTGATTCAGCCCTTCAGATTCTTTACTGTTTCGCCCACATTGGGGCCAACTTGATATGACCCGAGTCGAGCCAGCACATGGATTTCCACTTTAAAAATGGGCCGTGATTTGTGTATTTTTTAAAAAGGAAAAAAAGCTCAGGAAATCTGCACAAATTGCGGAGCCTGAAATTTGCACACATCTCAAAGTTGCACAAATTCGAGCCTTTTCACAGGGCCAAGCTGGCTCAAGCTCGCTACCCTGCCACTGGGACCTACCTCATTGCTAAAAAAAGAGAAGAAGCCCCAAACCCACCAGCAGTATAATCATAAATAAGTGAAAGCTAAGCAGGGTCCGGCCTGGTTATTACTTGGATGGGAGACCCCTCCTCTAGTTTCCTGCATTGAGCAGGGGGTTGGACTCGATGGCCTTGTAGGCCCCTTCCAACTCTATGATCTATGAAATCTATGAAACAGTATTTGTCGGAACAAATACATTACCGAAAGAAATCAGATACTGTAATAATAATATTGGTGGGAAGAACGGGAGCAGGGGAAAAGAGTAAAAAAACATGACCTTGTTTGCAGAAATCATGGGAGCTGAAAAATAATAACTGAAAATAATAATTAAAAATGTGTCTATTTGTCGTGTGCAAATCACGTAACTCTAGCGCAGTGTTCTCCAACCTTGGGTCCCCAGATGTTTTTGGCCTACAACTCCCAGCATGCCCCAGCCAGCTGCTGGCTGGGGCATGCTGGGCGTTGTAGGCCAAAAACATCTGGGGACCCAAGGTTAGAGAACACTGCTCTAGCGGAAAAGCGTAGTGCTGATGCTGAGCTAGACGAAATTGACAGTGACAAGTTCTTTGTGAAGTAGGGAATATGGTGAACTAAGGAAGAAGTAGTGAGAGGATGAAACTGACAAGGATATTTACCAAGGGAATATGCTGCGCCCAGGGTTACATACGAATATGATAAAATATTAAAAACAACAAGAAGCCATTCATGCAAATGTAAAGATTCAGACCCCATTTGAGCAATGGATTTGATTTGTACAAATCACCATTTGTGCAAATGGCGCTACAAATAAGCAGAACTCGGTTCTCAATGTGCACAACTATTTTGTGCACATTTCCAGAACCCGAAAAACAATCTGACAGTCTGTTTCTGATCACTGAATTGGAAATGCTGCAGAAGTCCGACAGGCTCAAACGAAACGGATTTCCCAGCGTCGCACCTTCCTAGACTCTGATATTGGAGGTAATATACAGTTATCATGACAGGTAGCCATTGATAGCCTAGTTAACTCTAGTTCAGCACTCAGAGGAAAACTGGGAACAACTCATAAGCCAGAGAGTTAATACTGGGTTATGATACCGGGTCTATTTGATGGGCGACCTGCCCGGCACTCGGCTCACAGCGCGTGAGCCAAGCGCTCCTGCCACGCCAGCTGAGCACGAGCGCCAGCTGAGGCACTCGCTGGACTTCCGGGTCCCTTGACTCTACGTTGTTTACGTAGAAAACGGCCTAATTTGCGCAAATTTGGATGCAGTTTGTGCAAATTAGGCCATTTTCTATGTAAACAACCTAGTGACGGAACCCAGAAGTCAGTTTCCGCAAGAATGCGAGTTGAGCCGGGGAAAAGGTAGGGCGAGCAGAGCTCGGCGGGTTGAGCCCAGCGAGTTTGCCGGACTTCCATCCCCCAATCGAGCTCTGTGCACATCCTTATTGCAGATATTTTTTTTATGAGGGGTAATGTGCACTTCATTTGTGCAAACTTATGAAGATGCCTTATACTCATTCAGACTATTGGAGCATTTAGCACATTATTGTCTAGTCTAGTCCAGAGCTAAAAAACTGTGGCCCTTCAGATGCTGTTGGACTACAACGCCCATCATCCATGACCAAGAAAGATGTGGTGATGGCCCCTTGTCTTGATAATGTCAAAGGAATATTAGACAAGTTCTGGGAGTCTAGAGTGAGAAATGATTACTGGCTGTGATAGCTAAATGATTAACTCTCCATGTTTAGAGGACGTTTATTGTTAGTATTGGATAAGGATGGTCTAGGATTTCATTTGGCCTGCATTTTTAAGTGACTGACCGAATCTGCATTTCCTGGACTAATTGCAGATCGACAAGTAGTTATCCTTTCATTTTGAAACTTCTCTAAATTTTGTGACATAGTTCTTCACTGAAGCAGCATACCAAAATGTGTTAGGATTTATGTTTTAGGTTAAAATGCAGACGGAGATGCACATTTTATGGTAAAAGACATGCAAAATGTGTATTTTGCTAGAAAATAAGTTAAAATTTGCATACTGATGCAGAAATAGGATGGGATGGACTTATGAATGAACACATGTGAAAGTGACTTACACCAGAAATAGACCAATGCTGGGGAACAAACAATGGGAGAGCTCCATTTTCTTCATCCATACCTTGTTTCTGGGCTTCTCAGAAACATCTGGGAGGCCTTTCTTGGAAACAGGATGCTGGGCTAGATAGACCTTGATCTGATCCAGCAGAGCTCTTCTTATATTCCCACTTCTAGCACATTTTTAAAGTGTCCTGGTTTACCTGAAGAGCTTAGTTCTCAAGGAAGAACGGAGGGTGAATATATTAACAATATCATGGGTAGAGATTGCTTCCAGATGGAAGAACTGCTAAATGCTAAGTGGAATTGTTACAGCAAGTCTGAAGTGCAGCGAGGATGGTCTCAGAGACTTATTACTTGATTATAAATCTATGCTCACAAGGGTAGATCAGTATTAATTTTTTGTATATTGCATACAATATATTGCAACAGTGTTTTGGTAAGAAAATGTAAAGGGAGAGGGATACATATATATACACAGAGAACGAGAGAGATGACAGTAAACAATGGTGGTGGTCTTCTTGATCATAGCTGGTGGTCTTCCCATCCTTCCCTGCTCATCCAGAAAAGGGGTGAGATGCTTGGGAAGGAAACATCTGAAATTACCCTATAATATTATAAATGTTCCTCAATTATTTTCTCCTGAGCTATTCTGAAGAAAGGTACAGATTAATTCAATACTGACATTTTTATTATTTTGGATATATTCATCCAGTATGTCCTAAAGGAGTGTTCAGCACAACCACATTTCTCAGAAAGGAGAAGAAAGGGAGGGGGGGGAGAACCTGGCAACATACTCCCTACAAACTATCTTTGAAATGTGACAGGTTAGAAAATGATATTATGGATCATGATATTCCTCTGTTTCTTGACATCTTGAATTCCTTAGGCTAGGAGAAATAAATTGATTTTTGAGGGTAGACTTCATTGCACTTGATACTTTAGAGCTTTGGTACCCTTTTCTTCCTAAAAAGGATGACCTGATGAATACCTGCAGTATTTGGTCTGTGACTATAAATTAAATACTAATTCATAGAACCAGCTAGTTAGAGAAGGAAACTGAAATATCTAATACTTATATACTGCCAAACATTGTAACAGTAAAATGCAGCTATTTTGTGAAAATCAGTAACCTTAAAACTCATTTCATGATGACAAGCCCTCCAATTTTATTCAGAACACGTATGATAAACGCTACCTCCAAAACACTTCCAAAAGGCAATTACGCTGTGATTCTATGTGTGGATATTATGAAATATATCTATCTATCTATCATTTATTTATTATATTTATATCCCACCTTTTTTCCTGCAAGGAACCTAAGGCAGCTTACATAATCCTCCTCCTCTCCATTTTATACTCACAACAACACTGTTAGGTAGGTTAGGCTGAGAGTCTGTGACTGGCCCAAAGTCACCCCAGTGATCTTCATGGCTGAGTGGGGACTAGAACCCGGATCTCCCAGTCCCAGTCCAACACTCTAACCACTACACCACATTGGCTTTCTGAGTGTTGCTTTACCAAATGTGCAGAATCACACATTGTGCATATCAGCAGTAAAACATTGCACAAAAAGGAAATCTTGAAGCAAGCATGCACATTTTTTCCTGGGCAGGATAGGGAGAACAAAATGTGGCCACAGAGATATTCCACTAGGACAGAAATACCACCTTCAAACAGATGCACACTGCAAACTGGTTGTCCAGTTGGGTTGGGCCAGTTTGCAGACTGTTGTAGACACAGCTGAAAGTATAGAGTGCCTCTGATTTATTTACTTTGATGTACCACTTTGCAAAAAAGGTTCTCAAAGCAGTTTACAGAGTAAAAAGTGGATTAGAAAGAAGCTTCAATAGAAGTTGTTTACAGCCTCAGTGGGGACGGTTTTTCACTTGCAGAGCTTTGGCCTTTGAACAAAGGAACAGAGTTTCTCACCTTACGCCTGACGGTCTACACAGGTCCTGGCTGTCTTGGAGAGTAATCCCTCTCTGGAAGCACCCTCCCTCTCCTGCCCAACTACATTTGAGAACATTCAGGCCAGGAAGGCAGGACTCCTTGTGCCACAGTTTCCCCCTCATCTGATTTGATGGCAGACGGAACCCTCACAAGCTTGATGGAATTGCCCTAATTCTTCTCTGATGTCAGCGGCAGTTCTGGGTGTGTTGGCTTTGTCAAAGAGCAGCCCCTCCCCAGAAGCACATCCTAGGCCCCCAACCCCGATCAGATCTGGGATCAGAAAAGGTAACATCATCGGGCCAGGGCTGTTCCTGCCATACACATAGGAACATAGGATGCTGCCTTATAGTGAGTCAGACCATTGGTCCATCTAGCCCAGTATTGTTGACACTGACTGGCAGTGGCTCTCCAGGGTTTCAGGCAGGATTCTTTCCAAGCCCAACCTGGAGAGGCCGAGGATCGAACCTGGGACCTTCTGCATGCAAAGCATGTGCTCTATCACATGGAACTATAGTCCCTCCTTACAGCACCTGGTATTCCAAGATGGTCACCCATCCAAGTACTAACCAGGCCCAACCTTGCTTAGCTTCCGAGATCAGATGAGATTCGGCTGTTCAGGGCTGTTCAAATGTTCTTTTTTCCTCTTTCCTCAGACAGCTGAGTCAATAGCAGTATTTATATGTGCATTATATAAAATTAAAACAATACAGTCCATAAATTAAAAACAAAACAAAACTATACAGCAGCAATAAACTAGAGGCCATGGCAATGCTTAGGGGCTTTAAATATTGTTCACAAAATAATGCAGCGTTAAAGAAATGCACTTCAGATGACACCAAACACTTGTAAAGGCAAACTGTGAAAGACAGCCTGCTGCTAGAGACTCTTTGAAACACTGAAACATTTATGGAGGGGGGAAATCAAGGATAGAAATTTAATAAAGCAGAATGCTCTTTCAGATGCCTCTCCATTTTTGGAAAGCGTGGAATATGGGATTTCCCAAGGGAGGGGGCAAGGGGGAAGCCGCTGTATCAAATTTATTTTTGCCTGCTGGGTGGGCACAAAACAGAAGAGCTATAGATTAAAAAAAAAAATGTCCAGAAAAGTGGGGAGGAGGGGAATCTATGAGAGCTGAACTACTCTCTGGGTATATTAATCCAAATGAAGCCAGTACTTGCAAGAGCTCCAAAAGTATGAAAAAGAGCAAGAGCAGCATACGGAATGACTCCAGAGAGTTTACCCATGGTTAAGAAGGGTATTCTTTAGAACTACTCTACAAGTTCTGTCATTTCTGTTTTAGGCAATCCATAACAAGATCCTGTTTACCTAATTTACCGTAAATTAATTATATTTGTCTGTAATAATTGCTGCTAGTATAAGGGAGGTAGGAATGTTAATGAAGGAAATAAAAACGTTAAAATGTAACAAGTGGGAAAACATGCAGCCGTTTGCTTCTCTTTTAAACTCTTTCACCAACAGGAAGAGGTGGGGCGGCGGAGGGGGGGGAGAGGTCTCCCTGCACCACCTCACCAGGGACCTTAGGGATGGACGGATCTGTCAAGTTTGATTCCGCTCAGCTTCTCTTTTTTCCTACCTTAGTTCTGTCCCGTTTCCTCATCAGTTTGCAAATTTCCTTTTTTTTTTTTTGACAACACATTTGTCTAAATGTACGTGTTTTTGTGTGCACTTTTTCCGGACATACATTTTTTGTATGCCCATTTCTAAATATACAATTTTTTAAAAGCAATTTTCCCTAATACGTTTCCGATCTATGCACACTTTACCCTAACACACACATTTTTGTGCGCACAGCAGCCATTATGTGGCTAGCCACATCCTCCATGCGAACCATTTTGTAGTGGTGCCCACAGCAGTTTCTCAAATGCCTAAATGTGCCCATGGATCCAAAAACGTTGGAGAGACCTGCATTAGGCTGTCTGAAATGCTTCCATCCCAACTGGTTCTTTGCATTTATAATGAGAGCCAGTATGGCGTAGTGGTTAGAGTGTTGGACTGGGACTCGGGAGATCCAGCTTTTAGTCCCCGCTCGGCCATGAAACTCACTGGGTGACTTTGGGCCAGTCATTGACTCTCAGCCTAACCTACCTCACAGGGTTGTTGTGAGGATAAAATGGAGAGAAGGAGGATTATGTAAGCCGCCTTGGGTTCCTTTCAGGAAAAAAGGCGGTGTATAAATATAATAAATAAATAAATAAATGCTGTTGCCTGACTGTTATTTTTCCTTCTCCCGCTCAATTCTTTTCTACATTGGTGAGATGCATATTAAATTATAAGCCTGAGAGCAGGGACTGCCTTGTTGATTTTGTTTGCTTGTTTGTTTCTTTATTGTAAGCTACTCTGGGAGACTTTTTGGCAGAAAAGTGGGATAAAAATGGTTTTAACAAATGACAAGCAAATCAATCAATTAAATTAAATGTTTATATAGTACCTACAACAGTGTTCTCCAACCTTGGGTCCCCAGATGTTTTTGGCCTACAAGTCCCAGCATGCCCCAGCCAGCATAGCTGGCTGGGGCATGCTGGGAGTTGTAGGCCAAAAACATCTGGGGACCCAAGGTTGGAGAACACTGACCTACAAGATCAGAAACCTTGCGACTGATTACCAGTTGATGGGGAACAACAACGAGAGAAGTCCTAATAGGCTTGAAGTTATTAAATTGTCTTAGAGCACAATCCTATGGCCTCCCGCCATTGTCTGGTGGGGGGGGCATAGAATTAATTGGAGCCCCAGCTCCAAAGTTCTCCGGCCACGGAGCTGGGATTCGCAATGTGGAGCCTCCGCCCCCCTCAGAAAGAGCCGCACTGGCTACGTCTCTGAGGTCGGAATTCAACCTCGGAGAGGGCTAAAGGGGCGTACTGGTGGGGCAGGGAGGGCAGGAGGGCTTATATTGTATCCACATGGCACCCCAGCCTCTTTCCCTCCCCCTCCGTGGCGCCTCATCTAGACGGCCCAGGACGTGAGGCAGCGGAGATCGCTGCTGCCGCACCTCACATTGGATGCACGGAAACCTCCGTGTTTGGAGGCTCCCGGGCATCGAGTGCAGAGGACATTGGATTGTGCACTTAGTGGACAGTTGTGCAGAATATTGTGTGCATGCTTTTTTCTGTATCTCCACAAGGAAAAGGGCTAGGGATTGTTGGTTCCCCCCCCCCCAATGAAAGCTAAAAATTAAGAGCAGTCTGAAAGATCCAGACTCCCACATTCCCCCCACTGTGGCTGCACCCCTAACACAAATATTCTTTTTTTTGATCTTGAGGTTTCTCTCATCAAAGAGGTTTCCTAGGTTTTGAAGCAATGGAAAAAAAAAAAAAAAGGACAGGAATTGTGAATGTGTATTCTTTCCCCACCCCCCTTTCGCCACTCTTTGTAGTGCTCCAGGAATCTAAACAACTTGTTTGACCTGAGAGCAAGACACAGCAAAAATGAATATATCTGCTGTAGACAATGCTGAAACTATCACCCTCAAGTCTCTGAAAAATAAACTGTCTATACAGAGCCCCAAATATATCTTATTCTGCAGCAGAGCTGCCTTGTTTCTTTGTTCACAGTCACTTCAGTAGAAGCACGAAACCTTTGATTGTGTTTGTGTTATAGAAATGCTGACGAAAGGAACATTCTTTATTCTTCCTACTGTTCTTGAACTGTCCTGCTTCTCATGCAGTTCTCTTCTAATCATGGGATAGTTGGAAGCTCCCAAAACTGTGGCAAGAATACGAGTGGGAAAGGAAGCCATCTACGCAACAATGCCATGAACTATTTTGCAGAATTTCACATTGCAAATCAGCTGTAGAGAAAGTTACTAGGCCTGAAAATGGAATAGCAGCCTTCTCGGTGATAGCAGCTGACAATCCTTCATCCCTTTGGATCCTATCAATTAGGAGCAGCGCTACAATCCATGCACCTACTTATCGGTACAGACAACTGTGACAGCAGCCAGGCAAGATTTTTATGCTTCAGTGCTGAGAAGTTGAGCACAGTGAGCCAGTTCAAAACAGTAAGTTTTGTTTCCTACCATTTGCCCCTGTACAGGCATGGGCAAATGTAATGTGTGAACAGGGAGGCAATCCCGTCATCTTTTCCAACTGCCACCATCACAGATGTTGCTATTGACCATATCCATGAATGCCTGGTTGACAAGTTATGTTTGTCCACAGCAGTTTTCTCCAACCTTGGGTCCCCAGATGTTTTTGGCCTACAACTCCCAGCATGCCCCAGCCAGCTATGCTGGCTGGGGCATGCTGGGAGTTGTAGGCCGAAACCATCTGGGGACCCAAGGTTGGAGAACACTGGTCTACAGCTATGTTTGTCCACACCTAGAGGCAGACACTATTTATATGAGCCAGTGTGGCATAGTGGTGAGAGTGTTGGATTGGGACTTGGGAGATCTGGGTTCTAGTCCCCGCTCGGCCATGAAACTCACTGGGTGACTTTGGGCCAGTCACTCACTCTCAGCCTAACCTACCTCACAGGGTTGTTGTGAGGAAAAAATGGAGAGGAGGAGGAGGATTATGTAAGCCGCCCTGGGTTCCTGGCAGGAAAAAAGGCGGGGTATAAATATAATAAAGAAAGAAAGAAAGAAAACCAAACATGTATGAACATGTGAGGACCATGGCCTAGAACCAGGGGGTATCTAGCTCAGGGGTGGGCAACTCTATAGGGTCTGGAGGCCAATTTCTTACCTATGGAACCCACCGGGGGCTGCTGCTCCCCTCTGCCAAAATCACTACCATTCCCAAATTGCCACCAAAATGGAGTGGTGGCAGAAACCTGCATTTTCACTTTTACGCAAGAGTGCACCTTCTTTTAAGGGAAAATCGCGCTCCCAGAAGACCCGGGGAGCACAAAATTACATTAAAACAATGTTCGCACTCTTCATGCGCCTTGTTCTAAAGTGAAAATGCAGCTTTTTTGATGCCACCACGGCTCTGCTAAATTTTGGCAGTAAAGCGGCAGCAGAGGCAGCTTGAGGGTGGTGGGGGCTGCAAGGATGTCTGTGTAGGGGGCCGCATGCGGCCCATGGGTCATGTGTTTCCCACCCATAATCAAGCAGTAAGATTCAGCTGTCTTACTTTGTGTTGCCATGGCAACTTGCTATAGGATGGAACTGCTGGCCTGTTCTCTGCTGTATTTTACCACCATTAGCACAGATGTCCGGAGGGGGGGCACTTCAGTTGTTGGTTCAGCAGGGGTCAGGGGACATAAGGAGTCAATAGGGTTCCTCCTTGTTTTATAAAGCATCAGACACTGGGCTGGCTCCTCAGTCTTAAACTCCCAGACTGCCTGTCCCACCCTGACACAGCCTTGTTAATTTATTTATTTTAGGCATTTTAAATCTGTCCCCCAGTTCCCTGCCACAATGTCACGCAAAACCAGTACAACAAGGCAATAAAACTTGAAATACAACCCTAAAAGCCAAAGCTAGGTAAACTAAGCCACAGTTGCAAACACCATATACACATTCAGTCAGTGGGAAGACACCTCTAAGATGGAGCTACTGTTAGTGGGTGGTTTGCCTGCCCGGATGAGTGATATTCAACTTGTTCTGGAGGGGGTGAACTTCCCCTAAAGGTTCAAGTTCATAGTTTGGGGGTGCTCTTGGATCCAGCATTATCACTAGAAGTACAGGTGGACTCAATGGAGCAGAGAACCTTTTATCACAGATGTAGTTGGCTGATATACCAACTACATCTGTATCTGGACAGGGATAGCCTGGCTACAGTTATCCATGCTCTGGTAACCTCTCGGCTGGATTACTGCAATGTGTTACACGTGGGGTTGCCTTTGGAAATGGTCCGGAAACTCCAGCTGGTCCAAAATAGGGCAGTGAGACTGCTAACAGGGACTGGCCTACATGATCATATTAGGCCAGTGCTTTACCATCTGCACTAGCTGCCAGTCCATGTCCGGGCCCGATTCAAAGTGCTGGTATTAACTTACAAAGCCCTAAACGGCTTGGGGCCAGGTTACCTGAGGGATCATCTCCTCCCATATATACCTGCCCAGACCCTAAGATCATCCACAGAGGTCCTCCTCTGGGAGCCCCTGCCAAAATAAGTGAGGTGGGTGGATACTAGGAAGAGGGCCTTTTCTGCTGTGGCACCCCGGTTGTGGAATGAACTTCCTGGAGAGGCTCACCTGGCACCTACGTTGTTCTGTTTCTGGTGTCAGGTGAAGACCTTCTTATTTTCCCAGGAATTTTAGACTTTTAGCCTCTGTTGCTTTAAACCTTTCACTGTATTTTAAATCACTGTATTGCCACTAGGTTGTATTTTGGCATTTACTCCTATTTTATACTGTAGTTTTAAATTGTACACTGTATTTTATGTTGTATTTTGTGTTTTTAATTGTTGTCAACCGCCCAGGGCATTTCGGCTATTGGGCGGTATAGAAATGGAATAAATAAAGAAAATAAATAAAGAACAGAGAAGATTTTTGCAAGCTACCGAAATAACAATAAGGAAGGAGTGAAGGCAGATCCTGAAGCACTGCTGCTCTTATGGTGAATCTGCTCTGTGTACCGGACGAAGGCAAGCTAAGTTCTCGGCTCACTATCACTTATATTACCACATGTGGCTTTCATTCTACATTCTGCTGCTACTTTCCAGTGCTTCTTTGGCCAGCCCAAGCTCTTTTTTGGGATCATTTGACCAATAATCAAAATGTAGCCGTAATTACATAGCTGTTTCATTTCTGGGAAACACTAGAGTCATCCCAGGGCATTTCTGTTTAGCTAAGTAAGTTAACGGTCAAGCCATAAGAAGCAAAGGCCACTCACCGGATGCCCGCTTGGGGAGATATTAAGCATCAAGCGGAAACTTGCTCTGCCACATGCATGCTACCAGGGAGGAGTGGTTAGACTTTTTCGACAAATGTGGGAACAGGTATAACAGAAATGCTTTTACGAATTCTTAAATTAGATTTTAAACCATCAGGCTTCTAGCTAATGCTAGGAAATTACATAAACCTAAAAGAGCGAATTTGCACCACTCATAAAATCTAATCCAGGTGCAATCCTATGCAGATTTAGACAGAAAAAAAGTCCTACAACTGCCAGCATTCCCCAGCCAGCGCTGCTGGCTGGGGAATGCTAGGAGTTATAGGACTTTTTTCTGTTTAAATCTGCATAGGATTGCGCCCTAAGTCATGTGTTGTAATGACTGAGCAGAAGCAGGATAGATCTAGGTCAGTGTTCTCCAACCTTGGGTCCCCAGATGTTTTTGGCCTACAACTCCCAGCATGCCACAGCCAGCTATGCTGAGAACACTGATCAAGGTAGTACTCTGATGGGAGAAGCTCTTAAAGAGGCTCCATTAAGGTCTATTAGACTACTGAGCACTAGACATAGAGCCTTTTTGGCGGTGGCCCTGTATCTGTGGAATTCCCTCCTTAATAAGGAACACATGGCCCTTACGTTACTGACTTTTAAACTGACCTTGAATACATTTTTCTTTCAAGCTGTTTAAACTCATAGGTGTAATGCCTTATACAGTAATACCTTGGATTGCAAGTAACTTGGTTTGAGAGCGTTTTGCAAGACAAGCAAATTTTTAAATATTTATTTAAAATTTTTTTTTACTTGATATACAAACGACGTCTTGCAATACAAGTACTGTAGTACATCTTAAATTAAAAATCTCTGTACAAATTTTTTTAGGGGGGATTTCGTTTTGATATAAGAGTGTTTTGGATTACAAGCACGTTTCCGGAACGAATTATGCTCTCAATCCAAGGCATGGCTGTAATTGAGGCTTTTATTGGGAACTGATGAGTTTTGTGGTTGGTTTTTTTTTAATGTTTTATTTTGATGTGAGCTGCCTTGGGAGAGTTTACCATGAAAGGTGGCATATACATTCTTAAACAAATAAATGCCCGGAAGACTGCAGAAAATAATTAGATATTATTACACATGCCTAAAAGAAGATAATGGCCATATGTAACAGAACTGCTTGAGAAAGCCCAGTTGTGGAATCCTGATAGACAGTCTTGTAAACTAGAACTGGGGATGTATGAATCAAGAAAACACGACCCCATGAAAGTTCTCCGATTTCCACCTTGAAGCTCGTTCCGGTTCATGTCCGTATCAAAATAGTTTTGCTTTTGCTTTTCCCAAAAGGGGGGGGGGGAACCCCACACACCACAAAGTGTATTTTCATGTGCATTTTCTGTAATGTATGCATTTTTCTCCGACTGATTAAACTGTTTGTGCATATTTTTCAAATGTATCATTTTTCATGCGCATATTAAAAATATACACATTTTCAATGCATTTTTGTTGTTGCACGGATTGTATTGCAAGTTCAGAAATGTATGGATTCCGACCACAATTTACATTTGGGTCTGTGTTTGGTTCCAGGATGGGCGAATTGACTAAATTCCAGTCAAATATGAACTGAAAATGAATTTCTCATATATCCCTAACTAGAACTCAAACATTCCTTCCATTAACAGCTCAACACCCTTGCTAAAGAGAGAGCTGCGAAGGTAAAACATTTTATAAAAGACTAAACTCACCAGGCACAAAAATAGGTCATTTTAGAACTAGATGCCTGCCCAGGAAGGCATGAACAACCTCAGACTCACCAGAACTCATTCCAAAACTGCAGAGAAGTGGAACTGAGAATAAAGGTTTGGATCTATTTTTCTTGTTCTAAGCATCAATGTGCAAGTCAATGAGCTGTAACTGGATTAAACATTTCACTTCCATCAAGCTGCACATGTACACTGGCAGAGCAGAACAGCCATAATTTATATTCTCTCGACCTCAGAGTAAGCTGATTGGGGGGGACGACGACTTGTATATTCATATCCGAGAATGATTCACTTTCAGCATGCGTGTCAGACAGCTGTCACTCCATTTGCTATCTGAACAAAATCAGACAACTAATTCCACTATACGAACATGCTGTAAAGACATGGAGGGAAGAGAACCCCCTAGCAAAGGGCTACTGTGTAAAATGGTTACAGCAATGCTATTACAGAGGTCTTGGCTGACTTGTATATATATAGAGAGAGCCACTGTGGCATAGTGGTGAGAGTGTTGGACTGGGAATTGGGAGATCCGGGTTCTAGTCCCCGCTCAGCCATGACACTAACTGGGTGACGTTGGGCCAGTCGCTGACTCTCAGCCTAACCTACCTCACAGGGTTGTTGTGAGGATAAAATGGAGAGGAGAAGGAGGATTATGTAAGCCGCCTTGGGCTCCTTGCAGGAAAAAAGGCGGGGTACAAATGTAATAAATAAATAAATAAATAAATAAAATATATCACACACACACACACACACACCAGGGGAGGCTGGTGATTCCCATGTCAGTGTGGCTCCTTATCCACTACAGCTTTATTCTGAGCTTTATAGGAACTATCCATGGTGGTGAACCTATTTTGGGAATGGAGTACAGCACCATGGATAGCTGCTATAAGGGGTAAAGGAGGCAGGAACAGGCAAAGGGAACATCAGGGCCTGCTCCAGTTGGACTGTCCTCCACCCCCCTGGGAGATAAGAGAGGACAAAAGGCCACAGGGAAGCCAGTGTTTTTATGCATTGCTGTGAACCGCCCAGAGGGCTTCAGATATTGGGTGGTATAGAAATGAAATGAAATAAATATAAAGCTCAGAATAAAAGCTGCAATGGATAAAGAACCCTACTGGCACGGGAGTCATCAGTCTCCCCTGCACACACACACAAACACACAATTTTAGGGGGGGGGGGGAAACACACGAGGTTGCCACTGAAAACAGCAGCCGTGCATCAAGTCCTGACCTTCCTCCTCGGTAATGTGTGGTAAAGCTTACCACATGCCCTGATCATATCACGCTGTGTATTTCCTTGCTACCTTCAGCGGGAGCCAATGATGTAGAAAGCAGACGACATCATGGTGTGATGACATCCAAAGACAAGAGGAAAGCTGCGCAGCAAAACAGGGGCCGCTGGCCTGCTTGCCTCAACAATGGGGATGCATTTTCCTGGCCACCGATTCAAGTGAGGGTAAAGCACCAGGCTTTTTGTTTTGCTTTGCCCATGCTGATGTCACATAGCAAAATGTGACTGGCTACATGGTACCGTGATGTCATCATGTTCACAATATGATCGGTGTCAAAATCAATGTTATGAAGGAAAAGAAAGCTGATAAAGCTGCAGAGAAGGAGAATATGAGGGTCACGAGTGTGAACATCCCTGAACAAAAATAGACAGGGGCAGTTCAAACGGGCATTTAGGGGGGCATGTTGCACCCCCATGGGCTACTTCCTCATCAGATGTTCACACCTCTGTCCATTTGAGGCAGCCTTAATTGTGAATTATTATCCATTTAAATTTTAACCACAATAAAAACAATGCCCCTGCCCCCCAAAAATCCCACCCACTCAAGCTTGCATTAGCGTGGCACATTTGTAAGGATAAACGTTCTAAAGGTAGCAAAGAAGACTCAACATTTTCTTTGTTTAGGAAGAGCTAAAGACTTCTTGTGAGCAACCATTCTCAAACCTTCAGTGCATTTTTAAAAAATCAGAGTGCATATGGATGTAGTTCCTATTCTTTAATAGTCTTGCACCTTGTTATGGAGCAATGGTAGTGTACAAGACGAGGATGGGAACTTTAAAAAGAGGGGGAAGCACACATCTTTTGCTGTCTCTTGTACACCTGCATGAGCAAAGGAAAAGGAACTACAACAACAGAGGAAGAAAACATGAGAGGGAGAGAATGAGAGAGAGAGAGACAGAGACTCTATATCATTGCTCAGATGGTGCAGCCTTGCAAAGAAATAAATACAGGTATCCTGGAAACCTCATTCACAGCTCACTTTGTACGAGGTATTTATTTTCATTTATCTGTTGCACAAGAACAGAACTACCTAAATGTAATTTCTTTTATTATCCTGAATGTTTGAAGGGCCCCCACCCCCATCCCAGTAATCTTAACAATTTAAAAAAAAATTGGGTGGGATAATCAGAGGAACTGTACTTGGGTTGCTGAAGGTTATAACGTAATGTTCAGGTGATTTCATCCAATTTGAGCTTGAGCTATTCTGTTTGCAGGTATCTATGTGAGGTGTATGTGGGGGAAGCATGGAATATGTGATCTGAGACCAACTGGTACCTGGCAACATGAAATAAAAGTGTCCAGATGGAAATATATATATTGTATAATATCACTGGCTGCCATCATGTATAGTTTCATAAAGGGACCTCAGAAATGGGATAGACGTGGTTGGCAGACAAATGTTGCTAAGGATGTGTGCGGAGCTCGATTGGGGGGTGGAAGTCCGGCGAACTCGCTGGGCTCGACCCCCCTGAGCTCTGCTCGCCCTACTTTTTCCCAGGCTCGACTCATGTTCTTGCGAGCCAAGCCAGGGAAAGCAACTTCCGGGTTCTGGCGCTACATTGGTTACATAGAAAATGGCCAAATTTGGCTGTAATTTGCGCAAATTTGGCTGTTTTCTATGTAAACGTAGCTCCGGGGACCCAGAAGTCCGGCGAGCGCCTCAGCTAGCACTCGGCTCGGCTCGCGCAACAGGAGCGCTCAACTTGCACGCCACAAATCGAGTGTCGGATGCGTCGCCCATCCCGTAGGGATGTAACTGCTCGCCTCGAGCCGAGCAGGCCAAAATTGGCCCTGCTCATGCACGGTTCCGGAACGAATTATGCTTGCAATCCAAGGTATTACTGTATCCCACTTTTTCTTCATTTGACGGCTTACAATACAGATAACCAAAACCTTCATTTTTTGTTTTTAAATGAAAATATTAGATGCTAAGAAAGGATTAGTTTCTTTTCTGCAGATGGAAATCTTACATTACTAATCCTTTAGAACTTTTTGAGAGTGTCAACAAGTGTTCAGATAGGCGTGACTAGTCTAGAGATTATACAATTTGAAAAAAAAATCATCATAGGATAAGAGGATAGGGCTTTTTATTAGCAAATGGCTTTTTAAAAAAACCAACACACACACACCCCAACAAACAGGGATGCAAAGCAGAAGATAGGAAAGAAGCGGCACAGTTTTCATAATGATGTTAGCAGCCAAGTCCGCCAAAGATCGGGACCAGTGCTATTTAATGTTTTCAAGAGTGCAATCCTATGCATATTTAGACATTGTCCTATAGCTCCCAGCATTCCACAGCCAGCATGACTTTTTTTCCTGTCTAAACATGCATAGGATTGCACTCTAACTGATCTGCAGTCAGGGGTAGATGGTGTGGCGGTCACATTTGCAGATTATGCTAAATTATTCAGGATGGTGAAATGCCAAACAGACCATGAATGCCATCTATCTGAGGCCCAGGGGTGGAGTGGTAAATTCTGAAGTGCAGACACGCATCATGACAGTCCTCAAAGCCCTTCCCCACTGCTAATAAAAAAATAAAGTGCCAGCACTGCATCCCTGCGAGTCCTGGCTTCACTATGAGGCATCTAAGGGGAAGGCCTTTTTCAGACTCAAGGAAACACAGCCTAGGGGGGCAGCTAGCTAAGTCTGCAGTGAAAGCCATCGCTTATGCTGTTGTGGCTGAGTTAAGAAGCTTCCTGGTTACAGAAGCTTATTTATTTATTATATTTATATATTGACTCCCAGCTGAGCAGGAGCACAACAGGAGAGAGGCTCCAGCTGTTTTTGGGACTGTTTTTGGGACTGTGAAAAGGCAAGCAGGCTCCCAGAGAGCGAGCGAACAGAGCGAGCGCACAGGGAGAGCAAACAGGAGTTTGGCAGCGGAGTTCGGCGGGGGAGGTCAAGGGGAGGTCCCTAAAAAAAAAAAAAAAAAAAAAAAAATCTAGGAAGACAGAAACCGAGCACTATGGAAGGAAAGGACTCAGCAGTGGTGGTGACCTGCAAGGGGTGTGCAATGTTTGTTTTCCTGCCGGAGATCAACATGGCCTACACGTGCAACAAGTGCAAGCTGGTCACGCTGTTGGAAGAAAAGGTCAGAGGACTGGAGCAGCAAGTGTCAACCCTCAGGAGCATAAGAGAAAGCGAGGAGTTCTTAGACAGAACGGTGGATCTACAGCACCAAAGCACAGTACAGGAGCCAGAAGGGCAACGGCAGGATGAGGCGGAGTCGGAGACTGCAGAGGCAAGGGAAAATAACGCAGGGGGAACTCCCTGGAAAAGGGTGACTGTTAGGAGCAGAAGAACTACAAGACACTCTGCGCCTGTGGAAGCAGTGGAGCTATGGAACCGCTTCCATGTACTTGAGGACGAGAGCAGAGGACAGCCTGCAGAGGACGGATTACCGGGCACCCAACGTGACAGCGAGCAAGAGGCTGAGGGTCAGTCAAGTGGAGGCAATCAAACCAAGGCCTACAGCAAGAGGAAGAGAAGAGTACTCGTAGTGGGAGACTCCCTCCTGCGGGGGATCGAAGCCAAAGTATGTCGCGAAGACCCATGGACTCGCCAGGTGTGCTGTCTCCCTGGGGCACGGATTAAGGATGTGACAGAGCAGCTGCCGAGGCTCATGCAGCCCACCGACACATACCCCTTTCTTCTCTTCCACGTGGGTACAAATGATACTGCCAAGCGGAGTTACAAAGAAATCACGGCAGACTTTGAAGAGCTGGGAAGGGAACTCAAGAACTTTGGGGCCCAGATAGTTTTCTCATCCATCCTTCCAGTACTTGGAAGAGGCATAGAAAGGGAAAGAAAAATACTCCGAGTGAATGACTGGCTACGAAGGTGGAGCCGACGTGAGGGATTTGGATTCTGGGACCACGGGCTACACTTCCTGGAAGATGGACTGCTGGCAAAGGATGGGTTGCACCTCACAAGGACTGGGAAGAATGTGTTTGGACACAGCATGAGGAACTTAATCAGGAGGGCTTTAAACTGAATCCAACAGGGGAGGGAGACATAAACTCGGGGGTACCAATGGAAGAAGGCCTCTTTGCCACAATGGAGAGAACAGCTCCAGCGGTGCCCATTGATAGTCTACCACAAAATGTAGGGGGAAAGTCGGACTGTAAAGCACATAGTCTTCAATGTCTCTATACTAATGCCCAGAGTATGGGCAACAAACAAGACGAACTTGAACTCTTGATACATGAGGGCAAGTACGACTTGATAGGGATAACTGAAACCTGGTGGGATGACTCCCATGACTGGAATACAGCAATTGAAGGGTATAACTTGTTCAAAAGGAACAGAAGCAACAGAAAGGGAGGTGGAGTTGCACTGTATGTTAAAAATACGTATCTCTGCACAGAGATACAGGAAGAGGAGCTTGGCAGCCCCATTGAGAGCATCTGGGTTAAAATAAAGGGGGCAAAGAATAAAGCGAACATGGCGGTTGGAGTCTACTACCGACCACCCAATCAAGGAGAAGACGAGGATGGAACTTTTGAAAAACAAATTGCCAGTGTTTCAAGGAGGCACGATGTGGTAGTAATGGGAGACTTCAATTTCCCTGATATCTGTTGGGAGACTTATTCAGCCAAACATGGCCCCTCCAAGAAATTCCTGAGCTGTGCTGCTGATAACTTCCTCCTACAGAAAGTGGAGGAAGGAACTAGAGGATCGGCTATCCTTGACCTGATTCTAACCAACAGAGACGAGTTAGTGGATAAAGTGGCAGTTTCGGGAACTCTGGGGGAAAGTGACCATGTTATACTTGAGTTCTTGATTCTAACAGAAGCAAAAGCTGAGTGTAGCCAAACACGTACCCTGGATTTTAGGAACGCCAATTTTAACAAACTCAGAACAATGATTAGTAAGATCCCATGGCAAATGACTCTCACGAGAAAGGGAGCCCAGGAGGGGTGGGAGTTTTTAAAAAGGAAATTTTAAAGGCACAATTGCAAACAATTCCCACAAGGAAAAAAGGCAGAGGGCAACAGAAGAAGCCAATGTGGCTTCACAATAAACTCAAAGATGACCTGAAAACAAAAAAGGACACGTATAGGAAGTGGAAGGAAGGACAGGCTACAGGGGAAGAGTACAGGCAGGTAGCACAGAACTGCAGGAATAGTGTCAGGAAGGCTAAAGCTGAGAATGAGCTAAGGTTAGCGAGGAATGCTAAAAGCAACAAAAAAGCTTTCTTCAGATACATGCACAGTAAAAGACAGAAGAAAGAACTGGTGGTTCAACTACGCAATGAGGATGGCAAATTGATAACAGAAGACAAAGAAAAGGCAGAAGTGTTCAATTCCTACTTCGGCTCGGTCTTCTCCCAAAAGAGGGTCTATGACCCCCCTGGCAAACCTGAAATGCAGACTGAAGGGGCAGAATTGCAGCTTGAGATTGATAGGCAAATGGTCAAGGAGCACCTGATTACTCTGAACGAGTTTAAATCTCCAGGGCCTGATGAGCTGCATCCTAGAGTAATAAAGGAACTGGCAGAAGAACTCTCAGAACCACTGTCTATTATCTTTGAGAAATCATGGAGGACAGGTGAAGTGCCAGACGACTGGAGGAGGGCAAATGTTGTTCCCATCTTCAAAAAGGGCAAGAAGGAGGAACCTGGGAACTATAGGCCAGTCAGTCTGACATCAATCCCCGGGAAGATTTTTGAGCAGATTATAAAGAAGTCAGTCTGCAAGCACCTTGAAAACAATGCAGTGATTACTAGAAGCCAGCATGGATTGTCAAGAACAAATCCTGTCAGACTAATCTGATCTCATTTTTTGATCGGGTAACCTCCCTTGTGGACTGTGGGAATGCTGTGGACATTATATACCTGGACTTCAGCAAAGCTTTCGACAAAGTGCCTCATGATATCCTGATTAGTAAGCTAGCTAAGAGTGGGCTAGATGGAACAACTATCAGGTGGATCCACAATTGGCTACAGAATCGGACTCAAAGAGTGCTTATCAATGGTTCCTTCTCAAACTGGGGAGAGGTAACGAGCGGGGTACCACAGGGCTCGGTCCTGGGCCCGGTGCTCTTCAACATTTTTATTAATGACTTGGATGAGGAGGTACAGGGAATGCTTATCAAATTTGCAGATGACACAAAGTTGGGTGGAACAGCTAATACTCTGGAAGACAGAAACAAAATTCAAAGTGACCTCGATAGGCTGGAGCGCTGGGCCGAAAACAACAGAATGAAATTTAACAGGGATAAATGCCAAGTGCTGCACCTAGGGAGAGGAAACCAAATGCAGAGTTACAGAATGGGGGACACTTGGCTCAACAATACTACAAGTGAGAAGGATCTTGGAATTGTGGTAGATCACAAACTGAATATGAGCCAGCAATGCGACGTGGCTGCAAAGAAGGCAAATGCAATTTTGGGCTGTATTAATAGAAGTATAGCTTCCAAATCGCGGGAAGTGATAATTCCCCTTTACTCGGCACTGGTTAGGCCTCATCTTGAGTACTGTGTCCAGTTCTGGGCACCTCATTTTAACAAGGACATAGACAAACTGGAGAGGGTTCAGAGGAGGGCAACAAGGATGATAAAGGGACTGGAAACAAGGCCCTATGAGGAGAGACTGAAAGAACTGGGCATGTTTAGCCTTCAGAAGAGGAGACTGAGGGGAGATATGATCGCACTCTTCCAGTATTTGAAGGGATGTCACACAGAGGAGGGCAAAGATCTCTTCTCGTTCATCCCAGTTTGCAGGACACGGAATAATGGGCTCAAGTTACAGGAACCTAGATTCCACCTAAACATCAGGAAAAATTTCCTGACTGTCAGAGCAATAAGACAATGGAATCAACTACCTAGGGAGGTGGTGGGCTCTCCCAGTCTGGAGGCATTCAAGGTGCGGCTGGACAGACATCTGTCAGAGATGCTTTGACCTGGATTCCTGCACTGAGCAGGGGGTTGGACTCGATGGCCTTGTAGCCCCTTCCAACTCTACTTTTCTATGATTCTATGATTCTATACCCGGCCTTTTTTTCCTGCAAGGAACCCAAGGCGGCTTACATAATCCTCCTCCTTCTCCTCTACATTTTATCCTCACAACAACCCTGTGAGGTAGGTTAGGCTGGGAGTCAGTGACTGGCTCAAAGTCACCCAGTGAGTTTCATGGCCGAGCATGGACTAGAACCCGGATCTCCCGAGTCCCAGTCCAACACTCTCCCCACTACGCCACACTGGCTCTGTGCAGCTTGGAGGCTGCAGCTTCTTTCCCCCACAAGGCTTAGGAGGATCACTGGGGTTGTCCATCAGTCTCTGGAGCCATAGCTGTCCCCTTGGAGAGTGTAGGTTAGATTTATTGAGCTGAGATTAGTATTCAGGAGCTAGACAAATGTGTGAGATTTTAAAACCCATTTAACAGAGTCAAGCCAACATTATGAGTCCATTTAGCATGTTCAAGAACAGATATCGCCGCCACCCCACTCTCAAGAGTTCTCTAACAATACACATAATTAGAAAACTGTTTCTGAATCAAGCAGAGGGGAATTCATACATCACTATCAGCATCAATGTATCCTGAATAATTACTAAAAGTGTGTATGGGCACAGAGGGTAGTAAAATGTTTTGTGGGCTAGTCATCATTGCAGGCTTATCTTCAAGCTAGTAATTATTGTGGACTTATCGTCAAGATGAGCGTAACTAATGACAAAGACAGCGATGCATACTGGGATAAAAACATCAACAACCTATCTCCATATGTACAGAACCGATGGGTCTAACAGACTGTAATTCTCCCGGAGCTTGAGGTCATAGTAAAAAGCTCACCAAAACTGTCACCTCAGTGTTCTGTGACAGTAAACACCCCGCCCCCAACAAATTCAGCGTTCTGATATGTCTTCTCCTTTGCCTCTGTAGTTCCAAACCTTTCATTCTATTCAAGCTTCGCACAGAATGGTATGAATAGGCAAAAGAAAGACCTTTAAGGGTATTATGTCGCAGTCAAATTTAGCGGAAATGAGGGTAGGGATATTTCAAGAAATAATTAAAGGACCTCCATACTCACGGGGGTCCTTCAACGCCCCCTCCTCTCCTCTCATGGATACACGCACCATGCAAGCGGAAAAAGGAAGCTTTTAGGTCAATCTCCAGTCAGATCTCTTTTCACGGGGAGCCAATTTTATTCTCTTTTTATGCCAATCAGTCTCTAATGGGAGGAAGAGTATGAAATAATTCCGGAAGGCTAAAGTGGTACTATGGGGAGACCATGGTTATATTGGCAATTAAAGGTTCCCCCAGGAGGTTAATTAAGCACATTAAGAGCCAAACATTTCACAAAATGTTTTTCACAAGTGTCATAAAAGAAACTCTTCGCCTTCAGACAACTTAGTGCTGAACTGTCAACAGCCTGTTTGTTTTTGTTATTGAGAAACATGCTGCCAAATAGGCAAATATTAATGTGTTCTAAGTGTTGGGGTTGGGGGAGGTCAATCTGGGCCTCTAATCTTTGCACCCGCCAGCCCATAATTTGGCTTCTACTAGCCTTGAAGATCCTGAAGCAGTAATATATTAAATCATTCCCCGTGATTATTCTATGTTCAAACAGCCTGTGACAGTAGGATTTTGTTTTCATCTCCATCTTATTAGAACAACATAGCAGGTACCAGATCCCTCATTAGCAATATGTGAATCAGTCTGGCTCAGAAAGCTAAAGCCTACATGGAATAAATCGGCAACTAAATTACTAATAGCTTTGTAACTCTTTCCCCAATTTAAAATAGCTTCCATTTTCATTTTATTTTAAGGGGTGTTCCCAGGAAATATTTGGTCTGCCGTGTTTCATTGATATTACCAAGGTCCAAAGGGCACTAAAACACATATAGACCCTAAAAGTTCTCTTTAGTGTACATGCTTCTGTGGCAAATGAGTTTCAGTTGGCTGCTCTTCCTCAGCATTGAAAATTAAAAACGTTGCCTTCAAACCAAGGTGGGGCAGATCTACATGATTACTGAGTGGTTGCTTCTGATGTAACACCAAATCATGGTTTGGCACAATGCAAATCAGCACTATGCTCACAACCTTCCTCCTCCCCTCATGCATTCTGATTTCCTCCCGCTCATCCAATTTAGCAGCAAACCATATTGTAATGAGATCTGGAGTCAGCCTAAATGAACATCCAGCGATCCCTATAGTCTAATGCAATGGTAGGCAACCTTTTTGGGCCGTGGGATCTTTTGGCAATTTGAGAAACTGTCCTGGGCACCACCACAAACTGGCTGCTTTGGGAGGTATGGCAAAGGATGAATAAACTGCCCCAAAGACTGAGTACAAAGTAGAGGTGGGGTCTGAGTTCTAACACACTAAACAATTGATTCAAGCTCACAGTTTTCAGCACCAACAGAAACCAATTTCAAAGTAATCCCAGCTGCCGGTAAGAAAATGTGCTATTTAAAAAAATAAAAATAAAAAATAAGTGTGCAGGGTACCAAGAACTGTGTCCAGGAGCACATTGGTGCCCATAGGCCCCGTGTTGCCTACCCCTTCTGTAATGGATAACTGTACAGATGTGTGAGGAGCTCGATTCGGGGCTGGAAGTCTGGCTCGACCCCCCCCCCCCCGAACTCTGCTCGCCCTACCTGCTTCTCTGGCTCAACTCACTCATGAGCCAAGCCAGGGAAGCGACTTCCGGGTTTCCGGCGCTACGTTGTTTACGTAGAAAATGGCATAAGATACATTCAAAATGGCTGCGATTTGCGCAAGTTACGCAAATCACGTCCGCTTTTAACATATCTTGTGCCATCGTAGCGCCGGGAACCTGGAAGTCCGGCGAGCACCTCAGCTGGCGCTCGATTTCGGCCCGGCTCGTCAGGCGCAGCAGCAGTGCTCGCCGCAAGTCGGGTAGTGGGTGGATCACCCACCCCTGGCTGACTGTAAAAGATTCGGGATTAGCAGGAGGCCAGAACTGGATGAACAAGTTCAGCCTCACAGATCCACACTGTGTTAGGCAAACAGCTCTCAAAACGGTTCTTAATAGCTAGCAACTATCTGAAAGGTTAATCTCTCCCCTACCTTCTCCCTCTACTCCTACGGAATGTGCTAAGTGAGCATCTGCAAAAATGCAGAGTTGGACTGGAAAGCTGGGATGGGAGAACCGGGGACGCTCGAGCTTGCTGAAATCCTCAGAACTTTACTGTAAAGCTCGATTTGACTCTCTCTCTCTCTCATTTGCAACCTGTATTTTGGTTTGCTCGAATAGGAAAAGTGCAGTGTAAACTGTGAGTTTTTAAAGTTGTGCATTTTTCAAAAGTTTTGTTTCTAAAGTTGTGCATTTTCACAAGTTGTGCATTTTAAAAAGTGCACATTTTGCAAATGTGAATGAAAGTAGGAGAATTTGCAAACATTTTCAGAGAACATACACTACCTTTCGTGTTTGAGGTTGCGCATGGGGCATTTTCGAGTGATCTGTGAACTGAAATGAAATTCTCATACATCCCCACAAAGAGACACACTGAGAGAGCAGAGTTGCTCTGTACAAGAATTCTATAGCATTAGTGGTTCCCCTAGAAATCTGACGGGGTAGTAATGTCTGTTGGAGCAGGTTTATTTAAGCTGTAAGGTTCCACATAGAATCATAGAATCATAGAAAAGTAGAGTTGGAAGGGGCCTACAAGGCCATCGAGTCCAACCCCCTGCTCAATGCAGGAATCTAGGTCAAAGCATCTCTGACAGATGTCTGTCCAGCTGCACCTTGAATGCCTCCAGAGTGGGAGAGCCCACGACCTCCCTAGGTAGTTGATTCCATTGTCTTATTGCTCTGACAGTCAGGAAATTTTTCCTGATGTTTAGGTGGAATCTAGGTTCCTGTAACTTGAGCCCATTATTCCGTGTCCTGCAAACTGGGATGAACAAGAAGAGATCTTTGCCCTCCTCTGTGTGACATCCCTTCAAATACTGGAAGAGTGCGATCATATCTCCCCTCAGTCTCCTCTTCTGAAGGCTAAACATGCCCAGTTCTTTCAGTCTCTCCTCATAGGGCCTTGTTTCCAGTCCTAAACCATATATCACAAAAATGCCATCAGCCTGACTGGAAGGAAACCGAGCTTAGGGTAAAATGCTTCCACCGCTAGAGTTATCAGTGCTTGGAGAATTGGGGTGCAATCTTGTAACAATATTTTGCCATTACATCCAAACCGGACAAACTATGATTTGTGCAAACCATAGTTTGCTGACAAACAAGGATTGCAAACCCAGTATAGATCATGGCTTGCAGTCATGGTTTATGGGCAAATGATAGTTTGCCCAGTTTGGATGTAATAGAAAACTATCATCTGTCACTAAATCAAAAATAAAGGAAGGAATCATATTGCATAAGGGAAGGAAGGACTCCAGATTGGAGGGGCAGAGAAGGGAGCACACAAGCATACAGCCTATTCATGTACCACCAGGTGATGGGGTTCTGGTAAAAAAAGTAAACCCAGTGGCCCTGCAAGGTTGTCCTGCCCACCAATTTTACAACACCCCCCCCACTGCATCTTACCTCAAGAAAATGTTCCGCCTGCTGTTCACGATCCAGTTTTCTAGAAGTTGTGGTTATGAGACCTGTACAAAAGAGCAGAAGGATTTTCAGTAACTGCGGGAAGAGAATAGGTCTCATGCTGCATTTAATTACATGCACTCAGATCCAACCATCCAATACGGACTACATTAGCAACTAGTTGCTCCAACTTAGCCCCAGAGGATCAAGCCATCCACTCAACATACTTGCAAAACCTGTGACCACCAAAGCTGAACAATGCACACCAGCCATGTATTATAACCTGCCAGGTGCTTCTTATTCTGGCCTGGTTCACATGTAATGCCAAAACCACCGATTAACATGACATGCATGAGTCTTGGCTTCCTGCGCTTCCGTCCTTCTCCCGCCACCCCTCTCCAGTGCAGCTGCGAGGAGATCAGAAGCTTTTGCTTCTGTTTTCAAATAACTGCTGTTACTTGTTATGTTTATATCGAGAAGTGTGGTTAATATATTAACTATGGCTTAGGGAAACAAGCCAGGATCATCAACCACAGTGTGAAGCTGGCTTGTTCCCCTAAACTATATTTTGCACCAAAACCAGGTTGCTCACCTGTGACTGGTTCTTTGGCAGTCGCGGAACTGCCAAAGTCCGCGACTTTGCATGTCATATACGGGGTTTCGGAAGGGCCATGAAAAGGCCAATAAAGCACTGGCTATAATACATGGTTGCAAGCTGTTGGCACAGGTTTTACATGGGATAACGGGGCAGAGAGCAGCTGAAGTATGACTACTGAGTCCAGGTAGTGAAACAGCAAAAGCCTCCAATTTCTTTGCCCCCCCCCCCGGGCTGCAGTGATGGAGAAGAGGGCGGAATGGCATAGAAGACCAAGGCTCACTGCTGCTCATTTATGTAGCTTTAAACTATGGGTTCATGTAATGTGTGAGTGCTGCTTCTCTCCCGCCTCTCTATTTCCCCTCTCTCTCACACACAACATGTACAGTCTAAGGCAGGCAGCAATGCTAAGAAAGGGAGGCTGCACCCCCTGCCTCCCTAGGATTAACATCACAGCAAGGGGGAGACCAGCCTGACCCCACACATCCAGACAAAGAAGGAACAGCTATAGGGAACTTGTTTTTTCCCTTCCCTGCTAGGGAAAAAGAAAAGAAAAGGGGGGAGGGGAAATCTATAAGAATCCTGTAACTAAGAACTGGTGCCTGAGTTTTGCTTTCTTCCTCCTCCCTCCCAATTCCTTTTCCTTCTGTGACATGTCTTTTAAGCCTGAGGGCAGGGGCTGTGTAGTATTAACCTTTGTAAGCCACTCTGGGAGCCTTTTTTTGGCTGAAGAGCGGGGTAAAAAGGCTGTAAATAAATAAATAAATAAATAAATAAAGATTTGCTATGGCTTATCAGCTATAAATTGTGCAGGCCTGCCCTAAACAATGCCGCCGTCTATGCTCTGCCCCTCTCCTCCCTACTCCTCAAGAAGAACCAGCGCTTGCTGAATTTTCGTCCTAAGGTATCTGTGATCATTTCATCTTCACTCTTACTTATTTTCGGAAAGGCTCCTCAGAATTTGTTTTTTATGAACCCAGTCCAGTGTTAGCACAGGTGCAGTACCTGCACATGGAGGTTAAGATACCCATATGGCTATATGTGGGATTCCTCTATCTATACCTGGCAATAAACTTAATGCTTTATTTCATTTGGGGGGGGGCGGTTCAACCCCGCCACGGATATCTTTGAAAAGGGTGCAACTTCCAATTAAAGGAGGTTGGTTTGGCTTTCCAGATTTTGCTTTATATCATTGGAACTATTTGTTTATCAGTAGTAATTTTTGTTGTGCCTTCAGTATGTCAGACAGAGACCAGCCATGCCGGAGTGTGTTTGGGGTGGGGCCTGGCTAAGTGCAGCCTGGCCCAGCTGGGCAGCCTGACCAATCAGCACCTGCTCAAAAGGCTCAGATGCTGGAAGCAATTGTTTGTTACTACAGCTACAGCCAGACGCTCCTGTCCTGACATTCCCGACCTCAGACTTCTGCACCTTTGAACCTTGGGACGACCTTGACCACGACTTTGCCTGATCCCGAACTGGTTTAGTACGTTTGCTCTATTTTGGAATGATATATTTTGACTTCGACCCTCAGACTGTGATAACGACTACGGCTTATCTTGGAACTGGACGGATTTATGACAATTTTGGTCTTTTCCACTTAGATTAGATTTTTCCACCTTGGTCAGTGTTGGAATCATCCTGCCTGGGACTGTGGCTCACGCTGGCTCAGCTTGTCTCAATGTGGAAAGCTAAGCAGGGTCAGGCCTGGTTATTACTTGGTTGGGAGACCCCTCCTCTAGTTTCCTGCATTGAGCAGGGGGTTGGACTCGATGGCCTTGTAGGCTCCTTCCAACTCTATGATCTTGTAAACTGCCCAGAGAGCTTCGGCTATTGGGTGGTATAAAAATGTATTAAATAAATAAAGGATCCTATGATTAGGTTCTAGGCACATGAACATGGATAGGGTTCTGCCCACAGTTACAGCTGTTAGAGAGGTGTGGTGTACGTGTATAGTATCATGTCAATTACATTTTGATCCCTTTTCCCATGCTAAATTGACCATATGAGGAAATTCAGTTTTAAAAATTGGTAAGAAAATGTTTTTGTGGCGGACTTGGACGGATAAGTTTATTTATTTATTTATTATATTTATGAATCGCCCATCTGGCCAGACATCCAGCCACTCTGAGCGATGTACAGTCCAATAAAATACAAGGGGGGGGGGAACACACACACACACACACACACAGTATAAAACACAATTAAAAACAGTACAAAACTTAAAAATCCTAACCCACCCCATATTCCCGCTTGAAAAGCCACGTTTTTAATGCCCGTCGGAAGCTAATCAAGGAAGGGGCATGGCGGAGGTCACTGGGGAGGGAGTTTCATAAATTGGGGTCTGCCACAGAAAAGGCCCTCCTCCTAATCCCCACCAGCCTGGTTTCTCTGGCTGAAGGGACAAGGAGAAGGCCTTCCGTGGCAGATCTTGTTGAGCGGCCTACTTGATGTTCAAGTTGATTTTCACCTTGGATCAATTAGTGAGGGCTGATGATGAGTTTTTGCCATTTTTAGCTTTGTATGCCAGATACGATTTGCCTGCTATGGCTGAATGGCAATACTTGCAATTGCAATATTTGTTAGAACCTAGGTTTGGCCCTGCAGCTTTAGCTTCAGAGTCTCCTTTGCTATTGGAAGTACTTACAGAGGCTGACCAGATATATCAACTCATTATCCATGTTTAAAAATACTTATTATTGGTGAATAAATATGATATACAGGGTCTTAAGCTGGGAACTGGACTGTCCTATTTTGCCTAATCAATGGATTGCTGCATTAGTGTCTGTATCTGAATCATCAATGGATCTTAGGTTACGTCTTATTCAGCAAAAACTCTTGTTCCATGTCTATTGGATGCCACAACATCTCTTTAATAAGAGGTTTGTCTAAGTCAGTCAGTTAACTGCTGGCGGTGTAACACATCTAATGCTTCTTTTAATTATATGTTTTGGCAATGTCGAGTAGTTGCCTCTTTTTGGAAACAAGTTCTAATACAGATAAAATTTGTACTGGAACACTCTTTAATATTTACTGATGCACATGTCCTCTTAAATTATCTACCTGCTTCCTGGAAGTTAACACATGGTCAACATAAATGGATTGTCCGTGTCCTTTTGACAGCTAAAAAGACTGATATTACAGCATTGGAAGGATAAATGCTCCCCTTCTATTATGCACTGGACTGAGGACCTAACAGCACTTCCAACATTTGAACGGGTGGTATATAGACGCCACTCACAAATGAATACATATATATATATATATTTGGTCTGCCTTTGTTGAAGTTTATGTACGTGTGTGTGTGTTTGTGTGTAGAAAGGTTTATTTTTCATACACACACACACACTTCACATGTATTAATTGAAATTGATATATCCAAATTTATATACAGTAATACCTTAGATTACGAGCATAATTCGTTCCAGAACCATGCTCGTAATCCAAAACACTCGTATATCAAAGCGAGTTTCCTCATAAGAAATAATGGAAACTCAGCAGGGAGCCGCGCCGCGCCTCTACGGGGTTCCCTGCCAGAGAGCCGGCTTGCTTTGCCTTTAGACAGAGTATCTCAAAGCAGCTAATGAAAATTTCAGAGAGAGAGAGAGAGAGAGAAGGGGGAGAGAAGGAGATGTGGAGGATCAACAACCTGCAGAGTGAGCGGCGGCTCCCTGCCCTTAGGCCAGTGTTTCTCAACCTTGGGTCCCCAGATGTTTTTGGCCTACAACTCCCAGCATGCCCCAGCCAGCTATGCTGGCTGGGGCATGCTGGGAGTTGTAGGCCAAAAACATCTGGGGACCCAAGGTTGAGAAACACTGCCTTAGGCAAATCAGTGGGAGGAGGAGGCTGAGCGAGGTGACGGCAGAGCGTGTGGCTCGTGTTGTGAGACTTGCTCATCTTTCAAATTTAAATTTATGCTAAAATTTCGCTCGTTTTACGAGAAGCTCGCATACTGGGTTACCCGCAATCCGAGGTATTACTGTAGTTACATTTGTTGTTTCTTCCCGCCTTCTTTTTTATGGTTACGCTTTGTTGAAATTTACAATAAATAAAAATAAATAGAGAGAGATGTCTACATGGCTCAGTAAGACCCCATTGCCCTGTCCTGCACACTTAAGGGAATAACTTGCATGGAACAGAGGCAGTTGGCTGAGTTGGGATCTTATAACATCTGCACATCCCTACGATATGTATAAACTGCCTGTGGTCCCTTGCAAGAAGAAATAAAAAGTCAGGATATAAGTGTAATAATAGAAAAATAATTACAATGGGAATTAAGTTCAGCTAACCTAGTATGGATCTAATCCTGTGCAAAAGTGGCAGGAATATGTGAGAACTGCTTCCACTGAAAAGCATCAAGCCTGTGAAGAGACTGGGTGATGGGAACATCATGCTTAATCTGTGATGGCTGATTCACAAGTGTTGCTTGATACTACAACCAATGCATGTGTGAATCAGAATTTACTTAGAATGGACAAGCTACCCTTTAGCCCTCTTGCCTTAAGAGATAGGTTTCCAACTGTGACATTGTGCTGATAAAGCTAAATTGCCCAATGTAGACTGTGTCCTGTCTCATTAATGAGGATTGGATTAGATAGCTTTCCGTTTCTTCCCTGGCAGACATAATGATGATTGTATACAAACTCAAATTGCTTATTCAGCTAAAACGAAATTCATACATTAATTTATTTCTGAGTTCTAAACCCACCCAGCCCTCTCCCTGGTAAAACCATTAGGAATTGAATTTTGTTCCCCTTTATTCTTAGTTAAGGAAGGCTCATTATCAAAACTGGGGGGGAAAGCTCTTGTCTAGGTGAATACAATACATCAGAAGGTGTGTGTGTGTCTGTGGTTAACACTGCATGGAAGCATCTCTTGTCTTCCTGACAACAGGCACAAGAGAAGGGATCACAATAATAAGGGACTATTTTATTACTCACCGTGAATAGGATGTATTTTAAACACTAGCATCACATTCATCTAGCTAGCACAGTAAATTAGAAATTGACGTAATGAAACAGAGATGTTAAAAAAATATCATAGAAGATAAGTTAAATGTGACTGTGGGTGTAAATAAACATATCATTTGATATAATTACTCTTGTAAGCCTTGCATTTGAAAGGCTATGCATTCTTATTTATTTATTTATTACATTTGTTAATCGCCCATCTGGCCAGTCACCCGGGGAATTATTCCCACTTATTCTTAGTGGGAATAAAGGGAAATATGTATCATCATCATCATCATCATCATCATCATCATCATCATCATCTCAAATGTGCAATTATTTTAAAAGTTGCTGCATTTCTGTATTCCTCCCCTCACTTTTTCCTTTTTTTTACAAGAGAATGAGGGTGAAATGACCTCTCTCTTTAGATAAGCTGAAAGAAACAGCTCCTTGCTAAAAGGTGGAAATATTAAATGCTCTCTATTGAGGGTCTTTGTTTTCAAATGAACTGCTAAGCTAGTTTTTCCTCTACATTCCATTTATTTCTCCCACACATTCCTTTCCATAAGATATAACAATGTTGGCTTCCCTGCTAAAATCATCATATATACTAATTGCAAACTCAGATGCGGAGTTATGATGGCTATGTAGGCAAAATAGGGCTGAGAAAGAGGAGGGAGGTATCAGTACGCTTGGGTAAACTCCAAGGTTTGCAGAAGTAGAAACATATTTAGGGGAGGAACCTGTAAGGGGATGAAAAAACTACACCAGACCAATCAGGACTGAGCATGCTCACAGGCCACAAAACGCTGAATGTCCAGGGAGCAGTAAAAACAGGAAACTGATGGAAGGGAAATAGAGTGTCCTGAAAGAAGACATGGCTGGCTGGAACACTGAACAAAAGCACAAAACACTGGTACAGGTCCCACTTGTATTCCCTCTACCATGAAATTCAGGTGGAAGCAAAATGGGGCCACCCCAAAATGAGATAATGGTTTCTACGTACTCCGGGGGCTACCTAGGTACGCAGAAGTATATACTTTTTTTGTTTGTAATAGCCTGACAAGAACCTTTGCTCTGCAGTTCTAGAAGTTATGGAATACTGATGGCAGTGTGTCAAGGTGTGTGTGTCAATAGGCTCCAAACTTATACACCTAGGATCTCTGAGAAATTTGTTTCAGTTCATTTTTGATTAGGATTTATCCAATTCAGTTAATCCTTCTGGACCGAACACGGACTCAGACGCAATCTGTACATTTCGGAGGTTGCAATGTATTTCGCAGACAAAAAAAATAAAATGCGTTCAACGACATGCACACATTTGAAAGATGTGCATGAAAAAAGCGTACTTTTAAAAAATGTGCACAAATATGCTTTAACCAATGGGAGTAGAATGCGTACATTTCGAAGATGCGTACACTTGATGCATACATTTGAAAAATATGCATGAAAATGCAAACAGGTTTTCATTTGAAAAGAAAAACAATGCTCACAATCTGATACAGACTTGAGTTGGAAAAAGCTTCAAGATGGAATTCAGAGAACTTCGGTGAACTTGGGTTTTGCTGATTCCCACATCATTTCTCAAACTGTGGGCTGGGATCCACCAGTGGGTCTTAGTCCACTTCCAGCTGGGTCTCAGTGCTTCTGACTGCCCAGTGCCCCTTTGCTTGACCGCCCTATACAATGGTTGCACAGCAGGTGTGGCAGTGGAGAGTTGGTTAGAGAGCAAGGCTAATATTTTTTTTAACCAGAACACAAGGGGAAGGCACCAATGTGTAAAAAGAACGAAAGAGGAAAAAATATGTACCTTCATCAGGGGCCAAAAGTTTTTCCAAGTGCTGCTTGAACAAATTTCTTCAGCTATTCTCATGAGTATGGTATTTTTCTTCTCTTTTGTTTTTTTAATATATTTTTAACAATAATATTTTTTTAAAATTGGGAAGAGGAAGGGGATAAGAGAGGGAAACTGGTATAGGAGAAAGCAAATGTAAACACAGCAGGAAGGAGGGTTGAAAGAAACTGGCAGTTGGGTACAAGTTAAGTGTGAAAGGGGAAGGGGAGAAAAAGATCTCTGGAGATGAGTAAGAATACAGTGAAGCATGTGGCGGGGAGGCAGAATTATATATTCTCAATGTAGAGCCTGGAACAGCCAATTCTGCCTGAAATGGGATGGCTGAGTAATGATACCACAACAGTCAGTAATTCACTTGAGGAAAGCTAAAGTGTGTGACTCCTTGCTACAAGGAAATAGCTGTGGCAAAAAAAGAGGGCACTCGAGGTCTCTGACAAAAAATTCTCGGTATCCTCTCCAAACTACAATCCCCAGGATTCTTGGGGGAAAGCGTGACAGTTAAAGTGTATAAAATCAATTTAAAAATTATAGTATGGAAAGGGCGAGAGACCGTGGAATTTTTGTATTCTAAATCATTGCCTGTGGTTAGCTGCAGTTATTGCAGTGTGGGTGAGCTCTTGCCTGTGCTGATTTGGATTTGGTCTGTTCCAGTGATTGTTTAATGTACCTTCTGAGAGTTGAACAGGGCATACATTATCTTATTTACAAATTTTGTAGCACACAACCAGCAACAACTGAACTGCCAGCAAAGGCTAAAGATATATTTTGTTCCTCCCCAAAGAACACTAAAAATAAAACGACACCAGCTCTTCATTTTTCTAATGCAACAAAGTGCCTTGTGCTGAATACATTAAGATAGCATATAAATCAAACATCACTGTATAATTGCATATCCCAGATGTACTGTATGTAGCAGAAGGCCTAGTTATGCTTCTCATACTGCACTGGAGAGGTAACAGTGGCTGAGGGCGCAATCCAATGGGGCTGCCTGTAACCTGGAGGATTACGGGCATGCCACGGAGAGCAGGAGGAGTGTGGAGGCAAAGGTCGCCTACGCGCTCCTGCCACACTGCAAAGCAGCTAGATAGCCGGTTTCAACCATCTCATTGTAGCACTTCAGAGGGGGAGGGAAGGAGGCTGAGCCACTGCCAAGATACATCCTATCTTGGTGGCGGTGGTCTCCTCCCCTCCCTGCCCCCTCCCCCTGACCCCCTTCTCCAAGGTCTCATAGAAGTAGTCGGCGTGGTTCTTTCCACACTGGCTGCAAGCAGGGTAGGTGGATCCGAGATCAGACCCCCAGATCCGAGGTCGGAACTCTTTTACGACCTCAGATCTGGGAATATGAATGATTGTATGGCCCTCTAGATGCTGTCTAGGGGCCATAGGATCGCTCTATAAGTGACTAAGGAACGAAACTCTGCCTTGGGTGGTGGTGAGTTGTCCAAGATAGACTGGGACTAAAGGTTAGGGTCTAAGGTTGTGGGAGATAAAGACAGTCATCCATGCACCACAAGGAGAGGGGAGCAGCAAGGTTTGTGCTATGCCTGGACATAAGATGGAGGATGTGCAAGCCTGCCTGTGTATACAGTCAGGATTAGACTCCTGTGCTATTTCCTGCTCCCCAGCACAAGAACAGTATATAAATGGTGGCAGGAATCAATGGGATAGAGCAGTGGTTGCTGGCCTACAGCTCCCAGCATACCCAGTGAGCATGGCTAATGGCAAGGGATGCTGGGAGTGGTAGGCCAGCAACATCTGGGGACCCAAGGTACATGGATGAATCTGTCAGTTTAGAATTCTAGCAGTTTCTCATTTTTTCACTCTTAAGGAGAAACATTTTCTTAAACGTTTCTAATTTCCCCCCAGTCTTTTCCAGTTCATCCCAAACGTTCTAGATTTTTAAAAAAAAGTTTTCGTGAAAATTCATCCTCAGTATTGTGTGCATATCCCAATGGCATGCATTTTTGCCTAATGAACATGTTTTTGCAAGCCATTTTCCTAATATCATGCATTTTTTGTGCATCCTTAACCTGTGCATTTTTGTATGCATTTTGGATTAGAGAACTCCATTGCAAAATTCAGAGAATTGGATAACTGAGTTTCACTTCATGCATTGGTTTGGAATGGAAGTGTGAAATTAGGGGCTTCCCTACATTAGGTTTTTAACCTGCCAATTTACCAAGGCTTCTGCATGCAGATTCTTTGTGGGATTAAGATCAGCTCCTTTACATGTGATTTCCCCACAAGATTTTTCTTTCTCTGCTTTTCTATATGTTCCGTTACACAACCACAAGGTGGCACTGCAGTATAGCAGAACTGCGAAAATACACCATTTTGTAGCATCTCATAGTGTGATAGTCCTTTAATAGCTCATTTTCCTCGATCTAAAAAAAGCTGCGGAAATGCTTTGAAAGCAAGGGAGAGGCCCTGGAGGAGGATGGCATAGTGTAAAGGTCCCACAAACTATCATGGGTGTAGGGATGTAACCGCTTGCCTCAAGCGGGCCGAAATCAGACCTGTTCACGCCAGCCCAAGATGAGCAGGTCTTACCGGGTCCCAGTCCCCGCTCGACTCTCCACGGCGAGCCGCCTGCGCCGGTCCCGTCGCGTCACTTCCGGCTGACCAGAAGTGATGCGACGGGACCCCGCGCTACGGCTTTTCTGTAGAAACCAGGGCAACAGGGCTTAAAACAGAGAATTGCTCCACGCCAATGAGAATTGAGCGGCAGGGGGGCCGCCGCAGAGAGGCAAGGTGGGGCAGGGGGCCCCCAGGTACGTGAACACCCCTACATGGGTGAGGAATCGTGAAAGCACAATAAATGCTTCATGTAGAGAAGCCCTAGATATGCTCACATTAAGATGCAAACTGAGTGAATCCACTCCCCCACCCTGCTAATCCCTGCAAGGGACCTTAGTGACATAATAACTTCATAGATGGCCCCTCACGAGGTATGAGAACCTGTTCCTGACAGATTGGGGTGGAGTGGGCAGGGAAAGGCAGCCTATATCCAGCATAACAAGTAGCAAGATGTAGCCACCAATCTGGAGGTCTTTAAAAGGGGATTGGACAAATTCATGAAGGAGCAGGCTATCAATGGCTACTCATCCTGATTGGCTATCTACTTCCTCCAGTATCAGAGGCTGCACACCTGTGTACACCAGTTGCTGGGGAACATGGGTGGGAGGGTGCTGTTGCGCTCGTGTCCTGCTTGTGGGATCCTGTGGGCAGCTGGTTGGCCAATGTGTGAACAGAATGCTGGACTAGGTGGACCCTTGTTCTGATCCAGCAGGGCTCTTCTTATGTTCTTAAGAGCAAAGTCTCTCCCTTGCTCAGAATTAACGTACAATCAGTGTTCTCAAAGTTAAGGATATTGGACGGAAGGGTACGGGAACATATGTGTCTGTGAGTTCCACCCACATTCCAAATGGTATAGAAAACTACTAGGTATTATGTATGTTAACACTGTAATAATCATCAGCAGAGTTGTTTAGAATGTCCGGACCATTTCACACACATTATCTCCATAATCCTGACAACAATCCAATACAGCAGGTCAGCATTTTTATCCCAATATTGCAGATGGGAGACTGAGGGAGAGAGAGAGAAGCTTGCTCAAGAAGACCACCTATGAGTTCATGGCAGATGTAAGATTACAAACATGGGCTTCCTGGATCACAGCTCAGTCTCTTTGCTGCCCACAATACACAAGTTCAAATGACGTAATGTCAATGCAATACAGCTCAGATGATATATAAATTTTTTATAAACACAGCGTTTAAAGAAGTCATCACACATCCTCCAGTTTGTCAGCCTTTTGAAAGTTACTGCTGGGGTTTGACGCAACATCTGGTTGGGGGAACAATGTACATATGAATTCCACAAACAGAAAACAAATGTATATACTTTTAACATTCTTAACACATCCTGCATTTTAACATTCTCACCACATTCTTTCCAACAAACAATAAAATGGCTATACAGCCACCAAGACGGGAGAGATTTGGGAGCTTACTCATGTCTAGGGTGGTTTTGTGCTTCCTTCAGGGTCAAATCCCAAATGTTCCAATACTAGACAGCTGCCGCCAGCCCACTAAACTACCACTGGGTATCTCCATTCTGAGGATGGAAAAGTCAGCAGTGGCTGGAGCACTGGTCTCGCCAAAATGTTCCTGTGTATACCACAGAACAGTGATTTGAAAAAGGAGGGTCAGGACCCATGAGAACCTTGAAGAAAGGCTGGAGGGGTGCTGGCAGAGAACGCTGGAGACACTGCGGCACAAAGAATAGAAGGAAAGAAAGGGAAATGGACCCAACGAAATGGAGCGGAAGCTGAGGAATCTGGCTGCTTTTGAAGGCCAGGTTTTGACCAGTTGCAGCTTCAGGAAAAAAGAAGTGGGGGGGAGAGATGTGCATGAAACAGACAGGGAGAAAACACAAGTGCAACAGCTCTAAGCCTTGTGCACAAGTACAAAAATACTAACCCAGAGAGGCACTCAGATAGAACTGTGATATAATTGTTTCTGTAAGCTTGAAATGTGACAGATGTTTACAATTAAAGGCACAACCCTATCAGCATGTTTAGACAGAAAAAAAGACCTACAACTCTCAGCATTTCCCAGCCATGAGAGTTGTAGGACTTTTTCTCTCTCTCTAAATGTGCCTGGGATTGCACCTGGGAAGCCCCATCCAATGTGGGTGCCTGTAACCCCCCCCCTAAACACACGGGATTACAGGCATCCAATGGAAGGAGCACAGTGGTAGCCAGGAATGCCTCCGTGCTCCCCTCTCACCCTCCAAAACATTTAGACAGCCGATTTTGACTATCTAAATGTTTCTCCCCTCCTTGTGAGGAGGAGAGGCTGAGGTACCGCCTGGATTCCACGGAGGATGGCGGTGCCTCGCTCCTCCCCACCCTGCCCCTGGGAATGCCCCCCCAAACCAGTACTGAAGACGGTCTTTTCAGATCCCAGCTGGTGTGCAAAGAACTGTGCTGGGGGGGGAGGGTGCTCCGCAGGCGGAGAACCCGCTGCAACCTTGGAAGGAATTTCCGAGGTTGCAGCAGGGACTCCGACCTATCCTATGGCCCTCCAGACAAGGTCGGGTGGCCATAGGATTGCGTCCTTGGTTCTAATTTTACAATCAATTAATTTCAGCTTGGCCACTATTGACAGTAAGGGTGCAACTCCCAGCAACCAGGACTTTTGTAGGACCCACAGGACTTTTTTTTTTCTGTCTCAACATGCATAGGACTGTGCCCTTATTGTCAATAGTGACCAAGCTGAGAAATTAACTAATTGTAAAATTAGGCACTAGGGGTGCAATCCTATGCATGTTGAGACAGAAAAAAGGCCTACAACTCCCAGCATGCCCCAGCCAGCATCACTGGTTGGGGCATGCTGGGAATTGTAGGACTTTCTTCTGTCTAAACATGCATAGGGTTGTATCTCATCAACCACATGTGATGAGATACAGATAAAACAGAGGAAATCTGCATACTTTGCAGTAGGTAGCCTGTTGCTCTAGAGCTCAGTGGTGTTGTTGAACCTCAGGCCCAGGAGCCAATTCCTGGGTTCCTAGTCCAGAACTTCGGGGGCTTCCCCATATCACTACCCGATTCTTGCTTCCCCCCCGCAACCCCCGGCCACCATTCATTTGCTGGTTTTCTGGATTTTGCACAATCGCTTCCCCATTCCAAAAGTTTGAGATGCCTCTCCTAAGGCTTAGTGACTGGTAGTAAGAGCTTTAAGTCAAAATTTGATGGTATTTTGGGTATTTCAGCCCCACCCACCCCTTGCTTTTGCCCTTACCCCCCCCTTTCCTTCAGCCCTCTCATTGTTGGAATGCAGCTCCTGAGAACTTCTCCGCAATTGCATTTGTGCCCTTGGGCTGAAAGAGGTGCAACACCCCTGCGCAAGAGTTTGCTCACACCTACTCTCACCCACACATGTGTGCACATACACTGGATAACAGACCTAAGAGGTAGACAATGCTAAATTTCCAGTTTGCAGTCTGCAAAGGAAACTTCAGAACCTGGGGGGCCTTTGACTGGACTCGGTGTTAGCATTTTAAAGTAGGGATGGGTGCCCAGCCCTGGCTCCCACTGGGTGAGCTGAGCTGAGCACCCCGGCTCTATGCTGTTTACATAAAGTATAGCCTAGTAAACAGCGAAACCGGCTGCAATTTGCGTAAATGCCTTTTTTACTGTTTACTACACTGTACTTTAGGTAAATGGCATATGCTGGAACCCGGATGTCGCTTTTCCTCGGCTCGGCTCGCGAGATCGCGAGTCGAGCTGGAGTACGGTTAAGTTGTGCAGAGCTCGGGGGGGGGGTCGAGCCCGGCGAGTTCGCCAAGCTTCAACCCCCCATTCGAGCTCTGTGCACATCCCTATAAAAAGCAATCAATGGATGCTACTCATTAACCATCCCAAATGTCTTCCTCCCATCTTCTGTCTTGCTGTACATCAGCTGGACAAGGATCGTTTTCTAAGATAAAGAAACCTCTTTTGGCGGCGGCGGGGGGGGGAATACCTCTCTTAGTAGACAGTGGCTGATGATTGGCTCATTGAGATCACCTGATTTCAAGGATCAGGAGGATTCTAGCCTGTGGTATTGGTTGCAGTTCCCACCTCCAACCAGCACCCTTGGTGGTTCGGGGATTAAGGAACTGTGGTCTCCCTGCAGGGCTCCAGCTTCACGTTCTACAGTATCTGACATACCGCTCTCACAGTTAAATGTTTTAGGGCACAATCCTATCCAAGTTCAGACAGAAAAAAGGCCTACAACTCCCAGCATGCCCCAGCCAGCATGTCTCTTGTCTTATTAAGGAACTCGAGGCTTCTGCGACGCTTCTTCTATTTCACCTAAGGAGGAAGTGCCACATTTGCTTCGAGCTGCACTACAGACAGAATTCGGTGACAGCTTAAAGATGTGTTGGAATTCCCCAAGCCCCTCCAAACCAGGACATTATGTGAATTGAGACTCTTTTTGGTGTGCCTTGAAATAACTCAGTTTTTCAGTTTGTGTGAGAGTGTCTGCCTGAGGAGAAATCCCGAAATCTGCTTTGAATTTCACTTCAAACTGGAATTTTGATGGCATCTGTGTTCTGAACAGTGCCCAACTCACCCTTTCCGTTACAAAGATGTTAGGCAGTAATAGCAGTGGAGATGTATTTGCCAACATTTTTTTTCCTCCCTGACCTTGTCACTCCCTCCCTGCCTCTGTTGTTTTCCCACTGTCTGTTTTAGAGGGTAAGTTCTGTTGGGGGCCTAGCTTTGCTGCAGACTAATTTAGGGATGGGCGAATTGCTGGAGGGGGGTGGAAGCGGGGCGAACTCGCCCTGCTCGTCCCCCTGAGCCCCACGGAACTTACCTGTCCCCAGCTCGTCCCAATTCCCCAGAGAGGAGCCGTAAATACCATAGAAAACCACCTTATATGGTTTTCTTTGATATTTAAGTGAAAAATGCAGCACCGGGGTCCCGTCCCGTCACTTCCTCGCACAGCGCCGGGACCCGTCACGTCACTTCCGGGCTCCGGAATGTCCACCAGGAGCTTCGCTGTCGCCACGAGAGGTATCCAGTGGCGGGGGTGCTCACCGAGCACCCGGCGAGCACCCCAAGAGGTACGTGTACATCCCTACGTATGCAACATCATTAGGCACTGTGGCTGAAGATGATGATGATTATATGATTTAAATGCTCCAGGAAGAAGAAGAAAAAGACTGAACCTACCCTAACCTACAGTATGTTTGTCATCTAAGGCCCTCCTCAGGTGCCTCCTCTGAGGAAGGCTTGGAAGGTAGCAACGAGGGAGAGGGCTTTCTTGGTGGTGGCCCCCCACTATGGAATGTTAACCTCACAAGGCCCGCCTGGCACCAACATTGTTAGCTTTTCGGCACCAGGTTAACTTAAGACCTTCTTCTTCTTTCAGGCATTTGGCAGCATATGATGAGGTTTAAATCAGGCCTTGAATTGTTCTTGCTTGTTGATTGTTCAAAATTGCTTTTAGATAGATATGTGTCTCTCTCTCTGTTGTATGTTTATATGTTTACATGCATATGGTTTTTTAAATGTATTTTTTAAGGTTTTAATCTTTGTAAACTTCCCAGAGAGCTTTGGCTATTGGGCGGTGTAGAAATCTAATAAATGAAATGAAAATGAAATGCAAAGCAAGTGTTGACCTGGAGAGGAACAGATATGGGGAACTCTGTCAACTAGGAACTGGCAACAACAAGATTATAAAAAGGTACTGCAGGATAACACAGCACTAGACTAGGGATGTGCGAGGATTTCGTTCAGGGGGTGGAAATCTGGCGGACTATCCGGGCTCAACCCCCCAAACTCCATCTCACTTACCTCTTTCCCAGCTTGATTCACAGTCTCCCAAGTTGGGCCAGGGAAGCCTTAAGATAAGCCTAAAGCGACCACAATTTGCGCAAATTGCAGCCGATTTAGGCATATCTTAAGGCATTCTCTTAAGAGCAGCCCCAAACCTGAAAGTCCAGCATGTGGTGCAGCATGCACCAGCTTTTGGCCTGGGAAGCAACTTCCAGTTTCCTGGTTGGTTGCCGTTTACATAGAAAATGCCTTAAGATATGCCCAAAGCGGCTGCAATTGACGTAATTTGCACAATTGGTGGGTTCATCGCCCAGGGTGGCCGGGTGGCCGGCCAGATGGGCGATTCATAAATGTAATAATAAATAAATGAATAAGTTGCGGCTGCATTTAACATATCTTAAGGAATTTTCTACGTAAACAGCGGCCCGCTGGGAACCCGGAAATCTGGCGAGCAGCGCGGCGCATATCCGCTTTTAGGCCTGGCTTGACAGGAGCAGAGGCGGCCGCCAAGCCGGAGGAGGGTCAGGTTCCGGAGGATCACCCACCCCTATCTCCCACATCATCCTCATCAATGTCACCACCACCAACTACAACAACACGATTGGCATCATAAGAACAACCACCACCACAACAGTTATAACAATAGCTGCTGGGGGACCCAAATCCGAGCCAAAGCACGTTGCTGGGTGAGGAGGCATTGAACATAGGAACCTGCCTTATACGGAGTCAGATGATTGCACCAGCTAGCTCAGTATTGTCAGCACTGACCAACAGCAGCTCTCCAGCATTTTGGACAGTGGTCTTTCCAATCTGGAGATGCTGGGGACTGATCCTGGGTCCTTTTACATAACTACCACTGAGCTAGGATCCCTCCACAGAGTTTAAGCCTTCTCGTGACATTCCAATCTCTCCCTTAAGTTGTTGTTTGCCCTGCCATGGAAAACATACATATACAACTGCACTATACCTTTAACTTTTCCTCTGTGGGGAAAATAATAGTGAAGGTGGGAATTATTTGCCCCCTTCTGCAATTATTAGTCTTGATTTGATGGGCGTGAGGGAGCAGGGGAGTCACTCGGGCCAGACCAGCTGTCAGTATCCGAAAGCACAACTAGGAATGTCGGAGAAATCTGAAACTGACTCAAATGAGTCACAAGGATTCAGCAGACTGTTGTTGTTGTTGTTGTTGTTTACTTTCTGTATTTTTATGCAAATTTAGTCCTAGAAAAATAGGGGGGGAAACAACAACTGAAAATGTGCACACACACCCCAGACTAAGGCGTGAAAAAATGTGCATTGTGGTGGGATTTGTGCATTTTTGGAAGTGTGAATTTGTTCAAGTGCATTTGCACAAAGTCTGATTCCATCAATGAGCGGATAACGGAACGAAAGACGCCTGAAAATCCACAAGATGCAGATGGAACAGATCTTACAAAGTCCCACAACAGATCCTGAAGCTGAGAGGAACCTGAGGAATCAATGTATCCATCATTAGCCTACTTTGCTCAAGGAGGGAACTGCTGGGAGACCAGCCACACCACCAAGGAAGTTTCATAATCACAATCCAGGTGATATAGGTCCCCCCACCCCATTAAAAATAGTTTGCTGTCTGGCTACAGATTGCTTTTGCTTGTCCCACAAACAAATTGAGAGAAGTCAGCTCTGACAGAAGCACAGGACAGCGGGTTTGTATATGCGACATACTGAGCACCTACAGAAGTTATTATGATCATTAGGAGCGCCTCCAGCAACATCAAGTAGGCCGCTCAACAAGATCTGCCACAGACGGCCTTCTCCCTGTCCCATCAGCCAGAGAAACAAGGCTGGTGGGGACTAGGAGGAGGGCCTTTTCTGTGGCAGCCCCCAATTTATGGAACTCTCTCCCCAGTGACCTCCGCCATGCCCCTTCCTTGATTAGCTTCCGCCGTGCATTAAAAACGTGGCTTTTCAGGCGGGAATATGGGGTGGGTTAGGATTTTAAAGTTTTGTTCTGTTTTTAATTGTGTTTTATACTGTGTGTGTGTGCCCCCCCCCCCTTGTATTTTATTGGATTGTACATCGCTCAGAGTGGTTGGATGTCTGGCCAGATGGGCGATTCATAAATATAATAAATAAATAAAAATAAAAATAAATTAAGAAGATTGATCTCCTGCCTTTCAATCTAATAATCCTCATGGCGGTTTACAATAGGTTGTAATAACACACACACAGCAACAATGGATACAACCTTGCAGCCGTGAGTGCCCTGAAGGATGGATGAGGGCCTTAAGAACCAGGTGCTCTTTTTACGGGTGGGAAGTAAAGCAAGCTCCCTGCAGTTGCTCCTTCTTTGGCTGATGGATGGTTGATCTCTCCCTTGCCGTGACCTGGGAGGCAGGGAGTGCACCCTCCATGTCTCCTGGCTGGTTGCAGAAGCCAGAGTGGTGCTTCCCTTCAGCTCTACTGAAGGCCCAGAGCAACTATGGGGCAGAAGGGGATCACTGGATCAGGACACAGCTCTCCACTGAATAAGACCTTCCCTCCAAACCTCACCCAATAAACCAAGACTTTCTACACCAAGGCGCTCCAGCTGGCACTGGTGAATGGGACAACTGACCCTAAGAAATGGGGCAACTCAACAACGGATTGTTCCCTTATTTATTTATTTTATTTATTTATTATATTTATTAATCGCCCATCTGGCCGGTCAGCCGGCCACCCTGGGCGATGTACAATTAAAATACAGTAAAACACAATAAAATATAATGATTAAAACAATATAAAAAATTCTTATTAAAAACCTAACCCACCCCATATTCCCGCCTGAACAGCCATGTTTTTAATGCACAGCGGAAGCTCATCACGGAGGGGGCATGGCGAAGGTCACTAGGGAGGGAGTTCCATAATGTGGGGGCCGCCACAGGGAAGGCCCTCTTCCTAGTCCCCACCAGCCTGGCTGCTCTGGCTGATGGGATAAGGAGAAGGCCGTCCGTGGCAGACCTTGTTGAGCGGCCTACTTGATGTTGCTGGAGGCGCTCCTTGTGATAAGCTGGGCCGGAGCCGTGTAGGGTTTTAAAGGTCAAAACCAACACCTTGAATTCGGCTCGGCAAGCAACTGGTAGCCAGTGCAACTCATTAAGCACTGGCGTGATGTGATCACGCCGGCGGCTGCCCTTAATCAGGCGAGCCGACGCGTTCTGTACCAGCTGAAGCTTCCGGACCGTCTTCAAGGGTAACTCCACGTAGAGCGCATTACAGTAGTCTAGGCAAGAGGAGACCAAGGCATGAACCACTGATGGGAGCAGGTGATTAGGAAGGTAGGGGCGCAGCTGCTGTATCAGATGGAGTTGATACAGCGCCGCCCGGCTCACAGCTGCCACCTGAGCCTCCATGGACAGCTGGGAGTCTAGAATGACCCCCAAGCTGCGGACCTGGTCCTTCAGGGGTAGATGTACCCCATTCAGCACCAGGTCAACATCCGCTAACCTTCCCTTGTCCCCCACCAGAAGTACCTCGGTCTTGTCGGGGTTCAGTTTCAGCATGTTCCTTCCCAGCCAGCCAGCCACTGACTCCAGGCACTTGGACAGGGTCTCAACAGCCAACCTCGGTGAGGACTTAAAACAGAGGTAGAGCTGTGTGTCATCCGCATACTGATGACACTGCACCCCAAACCTCCTGATGATAGCTCCCAAAAAGCTCCCTTGAACAAAATGCTGCACAAATCAGAAGTAGCTTCCCCCCCTCCCCCCATAGCTAGGTTTCAAAATATACTCATTTATAGACAAATGAAAACAGAGATGGATATAAAACAAAATTTGTGTCCTTTTTTGTCTGCCTCTTCAGACAAAATTCAGTGTCTCCTAAACAGCTAATTGTTAATATGGAGCCGCAGCACAGATTTTAACAACTGTGTCACTCTATCATTTTCAATGAAAATTACGGTATTCTAGTCTGCTTGTAATTAGCATGTAATTAGTACTTGCAGCAGTAGCTATAAATACTTATCTAACTGCTGGCTAGCTTGGTACCAGGCACACATGATCATTATACAATTTTCTTCCATTTTTCCGTGCATAAATGCCAGGGGAAACTGAGTAAAACTTGGGAAGCCAATGAATATAATTTATGCTGATTGGCTTGGCCCTTGAGCAGAAAGCAAACACGTGCCATGTTAGTGGGGTGGTAGTGGCGCTCAGAGAGGCAAAGGGGTCAGACAAACATGCCAAACACCAGTTGGATACCCTGCACTTCACATGCATTGGAAATCTATTGTTCGGCTTAAATGCCATATTAAGCTGGGAGAAGAAACACTGAGAGGAAGCTAAGCCTCCCATCTTTTCTTTCTTAAAACACATGCACAGGCCAGAGCAGGGCAATTCTGCTCTATCAAGCACGGGTGGTGGGGGAAGTACTTCTTCCCTAATAGGCAACATCTGCAGCTTTTGCTTAAGAAAGTCTCTTTCTTTCTTTTCTTTTTTTTGCCACGGCTTAAATAAAAGATTTTATATAAGAATTACAGCTGGCAAAATGAAAGCACTCGTCTTCTCCTCTGCCATTTGCAGATGAAGCAGCTGTCTCTCAAGTCGTGCAAGGCTCCAAGCCAATCACCATTAAAATAAAAAAAATAAAAAAACCTCTCTAGCATATGCATGGGTTTTTTCAAAGTTCTGTGGTCAAGGCTCTGATTTTGATAGCCTCCCACATTATGATTTTATCACGTGTGCCACTAGGGTCGGTGAAGAAATCTGCAGAGGACTCAAATTAGTATGAATTTCTAAGAATCAGAGCCACAGATCCTGACGCAGACCAGCTTTTCCTGAGTCTCACACAGACTCCACGGGCCTGTGAATCATTGTTTTTATTTTCCATAAATAATTTTTACACAAATTTAGTCTTAGAAAAATAATAATTAAAAAACACTTACCAAAAGTGTGGATTCCCTCCATAGGCTAAAGTGTGAAAATACACACGGGGGGGGGGGGAATTTGTGTATTTTGGGGGATTCACGCATTTTCAGGGATTTGCAAATTTGCTGATGAACACAGTTGCGCAAAATCCAATTCCGTCAATGAGTGGATAACAGAAAGAAAGCCACCTGACAATCCGTGAAACGTAGACAGAGCAGATTTTAGAACATCCGTACATCCCTCTGTGTCACAGTATCATCATGCTTGTTTGGCGGGGCTCACATTACGTGATCTAGAGGTTAAATGGATGTTCCTGGTTTTGCTCTTTCCACAAAATGAAATGAAACATAACAACAAAGGCAACAAAAATGAATAATGAGGTTGGGATGCATAATATCAAATGAATAGATTCATACATCAGAGTTGGAAGGGGCCTACAAGGCTATCAAGTCCAACCCCCTGCACATGTAACATATGTTTAAGCACAAAAATTCAAAGCAAGCCACTTGATGCATCTCTAAAGTACATATGTTCACCTGACAAAGCAAATAGATGACATCCATGTTCATACCTGTAGGAAAAAGCAATGGAGGGCACTTAATTAGTGATGCTAAATGTGTGATTGCATTTAATGTGTCTAGTTTCTTTCGCCTAAGCTGTCCTGAAGCTGTCATTATCTCCAAGAGGGAAACTTCCATTGGTGCCAATGGAAGCTTCTCTCCCAGGTCTAATAGCAGCTCTGGAGAGGAGAGGGGTAATCATTGGCACCACGAAGGTGGAGACTTAAATGTTAAATTTGACTGAAACTATCTATTTTATTTTGGGGAGGTTTAGAGGAAATGGTGACCATCCACCTAATTCACCATACAACAGTATCACTGCACTGAAGCATCATGACTGAGGAAGGGAAACTTGACTTTTATGAGCTTGAAATAATCAGGAGAGCAGAAGCCCCACTTCCTACTTCTGCCCCAAAGAGGATTGTCAGCTAGGTACGTTTGTAAACAGACCTATAATTAATATTCCCCCTTCTTCCCTCCCCATTCCTTTTTCCTTGTGTGTCGTGTGTGTCTTTTTAGATTGTAAGCCTGCGGGCAGGGACTGTCTTGTTAATTGTTGTAAACCACCCAGGGAGCTTCAGCTATTGGGCGGTATAAAAATGAAATAAATAAATAAAGGCTTTAAAAGAGGAGTAGACAAATTGACTGAACATAGATTCATCAGCAGATACTGGCCAAGGTAAATGAAATTTAACCTGCAGGTACAGAGACATCATACCCCTGCATATGAGATGCTGAACAGAAGAAGGCCACCATCTCTGCCCTGTTATGTCCAGGTCATGGGTGGCAAGGGTCTTGAGCAGGAACGCTGGGGACAGAGGGCAATGGAGGCAGGAGCAGGCCAAGGGTAAGTGAAGTGCAGAAGCAGGGCCAAGGTCAAGCATGTAGTAAGCAAGGTGGGGGCCAGAGGCAAGAGATGAGTCCAGTAGGCAAACAGAGGTCAGGCAAGTGCCAGAGGTGGGGTTCAGCAGCAGGATAAGGCCAGGCACATACCAGGCAGAGAAGGACCAGAAGCAAGAAGTGTTGGTCATGCACAGGCAAGGGTCATGCACAGGCAAGGGTCATGCACAGGCAAGGGTCATGCACAGGCAAGGGTCGCACTGGTCACAGACCATCAGGAGCGGGCTGCAGGCAGTATGAGGAATTGTGTTGTTGTGGCAGAGGCTGGAGGCAAGAGGAAGCCCTTAAGTAGGCCTTCCTGCAGCTCGCAGCTGCTCTGCATCAATTGGCCTGAGAGCAGCTGGAGGTATGGGGCCAGATCCTGTGAAGAGAGGGGTACTGGCCAGGTTGCTAGCTGGACAGCAGCCACCAGGTGGAGCTGTGGCACTGTGCTGGTTAAGCAGATCCTCACATGACCAGAGACAACTTGCTGACCTCTGCTGGAAACAGGATACTAGGCTAGAAGGTTCCAGCCATCTGGATGTTCTGGTCCAGCAAGGCAATTCTAAAGTCTGCACTTTTATTGCATGAAAATGCATACTGCAAGTCCTGGTCTCTGTTCCTCTGTCTGGCGCATCAGTAGGGATGTACAGACTTTGTCAAATCCATTCCATCTATGTTTTGCGGATTGTCAGGTGCCTTTCGTTCCGTCGTCCGCTCATTGATGGAATCGGATTTCGAGGAAATGCATTCGTATGCATTTGCGCAAATCCACACTTGTGTAAATTCCTGAAAATGTGGAAATCCTCCCAAACTGGGCATGTCTTTTGAATGGTAGTACTAGAAGCCCTCTGTCCGGAAACACGCAGACTGATGCATTACTTTTGCTGCCATTTGGATAATGCTTTTGCATTATCCAAATGGAATCATTTAAGCTCCAGCCTTTCCCATCCTGGTGCACTCCAGATGTGTTTGTTGGACTACAACTCCCAGAATGTTCAACACATATGGAGGGCACCAGGTTGGAGAAGGCTGCGCTAGTACGAATGATAAGTGGATTGTTTAACCTTAGTGTATATTTGTAAGATTTGTACGATTATTTTAAACTTCGTTGTCTGGTAATTGTCAGCGAACCATCCTGAACGGTTGTATTTCATTTCTGATGTTGTAAGCTGCTTTGAGAATGTGTTCATATGAAAAAGAGGCATACAAATAAACCGTTGATGTTAAAAACCTCAAAGTGGAGCGGGTGGGATGAGGAATACATCATCTATAGCAGTGTTCTCCAAACTTGGGTCCCCAGATGTTTTTGGCCTACAACTCCCAGCATGCCCCAGCCAGCACTGATCTATAGTGTTGCATAGCTATCTCCAGCAACATCCACCCTGCCCAGAAATCTCTGCTACCAGATATAGCAAATCTGAAGCAAAGTGGCGCACACTGAGCTTTCATTTGCATGTCAATAGCTAGCACAGTCTCCCTCCTGGAGGCTGTTTCCTCGCAGAATAGCAGCCTTGAGTGCCAGGAACAAGCTGGAAAAGATTTGGGTCTGCTTTCTTGAAAAGCTTTCCCTCCTAGTAATGAATGGCTTTTGCATAGTGGTCAAATGGATCCCATTTTCCACGTCTGGAGTCTCCCCTTGTAGTTTCCAGCAATCGTGTGCAATTGACTTGTAACAGAAATGAAATTACGGCAATGGGAGCTCTGCTGGGGGCTCACTCATGAAGCTACTGAGACGAGAATTATTTTCCATTTGCATTAAGTAATGGGTATAACATGCTGTGCTGCTTGGACAAGTATCACTCGTTCCTCCTGATTACTTGGCATTACAGTAATACCTTAGATTGCAAGTAACTTGGTTTGAGAGCGTTTTGCAAGACAAGCAAATTTTTAAATATTTATTTTAAATTTTTTTTTACTTGATATACAAGTGATGTCTTGCAATACAAGTACTGTAGTACGGCTTAAATTAAAAATCTCTGTACAAATTTTTTTGGGGGAATTTCGTTTTGATATAAGAGTGTTTTGGATTACAGGCACGTTTCCGGAATGTATTATGCTCTCAATCCAAGGCATGACTGTAGTTCGTAAGGGTGTGTATCAAACTTTTTAAAAGGAGGGGAAAAACCCTCTGATTTATTCTTCTTGGTAACACCTTTTCCAGGTGTTACTAATAGTCAAAATTCATTAACCGATTAAGCCTAAATTAACCTAAGATTTGTCTGATCGAGCTATGCCAGCCTTCTCCAACCCGGTGGCCTACAGATGTTTTGTACTACAACTCTCAGCATTCCTGACCATTGGCCATGCTGGCTGGGTTTCATAGGAGTTGAAGTCGAAAACATCTGGAGTGCACCAGGTTGGGGGAGGCTGAGCTATGTCCTCCTCAGGGCCAAACCAGACATGGCGCTTAAATTCACTTAGGGTGCAATCCTATGCAAGTTTAGACAGAAAGAAGTCCTACAGCTCCCAGTTGTAAATCTTTTTTTCTGTCTAAACTTGCATAGGATTGCACCCTTAATGCGGTGGTTAAAGGGTATTTTAAAAGCTGTCACTCGTTCACCTTCGTCACTGCCCATTTTTGTAATTCTTCTATTTTGCACCAACTGCGTTCACTGGAGTAGCTGGGCTACAGCTCTTCCTTGAGAGAGAGGTGCCAGTGTTAGGGAAAGAAGCATCACGGCTATCACCACACTCACATTTTGGCTTCAGATCAGACCTCATCCCACAGCCACATCTCTTTGGCAGCCAATTCTCTTTGGATACACGGTTTTATGATGATGCGAAAGGGCTTGTTTGACGTACAAATGTCTTGTAGGTAAAAAAAAGAGAGAGCCACAGAAAGGCAGGAACTGGAGTTCAGCAGCTACAAGAACTTGGATCATCACAATCTGAAGGTGGAGAAAACAGAGGCACTGCTTCTGATACTGGAGGAAGCATATAGCCAATCAGCACTAGTAGCCATTGATAGCCTTCTCCTCCATGAATTTGTCCAATCCTCTTTTAAAGCTGTCCAAAGTGGTGGCCATCACTACATTCTGTGGAAGTGAATTCCATAGTTTATCTATGTGCAGTGTGAAGAAGTATTTCCTTTCATCTGTCCTGAATCTCCCACCAATCAGCTTCATGGGATTACCCCATTGGGTTCTAGTATTATGAGAGAGGGAAAAAAATGTCTCCAATTCTCGTTGGATACATGGTGTTGTGAGTATGTGAAAGGGCTTGCTAAAAAGAGAGAGCGATAGAAAGGCAGAAATTAGAGTTCAGCAGCATTAAGAAACTGACTCACCCATTCCTAGGTTTATTACAGCAGTACACACAAATGATTTCATCTGTCAGTATTGTGCTTTATATTCTGCATTAGCACAGGTTAAAGAGATTTTTCATAGATAAAATATGGGAGGGGGAATTTCCTCTTCTTCTGTTTACACTCGGTCCCCGGGTTACGAACGTCCAACTTACGGACAACTCGTACTTGTGAATGGACTGCTGAGCCTCTGGCGAGCGCCCGCTGAGGCGCTCGGACTTCCTGGTTCCCCGGCTCTACATCATTTACGTAGAGTATAGTGTAGTATATGTAAAAATGGCTGCAATTTGGGTGAATGCCATTTTTAATGTATACTACACTATACTCTACGTAAATGGCGTATCTTATGCCATTCTCTACATAAACGACGACGTAGAGCCGGGGAACTGTATGTACCTGTTCTGACTTACATACAAATTCAACTTAAAGAAAGACTTACGAACGGATCTTGTTCGTAACCCAGGGACTGCCTGTAATTGTTTTGTGGTATGTTAATGTTAATATAAATAATAATGTTTTATTATTTATATTTTAAACTGTATTTTATTGTTTGTTTTTAATTATTGTTGTACACCATGTTGGGTTTTGCATAGGCAGAACGAGATTACCACCTGACATCAGGATTATCACCTGACCTGGTGGGTGTCTCTTGAGTTCAAGTATACAAGGTCTCTAGTCACGAGACATAGTCTCGAGGTGATATGACTCAGCAACCTTGGACAGGTTTAGCAGTAAACATGTTGATGAATAGGTTATACAACTGGGGTGAGTAATATCCTATTTATAGGTGGTATAAAGCTAACACATTTGCTGATAGCTTCACTCCTCTCCTTCACTTCTGTCTCTCGTCTCGACACGACATGTGTATTGTTCTTGGACTTCACTTCATCTAGCCTTACCACTGGGGTATAGGATTTGAGTCTGCAATGATGTAGTGAGTAGAGATGCATTGATTGCCTTAATCCCATGTAATTGGGTCTTACAAATAAACTCTTTAATCTTTATTAACTGCTGTTATCTCCTCCTTCCGCCTGCGTGACTGGGACTGAGGGTCATTGGCTAGGGAAGCTTTTGAACCCGGGTCAGTCCAGCTCTCACACACCACCCAGAGAGCTTCAGCTATTGGGCGGTATAGAAAATGAATGAATGAATGAATAAATAAATAAATAAATAAACATGGGATTTTGGATTGCAGAGAGTTTCACATGTTTTCCTACTTGATAAAATATTCAGAGGATTTTTAAATATATGCTAATGAATAACACTTCTATTGCTACCATCACAATTTATACATTCTATTCTCATTACACCAAAATTACTGATTTGCACACTAAAGGCACCAGCAACAGTACGGATGCAGCAACTGGAAATAAGAGAAACTGCGACATCTTGATTGGCCACTTTCCTGTCCAATAAGCAACCTGGATAACTGCATTTTTTTAACCATTTCTGAGGTATGGAACAACACAACAAACTGGTGAGGGGAGCGTATGGTTCCAGAGCAGGAAAGGAGGATGGGAGGAGGGTGGGGATTCCTTGGTTGCTGCTGTATAGATGGCCTCAACTGGCTACCTGTTCCATGGTAAGGGGAGACAAAGAGCTTGTCCGTCTGTCAGGTTACCACTTCATGAGAAACCCAAAGTTCCCCTCAGTTGCATGGTGGCTGGATGAACAATCTTCATGCCCCCTGCCATTTTTCTCCTGGAAAGGAAGATACTTGGTTGCTGACTGGCCAAGATGCCCAAATAGGCAGGAAGAGGGGAAGAAGAGGACACCACCACTTTTTGGCATGGTGACCAAGGTCAGTCCAAAATCATGAAACCTTCTCTAGGTTCTTTTAGCTGCCTTGAGCACGTGTGTGTGTGTGTGTGTCTGTGTGTGTGTCAAACACAAGGTGAGATATTAAATAAATACATATGCATACGTCCCTGGCAGGAAATGATAATCTGTGTATTATTTGTAACTATGCAGACACTTTGTGGTGCTTCTCATCTGTTGAAGTGTGTGTTCACCGTCTGCTACTCTCAACTTGTTCCCCAATGTAAGGCTTTTCTTTTTTTGCTTGAAAAAACCGAGAGGACAGCAGGCAGGGAGGCCTGACTAGTGGCAGAGGGCAAACGGCAGAGGGCAAACTCCCTATTAAGTTAGGCCAACTTTTAAGATGCAGGGCCCAACTTGAAATAGGGGTAGCCTTTTTGAGTAGGAGGGGTTTGCATTTCCCTTCCCTGGGGCTACAGAGGGAAGGCAGAAGAGAAGACCAGGCCAGGGAGCTTGTACCATCAGCTCCAGAAGAAACCTTCAGTTGGCCTGAGAGAACTGGTGTTTGTTCAGGTTTGGGTGGTGGTGGTAAGGTTTGTTTATTTGAGTTTTTAAGCATTGTAAACTGCTTTGGGTGCCTTAGCAGAAAAGCGGCATATAAATGTATTAAATAAATAAATAAATGATAAATAAATTTCAAGCTTCCCCTTTTCATCACTGCCATCATCATATAAATTAACAGAGATCTCAATTCTCTGAGTACCAGTACTTATGTTGCCCTGGATGGCACCTCCATGCGGAAGAGTGAGAGGGAGGAATCAGCAGTCTGGGGGGAAAACCCAAGGTTTGCAGAAGTACAAAAAATGTTAGGGTGGGGGAAAACCCGACGGGGCGAGTCCACCCAAACTAGACCGGTAAGGATTAAGCATGCCCAGTGGCCATGGTATGCTGACTGTTGGGGTGTGTGTGCCCAGGGGTGACATGGGATGGAGTATCCTGAAAGAGGGGCGATTTCCAACCAGCAAGCCAGCCAAGAACAGGAGGACTCCACTCTTGTAACAAGCAATGATAAACCCATCACAAAATTGACGCTACTAAAGACCACAAGTTGCTATGGAAGGCAGCAAAGTGGCCCCTCAACGGAATCAAAGAGGTTGAAATTCTACATAGCACTCCTGTTCATACTGAAAAATCCAAAATGAAATGAAGTATTTTATATCTGCATGTGAGGGGAGAGGATAATCACTCACTTGGAAAAAAAATATGTACCTAGTCTCCAGTATGGACAAATCGTCTGCTCAGTTTCTTCCAAAAGTGCAAATGTTTTTTCGGTACTGCCAGACGGTTTTAGTCCTACATGTATTGTGCAAGATGTACACACGCATGCACACAAACATGCCCACTCACGTGTACCTTCTTCCAATCAGCAGAGCATTTGGCCTGACAGCTTTTATCCCCCCCCATCCCCCTCCACCTTTCCTTAAGGGAATTAACTGAGACAATTAAATTAGCCAATGTTTTGCAACAGGGACAAACAACTGACCCATAGCAACTCTACTGGACCCATAACACCTCTACTGTACTCTCAAAAGATGCTGTAATGCAGTTTCAGCTGGCTTTGATATGGGAGTGGGAAGTCTAATGACACAGTACCATGACCCCACCCCCCTATATACATATATGTTTCTTATTTGGTTTGTGCCAGGCCTTAAAAGAGCTAGAAGTTGCTTGTGACCACTTTTATATATTGCACCGAGGCTGACGAGCCAAACCAAGGAAGAAAAGGGTGGGGGTGAAGCAAACAAGCAATTCAACAAATGACGTTTCCATGGAGAAAATGCTGAAGCAGCACAAAAGGCGCAGATAAAAGTAGCGGTTAACCCAGCGGCAGCCTTATTGTCACATATATTCACACAAACACTGACACTCCAGCAGTACCAGGAGCAGGGCAAGGGAAGGCACTCAGCCATCTGTTGCTAGGGATGACATCAGCCTGCTATTGCTCATGCCTTTCTCTCCAGGATTGTGTTTGACTCATTAATCAGCACGGCCACTAACGGGCCCATTCACGTCCATTCAGCGAGATCTCCAATGTCAGCACTTGAGATCCAAAGTTCAATAGAGACCATTCAAGAGGACTGGCTACATTTAAAAAGAAGAAGAAGAAGAGAGATTTGGGTCTAAGTATCTCCATGGATGGGAACATTTGTTATTTTAAATTAGAGGGGGGTGGGATAATTTATATTATTTCATTCCCCAAAGAAATGATCGCCAATGCATTATGGAAACTGACTTCTTCTTTTTAGAGTAGGAAATAGTATTACTTGATATCAAGGAATGTCTAGATTGCAAACTGAAGCCAGTTTCAGTTCTTCTTAGCTGGACTTGCAGCCGCAGACATTTGGGAATTGTAGTTCTGTGAAGGGCTCGATAGCTTGGCCTGAATTACCAATGCTCAGGAACCTTCCTGTTTAGATTATTGCAATGTGTTATGGGACTGCCTTCAAAAATGGTGTGGAAACTGCAGCTGGTCAAAATCGCAAAGTAATAGGGTGGTACTTGGATATATACTTCGGTGCGCATTCAAAAGTACACAAGCTTCTCCCATCAGAACTACAGGCCCAGAAAGTTATTAACTAGGACTGCTTGACAATATTACGTCTGTGCTTTGTCAGCTACACTGGCTCCCAGTCTGTTTTCAACTAAAATTTAAAGTGTTGTTTTTAACCTTTAAGGTCTTAAATGTCTTGGGATGAGTTTACCCAAAAGACCACCTTCTCACACATATATCTACCGAATCCTTAAGATCTTCTTCAGATGCCCTGCTCTGAGTGGCCCCACTAAATGAAGTGAAGTGTCAGGGAGAAGGCCTTTTTGGTAATGGGATCCCAGTTATAGAACAGGCGTCCCAAATAAATTCTCCTGACCTGACACTAGCCTTGTGGTGTTTTCAGTGCCAGTTGAAGACCTTGTTATTAACCCAGTCCTTTTGAATAGCATACATAGCATGGACCTCATTTTTAAAATATGTGTTTTAATGCTAGCTTGCTGTCACTTTTGGCCCGTAGGGATGTATGAGAAATCCTTTTTCACTTTGGTTATGATCAGAATTTACCCCGTTCTCACCTCCCAAACATGAGCACACGCTACAATCAAAGTTTGTACATTTATGACCTTGCAATACTGTTTGTGGGGAGGGGGGTACATTCAAAACTGCATACGTAAGAAAAATATGGCTGGGTGACCAGGGTGGCCGGGTGACTGGCCAGATGGGCGATTAACAAATATAATAAATAAAATAAAAATAAATATGCATGAAAAATGTGTACCTTTTAAAAAGTGCACACAAGCATGCTTTAACTGATGGGAGAAGCTTGTGTACTTTTGAATGCGCACCCAAGTATATATCCAAGTACCACCCTATTACTTTGCGATTTTCAATCAAAAGAAAGAAAGAAAAAAGCTTGCAATCTGATATGGACACGGGTCAGACGGAATTTTGAGGTGGAACTCGGAGAATTATCGGCAGATATTTACTCTGATCCAGTGCTCTGTGAGTTTTTCACTGTTTCTTGTTCAATGAAGCATACTAAACTATGCACATGCTCCTTCCTGGAAGAGCTCCACACAGGCCTCAGAGCTCTTAGGGATGCGAGCTCAATTGGGGGGTGGAAGTCTGGCGAACTCGCCGGGCTAGACCCCCCCGCCCCGAGCTCTGCTCGCCCTACCTTTTCCCCAGCTCGACTCGCATTCTTGCGAGCTGAGACAGGGCAGTGACTTCCAGTTTCCGGCACTACGCTGTTTACATAGAAAATGGCATAAGATACGTTAAAAACAGCAACGATTTGCATCATTTGCGCTAATCGCGGCCGTTTTTAACATATCTTTATGCTATTTTCTACGTAAACAATGTAGCGCCGGGGACCTGGAAATCCAGCGAGTGCCTCAGCTGGTGCTTGCGCTCGGCTTGTGTGCCTTGGGTCAAGTGCTAGGCGGATCGACCACCCCTAGCTCCTGTGCCCTTAAGGACCGCTAGATGGGCACTATTGCTTGCACATTTGACTGTAGCCATGAGATCTTTAAATCTACCCTATTTGAAAGGTCAAAAGAGAAAAGAAAAGCCGTTAATAAGATTCTGCACCAAATATCAAATCCTAAGTGAAATTCCATGCATATGGAATCACGGAAGATGCACGGACCTTCATCTTACAAAGTGAAAACAGCCTGATATTGCCGATACAACCAAAAGCTTTATCTGCTGCTTGGGGAAAAAAATGGCACAAGCACTTTGGCACACTAAAGGCATTAAACTTTCAGGCAGATGAGATGAAACATGACAAATTGCTTAGCAAGTCCACAAAACTGTATAGACCAGAACACACTTGGGTCCTATTATTCACCTACCCTCTCCTATAGTTAAGAAAGAGAAGAAAAAAGTGGGGGGGGGGAGAATACACACAGCCCAGATTCATTTGGCAAGAAGATTTCCCCCCTCCCCTTCAGTTTTATTGCTTATACAGTGAGATTTTTAATCACTGTTAATACTTTTATGAAAGGATAGGCATTCTAATTGGCTCTGGTTCTAATTCAGGTTGCAACCTCAGCTATCAATAACTTTAAATTTCAGAGCTTTTTTCTTTTTCTAACTTTTAATTTATACTTTCTGACATTTCTTAGAGTGGAACTATATATGTTACAAGAGATATGGAGCCACCACTGAAAACAGCAGCCCTGCATTTCTCCCATTAGTCCATGCAAATGAGGTGGAGTTGGAAGGTAAGGATATCAGTGGCTACTTGGTCATGATGGCTGTATATTGAAACCAGTATGCCTCTCAATACCAGTTGCTGGGGAACAGAAATGGAAGCGTGTTGTGTTGCTGCACTCATGTCCTGCTTGTGGGCTTCCCACTGGGACATTTGTTTGGCCACTGTGGGAATAGTGTGCAAGGCTACATAGGCCTTTGGTCTCATCCAGCACAGATCCTTTCCTTATGATTAAGGAACATGCTTTGTGGGCGGGTGGGGGGGAATATGCTCCCCATAAAAGGTTTGGCAATAATTTGATGGGCTTGTGAAACACAGCCCTCACTTTGGCTTCATGATGTCATCACCTAGCGATATGCCTGCGACATGCTGGTGCTGGATACATGACACCCTGACTGGCCAGATCCTGCAGCCAGTAAGGAGAATCTTCTTTTAAAAGGTGTGCCAAAGCTGCCAGGAGGGGCAATGAAGAGAAGCGGGCTTTGGAGTGAAACTATAGGGCTACCGTCGACACATACTACTTTCATGAATAGGACTGTTGTTTCACTCCATTCAGCTTCTGTTACTCACCTGAATAGGGTAGGCGCGGTGAAGGGGGCTGCACATTTAGCCCCCCCCCAAGTCATGCTGCTCCTCCCACCGTCGCTGTGCCTGGCATAACATCCGGTGTTTGTGGAGGCTGCTCCCACAATTCAGAAGCCTGATTATGCAGTGTCTGTAAATAACACGAGGAGCCTCCACAAGGAGGTCCCTGCTTCAGGTATTATGCCAAACGCGGCAGGGGCAGGAGCAACAGTGTGACTTTATGGGCGGGGCTAAAACGCACTCCCCCGTGGGGTCCTTTTAATAACACTTACCTTATTAATGCAACTGGCATGAGAGCAGGGCTACTGTGGGAAAGGCAAACGTTTTAAAGCTGTATTTTTAGGGGGGGGGAACACAACAACCCACACTTCAGAACCTCCAAAATGTCCTCTTTCCACACTGAAAATATTCACGGATGGAAATTCAGCTTCAGCCCTACCCGCAATATCAAACAAGTGAAACCACAGGTTGTGCCACCAAGTTTCCCTGCCCCCATAAATGATAGCCAATGAAACAGATGGTGGGGGGAGGGAAATTGAGATCACAGTGATGTCATTTTACTTTTTTAAAAAAACAAACAAACTTATTTTCATTTACTTATTTATTTAATTTCTACACTGTCCAATAGCCAAAACTGTCTCTGGGTAGTTTACAACAGTAAATGTATTATATTTATATCACACCTTTTTTCTTGCAAGGAACCCAAGGCATCTTACATAATCCTCCTCCTCCTCTCCATTTTATGCTCACAACAACCTTGTGCAGTAGGTTAGGCTGAGAGTTAGTGACTGGCCCAAAGTCACCCGGTGAGCTTCATGGCCGAGTTTGGGAACAGAACCTGGAGCTCCTGAGTCCCAGTCCGACACTCTCACCACTACGCCATGCTGACATCCCATTCCTAGTATGCGATGTCACTAGGAACAGTGAGAGAAAGATGTGGGGCTCCAGTTTTCAGCGGCAATCGTGCTTCTCTTATAACGTCCAGTCCTGTCCTAACAAACCAATACACAGGGTTTTGTTTTTTTCTAAACATGAACAAGATAAATGTAAAAGCAAAACAAAGTTTGAACTTATAAGGGGAACCCAAAGTCACCAGTTCAAAAAACAACAGCAATCTCCATAACAATGTTGATTATCCATCAGCTGAATTCAAATCATCTCATTCAATGCTGGTTTAGTAACTTATATTCCTTGTTGGACAAGACATTAGAAGAACGGAAGCAGAAGAATCATTTTCTAGATCATAACTTTTTTTAGAAGTCTTGTTCATATCGACATGCAGGGCTGTGTGCATACTACTGGATGGGCTATTGGATGCAGAATTTATGTTCCTGTGAATCTCAGCCTTATTATATATATATATATATATATATATATATATATTTCTTGCATTTTCAAAAGAAAAAAAAACATATAAAAAACAAAGCACATTAATATTAACACATAATCCCTCCCGCAACTTTGTCAGTTTCAAAATTTTCATCTTCTTCCATCTTTTATTTTCTATTTCTGTTCCAGGGTAATATGCTTGATTTGTCCTCTTTCATTCTCAGTTTTCATTTATATAAATGCCAAGTTTCTAAGTCCACATGGCTATGGAGAGAGGCTGCATAGTGGTGTCCACGAACCTGTTGGCCTCTCCGCTGGCTCTCCTCTCCGCAGCGGCAGCCCCCCCCGCCTCGCTCTTCTGAGTGGAGCGGAGCTGCTCTCCGCGCCGCTTCAGCCGCCAGCGCCGGCCCCGTCGCGTCACTTCCGGCAGGCCGGAAGTGACGCAACGGGACCCTGCGCCGGCTGCGCTGGACCCCCGCTGCTACATTTTTAGCGGGGAAACCAGGGCAACAGGGCTGGTTCCCTGCTAAAAACGTAGCACGGGGTCCAGCGCGCCGCCGCAGGGTCCCATCACGTCACTTCCAGCCTGCCGGAAGTGATGTGACAGGACCGCCCCGGGGACAAGGTAAGTCCCCGCGAGCAGCGGGGAATGAAAGCAAGCAGCAAGCTGAGAATGAAAGAAGACAAATCAACATATTACCCTGGAACAGAAATAGAAAATAAAAGATGGAAGAAGATGAAAATTTTGAAACTGACAAAGTTGCGGGAGGGATTGGGGAGGGATTATGTGTTAATATTAATGTGTTTTGTTTTTTATATGCTTTTTTTTCCTTTAAAAAAAGGGGGGGAGGAGTAAGCTCAGTTCTGTCTACACCAGCCTTGAAGCAGGGAAGAACTATCTTGAAAACTAACTTAAAAAAACATCCAAACAAAAATAGCAAGCATATGCTGGAGCTTTCAGAAGAAAGAACATCTCCTCTGTAGCCTCCCCTCGCTTCCCAAAGTGCAACAAAGCTGAAATAACTGGAAAATTCTCTTCTCCGTCACCTTGCAGGTTGAGTGTGTCATTTATTGAGGCTGTCATCACACTCGCTCCTGTTCCAAATAATAGCTCCTGGCACACAAGGCTCATATATTGTAATGCATTAACAGCAAGCTGTGAGGAGCTGGCAAGTCAGAAGCAAATTGCTGGCGTCGATTTTTATGAAGGGGGAGAGGGAGGAATAATGTTATCAGTTAAGGTTCAATAACTGAACTTCAAGTGAAGGAGAAAAAGGAAGAAAAAGTTTGCATAGATTTTGGCCCAGGAAACTCCACGGTTGCTATGGCAAGATGCCATAACTCAGGAAGCACATTATTTCCTGATACAAGGGCCCAAGTTCAATCTTAGGAATAGAGAGTTAGAAAGAATCTCAGCTCGAAGGACTGGAGAAGGCCCTTTGCAGATATCTCTTGGAGATAGCTGCTGCTACTGAGCCACGGTTCCTCACTTTGTGACGTGAGCATTAGCTAGCACACGTTGGACCTGCAACAAAAAGTTGTGGTGTGGATAAGAGCTGGGCCAAGACATGTGGACCCAGATCTTTTCATCAATTAGTGGGGCATGGGGTGAATCAAATATTCTTTTCCATTAATTTTTTTATTGTGAATTTCATTAAATCAAAACAAAAACAAAAGAGAAACGTGAAAAGAATAAAAAAATACAATTTTCTTACATGAAATTTGAATAGATCAATTACAATTGATACATATAAAATGTATACCTCTATATAGTTTTGTGAAGGACTGCCAACCGGTCCTTTACTCAAGACCAGAGATCAAAGGTGCAAAACTGCCAGCCTTAGCTCTGCCGTCTTAACCTGATTCTCTCAGGGCCTTGCCCTGGATCTATACACTGGATTTAGCACTGAACCACAGAGGAACCACACACACGTGTGTGGGGTAAAACCAGGAAAGTTTATTTAAGGTAAACAGATTACAATGAAAGGTGGGGAATGAGGGAAGAGGGAGAAAGGTGGGGAGACACTTTGGTACATACAAGTAGAGCTATAAAACAACAGAACTACGGTAGTTCTTTTACTATATAACTACCCAGGCCCTTACTCTCTTTACCTGGGGGTTGATCTCCATTAGGGCTTGCCTCAGCAAAAAAGCCCTACTCCCGCGAAAGTGTGCAGACAACAACACAAACCAGAAGCCACAGCAGCAGTATAGATTCCCCCCCTCCTTCCCGTAGCTTGGCTGTCCTTAGCCAATCAGGATGAACTTCATCTGGGCTAGGTAGGAGAGGGGTGGGTCTTTGATCATGAATATAGTGCTTGGGACACATTTGCATGCAAATAGCTGTGGCACCGGCCATCAAAAGACATGGGAGACTCTGAGGCGTCAGGAGCCATCAGAGAAACTATGTACATTTTGCATTTCCCAGCCCCCAGCTTGGATTATACTTGTTTACACTTGTGGAGGTGTGTGTGTGTGTGTGTGTGTGGTGCAGGAAACTTTTCTCCACAAGTTTATATAAAGCAAGATAACTACTATCAATAAAAGCATAGTTATGTAGAGGCTTCAACAAAGGCAGACCAAATATCCATGTATTTTATCCATGAATCAAAGATGCCTCCCAAAGATTTCTGGGCCAGGCAGTGCAGGAATGCAATTGCATCCTACTGCTCATCTTCCTTAGCAACTGGTATGCCATACCATGGTGGTGCCTCTGATACTGGAGGGAATCTACAGCCATTGTGACTAGTAGCCATTGATAGCCCAATGAAGAAAAGGCATTGCTATCAACTCTGTTGCTTTCCTGGTAAGCCAGAGGCTGGTCCTTGGAAGGTCCATCTAACTTGATATTGTCTACATTGTCTGGCAGCAGTTCTCCAGGGCAGGCAGGAGTCTTTCCCAGATCTACCTGGAGATGCCAGAGACTGGACCTGAAACCTTCTGCATACAAAGGATGTGCTCTACCACAACTGAATTCCAATTCAGATTCACCTCACAATCCCCTCATGTGAAATCTTGGGAGGTATACTTCAGAGAGGGCTGTACCACATCAGGGACTGAACACTTGCATTAGTCCCTCGATAGATCCAACTGAGGTTCTGAAGCTTCACTCAATGGGTTGCATCCAGGCAGCTTTGCACTAGCAGAAAGCACTTCCACTTGCACAAGGTGGGGCACCCAATTTTTGCCAGTCCCCTTACCCACTTCAGTTCCCAGACATCTGGAAAAGCTTCCTCTGAGGGTTGGGTGACTCTCCAGAACAGTACGTGGTTTGGTCTGGAGGGCTGCAGTAGGTGGGGGAGATCAATGAAAATCAGACCTCTTGCCTTGTGCGAGCAAAAGCACTTTCCGCTAGGGCAGAGCAACCACTGGGTACAAAACCCAAGGTTTCAAAAGTATCAGGTAATTTGTACCAGTTTGTGACAAGTCCATTAACTCAGTAATCAGACTGACAAGGGCACTGCTTTTTTCTTGAGCTTATTGGGGGCTGTTCACTAATGGCATTTTTACATCTCTCTATAATGTAAACATGCCATTAATGAGCAGCCCTCATTTACATTTTTAAAGTAACATCTTCATTTAGGCTTTCCTGACCTATCTCAAGGAGATATCTAGTCATGAGTGATGTGGAAATTTTAGAGAAAGTAGCCACCTTTCAGCTCTCACCCCTGTAGAGTGAAAGATGTGGAGTGAAAGTATGTGAAGGATTGTTGAAAGTAAGATAAAGAGTCTAAGCCAGAATGTCCGTAGTAGAAGTGGGAGCGAGCCTTGCAGCGGCTGCCTAACTAATTCGAGCTAGTCGATTTTCCTTCTCCCCCTTCCACAGACCTGACACGCGAACACAATTGAGCTGCGAATCAGCAAGACCTTTTGCTCGAGGCTCGAGAGATAGCTCCCTTCTAACTCTGAATATTATAAACCCTAGCTAGCTCCCCATGTCCTTCAGCAAGAAGTTCTCACACAAAGAAATGTAGTAACAGTGATTGAAATGCAAAACCTAAGTCACAGCAGGTCCTAAAACACAGGTAAAACCTGTTTAAGATTCAAATGCTAATTTGAGAACAACAGCTCTTGCTCGGGTTTGTAATGCAGATGTCTGGGAGTTGGGAAAATAGCAGCTTTTTATGCTCACAAAAATCGTTAAGTATGCTGAGTGAACAGAACAGAGCTATCTCGATGCAGAAACCGCCTTCGAGTTAAATTAGCACATCCCTACCGTAGAGCAAAAGTCAACATAACATATGTTTATGTAAACATACCATTCGGAAGCACTCCCTTATAAGGATAGATCATGCGTTGTTCCTGTGCTGACAACATATTATCTCGTATTGTCCTTTTGTGTGTGTGTGTGTGTGTGTGTGTGTGACCGGATACCTCAAATAAGGTTACTGGTTTCTTCCAAGAACATATTCCTTCTTTGCATGGGTATATGCTCCCCCCTATAAAACCCCAGAGCTGTGTTTCTGAGTTTGTACTTTCCTTGTATCTGTGCCAGGAATTTACCTCTGATCAGACTAAGGGCCGGTTCGTACGACCCAGGTGGTGAGCGGGGGAGGCACCACGGGGCCGTCCGTGGGGTCCGGTGGGGCACCGCAGACGACCTGCACCCCACGCGTGTGGGCGGACCCCGGTGGAGCCGGCAGTCCCCACACCACAGTGCAGGCCTCCCGGCATTGGGGGGGCCTCGGGATGCCCAGTGGGGCCGTTTGCCCCTACAGGCTGGAGCGGCCGCAGCTCCGGCTGCTCTGGGCTACCGCCTCTGTGTGGGCCCCGTGGGACGGCCGCCTGCTGTTCGCACGGCAGGGTGGCCACGTGCAGTAGGGGCTTACCCCTCTACTGCCCATGGTCACTTTGCGTGCTTTGCATGTGCTGCCGTCCCGCAGGGGCGCCCCCGGCCTGCGTTGGCACGACACAGGAACTGCAGGGGGCTTCTGCTCCTCCGCGGTTTCCGTGTCATACGAACCAGCCCTAACAATGAAGTACTTGGTTTACTAAAGGCAGAGTGGTTTATCTTTCCAGTGGACCCCCAGATTGGACTAGGAGAAATTCCCCAACATCAGCCACATGTGTCTTCTGACAGATTGACCCAAGTTCACATTTTATGTCTATCTACTTATCTGGGCTCAGGACAACCTTTCATCCTTATCATATTAACTCCAGCTTGGTCAATGTTTATGTCACTGCTAATTATCACTCATAGAGAACTTTTTAATTGGCAAAATATCTAGCTCAAAATCCTTGCTCTCAAGTGCTCACAATATATCATGTGATTTCTAGTCTTTATTTAGTTATTTGGTTAAATACTTTTTAACCACACCTTTCCTTCCATACAGAAACCTCAAAGTGGTTAATAAAAATGAAACAGAAAGACTGTGCACACAGCATTTTTCTTATACATACTACATTTCAGTCAAAGTCTCAATGCGTTTTATTTATGTATTTATTATATTTATACCCCACTTTTTTTCCTGCAAGGAACCCAAGGCGGCTTACATAATCCTCCTCCTCCTCCTCTCCATTTTATCCTCACAACAACCCTGTGAGGTAGGTTAGGCTGAGAGTCAGTGACTGGCCCAAAGTCACCCAGTGAGTTTCATGGCTGAGCGGGGACTAGAACCCAGATATCCCGAGTCCCAGTCCAACACTCTCACCACTACGCCACACTGGCGTTATGTGATTTGCAATCTTAAGGCAGGGGTCCCCAACATTGTGCACACAGACACCTGGATTTTTCAATTTTATTTTATTTTTTCCGTTTTTTAGATATACGTACATGGATTTGTCTGAAAGGCATACAACTTTTTAGAAATTATACATAGGCTTCAACAGAAGCAGCCAAGGCGAGAAGGAAAAAAAATCCCAGGTGCCAACAGAGATCTTAAAACTTTATTTATTTATTTGGGCATAAATAAAGTTTTAAGATCTCTGTATTTTTTTCCTTTTCCTTGACTCCACAGTTCCTCCCCCCCACCCCGTTTTTTTCTTCAACAAAAGCAGACCAAATATCCAACTAAGTATCCATTTGAAGCTGGCGTCTATATGCCACCTGTTCATATATCTAAGGTCCTCATGGCATTACAGGAGGTGAGTGTTTATCCTTCCAATTTTGTAATATCAGTCTTTAGCTGTCAAAATGGCATGGATAATCCATTTCCCCTTCCTTTTGTTAATTTCCATGAAGCAGGTAAATAATTTAAAAGAGCATGTACATCAGTGAACATTAAAGACTGTTCCAGTGCAACATTTATCTGTGTAATAACCTCCTCCCAAAAAGAAGCATCTATTGGACATTGCCAAAATATGGTATGTTTAAAAGAAGCATGAACGGTATTTATTGCACCACCAGCAATTAGCTGAATTAGACAATCCCTTATTAAAGAGGTGTTGTCTGTCCAACAGAGATGAAACAAAAGTTTTTGCTGAATAAGACACATTCATAGATGCGACAGGTAGATGCCAAAGCGGCAATCCACTGATTAGTCGTTTTGTGGCAGTGCCCACAGCAGTTTCTCAATTTCCCAAATGTGCCCATGTATCCCAAAAAGTTGGGGGGCCCTGCCTTAAGATGTTTGAGATAAACAACAGAATACTTGCTGTATGAATATTCAATAAATCTGATACAAGTCAAATGTTTGTTTCAATGGTTCTATCCTATACCGTTTCAGAACATAATTCCACATTAGAAGAAATAGCGGAACCATAATTGCTGCTTTTCATGCCAACTTTCTTTCAAGGTGGGTGCCAAACTTGGGAAAAACCCTATATATATATATTTAGCAACCCTAGCCAGCCCTTACACACCTAGAACAAGGGCTTGGGATTCCACTTTACAGGGTTTATCTTCCAAGATTTGTTTCTTTTTGGAAATAATGTACTTAAGATAACAATGCTCCTATTGTTTACATATCACTTATTCTGGGATTTCTTTCTTTCTTTATTTTAAAGGAAAGCCAAGAGTTGTTGTCCCTCTTTCATCCTGACTGACCTCATGAACATGTCTACTTGTCAGCAAACCAGAAGTCGAAGTACATCCAGGCCTTAGTGCCTCTAGCCAGGATAACTCCTGGAGGGTAACCTGGGGTGGGGTGTATGGAAAGCATGACATGCACCCCATACTTTAAAGAAAGCTTGTCTGCATGTAATAAGGGATGGAGAAAGGACAATTAGAGGAGAAGAGCATGGAGTAACATGGACCCAACCTTTCTCTCAATCCTAAACACATTAGAAGGCCCACTGATTCCAAATACACCTATTTCCAAGATAGAAGTTTAGGATCACAGCTCTGGCATAATTATTCAGACATCTTGATGGTTCACAGGACATTTGGAGAAATGAGCAAAGTTATTTGTTATTCCACTACGATTATGTGTAGAAGAAGCAGACTCACTTATATAGTGGAACTAGAATGCAAACTCACATTGATATTCCAATCTTCTAATCTTACTAGCAACAGGTAGCATTCAAAGTTGCCCACGTTCTAGTGGCACCCTTTACTAGCGCAACAGGAAACTAGCGGCTCCTGAAGAAACTGGAAATATATTTATTATTTATTAATTATTATTTATTATATTTATACCCCACCTTTTTTTCCTGCAAGGGACCCAAGGCAGCTTACACAATCCTCCTCCTCTCCATTTTATCCTCACAACAGCCTTCTGAGGAAGGTTAGGCTGAGAGTCAGTGTGACTAGCCCAAAGCCACCCAGTGAGCTTCATGGCCAAGTGGGGACTAGAATCTGGATCTCCTGAGTCCCAGTCCAACACTCTCACCACTACGCCACACTAGCTCTCATATACATATAAAGTTTTTTTCAGGAACCACTATATATATATATATATATATATGTATGTATGTATTATATATATCTATATCTATATATATCTATATCTTACACACACAAGGAATGCATGAAAGTCAAGTTTTGTTTTGGCAGGCTCTGCCAAAAACTGCAGAATACCACAAAGGTCTTGTTGAACTACAACATCCCCTCATGATTCAAGAGATGCCCATCCAACAGAGGGAAATTAGCACACATACTTTTAAGTCCTGATAAAGCATGCCGGCTCCTTTGAGGCACAGTGAGAATGAGTGGACTTGGGTTATATTTTTTAAGGTACAAAGAAAATCCCCATCAGAGCTTTCCAGCATGGCAGGTGATTCTCGTACCGAAGCCTGAAGTATTGCAGCATCAAATGTCAACATCAAAACAATATAGAAAAAATAATTACAGACAGTGTTAGTGTTGTAAGCTGATAAGGACCAGATGGTCTTTTGTATTTACGGTTTGCTTTGTGCATACAAATGTGTTGGGGATCTAATTAGCCTTCTCCAAAACTCAAACTGGGTAATTACTATCATTATCCCCTTTTCAAATAAATCTGAAGTCTAAACTGCAATTAAGTTTTTCTATTTATTTATTTTATTTATTTTATTTTTTTACAATTTTGTAGTCACACATTCAAGGATTCATCATTGGAATCCTTCCCGCCTCCGCCCCCCCAAATAAAACTACAAAATACAAATCATATTATGGAGAATGGCACAAAGTACATGAGTTTAAAAATTAAAAGGGGGGGTGGAAAGTGGGGGAAATAATAACTCAGCAGAAAAAGGACTGACACTTCAGCTTAAAGTGCTTTCAAAACATGCATTGAACCTATGGCAAATTACCTCCTTGTTTCTAAAACGATACACTCCTATTCAGTAGCAACTTACTGTCATCCATCAAGTTGCATTGTTAAAAAAGCAATAGAAGGATCACAAATTGAATCTTTTCTGTATGATAACGAATCTTTTCTGTAAGATAAACATTTCCATCTAGTAATGATCCTAGGGAGGTTGTTGAATGCATGTACCAGTGGTCTGGTGGTGGTTTGGGGATGGATAAAGGCAACGAAGCTGAGACTTGATCCAGGCAAGACAGAGGTTCTGTGGGTAGAGAAACCGACCAGTCTGGATAAAGGAACACGTCTGGTCCTAGGTGGGGTTGCACTTCCCCTAAAGGGTCAAGTGTGCAGTTTGGAAGTGCTCCTGGACTCAATGCTAACTAGGCAAGCTCAGGTGGAGGCAGCAGCCAGGAGCACTTTTTACCAGGTTAGGCTAGTACGCCAATTGTGATCCTATCTGGAGTGGGGGGGTCTTGCCTCAATTATTAACATTCTGACAACATCCAGGATAGACTACTGTAATATGCTGGATGTGGGGCTGCCTTTGAAAATGGTTGTTGTTGTTGTTGTTGTTGTTATTATTTTATTTATTTATATCCCACCTTTTCCCCATTACTGGGACTCAAGGAGTAATTACAACATTAAAACTTATACAATTAAAACATATACAAAAGTTAAGAATATAATTAAATTAGCTATAATATTAAAATTATACAAAATATCAAAGTTAAAGCAACAATAACAATATAAACAGTGGAATCCATCACATTCTCACAGGTCCAGACTATTCCCAAAGACCTGCCAGAACAAAAATGCTTTTGCTTGCCTCCGGAAGGATACCAAGGAGGGCGCCACTCTAGCCTCCCTGGGAAGGGAATTCCAGAATGTTGGGGCAGCCACTGAGAAGGCCCACTGCCTGTTTCCTGCCAGGCGTGCCTGAAATGGTGGCGGAACCAGGAGAAGGGCCTCCCCTGAAGATCTCGGGGTATGGACAGGCTCATAAGGGAGAATACGGTCTTTCAGATAACCTGCACCTGAGCCATATAGGGCTTTATAGGTCATAAGTAGCACTCTGAATTGTGCCTGGAAACAGACTGGGAGCCAGTGAAGCTGTTGTAACAGAGGAGTTGTGTGCTCCCTGTAGCCAGCCCTAGTCAACAGTCTGGCAGCAGCTCTTTGAACCAGCTGAAGTTTCCGAACATGCTTCAGAGGCAGTCCCATGTAGAGCGCGTTACAGTGATCCAAACGGGATGTAACTAACCTGCACACCCCTCCAGGAAGAAATGGAGCCACTGTAAAACAGTGCCTCCAAGTCCCATCCCAGCGAGGTGGCCCAGAAGGATACCACGGTCGATGGTACTGAAAGCCACTGAGAGGTCAAGCAGAACCAACAGGGACACACTCCCCCTGTCTAGTTCCCAGCATAGGTCATCTACCAAGACAACCACAGCTGTTTCTGTCCCATAACCAGGTCTGAAAACAGATTGAAATGGATCTAGATAATCCATCTCGTCCAGAAATCCCTGGAGTTGAGAGGCTACCACACACTCCAATACCTTGCCCAGAAATGGAATATTGGAGACTGGCCAGTAATTATCCAATATCGAGGAGTTTAGGGAGGGCTTTTTAAAGAGGGGTCTCACCACTGCCTCTTTCAGGCAGGCTGGAACCCTGCCTTGACAAAGAAAGGCATTAACCACTCCCCTTACCCACTCGGCCAGTCCCCCTCTGGCTGCTTTTACGAGCCAGGAAGGGCAAGGATCTAGAACACACGTGGTGGCTCTCACCTCTCCAAGAATCCTGTCTACATCCTCAGGCTGTACAAATTGAAAAATATCCAATAACACTGGACAAGCAGGAGCCAAAGTTACACCCACTGGGTCTGTATCAACTATAGCGTCCAAGTCAGAGTGGATCCGAGTGACTTTGTCTGCAAAGTGCTGAGCAAATTGTTCACAGCAGGCTGTCGAGCGGACCGAGTTCTCCTCTTGTGGTCTGGTATGTAAAAGACCCCTGACCACTCAAAACAACTCTGCAGGGTGGCTCTTTGCAGACACAATAGAGGCAGATTTTTTATTTTTTTTTGCTGCCCGTATTGTCACAGGCCTTCAAATAGGCTCTAGCCTGTGTTTGATGAGTTTTCCGCCAACGTTGCTCTAGTTGCCGTCTCACTTGTTTCATCGCCACCAGCTCCCTAGAAAACCAGGGTGCTGGTGTGGCTGCACTTCATTGTGTCCACCACCCTGATCACTTCTCTGTTCCAGAGATCGTCCAGGGCTTCGACAGAATCGCCTGCTGAGGCAACAGGAAAATGCCCAAGAGCCACCAGGAAACGATTCAGATCCATCAGCCTCCTGGGGCAAACCATCTTAATCGGCACTCCACCCCGCACAGGTTCTGAGTGCCAGCAAGTCGAAACCCCACCAGGTAGTGATCTGTCCATGACAACGGAACTACAAAGAGTTCCTCCACTCTCAGATCACTATCACCATATCCAGCAGAGAACACGAGGTCCAGAGTGTGCCCGGGAACATGGGTGGGGCCAGATACCATTTGGGACAGACCCATGCCATGGTTGTCATGGCGGACATGAAATCCTGAGCCAGTCTCAGCATGGATGTTGAAATCCCCCAGCACAACAGGCCAAGGGGTCTCCAACACCAACCCTGAGACTACCCCGGCTAGCTCAGGAAGGGAGACTGTTGAGCAGTGGGGTGGACGGTACACCAATAGAATCACTATTCTGTCCCGGGGACCCACCTTCAAATACACACACTCGAACCCAGCAGACTGTGGGATAGGGCACCTGGTCAGGGGGATAGAATCCCGATAGACCACTGCCACTCCATCTCTCTGCCCCCCAGGTCTTTCCTGCTCCTGTACAGAGAACCCTGGAGGGCAGAGCTGAGAGAGATTAACCTCCCCCCCCCCAACTTCATCCAACCAGGTCCCTGTAATGCACTTTTTACCAGGTAAGGCTAGAACGCCAATTGTGATCCTATCTGGAGCGGAAGGATCTTGCCTCAGTTATTAACATTCTGACGACATCCAGGCTGGATTACTGCAACATGCTGTATACGGGGCTGCCTTTGAAAACGGTTCATAAACTTCAGCTGATGCAGAATGCAACTGTCCAGATATCGGTGCGCACTGGTTGCTACAGTGTTTCCAAGCTCAATTTAAAGTGCTGGTTTAAACCTTTAAAGCTTTAAATAGTTTGAGCCCAAGTTACAACTACCCTGTACTCTGAGGTCATAAGCAGAGGTCTTTCTCACCTGCCTGCCACCAAGGGCAGTTAGGCTGATGAATACAAGGGAGAGGGCCTTTTCAGTGGTAGCCCTGCACCACTGGAATCAGCTTTCATCAGGCCCCTTCTTTGCAGGTCTTCAGGAAAGTTCTAAAGATTCATTTGTTTTTGCTGGCCTTTCCATGTTTACTTGGTGATATCTCTTTTTATAGATTTCTATTGAATATTTATTGAATTTTATTGTATTATTTAAATTCTGTTGCTGGTTTGGGGGGGGGCATGCAAAGCATGGAGTCCGTGAAAAAAACCCCTCTACTCGGCCTACTTCCAATTATCGGATCAGAAGCGGGCAGGAAATCTGGCGAGCTCAAATGAGCAGGATTTTCCTGTTTTGGTACATCCCTACAAAAGCTGCTGCCACTACCTGGTAAACTCCCACTACCTTAAAGAGAAATGTTGACCTCCCCAACCACCAGTGGAGTTAGTTGTTGTTGTTTTGATAAGACTATTGGTATTTCCCAGTCGAGTTCACATTGCTCTAATTTGTCACCAGATTTGGCTGGTAATGGACTTGCTGGTTCCTCCTCAATAACATCAGCAAATTTCACAGATCCCCAGTTCATGAAGGGTGAGGGGGTAGCTGTTACTCAGGATTGGATTATCACAGGGCAAAAATGTGTTTGTGTGGTACCTGATCTAGCAATCCTGAAAAGCTGGAAGATACCAAGATGTGGAGAAGCCTTACGGAAGGGTGTCAGGTTGTAAGAGAGTGATTTATCATCAGGTCCATCTGGTTGTAAATACGAGAGAGGTACAGACTTCTGTATTTTTATATAACTGAAAAACTGGCATGCAGCCATATTGTAAATTCTCATATGCTCAAAGTGGTAATTGCTTATGAGATAAGAAGTGGCTGCTATTTTTTTTTTAATGAGATAAGAAGCAGCACTCATTCTAATTAACTTTTGAATCCGCCCAAATAGGGAACATGTAGCCGTGTGATGGGGGTACAAAAGCGTAGAGGTGCAAATGATTAAGTGAGGCTTGTCAGTCCTCTTGGTTTCTTGCCCTCGGTGTGGGGGATCATATGGCAGAAGTATCAGGCCGCATGAAAGCATGACAGTGCAGCAGCATGCACTGGTGAACTCACTTAATGGAAAAATTAATCAAAGTCTGTCCAAAAGCTAGATAAGAGGAGATGACAATATTATAAGTTAATCACTTTTTTCCTGCTCAGAAAAAATAATTACAAGTTTCTGAGCAATGGAATCTCCCCGCCCCCATGCCACGAATCAGAAAACAGTGTCTTGAATCTTAAGATGATTCTGCATTTGAATGATACATTTTGTATTTAATTTCATGCTGCTAATTTCGTAGAAGAAGAATGGGCATGCACATGGGAACAGACCCGAACAACTAGGATGCTACCAGATGGACAGCTTCTAGCACTACCAATCAAAAAGACATCCTCCTTAATGGAACTTCGGTTAAAAAAAGAAGAAAAAAAGAGGGCTACAAATTGAAGGCGACTCTGTCTCGACCGCCCCGTAAAATTTCATGAACGAGGCAGGGTGAATGCACAATAAAAGCCTCATCTGGAAGCATCCCAATTTAAGCTGTAATCCTATAAATGCTTACCTGCAAGTAAACTTCATGAATCTTGTGTAGACTGTTATAGAATTGCTCTATAAGCCTGCACTCCTATGCACATTTACTTGAGAGTTAGTTGCACTGAAAACATGCAAAGTAATTGAGAGGGAAAGCTCTGATAAGCCCTACTTTGGGAAGGTCTGTCTGATGCGCCAAGTGAAGCCCGGATTTAGGGAAGGGGAGGGGCTGCAGCTCACTGGTAGAGTACATGCTATGCATGCAGAAGGCCCCCAGTTCAAGCCCCAGCTTCTCCAGGTAGGACAAGGAAGCAGTCCTGCCTGAAACCCCCGAGAGCCGCTGCCAGTCAGTGTTGACAATACTGGGCTAGATGGACCAATGGTCCGACTTAGTATAGGGCAGCTTCCTATGTTCCTATGAAAGCTACCTGGCATGACTGGAGCCACAAAATAATCAGCTATCAGTTTTGTGATTTTGTTGTTTTTGTTTTGCTTCCATTCCATGCCCCGTTGATACAGTAAATCACGCCCCCCCCCCCACAGAAAGGTCTGGATAAGCACTCACATGTGCAGGAGTGCAACAACGGTACATTCTTTTGGAGGACTGTGACAGATAAAAGACAATCCAGGATATCTGATGGAATATAAAGCATACACAAGGCCATTTACACGAATGAAGAACCCACACTTCCAGCACATTTTCCTCCTGCAACCAATGGGGCCACCTGCCTCAGAAAGCCTTCTCTGATTCTGAATAATAGTGGTGTTCTGGCTTGTCCCCACTCATGGCACGGAGCTTCATATTGGAAGGCATATCAGTACTATGAAATGTTAAGAGTGGAATTTTATCAAGTTGCCTTCCAAACTGGCATCTCTGACCCTCGCAAAACATTGTCTATGGTTTGCAGATCAGCCACAGAAAGGGCCTGGGTTCATCCAATCCCACTCCCCCCCCCCTCGCCCTGGGGAGATAAATATATGTTTGGTATTTATGTACAGAGATTGTGTAGCAAGTCCTCAATTAAAGAAACACAGCATGTCAAAATTCAGAATTAACCCGCTCCTCGTTGTACAAGAAGCTGCTTTGTTTGTTTGGCTTTTAACATTTTTTTTTTTTTTTTGAGGGGACAAGAGAACCACATTCAGGACCAAAATGGGTTTTGATTATTGGGTTATGTAGGTGAGGAAGGCCTTCGCTTTGTCCTGATTATGGCATGCTGTGACGTGACGCAGTCATCAAACGGTTGCTCTGTTTCTACGATAATAAGGGCTATTCACCATTACATGGCAGCAACAGCCAGGTTTGTGAGCAAACGTTCACTTGACAGGAAGCTGCAGCCAATTCTGGCCCTTCAAAGAATATACCTGTAGGATACATATGCTTTCAAACACCCCCTCCACTTTAAGGTTCGCAGTCAGGATGTGCTTTTATATTGCCTTGCCCCTTGTAGATCCAAGTAGCCCCTATGGTATGTGGCCCCTCTACTGGCTGAAGCAGGTGTGCCAACGCCAGCCCCTCCTAGACAGAGATAGGCAAGCCTACTATGTTTTTATTTGACTATGGATTTTTATGTTTTGAACTTTTTGTAAACTGCCTTGGCTGGTCCCAGAAAGGCAGTACAGTAATACCTTGGATTGCAAGTAACTTGGTCTGAGAGCGTTTTGCAAGACAGGCAATTAAAAAAAATTTTTTTTGACTTGATAAACGAGCAAGGTCTTGCAAGACAACGTAGGGATGTAACCGCTCACCTCAAGCGGGTGTAGCGGGCCGAAATTGGCCCCACTTACGCCCGCCAGAGACTCGCTTTGATATAAGAGTGTTTTGGATTACAAGCACGGTTCCGGAACGAATTATGCTTGCAATCCAAGGTATTACTGTATAGAAATACAATACGGGCAGTCCCCAGGTTATGAACATCCTGACTTACGGACAACTCATACTTAAGAACGGACCGCCATATATGTAAAAATTTGAGTTAAATACAATGGTTCGTACTTACGAACGCACACACTATACTTTGTGACACTTTGAAAACATTGCTTGGCTTCTATTGACTTATGTACACATTTGACTTAAAGACAGATTTATGAATGGATCTCGTTTGTAACCCGGGGAATGCCTGTAATAACATTTGCAAAGTTATCCATATTTGGGACAAAAAGGAAATTCATATTAAAAATAAAATAAAATACAGGAGAATCTGTCTGAATCCTCCATCCAGGCCCAGGGCTTTGAGGGCTTTGCTCTTAAAAGTCTGGGTTTGCATCAACAGTATTAGTGCTAGAGTTGCTCCCTCTTTTTCTGGCAGGCTCCTCATCTTTAACCGCTATATAGTTGGCCAATACATCACTGTCCTCTCCGTGATGGAAATAGCCGTTCCTATTGAATTTGGCTAGTGCAGATGGGTGAAACGTGATCAAAATTTGCAAAATTCTTCATACACAGAGAAGAAGAACTTGAGATTAAAAAGAAAGACAAATAAATGTGGGAGGAATGCTAAACTTACAGATTCTCCCATCCTTAGCCTCAGTTATCCATGCCTTGGGTAACATCTTCCCTATGTGAGGCTGTCTTTCGAGAGTATTCAGAAACTGCAGTTGGTTCAAACCTAGATGCTGGCTAAACTGCTAACTGGGACTGGGCAGAGGGAACATATTATGCCAGTTTTGAAAGAACTACATTGGCTCCCAGTCAGCTTCTGAGCACAATTCAAAGTGTTGGCTTATACCTTTAAAGCAGAGGTGGGCAGAACGTAGCTCTCCAGATGGTTTGGACTTCAACTCCCAGAAGAGCCTGCCAGCATGGTCATCCATTGTCCAAAACATCTGGAGATCTACCTTCTGCCTATCCCTACTTTGAAACTTGGGGCAGTTTGGCACTCTGATCATGCCCACTCTGATCCTGCCCACGTGTCAAGATCTTCTTCGGTCTACTGTGACTGGCACTGGCTCTTCAGGGTCCCAGCAAGAAATCTTCCACAACCTTGCTACTGGAGATCACTTTAGATGGAGAATGCAAGGATTCCACCTGGGACTTTGTGCACGCAAAGCATGCACTCTGTTAACGAGTTAGACCTGTTTGTACGTTCGGTATTCTGAAAAGAAAATCACATGGATGCTTCCCCACCCCCACAGCTCAGCACATCTCAATCAGGACAGGCCAACTGAGAAATGCATGATGTTTGGTCCTTGCGTCATGAGATGCCCAAGCCCAGCAGATGTTTTATGATGTGCCCAGATTGCCTATGTTTTGGAACCGGACTGCACAATATGCATCTCTACCCTGAGAGTTGTTATCAGTTTTCAGTTTCCCCACCTTTCCACTTAGTGCTTGGCTGGGAACTGGATTACTCAGAATGCCTGCTGCAGACAGTACTGCTGCCAACTGTCTTTATCTTGGAATCAGATGGTGACGTGTGCCGTACCGGGCTGTAGCACCTTGATGTTACATCAATAATAGCAGCCAAGCTCCATTTGGGAAGCAAACGTGTCTGGCTAAAAAGGCGGATGAAGCCTATTTTCCTCTCAAACCACTACACAGTGGATTGCTCACATTTCCTTTTTTAGAGAGAGAGAGAAAAGACACTGTGGATCATAATTATCAGCCATTGCTTGGACACTCAGTGCTGTCCATCTCAGGCAATTAACACAGCAATTCTTCCTTAACTCTGCAGAGAAAGGAATAGAACCGTCTTTCACTGTCATTTGGTTCTTCTTTCCATTTTAATTACTGTCCACCTGAGAACACCTAGTTCTTCCTTCCACTGCTGCTATTCATTACTTTATTAGTGGCTGCAGTTTTTTTTAAAAGCCACTGATAATACACTGTCACACAAACAGCCTTATGGCCAAAACAGAATTGGAAAACTGAACTGCCCAGCAAAAAGCTTTCTGAACTTTCTCCTGTTGTTGCTTTTGCATTTTGCTCTTTCCAAGAAAGGAGTTGCTACAGAAGAAGACAAAGTAATATATTAGAAGGGAATGGTAGGGAACATCAAGGAGGCTAAATTGTATTATTAAGAGGATACAACTTATGTACCTCTTAATGGGATATGCCATTATACCTCTGGGATATGCCATTATTGACAAGGGCCTGGTTGACATGGACACGGACATGGATTTGATTCCTCATCACTACTCAACACTTGATGGATGGCAGAGGACAGGGTAAACCAAGAGCACACATCTCTTTCAGCCTGGGGCCCGAATTCCATTTTGGAGAAGTTCTCGGGGGCCACATTCCAGTAGTGGGTGGGGCTGAAGGCAAAATGGGGTGGGGCTGAAGGCAAAGGAGCCGGGTCAAAAATACCCAAACTACCAGCATATTTTAGCTTAAAGTTCTTTCTGCTAGTAACTAAGCCTTAGGAAAGGCATTTCAACCATTTAGAATTGGGGGAAGGGGGGACTGCAGAAAAGCCGGCAAACCACCAAACTGTTGGTGGTTCGGGGAAAGGGGATGGGACCAGGGGAAAGGGTCCTTCTGGGGAAACTGAGAGCCAGATTAGAACCCCTGGAGGGCTGGATTTGGCCCCTGGGCCTGGGGGTGTGGACCCCTGCTGTAAATTGACTCCACTGAAAAGCAATGCACCTGAGAAGCGATCAGGTGACATGAAAGTTCTATCTGTGGGTTTTACGACAGTGATGGTTCATTCACACATTGCTTCCTATGCTTACTGGCTTCCACTCCTGGCAACCAACTTAACCATAGATTATAACAGGTCCAGGAGGACCTCCAGATAGGGATGGGCGACCCACCCGGAACTCGACTCGCAGCGCGCAAGCTGAGGCGCTCGCCGGATTTCTGGGTCCCCAGCGCTACATTGTTTACGTAGAAAATGGCCTAATTTTAGCAAATTATGGCCTAATTTGTGCAAATTAGTCAATTTTCTACATAAACAACCTAGCACCGGAACCCAGAAGTCGCTTTCCCCGGCTTGGCTCGCGAGTCGAGCCGGGGAAAAGGTAGGGTGAGCGGAGCTAGACTTCCACCCCCCAATCGAGCTCCGCACACATCCCTACCTCCAGACTGCACACATCCAAAACAGGTTGCATGTCTCCTTTCAGAGTGTCTGAATCCTCGACAAACAGCATCCACATCTGGTCTGGATTAAATGTCACCTTGTTTGCTCCCACTCAGGAGGTCTGGAGGAGCACTCCAGACCTCAGCAGGTCCTGTTTGCAGGTCCCACTTGCCAAGATAAAATATCCTTGTCTTCTATTGCATCTGCCCAGGCTGCTGCTTTGTCCCCTCCCCCTCCCCACCCTCTCCCATTCCAAGTGACCAACCATTAGACCAGACCCCAAGGGAGAACCAGCTGACTTTCATTTAAAATACTCCAGTTTCTGTACAGTAATAGTATACTACACTGGAACCTCATTTTCCAAACTGATAATATACTATACATAATGAAATATTTAATGCTGCAGGTGATTTGCAGGCCATATCATTTTAATTTTTTTAAAGAAGTGATACCTTTGAAATAACTGTGAAAACCACACTATGAAATTCTGCTGAACGATCACATTTTCTAGCTCCCCCCCCACCTACCCATGACTCTGTTTTCCCGTACTAAGGAAGTTAGAATGAAAAATTGATTATTGCTGCTTAGAAAATCATCTGTCCCTTCTGCTTAATCTTCACCTGTAGTCATAAGACTGCCCTTGAGCATTCAAATTCATCCCAACAGCAACTTTTTGTGATGTTAGAAGCAGAGGATGGCAAGTTCTGGTGTGGAATAAACAAAGCAATGGGAAAAGATGAACTCCAAAGCAAAATTATGATAATTTCTTCAAAGCACACAACCCCAAAGGGAAGGAAGAAAGAAGAGAAAGCTTCTATGGAAAGCAGGCACTGTATTCCAACTGGCTTTCAAGCAGGTTCCTATCTCTATCCTAGCTTTTTAACTTTTTTGGGAGGGATCCTTAAAATATGAATTTAGTAATATCACTCCCTCTATTTCCAAGCTTCGAAGGTGAGTACAGTTGCTTTATATAGCCAAGCACTACCATCCATGCACATGAGGGAGGAATTAGCAAGCTCGGGGTAGGGATGTACGCGGAGCTCGATTGGGGTGGTGGTGGAAGTCCGGCGAACTTGCCAGGCTCGATCCCCCAAGCTCTGCTCGCCCTACCTTTTCCCTGGCTCGACTCGCGTTCTCACAAGCCGAGCCGGGGAAACGACTTCTGGGTTCCTGGTGCTACATTGTTTACATAGAAGACAGCCTGATTTGTGCAAATTACGGCCTAATTTGTACAAATCAGCCCATAATTTGCACAAATTAGACCGTTTTCTATGTAAACAACATAGCACCAGGGACCCAGAAGTCCGCCGAGCACCTCAGCTGATGCTTGCGCTCGGCTCGGGCACCACGAGTTGAGTGCCGGGAGAGTTGCCCATTCCTAGAAACCCCAACAGAAGCACTCGACACCGCAATATTCATTGCTATTGCATTACGCTTTAAAATAATAATCAGCATCCACTACTCTGAGAGGATCTTTTGGTCCTGAGAAGCGGCACAGAAATCTTTCAAACAGAATAAAATTAAAACACTTAAAAATAAAACACTTTGTTGTAGGCCCCCATTTGTGTGTCTTTATTTTGCATTGTATGCTTTATAATATTCACATAACAGATGACCTTTAAAATATGAATGCACATTTGAATGCACAGCTAGCTTCTCAAAAATGAGCTAGAATCCATTATGTTACATACCCTGCCTTGTTTCAAGCAGGATACGTCCGTAGTAGGTCCTGGTCAGCAGTGGCAGCAGCACAGAGCTGGGGATGGTCAAATGGAGCAGCACAGACTAGGGATGGTCAAACGGGGAAAATTTGCATAAATTGGAAAAATTATGTGAATCTAACTGGGAAGCGGGAATGAGATGGACACGATCATGTGTTTGGCAATTTATGAATATTTTCAGGAGACACGTACTCGCATTCATGCTCACCTTTGGAGCTTCAAGCAGGGCATGCTCACATGTTTTGCGAGCAAAAATGAAACAGGAAATACAGTTCAGGACAGAAATTAGCACTATAGATTGAACTAGAGGCTGGTACCAACTCTCCCTTCTCTGGCTCAGGTTAAGGTTTCTGGGCAGGGAAAGGGGTGGCTGCATTTGAGAAGTGAGCAGGGCCCTGCCCAACTGCTTTCCCAGCAATCTACAAGCAGGACTTTGTAAAAGGTGTGGTGGTGGCAGCTACATTTTTGAGCAGCCCTTTCTCTAAATGCTTGCGACCACACTGACTCAGGAGCTGTACTGAAAACTCGGCTGACACAGTAGAGGAAAGCCCCAACACAAAGCTTCAATTTAACTAATCACTACCAAACATTTATGGGTGGCTCACAGCTATAAATAATATTGCAGAGCAGTCGCAAGCATCACAGTCGGGGGGCTGCTTTGAACAGCCTTGTCTTAAATGATGAAAATGAATTTGTCCTTTACTTTGTCAGAATCTATCAAATGAGCAGACACGATGATTGCTGCTTCTGCCCTTTGAAGTGAACCATTAGAGAGTCTATCTTGTTAAAGGTGACCTGCAGAAACTCGGGAGGAAAACTCCAGTTGCTTCTGAATGGAAACCGGGCCTTAACTAGCTGGAACAAAAGGAAATAAATACAATAAATGCTGCTTATTATTGCAAGTGGCTGCAATCAAATGTAATAGTGTTTACTTCCTTCAGTGTTATTTTCTACGGCCAATGTAAAAAAAGATGCTTTGCTCTGGGTCAGAGCACTGCCCTTTCTAGCCTAGGGAGGAGAGATACTGGTAAGATTTGAGTCATTAGATTTGAGTCATTCTGTTGTTCTTGTTGTTGTTTTTGTTGTTCTTTAACATGAGAAGTATAGAAGCATCCTCCTTCCACCTTGAATTTTCTGACAGTGAATTTCAGATTCGTGCAAAATTTGGACCTCTGCTGCAATTTGCAGAAATGTATGCAATTTGTGTGAACATGTAAAAATTGTGGAGCGGAGGCCTGATTTTGCACAAATTTCCCCTGCTTTTTTTTTTTTTTAAGACACAAATCGTGGCCTGTTTTAAAAACAGAAGTCCAGGTGCTGGCTCGATTCACATCAGATCGAGTCGGCCCCAGCACAGGGTTGAACGGAATCCATGGAGCCAACTTAAGAAAATCTATCGGATTTTCACCCCATTATCAGATTCCTCACATCCCTAGCCCACTATGATCTAATCTGATTGGCAACAGCTAAGATCTCAAACATGGATCTGGCCCAGCTCTGCTACTTGCGTTCCTTTTAGGCAGAGATCCTGAGGACTAACCTGCAATGTTTTGCATGTAAGGCATGCATTTTATACCACTAAGCTTGGACCCCTTGCTTTTCTTCTCTGCACCCTGCCATCCACACAAAGCCAAACTGCCTCCCACCATGGCATTTTTGGCTGTAGATTTGGTTGCATCCATATTTCAGTTTTCTAGGAGTAGCAACTGCTGCTAGAATCCAGGGGTATTTTCAAAATTTGTAAAATATGTGGAATTCAAAATGAGTGCATAGATTCCCAAATTTTGCCATCCGTTCTTGAAATCCATAATGCTGCCATCAAATTCTTGTGCTTTTACCTACTTAACGTTTGTTAAATGAATTCTTACGCTGAAATCGTATCAAGACTTATTCATTGTTAGCTCTAGCTTAGCACAACCCCATTCCCCCCCCACAACAATACAGATGTTGCAAAATATTGCCAGAATATAGAACAGGCTCTGATATTTGCTGTAAACACCCTTTTGTGCAAACATGCAACTGTTTGGTTTTAAGAATACGTATTGATAATGCATTACAACGTTGAAGAAATTGCACATACATGAGAACAAGTGTTTATGCAGCTTGAAGACTAAAAAAAACACATGACAATCTACACAGCCTCATCTGAAAATATATGTGTATCAAAACTCAGGGAGTACATTTAATTAAACCTTTAGAGGAAAAATGGTGAATTATGGAATCATGCATACAAGTTGATGAATGTCTATCTGCCATATGGGGAATCTTTTGCATATTAATAATAAAAAATATATATTAGGAGATGGAATTCCTTTTGAGTTTCTATACATCCACCCTAAGTTTATTACTGTATGTCTACACTCCAGGATCTATTAATTATTTGGGTTTAAGTGGCATCATGCGTTAGCAACCTTTGCTTAACAGGTCAGTTTCATTCTTTCAAAGTTTTTATTCCACCACCTAGAATAGATTAGAATAGACCCTAATTCTTTACTTGTGAGACAGGACAGCTCGTGAGATACAAACAGTTGCTGGCAGAAAACCGCAACCAAAGTTCACCGTAAGAGGAGAAGAAGTGAACTGAAAACTGCAGCTCTTCAGAAAGATGCAGCAGAGGCACAGAAAAACGAGAGAGACACAAATAGGCCATTATTCAATATACTAAAGAAAGTTAAACCTTTTAAACTTGAAGCCTTCTAAAACATCCAGTGCACAAATTATTGTCATTTCCCCCCTAGGGTGAAGTTATTTCTGTTTCAAAGCATGACACTTTAATAGCACAGAGCAGAGAGACCAGCCTGACAGATTTTTATGGTCTATACATAAGATACCTTGTTTTTGTCATGTATCTTTCCCTGTAAACAAAAAAAAAGGGGAAAAAAAGAGCATAGTCCTGCCCCCAATACGGCACATGTTACCTACCTGCCCCCTGGCAATCAATGCAAACATCTGCAGGGAGAGGGGTTAACGCATGTTTCCACATGATCTGGAAACCCAGTGTATAGCTGTACACACGTAGGCAGATGTTTGCCTCCCTGCAGATGTTCAGGTTATACATGAAAGCACCTGGGGCGGGGGATGGGAAATATGCAGCACCAGGTACAGGACCACGCATTGTGTCCCCACATCCCACTCATGTGTAGGGATGTGCGAAGAATCTGTTTCGGGGGTGAAAATCCTAAGGATTTTCCGAACTTGATCCTCTGGATTCCATTCCATTTCCCACACGCTGGAGCCAACTTGATCTGACGCGAAAATTGAGCTAGCAAGTGGATTTCCGCTTTTAAAACAGGAAGTGATTTGCACGAGTTTACATTTTTTAACAAAGCTCAGGAAATTTGCGCAAATTGCAGAGCCGGAAATTTGCAAAGAACTTATCATTGTCAATTTCTTCTAGTTCGGCATCCACACTACAGTTTTCCACTAGGTTTCAGTGATTTGAATACATCAAATTAATAGACACATTTTAAAATTATTTTCAGTTACAGTAATACCTTGGATTGCAAGTAACTTGGTTTGAGAGCGTTTTGCAAGACAAGCACATTTTTAAATATTTATTTAATTCTTTTTTACTAGATATACAAGCGACGTCTTGCAATACAAGTATTGTAGTATGGCTTAAATTAAAAATCTCTGTACAAATTTTTTTTGGGGGATTTCATTTTGATATAAGAGTGTTTTGGATTACAAGCACGTTTCCGGAACGAATTATGCTCTCAATCCAAGGCATGACTGTATTCTTTTTCAGTTCCTATTATTTGTGCAAACAGGATCATGTTTTTTTTACTGTTTCCCTCCATTCTTCCCACCAATATTATGTGCGAGTTTATTTATTTATTTATTTAAAAGCTCAGGAAATTTGCATAAATTGCATAGCGCGAAATTTGCGCAAATTTCCAGAGCTTTAACAAAAAACAAAAAACTCATGCATAATATTGCTGGGAAGAATGAGGGGTCGTGGAGAGTCTAAAAAACCATGACCCCATTTGCACAAATCATGGGAGATGAAAAATAGTAACTGAAAATAATAAGTAAAAAATGTGTCTATTTGATGTGTGGAAGTCACGTAACCCTAGCAGAAAACCATAGTGCCGATGCCAAACTAGACAAAATTGACAATGACAAGTTCTTTGTGAAGTAGGGAATATGGCGAGTTAACAACAAAGTAGTGAGATGATGAAACTGAGAAGGATACTAACGGTATATGCTGCACCCAGGGTTACATAACAAACTTGCAAATGCGATAAAATATTAAAAAGAGCACAAACCCAATAACGCAAATAAGACTCAGACTCCATTAGCACAAATGGTGCTACAAATATGCAGATCTCAGTTCTATTTTGCGCACATTCCCAGTAAACCCCCCTCCCACCGACCCCAAAAAATCCAGCACGATCTGTTTCCAATTACTGGATCAGAAACACTGCGGAAGTCCATCGGGTTCAAACAAAACAGATTTCCCAGAGTCGCACGTCCCTACTCATGTGATAAGGTATTTTTTGAACACTCGGATAGGGCTCCAGATAATAATGTATCTGAGCCAAGGAATAATGTTCCAAGCAAGATACACAGTATTATATTCTAAGGAAGTGTGTGTGCATTGCACATACCTTCGACTACTCCCAATTCTTATCTGAAGGGAGGAGATGGGTACATCTCCCATGGGGATATTTATCTTCTATGTCCACATTAGGACAATGCACATATACATCATCATCATCATCATCATCATCATCTACAGTATTTGTATACCGCTCCACATGAAGCAGATTCCAGAGCGCTGAACAATAAAAAGGCAAAAACAGATAAAAGAAAGAAAAACAATACATTGAAAACAAACTAAAATTATATTGGTGGTTGAAGAGCAGAGAAGGCTGGTAATTTATGCTATTATTAATTAAATTTCCCCTAGATTTCTGTGAGAAAATAGTTACATTGCTAAGCTAAGGAGTAATTTACACTTATAAGCTAAGGAGTAACTTTTTCTTAGTATCGTTTCAGGTTGTGGATGCTTCAGGGCAAGGAAGCATCGAATGAATGAAAGGTGTACGTTTCACTAAATCCCTGTAAACAGCTTCTATAAATGACAATACAGTACACTACATCCCGGGAAGCTGACAGCTTGTCTGCTAAATCTATAGTGAAAATAACTGAGGTTGCACAAAGACATTTTTGGTTCAAGGTTCGGTATACCTGCGCCCAAAGGGATTAAGGCATTTAAAAACTCTTCAAACATAATTGCCTCTTATTTCACATATTACAGCTTTCTCGACCTTCCTGTCTGATCCTAAGGAAATAAGAATAGACTTTTTAAATTATTATTAAAAAGTCCTTTCTCAACCATTTGCTATTATGCCTCCAACAATGGACAATACTGGATGATTCCTAAGGAAGTATAAATCCTCCATTATGTTCCTAACAGTATAAAACTAGACATCACACAGGATCCATTTTTCTTTTCTTTTCTTTCATTGGCCTCAGCAGGTGGTCACTTTCTAAATCTGTGCCTAAGGGCTGGCACCTCTTCTACCTTTTATCCTGCATAACAAAACTACAGGTCATATTCATTATCCTTCGCTTGAAATGATTATTTCTTCTTGCACATTCTGAATTTCCAAACATAACTTTGTGATTTTGGGGGTATTCCAGCTATGTGCTCCTCCTCCTCCTCTTCTCCAAAGAGGGTGACTAAAACCTCAATGGGGTCACAAATAAGCAAGGGGGGGGCTGGTTGCAACAGTTCCTTCCTCCATTCTCAGTACTTACGTATTTATTTATTTCATTTATTATATTTGTATCCTGCCTTTTTTTTTCCTGCAAGGAACGCAAGGCGGCTTACATAATCTTCCTCCTCCTCCTCTCCATTTTATCCTCAGAACCACCCTGTGAGGTAGGTTAGGCTGAGAGTCAGTAACTGGCCCAAAGTCACCCAGTGAGCTTCATGGCCGAGTGGGGACTAGAACCCGGATCTCCTAAGTCCCAGTCAAACACTCTAACCACTACGCCACACTGGCTCTCAGCAAGTGTAAAGCAAAAGGAAGGGGATAAGTATATGTTACACACAAACACGTGTAGCAGAGCCTTAACATTTTTTTTTAAAGAGATGCTTAGGAGGGGGATCAATTTGGAGTAGAGAACCGGACCAGGGAGGTTTGATTAACTCTTTCCCCACTCACTGTTTCTCCGCTTTAGCTGTGAGAGAGACAAACCCTTATCCTCTTCCTGCATCACCAGCTAACTTGGATTTCTGGGAAATGAGACAGAAGAGAGGGCAGAGAAGGCGAGAGGGAGACAGTGAGTGAGTGAGTGAGTAAGAAGAGGGGGCAGAGAGAAGGGGAGATGAGAGCAAGAGAAAGAGAGAGATGGGGAAAGAGGGAGGAAGAGAGGAGGGGAGAGAAAATGCAACAACGTTGCTTTGTCCTTACCCACTTTTGGCTTTGTGGCCCCAGGAAGGTGTAGAGATGGAGAGAGTTAAAGTTATCAAGATCGATTCTTCTCAGTTTCTCATTTTTCCAGCATTAAGTTTGTTCCGTCCCATTTCTGCATCAGTTTCTGATTCCCCCCCCAAATATCAGCACAAAAATTTGTACATACATTTCTGCTAACATCTGCACTGTGTGCACTCTTTCCCAGATACACACATTTTCCAAGCGATTTTCTCTAATATACAGTAATGCCTTGGATTGCAAGTAACTTGGTTTGAGAGCGTTTTGCGAGACAAGCACATTTTTAAATATTTATTTAATTTTTTTTAACTTGATATACAAGCGACGTCTTGCAATACAAGTACTGTAGTACGGCTTAAATTAAAAATCTCTGTACAAATTTTTTTGGGGGATTTTGTTTTGATATAAGAGTGTTTTGGATTACAAGCACATTTCCGGAACAAATTATGCTCTCAATCCAAGGCATGATTGTAATGCACTTTCGTGAACTCTTTCCCCTAATATCCATTCTGTGTGATACATGCATTTTGTGTGCACTTTCTCCTCTTATATGCATTTCAATGCACATTTTTAAAATTTGCAAACTGTATCTCAACACTCAGAAAAGTGCAAATATCAGTGTGTAACTGTGTTCTGTTTGTTTGCAGGTTTGGGAAGTGTACATTTGGGAAATGCACATTGGGTAAGTTTGCATTAAAATGCAAATGCAACACATTTCTCACCTGTCCCTAGGAAGGTTATGCATAAATAAATGTGGTCCCTGGGCTGAAAAAAGTTCCACACCCCACTCAGTTGCTAAGAGTTTGTCCCAAATGTCTTGTTCCTGAGAGCGAAGATGAAATGAACACATTTTCTCTTTGCTTCTTGCTGACACACAGCTCAGCCTGGGGTTGGAACTATGTGTCTGAAAGGAGCGAGGTACAGAATAAAACAACTGCTCTCTCTTCTTTTAGGCCAGATTTGAAAGTCGTGGGGGTAGGGACTGATAAATTTGACTGAATGTGTAAGCCTGCTGTCCTTGCTGGTGGCACAACACCAGGGATCTTGCTTTAGGGAAAGAAAGTAGAAAGTGTGACACATGTTAGCTACTTAGACCCACTGAGCTTGCTGCTTGCACAAGATTGATTTCCTGTATTTATGCATCCTTGCATGACAAATTGTTCTTGATACAGAAGCTGACAGAAATGTGAATGACCCCAGTTAGCCTACACTTGCTGATGTCTCATCTTTATTACCGAGGCAAGAGTCACTTAGGGAGAGCTGAAAAATTAAAAAGCAAGACTACCTCCAGGCATTCTCTGAGTAAGTTCTGTTTAAAGCTCTGTGTCTTGTCCCCTAATTACATTTGGACCCACCGGGGCTAAATAGAGTAACAACACACACAAATAGCCAGACCTCGATAATATCTAGATAAAGTCAGTTTTGGGGTTCCATTACATTTTAGCGTCACAATCTAGTGTAACCAAGAGAACAGGGGGCCGACACTATGCTAAGGGGTGGAACTGGGAGATTGGCACAGTTCTCAATGGCTTCCAATTGGTTCTATGGGACAAAGAAAATGGAAAACAGTGGGGGGGGGGCAAAAACCTAGTATTCATCCCAGATAGTGGGATCACCAGAAGCAGGATAGATTTAATCCTCTCGTCTGTGCTGTTCTGGAATGCACTCTTTTACTGTCCCCAAAATAACGGAATAGGTATTATTCATACTCAAGAGGAAAATTAAGTGTATCTCTACAGGGCCCCCACAGGGAGTGCAATATGTTCCAAACAGACATCCTCATAAATGGGTGAACAGAAAGTATAGGAAGGTCAAAGAGTTGTTATTCGTGGTATAACTGTTTCATAGCATTTAAACTCAGCTTCAGAAATGGCAATTACCGAAACATTTGCTATCTTTGGAGAAGTCTTGGGGGTAGGGATTGATAAATCTGTTTGTTTTGCAGTCTATGACCTTCATTTTTCCCCCCAAGTGCAAGTTCATCCTGTCCTGTTCCTAACATCCATTCGCAAATCCCCACAAAACAATTGTATGCATTTTTGTTCACAAAACATTTTTGAGGTGCCCAGTTTTGTACACAATTGTCCCTAATGAACACCCTGTTATATACATTTTCTGATTGGAGAACTGCACCACAAAGCTCAGAGACAGTGTGAAGACAAAGGATAATGGTGGTCGGGCTTGCTCATTATTCTAAGAAGTGTGAATTTCTAAGGTCAGTTGGATGTTAAACTGTGAACCAAACGGATTTTGCCATTACCCCAAGTCCTGGGTAGTGATGGGTGATCTGGTGGGACTTGACCCGCCTCCTGCTCGGCAGACACCACCGCTGTGCTCGCCGGAGCTGAGCCAAAAGCGGGCGCGCACTGCGCCGCTACTCACCAGACTTCCAGGTTCCTGGTGGGCTACTGTTTACATAGGCAAATGCCTTAAGATACTGCTTAAAAACAGCCGCAATTTGTGCAAATTACACAAATTGCAGCCATTTTTGGTGCATATTAAGACATTTCCTAGATAAACAGCAGCCTGCCGGGAACCTGGAAATTGCTTGTCCAGCTCAACTTGGGAGAACGTGAGTCGGCGCTGGGGGAAGCAGCAAGTGAGGCTGAGGCAAATCCGCTGGATTCTACCCCCCACCAGACAGATTCCTCACACAGCCCTAATCCTGGCTAGTTCAGTATAGCATGTAGGCTTCTTTCAGATATAACTGGAAAGTATGATTTCCTGGCCGTATCAAGAATGGATCCTGATGTGTCTCAGGTTCGCAGGCTACCCCCTCTCCTCTCCTCTCCTACCCCACCCCAAGGGGAAGTCTTTAAAGTTTAAAATCATGGTTTCTTGTTATGTTTGAAAACTATGATCCAATATTGAGTTGTCTGGAGATTTTGGTGAGGATGAGAAGGATGACTTTGAGATGTCCCCACTTTCTGGCTGTAGAGAATGCACTGCTATCACACTGTGAGAGATGATGCTATGGCTGCAGTATCCCACATATCTGATATAGGGCATAGCATTTGGCACCCCAAGAAACTCAGTGCTCTTTAAAAAAAAAGAAAGGAAGGATCTAGTAATTATGCCTTTGAGAATACAGTAAGCTTGAAAATGTGTGGGCTGCTTCTTCTAGCGGTTGGCTTGCTGCTGCCTCAGTGCTTGCTCCCACATCAATTCTGAGCATGTGAAGGCTTCCATCCATGTGGTCTTGAATGACAGACTTACCGAACCATACAAGTAAGGAACCTCCCTGGTAACAGGTCCTTCTTGCAAGGGACAGTCAGTCAGCACCACAACAATGTGGCATCCTTTCATATGTACCTGAGAATGGGCAGCCCTTAATATGTACCCAGAACAGCATTAGGGACAACTGTAGAGGCAGTGGGAACTGTGCCAACTAAAAGGATGCATAAAGAGGGTTATTGGAAGCCAGAGGAAGTCTAAGCAGGATTCCCCATGGTTGGGAGAGAGCATCAGGGCTTTGCAAAGGTCCCTATCTCCTTCTGATCTTGACCACTCCCTAACACACTGATTTAAATAATAAATAAGTAAATGAATGTAAGTGTATTGTTGTGGAAATAATGAAAACATGAACTACATGAAAAACATAACTACTTTAGAAGACTGAACCCTGCCAAAAAGTACCATTCTGCATCCATGGAATTCCTAATGCATGAAAATCTCATTAATATAAGTGAGGCTTATGTTAGTTTATGATTGCATCCCTGTTTGCTTTTAAAAGGGCTTGGATTTTTAAACTGTCATTTTCTCTGTTTTAATTAAAATAAAACAGAGTCCATTTGGAATTGTTTTATGTTGCTGCTTTTATTTTATTGGGGTTTTTTTTAGATATCAGATCTAGGTGTTTGGTTTTTTTTAAGTATTCCTATGATATTAACTATAAGGTGCATTGAGAAAGAAAAACAACAGTGTTTTGCTTTAAATGGCCGCATATGCATTCCTAAATAAGATAGATAGAATGGCCTCAGTTGAGCTCCAGATCTTGCTGCGGCAGTGTCCCTGCCCCAAGGTCCTACGACTCCAGCCTGACTGCACCTGCCTCCTGCCTGACTAAGCCACCTTCAGGCATCTGTCATGCTCTGGGGGCTCCCACTCCTAGTCAGGACTGGAGGGAACAAACAAGTTGCTCACTGGGAGGTCTCCTAACCCAGCCAGGATTTGGTAGAATCAGGATGGTGTTTGAACCTTGCCACTCACGGCAGCCATCCAGGCTAGGGATGGATACATTTCTCAATTTCGGTTGCACTCAGTGTCTTGTTTTTCTAATCCTCAGTGCATTCCGTTCCGTTCTGTTTCCACATCAGTTTGCAACATTTTTTTTAAGGCTGCATGGATGTTTGTAAGCATTTTTGTGCACATTTCTCCTAATATATGCATTTTTGTTCAGTGTGTGTGTGTGTGTGTGTGTGTGTGTGTGTTTGTATATAGCAAGCTGTTTCCTCTTATTGGGACCTTATCTCACTAATATATACATTTTTCGGCACACTTCTCCTTCCCTGGTGTACAAATTTTTGTACACCTTTTGTTGGGAGAAGTGCAGATACCAAACAATAACTGTGTTGTGTTAGGAAAGTGTGAATTTGGTAAGTTCATATCAAAATGTGAACTGAACCATTTTTTTCTCCCGTTCCCTAATCCACGCAGCAGCCAATGTCTCACTGGTGAGACTCATGTCTTCATAATCTCCCCACCCCACCGATACAAATCACAATAGACATGGCCTAGATCAAATGCATATCCTCACACACAGTATTCCACACACATCTCTCTTCAGAAACTGAACTCATTACAGCAGGAGCATTCCAGTTGATCCTTCCCCGTTTCTGCTATATCAAGAGAATACTGTTCTCTGACTCACCTCACCCGCTAGCTATGCTTTACCGCTTCACTAGGATGGCAGAAGAATACAGATGCAGATGTATACAATGTATCGACATTCCCATGACGGCAGAAGAATAAGCAAACAGATTTTTTGCTACGTATCTACTTTCTCATACAAAACCGCTTGGCGCTTCCCGATTTCTCTTGCCTGAGGAATAGTTCTGAAGCCTCAGGCAAAGCTTTCTGCTAAATTTAGACATCCTTTTCTATTTTAAAGAGGCGATCATCACTGAGAACTTCAGCAGGTTTGCCATAAGCTATGCCTCTCCATGGCCCCTCCAGCCACTTGGAAAGTTTGGGGCAGTTAAGAACAGAGCAGATGGTGCCTCTGAAAAGGGGAACCCTTTGCACATCTACTTCTCATCAACATATTTATATGAATTCCCAAACTAACCACATTGCTGCTTTACCATTACAATTCGCTGTGTGAGGTTAACAACAATGGCAAGACGGAATCCTCTAACAACTGTTTAAACTACTATGGGCTAAGGGCTGTTAGTTTTTAGGTAGCCTTTTATCACACACACAAAACTAAAATCAAGTTCTGATCACCTGCACCCCAACCAGGTATCAGCACAGTAAAGTTTAGCTCAGCTAATAATGCAATAACAGCCACATGACATGGAAAGTCTCCACACAGTGTGAAAGAATCATAAAGGATTATGAAAAGCAGCTAGTGGTACATGAAGCCTAGCAGAGGTACTGCCGTGTCATGTCTCAGTGGAAAATTGCTTGTGTGCGAAGTCTTTGCTACCAAATTAACGTGTTATCACAGAACACCCTTGCTCCCGATTTTAATAGATGCTATTCATTATATTTATTTATTTCATTTCTATATCGCCACCAGCCAAAGCTCTGTGGGTGGTTAACAACAATGCACGTCAAACGAATCCTTTACAGGACCATCTTCCATCTGGTAACCTGTGTCCTCACTGTGGGAAGCTGTGTGGATCTAGAATTGGCCTCCACAGTCACTTACGGACCCATCGCTAGAGTCTACACAATCTTCTTTAGAATTTCCTCCTTTTATCCCGGAAGACAATCTTACTCGGTCACGAGTGATCGCCTGACACGTTCAATAAAAACAACATTAAACTTTCAATACAAAATTTAAATCAGAGGTTAAAGTATGAACAACTAAAACAAATTCAGTATGACTGGACCTGTTAAGATTAAAACAACAGCTGACATAAGCCCTCCATATGCCACTAAGAGCCATTAGATCCTGTTAAATGCCTCCGCATAGACAGCAGTCTTAACCTGGTGCCGAAAGGATAACTGAGTTGGTGCTAGGCAGGCCTCAGCAGGGAGCCCTGCTGGATCAGACCAAGGGTCCATCTCGTCCAGCATTCTGTTCACACAGTGGCCAACCAGCTGCCCACGGGATCCCACAAGCAGGACATGAGTGCAACAGCACCTTCACGCCCATGTTCCCCAGCAACTGGAGTACATAGGCATACTCCGACAGTGCATATGACTAGCATTATGAGTGCATGTGATTAGCATGTGCAATCACATGCCCTCCCTGTGCACTTACTGTGCCTCCCTGAGAATGCCCTGACCTCACCACCACCAAATACCGCACTGCCTGTACGCTCCAGCAATGCAATGTGGCTGCAAAGAAGGCAAATGCTATTTTGGGCTGCATTAATAGAAGTATAGCTTCCAAATCGCAGTGAAGTGATAATTCCCCTTTACTCGGCACTGGTTAGGCCTCATCTTGAGTACTGCATCCAGTTCTGGGCACCACACTTTAAGAAGAATGTAGACAAACTGGAGAGGGTTCAGAGGAGGGCAACAAGGATGATAAAGGGACTGGAAACAAGGCCCTATGAGGAGATACTGAAAGAACTGGGCATGTTTAGCCTTCAGAAGAGGAGACTGAGGGGAGATATGATTGCACTCTTCCAGTACTTGAAGGTTGTCACAAAGAGGAGGGCCAGGATCTCTTCTCAATCATCCCAGTTTGCAGGACACAGAATAATGGGCTCAAGTTACAGGAACCCAGATTCTACCTAAACATCAGGAAAAAATTCCTGACTGTTAGAGCAATAAGACAATGGAACCAACTACCTAGGGAGGTGGTGGGCTCTCCCACTCTGGAGGCATTCAAGGTGCGGCTGGACGGCCATCTGTCAGGGATGCTTTGACCTGGATTCCTGCATTGAGCATGGGGATTGGACTCGATGACCTTGTAGGCCCCCCTCCAACTCTACTTTTCTATGATTCTATGATTCTCCACTCCCTCCCCTAGAGATCCTCATACAGATCACTCTTTTCCCACTCCTGCTAGCAGCAAGGAAAGAGCTGTCTGAATCAGCAACACTGGAGGAGTGGGTGGAGAGAAGAGTCTATACTCCCCTGCTTCAGAGGTTCTCATACAGATTGTGTGTGTGTATGTGTGTGCATGCGTGTGTATGTGTGTGTGCACACGTGCACGTGCCCCCAGACCCAGCATCACATGCATCCATCGGGGCTGAAAAGGTTGTGTGCCCATCTTCTAGAAGGTAAGATCTGTATTATATATTTACATACAGACAGAGTGAGAGAGAGAGATTTGGTATCTCTACACCACATAATGTATTCTGGTAGTTTCTGATGCCTAAGGCTACTTCAACTCTTAGTTTTTTCAAGCAGCAGAATAATAGTGCTGATAACAGATTCTTTTCAATTTCACTTCTATCCGGAGGGTTTGAAGAGCAGAAGAGAAAAAGAACACACTCTGTGAGAAGCCCATTTAATTCTGTTCTTGTCCAACATGGCAGCTGCCTTATGGACAGTAAAAAAGAGGCACCTAAAATATAGATTTGCAGACTCAATTGAATTGCATCACTGTTTACATACAACACCTAGTCACAACCCCAACTCCTGCTGGCCACCTCTCATAACTGCAGACATCTCCAAACAAGAAGACAATCAGTTATCAGTGGCAAAGTTACTGCCTGCATAGTCAAAGATCAGACTGGGACCAGGGAAACCTGGGTTCAAATCCTCACTTACTCACAAAGCTCATTAGGTGATTTTGGGCTCTCACCCTAACCTATCTTATAGGTTTGTTATGAGGATAAAATGGGATGGGGAAACTATGTACACTACACTGATCTACTTGGTAGAAAGGTTTTATTAAAAATATTATTTTATTTATGTATTCATTATATTTATATCCTGCCTTTTTTCCTGCAAGGAACCCAAGGCGGCTTACATACAGTAATCCTCTTCCTCTTCGTTTTATCCTCACAACAACCCTGCGAGGTAGGTTAGGCTGGGAACCAGTGACTGGCCCAAAGTCACCCAGTGAGCTTCATGGCCGAGTGGGGACTAGAACTCAGATCTCCAGAGTCCCAGTCCTACACTGTAAGCATTACGCCACACTGGCTCTCCTATGCCACACTGGCTCTATAGTAATATAAACCATTTAATTTAAACTTAATGTTGATGCAGAATAACAACTATCCAATTAGTGTGTGTGTGTGTGTGTGTGGGTGTGGGTGTGTAATTAGCATACATATCCAGCTTGTTGATGATGATCTTCTGTATGGTTCTCATAATGTTAATTCTTTAGAAATACCTGACCAGTTTTTGGACCATATTTGACTGCTCAAATGGCCAACTCTAGTTTAGGATTGCAGGTGAGAGTGTTGGACTGGGACTCAGGAGATCCAGGTTCTAGTCCCCGCTTGGCCATGAAACCCACTGGGTGACTTTGGGCCAGTCACCGACTCTCAGCCTCACCTACCTCACAAGGTTGTTGTTGTGAGGATAAAATGGAGAGGAGGAGGAGGAGGATTATGTAAGCCGCCTTGGGTTCCTTGCAGGAAAAAAGGTGGGGTATATAAATATAACAAATAAATAAATAAATAAATAAATAATGTAGGCACATACCTGGCTATAACACAGCAAGTCTGAAATGTGACAATTTTCCAAACCATTCTGGTAAGGTTTTCAATTATAAAGTAAAAGTAAAATGGGCTAATTAGTAACATTATGATCCTGAACCTCTTTTGTTAGTGCAAACATAAAACAATGTAATGAATGTCGGGTTCACTAAGCAGCTTGACTGAAGATGATAGTTTTGCATCAAGGGGAGGTCTTCCCCTAGACACTTAACATGTTAAGGTCATAAGGTCATGTTGGAAAGAATAATTGAACTTCCTACATAAATCTAATAAAACACACTCACCACTTGTTCTTTATACATGCAGAACACCACCTGAATGCCATGTTCTCTTTTTCAGTTTCATTAACCTAGCAAAAACAGACAGCTGAAAAAGTGAAAGGTGCTTAATTGCAGTAATATGATAATCAACCTAATGAAGATGTTTCTCATATGCAGCTGTTGCAGAAGATGTTACAGCTCTAGATACTTGCTACTTAACACATGCCTTTATACTGAGATGGTTTGTTTAGATAAGCGTTCTCCAACCTTGGGTCCCAAGCGTAGCTGGCCGGGGCATGCTGGGAGTTGTAGGCCAAAAACATTTGGGGACCCAAGGCTGGAGAACACTGGTTTAGATGGCTTGGAGGTCGAGAGGGGAGGAAATCGATTTGCAAAAGAAATGTGGCCAAAAACAAAATGCACAGTAAATTTGGGGAGTGCATGTGTGCCCTCTCTCTCAGGTGGGCAGGTGTGACTCAGCTCAGGAAAAGGATCTGAGGAATTTTGAGGAGACTAGCAAAGTTCCTCTGCATGGAAGTATAATTTGGCACATGTGTAGGCTATCACTGGATTTTGCCTAAAAACAACATGAAGCAATGAAAACTGAAGCAAACTAGGAGGTTCCTCTTCAGTCGAAACACCAGAAAAAAATTGAGAAAAGCCCAGAAGAGCTTTGAAGAACCTACCAACATTTCTCAGAGGTGTTTCACACATTCACAGGTAGAAGAAAAACATTTCAACCTTTATGTGAATACTTAAATTCACATAAAGACAAAAAAACAACAACATTCAAATTCCCCCCAAACGATTACATGGAGAGTTTAATCCCATTTGTCTTAATTGAGAACTTTGAGTTGAGCTCTAGTTTTAAGTAAAAGCACCAGGAGATACAATGCAAGTCCAGCACTGAGGGGATGGACAGTGAAGTAAACTGTTGTTGGACTTGGAGAAATTATTACAAATGTATATTGTAATATACATTTTTCTGTATACAAAATTTCTGTATATTGTTTTCTTAAAACCACTTGCCCTGTGAGGTAGAAAGGGAATAACTCATAACAAACAACATTCCACTTAACAGGTTGACTTCAATTGCAAGCATCAACCTAAACAATGAACCCCGACAAGACCGAGGTACTTCTGGTGGGGGACAAGGGGAGGTTAGGGGATGTTGACCTGGTGCTGAATGGGGTACATCTACCCCTGAAAGACCAGGTCCGCAGCTTGGGAGTCATTCTAGACTCCCAACTGTCCATGGAGGCTCAGGTGTCAGCTGTGAGCCGGGCGGTGCTATATCAACTCCATCTGATACGGCAGCTGCGCCCCTACCTTCCTAATCATCTGGTCCCATCAATGGTTCATGCCTTGGTCTCCTCTCGCCTAGACTACTGTAATGCACTCTACGTGGGGTTACCCTGGAAGATGGTTCAGAAGCTACAGCTGGTACAGAACGCGATGGCTCGCCTGGTTAAAGGCAGCCGCCAGCGAGATCACATCACACCAGTGCTCAAGGAGTTGCACTGGCTATCAGTTGCTTGCCGGGCCGAATCCAAGGTGTTGGTTTTGATCTTTAAAACTCTATATGGCTCCGGTCCAGCTCATCTCAAGGAGCGCCTCCAGCAACACCAAGTAGGCCACTCAACAAGGTCTGCCACGGACGGCCTTATCCTTATCCCTTCAGCCAGAGCAGCCAGGCTGGTGGGGACTAGGAAGAGGGCCTTCTCTGTGGCGGCCCTCAAGTTATGGAACTCCCTCCCCAGTGACCTCCTTGATGAACTTCTGCCAGGCTTTAAAAACATGGCTTTTCAGGCAGGAATATGGGGTGGGTTAGGGTTTTGTTTGTTTGTTGTTTGTTTTAATTGTTTTAATTGTGTTTTATTGTATTTTACTCTGATTGTACATCGCCCAGGGTGGCCGGGTGACCGGCTAGATGGGCGATTTAAAAATATAATAAATAAAAATAAATAACAAGGGAGACTCAAGAGGGTCATTAATGCAGGCACTGGATGAAGGCCTTGACAGAGCCTCAGTCGAGCAACCAGAAGGAGGGGCCATAGCTTAGCGGCAGAGCACCTGCTTTGCACATAAAAGGTCCAAGGTTAAATCCCTGGCATCTCCAGGTAGGGCAGGAAAAATTCTTGTCCTGAAACCCTAGAGAGCTGCTGCCAGTCAGTGTTGACAGTACTGGGCTAGACAGAATAGTGGTCTGACTCTGCATAAGACAGCTTCCTATGTTCCTGATCTGCTGAGCCAAAGGACCCCAAGATCTCACCCTCCACATGACTGCAGCCATGCTCCACAGAACCTACTCCTCAACAGAGGTAACACATTTGGAGAGAAATAATGGAAATGTGATGAAATGCTAGGCACCACATCGGAGCTTGACAATCCCCAGAAAACAGGCAGAGCCTAGAAGGGGTAGTGAAGCCAGAGGGTATATATGGGGCCTATTGGAAACTAGCATTCATTGGAACAAGATAGATTCGGCTATTGGGTGGTATAGAAATGTAATAAATAAATCTGTAGAAGTCTCCCATAGGGATGGATAAATCTGTCAATTTATGCTTCTCTTAGTATCTCATTTTTCCAGCTTTAAGTTCGGTTCATCTTAAATGTTGAGAATTTCTCCAGTCTCAAATTCGGGTCAACCTCCACTTTGAGCTTTTTAATTTCTTGCTTTGTAAGCCACAGCCCAGTTATTTAAAATAACAAACTAAGTCACCTGTCCCTTAAATTCATTTTAATATACAGGCAGTCCCCGAGTTAAGAACGTCCGACTTACAGACAACCCATACTTAATAATGGACTTCTGGGTTCCCTGGCACTACATCGTTTATGTAGAGTACATAGTGTAGTATACAGTAATACCTTGGATTGCAAGTATAATTCGTTCTGGAACCGTGCTTGTAATCGAAAACACTCTTATATCAAAGCGAGTCTCTGGCGGGTGAGAGCGGGGCCGATTTCGGCCCGCTCGAGGTGAGCGGTTACATCCCTACCAAGACCTTGCTCGTTATCAAGTCAAAATTTCAAAAAAAATTTTGCTTGTCTTGCAAAACACTCTCAGACCAAGTTACTTGCAATCCAAGTTATTACTGTACTATGCAATTTGTGTAATTTACGCAATTTGTGTAAATGCCGATTTTAACGTATAGAACACTATGCTGTTCCGACTTACATACAAATTCGACTTAAATACATTCTTAAGAATGGATCTCGTTCATAACCTGGGAACTGCCTGTACAAAGGGTGCAGAATTGGCATTTATAACTCCATCAAAACATAATTATGCTCAAAGTCAGTTTAAGACACAAGGTATTTTATTGTTTTGTTTGCCTTGGATCCGAAGGCCTGTGTGATTTTGAGGGTGGGTGGGGCGTCAGCATGAACATTTGTAAGTATTTTCATGCATATTTTTCAGAATATACACATTTTTGCAAATGGCATCAGAAACTTTGCAAAAGTATGGCTTTTGACATATAACTGCGTTCCAGTTCGTGTTTACATTCAGTAAGTGTACATATGATAAATTCATATTGAAATGTGAACTGAACACATTTCTCATCTATCCCTAAATGAGGCTAGCAGTCCTTCAAAAGAGGACTGTGATGCTGCCTAACAAACCACTCTTGAAAGTCAGGAGAACGTTGAAGAGTGGCCTACAATGACATTGTGTAATGGAAATCCAGAGGAAGTCAGGGAAAAGGGAGCAACCTTCTATAATATACATGGAAAAACTGAGGGAAGGCCATCCAAACAGCCTCTCAAAAGAGCATTCAGCATTCCACTGAATCATGCTTTTTTCCCCTTTAATAACCAGGAGTGTGGTAATCTCTGATCAACTGAACAATACATAGTGCAAGCTAACCCTTCGGTGATGCCATCTATCCAGCTTGGCGGGACAATACTGGAAAATGTCGATCATTTTCCCTATCTTGGCAGCTATCTTTCTGTTACAGCTAACATCGACAGTGAAATCCAGCATCGTTTGAGGTCCGCAAGTGCCGCGTTTTCTCAAATGAAACATAGAGTGTTCGAGGATCGGGAATATTTGTAAGAAGACCAAAACACTGGTTTATGAAGCCATTGTATTGCCAACCTTATTGTATGCCTGCGAAACATGGACTATCTATAAACGTCATTTCCACCTCCTTGAAAGATTTCATCAACGTTGCCTCCGGAAAATCCTGCGAATTAGTTGGGAAGATAGGCGAACAAATGTCAGTGTACTGGAAGAAGCAAAGACTACTAGCGTTGAAAAAATGATCCTTCAACGCCAACTTCAGTGGACCGGTCATGTTGTTCGAATGTCTGACTGCTGTCTCCCAAAGCAGCTACTTTACTCCCAACTCAAGGATGGAAAGCGGAATATCGGTGGTCAATATAAACGGTTTAAAGATGTTCATAAGGCTAATCTAAAAAAATGCAATATAAACATCGAAAACTGGGAAGCTCTGGCCCATGAACGATCTAACTGGAGGTTGGCCTTTCACAAAGGTTCTATGGACTTTGAAGAACCCCGAGTGCAAGGTGAAAGGGAGAACGTGCTAGGCGAAAAGCATGTCAAACGAATCCTTTGCAGGACCATCGTCCATCTGGTAACCTGTGTCCTCACTGTGGGAAGCTGTGTGGATCTAGAATTGGCCTCCACAGTCACTTACGGACCCATCGCTAGAGTCTACACAATTTTCTTTAGAATTTCCTCCTTTTAAAATTTCCTTTTTGTAATTTTTTTTTTTTTTTTAAATCCTGGAAGACAATCTTACTCGGTCACGAGTGATCGCCTGATGATGATGATGATGATGATGATGATGATGATGATATAGACAAAATCCACGTAGGGATAACGCTATCAACATGCAAGCTTCATTAGATTAAAAAAATCATATTTGGCAAAAGTAAATGTTCTGCACTTCATTTCACCCAGTGCCTAGTTTCTTACCCTTGAAAAGACCAAGGTTACATACCAGAAGTAGAACTATTTCGATATGGTATGTGCTTGAAGATCTAGCTTGCTTTGCATTTAGTTGTCCTGGATTGAGTTATTTTAGAAGCGTATGAGAATTCAGCATACTTAACTGGCAGTAGTGGAAATAAACACCACATGGTATACAAATGGGAAATGGCTAACCTGAAGCATCAGTAACTCAATAGGACTTACTTTGGAATAGACAAGTATAGGATTCCGCTGTCAGTTAAGTAAACATTCCTTAATACACATCCTATAAATAGAATATACTTTCTTCTTTGCATAACCAAATATAAAACAACCTAAAACAGCACTTGGCAAGTAGAGTTTTCAGAATAAGTAATGCACAACATCTGACATTTTAAAGTTATTCTAAGACACTAGAGTGCAATCCTAAAGACACTTTTTTGGGAGTAAGCCCAGCTTTGTTACTAAGCCGCCAAAAGTTACTAGCCTGCAAACATTTACTCACCTGCTTTACTTTTACTAAAAGAAAGGGGTCCTTTTCTTATGAGTAAAAGCTGGGCTAATAAATTATTTTGCAAGCTAGAAGCATAGCAGGTTGGTGAAGGAGAAAGAGTTCTGGCCACGTTCTCTCTCAGTAGCTCCCTGCATTTCCATGCTGGATGGAAAGTGGCTTCACTTTCTCAGTGAAGCACACAAACTGACCAAGCAGGCAAAGACAGGACAGGTTGCTTTGTCCCTCCTTTGCTAGCCACACACACTCTACTAAAAGAAATTCCATGCACTCACCTGTGTGAAATCCCTGGTCACCAATGGCGACCAAGGGAGTACTTAAATACAAGACTGGAGCAAGTCGCATTAAAAACAGTAGGACTTACTTCTGAATAAACAAGCATAGGAATGCATGGTCAAAGGAAACATCAATGGCCAGTGGAACATTTCTCGAAGCTTTGATAGATGGGCTCATAAACTACAATGTCATTAGCTTAGGTTGGACCATTCATTTTCATGCCATGCTGCATTATTCTGCAGACTCATCAACTGTTAGTGGTGAGTTCTACAACTGTGGTGTGTGAAGGCATGAAATAATGGCAAAAAGAAGAGGCAGAGAGAGAAAGATGGGACGAGAAGCAAGGAGCCATTAAAAACAAAGATCCTCTATGATCAAGAATGTGAGTGAGAATTCCTCTCTTTGAAGTAACCCCTGGGCCCAGATGATGATGATATGCCATTAACTGTGAAAATGTGAGGTGCCGCAAATGAAGAGTTGCATGATTTTGTTTCCCTTTTGACTATCCGCAGATTCAAAATAAGCCTTTAATTAGTGATGCTTCAGATCCGCTTTGTTCCTGTTATAATAATGTAAGAAGAGCCCTGCTGGATCAGATGACAGGCCTATCTCGTCCAGGATCCGCTGTGCACACTGGCCAACCAGGTGTTTCCAGGTAGGCTGCATGACAGATGAAGGCAGGTCTCCCCCCACTGTTGCTCCTCTGTCCAGCAATGACTGATCATCTTCTCGATCATCCCAGTTTGCAGGACACGGAATAATGGGCTCAAGTTACAGGAACCCAGATTCCACCTGAACATCAGGAAAAAATTCCTGACTGTTAGAGCAATAAGACAATGGAACCAACTACCTAGGGAGGTGGTGGGCTCTCCCACTTCTGGAGGCATTCAAGGTGCAGCTGGACAGCCATCTGTCAGGATGCTTTGACTTGGATTCCTGCATTGAGCAGGGGGTTGGACTCGATGGCCTTGTTGGCCCCTTCCAACTCTACTTTCTATGATTCCTGACTTTTAAACTTAAGTCTAAGGTGGATAATGAGATTTTTCGCAAATCCGCAAAACAATTAAGAGGAATTGCAATACTCCCACTGGTGAAGTTATAAGCCATTATCAATACGACCTGGCCAATGGGATTCTGCTGAAATTTTAAGAAGGGGGGCCGATGTACACATCTATAACTCTCGAAAAAATCTGGATAAGAGAAGAGATCCCAGAAGACTTCAGGGATGCCATAATTATCACCCTCTTTAAGAAGGGTGATAGAACAGACTGTGGAAACTATCGGGGCATTTCTCTCTTAGCAACCGCAGGTAAAATATTTGCTAGGATTCTCGCAAACCGTCTTCTATCTATTTCAGAAGAGATCCTCCCTGAAACTCAATATGGTTTCCGCCCCTCTAGAGGGACAGTAGACATGATTTTTACTGCACGTCAGCTCCAAGAAAAATGCCGGGAGCAAAATCAACCCCTTTATATGGCATTTATCGATTTGGCTAAGGCCTTTGATACTGTAGACCGTACAGCTCTCTGGACTATCCTTATGAAAATTGGATGCCCCAATAAATTTGTGAATATCTTGCGACTTCTCCATGACAACATGACGGCAACGGTTTTGGACAACAACGGCTCTCATGGTGCTCCATTTAAAGTGGGATCAGGTGTTAAACAGGGATGTGTTATCGCCCCAACATTATTTGCCATTTTCATCGCCATGGTTTTACATCTTGTCGAGGGGAAACTTCCCACCGGTGTGGGAATTATATATCGAACAGATGGAAAGCTTTTTAATCTCAGCAGGCTGAAAGCAAAAAGTAAGGTAATTACAACCTCCGTTGTGGAACTTCAGTATGCTGATGATAATGTGGTCTCCGCACATTCAGAGGATGATCTCCAAACTATCCTAAATGCTTTTGCAGAAGCATACGAAAAACTTGGTCTCTCACTTAACATCAAAAAAACCAAAGTGCTTCATCAGCAAGTGCAAGCCAATCCTTTGGTGATGCCATCTATCCAGCTTGGCGGGACAATACTGGAAAATGTCGATCATTTTCTCTATCTTGGCAGCTATCTTTCTGTTACAGCTAACATCGACAGTGAAATCCAGCATCGTCTGAGCTCCGCAAGTGCCGCATTTTCTCGAATGAAACATAGAGTGTTCGAGGATCGGGATATTTGTAAGAAGACCAAAACACTGGTTTATGAAGCCATTGTATTACCAACTTTATTGTATGCCTGCGAAACATGGACTATCTATAAACGTCACTTCCACCTCCTTGAAAGGTTTCATCAACGTTGCCTCCGGAAAATCCTGCAAATTACTTGGGAAGATAGGCGAACAAATGTCAGTGTACTGGAAGAAGCAAAGACTACTAGCATTGAAAAAATGATCCTTCAACGCCAACTTCAGTGGACCGGTCATGTTGTTCGAATGCCTGACTGCCGTCTCCCAAAGCAGTTACTTTACTCCCAACTCAAGGATGGAAAGCGGAATATCGGTGGTCAATATAAGAGGTTTAAAGATGTTCATAAGGCTAATCTAAAAAAATGCAATATAAACATCGAAAACTGGGAAGCTCTGGCCCATGAACGATCTAAATGGAGGTTGGCCTTTCACAAAGGTTCCATGGACTTTGAAGAAGCCCGAGTGCAAGGTGAAAGGGAGAAACGTGCTAAGCGAAAAGCACGTCAAATGAATCCTTTACAGGACCATCTTCTATCTGGTAACCTGTGTCCTCACTGTGGGAAGCTGTGTGGATCTAGAATTGGCCTCCACAGTCACTTACGGACCCATCGCTAGAGTCTACACAATCTTCTTTAGAATCTCCTCCTTTTATCCCGGAAGACAATCTTACTCGGTCACGAGTGATCGCCTGATGATGATGATGGTAGAATATTGTCCCTACACATGGAAGTTCCTATACTGAAGCACCTTCATAAATGGCCCATTTTTCACGCTGACCCAGTCCATACTCCTGCTGATAAGAAATCCCCCATTCACTCCAACTCAGGGGGATTTTCCATCTACAGATTCTCTTTGGGTGCCTTCCACTGAAATGATAAGGAAAACCCACACATGCAAAACCTCCAAATAAGCTCATATGCAAGCCTCCTTCCATACCAATACACCAAGATGCACGGCCTTTTCCCACACCAACATGTCCAGATACTACATTTATCTGCTGAGGCTCTTTCACAACTCTGCTGGTTTTAGTCCTTTTCAAAAGCATATATATTGGTTTTGATTATAACTTATTTAATTGTTCTACTTACTATAAACTGACCTGAGGACATTTGAGGAAGGATGGTATAAAATGGTATAAATATTTAAGTAAATAAATAAATAAATACTGGAGACCTAAGACAGTTTATTGGGTACTTAAGCAGTATTGAAGTGGAAGCGGGGGGGATATTTGTCTGCAGAATAAATTGTACAGGTTATATAGCTGACCACTGGAGGTTAAACGATTCTGTCTTAATTCTCATTTTTTGAAGTGTTGACAATAGGCAAGCAACAGGATTTTGCAAGAATGGGGTACTGAACACTGCCAGCAGAAAAGTACAAGGAGGAAAGATCCGATTAGAGCAACCCTCCCCAGCCTGGTACCCTCCAGCTCTGTTGGACTACAACACCCACCATCCTCAGCCATGCTGACTGGGGGATGATGGGAGTTGCACTCCAGCACAGCTGGAAGGCGCCATGTTGGTTGGGAAAGGCTGAGTTAGAGTTAGAGACACAAAGTATCTTATTATAAACACTCACTAGCTTTGGGCAAAAATCCTACATCTGTGTAAAATCTGAAAGCAGTCTTCACATCTGAACAGAAAGCAAATTTTGCTCCATTGGCTTTACTTTTACAATGCATCTTTAAAAATATCTTGCATGCTAATTCCATCTGCAATTTGCTAAATGTGAATATTGTATGTCAAGTGTGCACTGAGTGACAGACTTTCCCAAGAATTCTTATTCATTATGTTACTGTGCATCACTGGTTTCCATCAAGATTATTTTTTTTCCACATAAAGGAAGTTGCATATTTAAAAATCAAGGGTTATTTCTAATTACATGCACAATTGCTAATCCATCTGTTTACCCCATGCTGTAAATTTCTCTGGTTATACATGCTTGAATAATGATTAAAAATTAAAATATCCTAAGGAGTCAACTAAATGCCTCAGGGAATTTTAAAAAAAATCATACAAAATATTATATAAACTATAAGAGGGGGTCTCCCCTTTGGAAGCAAAATTAAACTTGGCATGCTGTATACATTACTGAACTTGTCTACTGCAGCTGTTTCCTAAACAGGTAAAGTTCAGATACTGAACAAAGATTTCACAAGCACCTCTGACATTAACCTCATCAAGTCCATCTCCGTGATTCCTATGCATGTGGATGCCACAGAAAGAGAGAATGTTCAACGGCTATTGCCAAGCTAACCTCCCTCTCTCATGACCACAATTTGTTTCTTCTCCTGAATTCTCTCTTCTATTCCCTATGATATAACAATGCAAGCACTTTTTTGGCTAGGCTATTTCTATTGAAATACACATGCCGTAGGATCACCCTTTATGGTGGTCTTAATCTTTTAAATAACCTTTAAAAGTTCATAGAAACCAGCAGAGGTGCAACTAGTTTAAGTATCTACTGCAGGGGTGGGCAACATCTGGAGGTCTTGGGCCATTTTTGTTTCCCAGACCCCAGTATGGGCTGCAGTCCACAGTGTGCCTGAAAAAAAAGCCAAAATTTGGCAGCAAACTACACAGTGCTACTATGGTTAAATTTAGCCTTTTCCCAATGTAGAGACATTACTTGAATATTGCAAGGCATGGGTGTCCATTTCAGGTACCGCTGCCACAACAGCTTTTGAAATTTACTCACCATGAATCTCTAGACTGCAGATGTGTGAGAATCCATAAGGGGGGCTGAAAATCTGTTGGATTTTTATGATTCAGCCCCCCAGATTCTGGTTTGCTGGCCACATGCTGGCACCGACTTGCTGCTGCACAAGTTGAGCCAGCTCACGGACTTCCATCTGCAAAACAGACCGCAATTTGCATTTTTTAAAAACTGCCAATTGGATTTGTGCAAACTGGCACCCGAAAACCATGTGACTATAATGCAACTTGTGCAAATCCTGCTAGAGTCATGTGGTTTTCGGGTGCGGATTGGGGCAAAAACTGAAAAGGACATGTTTTAGCGCGATTTGCACGAATCACACTAAAACATGTGCTTTTCGGGTGCCATGCTGCGTAAAAATGATAGTTTTTGCCCAAATCTGCACCTGAAAACCATGTGGCTCTAGTGTGATTTGCACAAATCACGTAAGTCAAATTAAAACCCACGTGGTTTTAGGGCACCAGTTTGCACAAATTCCATTGGCGGTTAAAAAAACACACACACAAATTACAGATGTAAGTCCGTGGAAGAAACACAGCTTGGCCCACTTCCAATCATTGGACAGGAAGCGGGCAGGAAATCCAGAGAGCTCAAATGAGCCAGATTTCCCTGTTTTGGTACATCCTTACTCTAGACCAGGGCTCTCCAACCTTGAGTCCCCAGAAGATGTTGCTGGACTACAGCTCCAAGAATCCCTTGCCATTAGCCATGCTGGCTGGGTATGCTGGGAGCTGTAGGCCAGCAACATCTGGGGACCCAAGGTTGGAAAGCCCTGCTCTAGACACTGACAAAGCATGTTGCTATCAAGCAATCAGAGCAGTATTACTCTTTCCTTCTGCTTATTTATTCTAGGTTGTCAGCAATAGGCCAACATACAGGAAATGGTTCATGGAGTGGTGTGTGTGTGTGTGGGGGGGGAAGGAATCCAGGCCTCTGCCTGCCGGCTGAGCCAGAGGGAGCAAGAAAATTAAGAGCCAAAGCATGGCAAAGCAAGATAGAGAGGAAGAAAAGCAGGGGAGAAAGCAAAACACATATACAACAGTATAGAGCATGAACACTAACTATTTATCACCGAAGCACATATACTACACACACAGCATTTGAGCAATGAGGGCTTTGGGGGGGGGGGGCGGTGTCTGCAAAGATAAATTTTGCAGCAAGGTGATTGGAGACGTAAGCCTTAGCCCTTCAAGCTGCCAAGGAAAACAGAATTATCTCGACACGACAGGCAGTATAAGATGGTTTCCTTCAAACATGCACACCCCTTCTGTCACTTTCAGACTCTGAACCTGGAGCTAAAGGCGTTCACCTCTGGTGGTCTAAAATGCGGTCTTCCAAACACACATCAAAGAGGCCCCATTCTGGGAGGTGGCTGAAAATAGCAGGACTGCTTACAGGTGTAAAGCCAAGCAGAAGGCTACAGAAAGGAGTATTTCAAAACAGGCAACATACATCACTTCAAGGGACAATGGTGAAGTTTTGCAAAGGGGGCAAGACAGAATTGCAATGCTTTTAGAAACTGGATTGTGTGTCACATGTATCAGATCAGCCTCCAGAGGTGCCTCCAAACTAAAATTACTTTACATATCATCCTTAGGAATCTTAAGATTTGCATCTTGAAAATCTGTACCAATATTACGCTTATAGTGGCTAGATGTGTGCTGACATCAATATCTCAAGTAAAATACCTACAAGTATCTAAGAGACAGCACCTCCGTGAGGTGGCTGGGGACCAGATACTCCACATTCCATTTACGTCCAGATCCGGCCAGGAGGCCAAATACAAGCCAGATGCCAGACTCTGATTGCAGGAGTTTTCCACCTAAAAGGTGGCACAGAAATATTTAAAATAAACAAATAATTCCTTGCAATAGATATGGCGATGCCGTACAATAGCCTGCAACTAGAAATCCCAATGAGCTAGCTCTGCTCAGCCTCACGAGCGTCAGGGACTTGTCAGTTTCACCTCCAAGAAGAGATGAGCATTAAAAGGCCCCGACATCTTCTCTAGCTCAGATTAAATAGGAAAAGCATTCCCAATTTAACAAACCGCCTACCTTCCAAGCTGCTCTGCCATCCTTTTAAATAACATTACCCAGGGTCAAACTACACATTATGTTAACTTCACAGAGTGTCACTGAGCCTTATCTTTATTTTTTACTCTAGAGTAGGTGTATGCAGCCCTGATTTGGATCAGGACCACTGTGCACTGAGGGGGAGGATTAAACTCCCCCTCCAAGTCATTTGTTCCCCAAAATCCCTATTAGGTGGGGGTTAAAAAAAGAGGGGGAAACTCTACTGGCATCAATGGAGGCCTCACCTCCCCCCGTTTTAAGCCCTGCCTGGGGAGGGAATTTTGGAAGGTGGTGGTGAGGAGGCTTTAATACTCTCCTCCTGGTGCATGGTGATCCCAATCTCACTATTCACATGCTTGTTGATGCTCTGAAAGAACTCTACGAAGTTACAGTAATACCTTGGATTGCAAGAACCTTGGTTTGAGAGCGTTCTGCAAGACAAGCAATTTTTAAATATTATTTAATATTTTTTTTACTTGATATACAGCGACAATGCTGTGTGTGTAATACAAGTACTGTAGTACAGCTTAAATTAAAAATCTCTGTACTAATTTTTTTGGGGGGGATTTCATTTTGATATAAGAGTGTTTTGGATTACAAGCACATTTCCGGAACAAATTATGCTCTCGATCCAAGGCATGACTGTAGTGACACAGGACTAGGCACATTGATTCTTCTTCAGCGAGACTACGGTATCCTTATATATGATTAACAATTTTATCTTTAATAATGCTTTTTACTAATTTACCCAGAACAGACATTAAACAATTTCTTGGATTCCCCCTTGATCCCTTTTTTTAAAAAATTGGCATTACATTGGCCACTTTGGGTCATTTTTTGAAAAGTCAAGGAAATTTATACAAATCGCACTATTTGTGTAAATGAATGCTATGTTCACAAATTTATGCAAATTGCGCAAATCATGGTATTTTGCACATTTTGCGCAAATCAGCACCCAACCCTCCCCCCCCATGGTTCTAGTGCATTTTGCATAACATCAGATAGTTTTTGCAAATCATGCGAGGACCACATGCCTGCCGATTTACGCAAACTTCCTTAGAGTTTTTTTGTTTTGTCTTTTAAATGTTCAAATCAAGGCCAGTCTTAGTGATGGAAGTCCACAAGCTGGCTTGACTTGCACCATAGGGAGTCATTGCCAGCACGAGGACTGGTGAATCAGAATCCGGGTGTTGTTTTTTTTATCAGATTCCTAACACATCCCTAATGTGGAGATCTCTTGTTCAGGGTTCCAGGTGGCCAGCCCCATTCCTCTTCTCAGTCCTCACTGGGCTGTTTTGGGAAGTCCCCCTCTTTTTTCCCTGAGAAAAAAACAAAAGCTTCTGCTTGGGGTTCTGCTGACTCTGCTGATATGTCCTACTCAGTGGTTTACTGGTAAATTTTGGAAGTGTAGAACCTTGTCATGACCACCCTCCATAACCACATCCCTAAGGAAAATCTATAATCACACCCAAAAAATATCCTGCTTTTCTATTATTCATATTTAAATGAGGTAACCCTATGGTTAAAAATTCTATCATAAAACACAGAAATCAAAAACTAACCAACTACTAATAAGATCTTACAATTAAGTTTACAGGACATGAGTTTATTGGACATGACCCCAATCCTATGCATAGTTACCTTGGGGTAAGCTATGTTGAACTCAGTGGTGCTTAATTCTCATCGACTCAACTTGCAAAACAAATTTAGCTTTAACAAAAGATCTTCAGCTAGCTAAAATGCAACCTTTAGCTTTTGATTTAAAATGCAAGCAACCTTGCAAGGAACTGTTACCATTTAAACTGCTAGCATGAAGTAGGAACTCCATCAAAGGAAAGGAAAGCAGTACCTTGCTTGATTATGTTCCTCATTCTCTGACTTTCTCTATGCTAACCTGTCACAACTAACTGTAAAACTGTCAAACGTCATTATCACCTCATCCATTTTCAGAACAAGGAAAATCTGTCATGTACCCCGGCACTCCAGCTGATGTTGTCATGATTACTGCTCTGTAAAAAGTCCTGTAAGAACATAAGAAGAGCTTTGTTGGATCAGACCAAAGTCCATCTAATCCAGCATTCCATTCACACAGTGGCCATCATGGTGCCTATGGGAAGCCCACAAGTAGGACATGAGTGCAACAGCACCCTCCCACCAGCTACTGGTGTAAATAGACATACTGCCTCTGATACTGGAGACAGCATAGAGCCATCAGGACTAGTAGCCACTGATAGCTTAATCCTCCATGAATTTGTCCAGTCCCCTTGTGAAGGGAAGGAGAGGGTTGCCCTGGCTCCCGGAATAATGGGCTCAAGTTACAGGAACCTAGATTCCACCTAAACATCAGGAAGAATTTCCTGACTGTCAGAGCAATAAGTCAATGGAACCAACTACCTAGGGAGGTGGTGGGCTCTCCCACTCTGGAGGCATTCAAGGCGCAGCTGGACAGCCATCTGTCAGGGATGCTTTGACCTGGAGCAGGGGGTTGGACTCGATGGCCTTGCAGGCCCCTTCCAACTCTACTTTTCTATGATTCTATGATTCTAAGTGTAGACAGGGCAAACAATTACCATAGTAGGCTGCCACCAGTCCTTACGTCCACTGTCAGACTGAGCCAGGGGACTTTCAGACCTTGCAGGGCACTCCTAGGGCTTAGAAATAAAGGTCCCAAACTGGCACCCTCAATTTGAAACCCTCAGCCTGAAACTTTAAACAGTAGCAGTTAACCAAGCAGAAGATGCTGGACTTAATATTAAGGCTTACATGGAAGGTAGTGCACAACTCTTGAGGTAAGTGTTAAGTTTATTTCACCTGGGAAAGGGGAAAATGGAATAAAAGGCATACAAAAACCAGAGCAACCTTTGGAAACAACATTCCAGATGAAAATAACAAAAGATACCTAAATCTGCCTTATGCGTTACCCAAATACGGGTCTTTTAATAGTACAGGGCCCATTCCAAAGAATCACAAGCACAAAACCAAGTTGAAGCATGAAGACAAAGAGAAATGGGTGGCTTCAAGCCCCCTCCTTTTATGCTCAAGCCCCCTAACCACTCAAGAAGAACCAATCACAGGCTGGCTGGAACAGACCCCGCAGGGGTGGGTAAACGTTCCCACAGGAACACAGCTGAAATCACTCAACTCAGTGAAGTGAGTCTCACTCTGGCCTTGAGGGCGAGAGATATCTCAAGATAACAGACATACTGGGGGTGGCATCACAACACGCCACTTCAGCCTGGCCAGATGGGAGTCTTACACACAGGGCACAAAAAGAAATGGAGTTCTTGACGCCACTTTGAAAGCCATCCAAATTGGTGGCTATCACCACATATTGTAGTGCACTCCCCTATGTTCCCATAGATTTCATAGATCATAGAGTTGGAAGGAGCCTACAAGGCTATCGAGTCCAACCCCCTGCTCAATGCAGGAACTAGAGGAGGGGTCTCCCATCCAAGTAATAACCAGGCTTGACCCTGCTTAGCTTTCCACGCTCAGACAAGCTGAGCCAGCATAAGCCACAGGCCACCTCCACTTCAGCACTGCTCCCTATTTTTAGATTGTAAGCCTGCGGGCAGGGACTGTCTTGTTAATTGCTGTAAAGCGCCCAGAGACCTTCAGCTATTGGGCGGTATAAAAATGAAATAAATAAATAAATATAAGATATTGCCTCTGGATGATTCATTGAGCTATCATGGTAATAGCCACTAACAGACTGATCCTCTTCCATACATGTTTCTTCTTCTTCTTTTTTTACAGCCATCTAGTAACCCTTGCCACATCTTGTGTCAGTGGACTTATTTTCCACCAGATGAATAAGCAGACGGCTCACCCAAATTGCTGCAAATGAAGAATATCTGACAAGTAACAACTCTGCCATCTTTCTGTTTGTTTAGCAATATTTCAGCCCCGCCTAGCTCAGACCAGCTCTCTGACTGACTTGGAGCTCCTTCCTGACCTGACCCAATTTTAAAACCACTGCAGCAGCAAAAAGATGAAGATGTTTCCTTAGGCCCCCGTAGAGGAAGAATTTTGTTTGAAATAACAGTAATGTCTTCCACATCCATTACCAGCTTCCCTCTGTTTTAATTGCGTTCTATGGAAGGAAGAAATACACACTTTTGGAATTTGAGCTTTTAAAACGAGGTATAAAGCATGCCTAGGGAAGCTATGGTTTTATGCATCTTCATAGAAAATTGGTAGGGAAAGAAGAAGCATGATTGCACTGCATTACATAGCCCTGACTGAGTTCTATTTATAGAAATGTGGATCCGGCTGCACAGCCAGATTTGGCTGTATCCCCCATGTGTATCCCCCATGTGTACCAAGGTTCCAGCTAGTACAATGGGGCCCTGACGCACCTCACATTGTAGATGGAAATTCATGTGTAGGTGCACATTTGCATTCAGAAAGAGACCTCCTTTGCTGGATCAGGACATGGTGCAACCCCTGTTGGAATAGGACACAATGCGTGATAATAGATTACGGATGTACAAGCAGGCACGCGTGCGTACGCAGACATACGCACACACACGTTATTATGTCCCGTTAGGAAGATCTTTCCTGAAAGCAAATGTGGTGGATGACAAAGACTCCCTATATCAACCTTGCAGATCATCTTTAATAAATGAAATCAGTATACAAAAAGTAAGGGCATAATATGAATATAATAAATACAGTCTTGGTGTCTTTTTTTTTTTTTTAGTAGGTTGAATTTCATCATAATTAGGTATGGGAGAACCAGGGATACTAGAGCTCACCGAAATTCTCTGAATAATTTCATTCCAAAGCTTGGTTTGGCTCATTCCTGTTCTTTCTTTCTTTCTTATTTATTTATTTATTGTTTCATTTCATTTCATTTCATTTCATCTCTATACTGCCCGATAGCTGAAGCTCTCTGGGCGGTTTACAACAATGCCTAAAACAAGGCCAAAATACAATAAAACAGCCATAAAATTATTCCATAATAAAGAAATTAAAAACAGTTTAAAAGATTTAACAACGGTTTAGCCAGAGATAATGTTTAAATACAAAAAGGCCTGTTATAAACAGCCTGACATGCATGCCCATCAAGCCAATATAAACAGCCTTAGATGTTCTTAAATGCCTCAGCACAGAGGGCTGTCTTAACCTGGTGACGAAAGGATAACCAAGTTGGTGCCAGGTGGGACCCAGTGGGGAGATCATTCCACAGTCGGGGAGACACCACTGAGAAGGCCCTCCCCCCCTTGTTGCCGCCATCTGAGCCTCCCTCAGGGGAGGCACTTGGAGGAAGGCCCCAGATGTTGATCGTAATGTCCGGGTAGATTGCACGAGCACAGGCTTCTGAACAGTCTTCAAGGGCAGCCCCACATAGAGTGCATTGCAGTAATCTAATTTAGAGATCACCAGAGCACAGATTACTTAAACCAGGCAATCCTTGTCCAGATGCGGCATGGTTGGCTACCGATTTGGTAGAAGGCACTCTGTGCCACTGAGGCCACCTGAGCCTCAAGTGAAAAAGATGGCTTGGGAGGACCCCCAAGCTACAAACCTGCTCCCTCAAAGGGAGTAGAACCCCCAGTTATTGTTCGTAGGGATGTACACGTACCTGTTTTGGTGCTCGCCGGGTGCTCAGCAAGGACCCCTGCTGCGCGATACTGCTCGGCAGACTTTCTGGAGACCCGGAAGTGATGTGACGGGTCCTGGCGCTGTGCAAGTAAGTGACACGACGGGACCCCGACGCTGTATTCTTCACGTAAGTACCATAGAAAACCACCTTAAAACGGCTGTAAATAGCAAATCATGGCCGTTTTAAGGTGGTTTTCTATGGCACTTACGTGAAAGACGCAGCGCCGGGGACCAGAAACTACCTCTCCCCGGCTCCTCTCCGGGAAGATGTGCTGAGCCAGGGAAAGGTAAGTTCTGCGGGGTGAGTTTGCCCCCGCCTCCACCCCCTAATCCCCCTAGTTGGGATTGGCGAATGGGCAATGTTCGGGCTCACCATGACTCTCCGAACATCAGCTCGCTGCCCGTCACTCCTCAATTTGCACTCGTGTTTGTGATCACTGTTCAGTTTGTGTGAATGGAAAAATTGGGCAAAATGAAGAGCTATCAAATCTGAAAGTTGTGCAAGCAATTCCCAAATCGGTGCAAATTTCCAAAATTGCGCAACTGTCTCCCTTAGACTAAATTGTGGGTGATTTAAAATGTGCACATCTTAACAAAGTTGTGCATTTTAAGAAATTTACATATTTTCAGCAAATTGTGCATTTTGAACAAGTTGTGCATTTTGAGAAAATTACATATTTTGAGAAACTTGCGCATTTTCAAGTACATATTTTGCGGACATAAAGGCAAGTTCGGGAATTCGTTAATATTTTAATATTAGGAGAAAATGTGCTGCTGTTCACATTCTGGATTGTAAATGGCATTTGCAAGCAATTTGCTAACTGAAACAAAATTCTCATACATCCATAAATGAAATAATGGTATTGAGGAAGTTACGACTAAATTAAATTCCATTGGACTGTATCCAATAGTATCATTCTGCTAGTGCAAATGACATTGAGCTAGCGGAAACCAAGTTCCAAAGTATGCAGCCGGGTAGAATCCAACTAAAGTTCCACTTGAACAACTAATTGTGGGACTACCTGTAGATCTTAGTTTCCAAAGTGGTCTGCTAGCGCTTGTGCAACTGAGTTCACAACAGGAAAAGGCAGCAGAGCTCCACTAGCACATCAATTTCTTAAGCTAACAGTATGTTGGATTTAGGCGACTGATTTAAATTGATCTCCTTGCCTTTCTGACATAATTTTCTACTGACAGACTTATGCAGGTTAGTTAGAGTAAAGGTTGCAGAATGAGACTACTAAAAAGGCACACATGGAATTTCTAAAATACTATTTATGAGACACATAAAATGGCCAGCCAGAAGATACTGAATTGAATATTTAATGGCATGGGGAATGTCATTCAAGCTCATTATAAAGTGTAAAAGCAGCCATGATCCCATGAACCTTTTGACTCCAAGTGCGGGAAGAGGACATTACAAGAACATTTGTTTTCTGGGTCCAAAGAATGGAAAGAGGTTTTAAAATATATATGGCAGGGGGAAAACACACAAGAATAATCTTGAAACTCTATATACAGTTAAAATTCAATTATTAGAAACAGTGTCTTAAAAAAAAAAAGGAACAAGACACTGTGGGTGTAAATTAATATAAGGGCGTATTTCTTTTAATTCAAATATTTTAACTACTGCATAGATTAGGAAGTATTAATTGGACTGCATCTGACACTTAGGACCGATTCACAACGTTGTTTTTTAACTTAATGAAGTAACCCAGAAACTTAACCAAAAAAAAAATTTTAAAAAAAATTAAATACTGTTTGTTTTACTGAGAGTTATAAATTTTCAAATCCTATATTTCTATTTAAATTGATACATATTCAATACTGCACCATCCTTCCTGGATGATGGAGCACTCTAATATGAAAATATGACAACAATGCTAAATAGTTTCAAATTAGAAGCATGCCAAGAGTAGCAGACCAAAAGTATTTCTGATCAATTCTCAACTTCTATTTCTCTGTTTTTAAAATTCACTCAAAAAGGGAACTTGCTGCTATAGATTGGGGGATTTCATTTGGTGCAGATTTTTTAACCAACCCAATTCACACTTCACAGACTAATATGCATATTGGAACACAGTCATCCTTCGGGCTGTGCACTTCTCCGATTCTTGCAATGCAGTCAGTTCTCAGCTCAAAGACTGAATGCAGAATGTGCATATTAGGGAAAGATGTGAAAAATGTGTATATCACAGAAAGTTGTGAACAAAAATGCACACGGCAGGGGAATTTGTATGCGTAAGGGATGTTAGGGGAAATTGTGTATGAAAATAAATGCAGAATTTTGTGCATTTAAAAAAAAATCACAGACTAACGCAGAAACTGGATGAAATGGTTGAATACATGCTAAACGGACAGAGACGAGAAACAGACTGATTCGACCACCCTACTTGCTGTGTACTAAACTGAAGCATCCTGAACAACAAGCAAACTTCTTTTGTTGGAATTGCTTCTCTAAGCATACCAAGCATTCAGGGCCACTTAAGAATCATAGAAAAGTAGAGTTGGAAGGGGCCTACAAGGCCATCAAGTCCAACCCCCTGCTCAATGCAGGAATCCAGGTCAAAGCATCCCTGACAGATGGCTGTCCAGCTGCACCTTGAATGCCTCCAGAGTGGGAGAGCCCACCACCTCCCTAGGTAGTTGGTTCTATTGTCTTACTGTCTAACAGGTAATTTTTCCTGATGTTTAGGTGGAATCTGGGTTCCTGTAACTTGAGCCCATTGTTCCGTATCCTGCAAACTGGGATGATCGAGAAGAGATCCTGGCCCTCCTCTTTGTGACAACCTTTCAAGTACTGGAAGAGTGCTATCATATCTCCCCTCAGTCTCCTCTTCTGAAGGCTAAACATGCCCAGTTCTTTCAGTCTCTCCTCATATGAACTTTTCGCAGTTCACGAGGAACTGTGGACATACAGCTATCGGGTATAAAATGTATCAAGAAGCCATGATTGGCTGCAACTTCCTGGTGCACATCCATCATGTGTTTTGAGATGCACTTCTCTCCTGCATGTTTTATGTGTCTACCTCAGCAAACACTGGAGTAAGCGTCCAGCTACTTAAAGTGTAAATCAATGTAAAGCATCCAGCTACTTAAAGTGTAAATTCTCAATGGAGGGAGACAGTAAAACAAACACACAGAGAGAGAGGATATTACTGTGTAACGTACTCTTTTAAAATGGAAATTAAGGAAAAGATGAAAAGTTGTGTTAGAGGAACATTTTGTGGGTGGGATTTACAAGTGCATATAGGGAGTGATGTGCCTTACGCTAAAGGAAACTAACAAATTGAAATACACTCATGCCTTGGATTGAGAGCATAATTCGTTCCGGAAACGTGCTTGTAATCCAAAACACTCTTATATCAAAACGAAATCCCCCCAAAAAAAATTGTACAGAGATTTTTAATTTAAGCCACAGTTTGAATTGTCCAAGACAAAGGCCTCTGCCTGCCTGCTTTGGGGTTCCCTGCCTCCTCTGCCTGTCTGGTTATTTTGGGTTTGTCTGCCTGGTCTGTTCTTGCCAAAATCAGTTGCAGAGTTTTGAAATAAAAAGGCACACTTGTGCCTAGAATTTATTTAAGCCACACATCTGAAGTAGCCTTATTTTGTTGGGGAAAAAAACCCCATTGATTTTAATAGGGACTCGTGGAGTCAGCTTTGGGAGTGACTCGTGACTTGTGAGTCACCATTTTGGACCAAGGACTCGGACTCGAGACTCGGGTCCAAAGACTCGTGACTCGACTCGTGACTCGAAACCAAGGACTCTTCAACATCCCTGGTTCGTAGCTGCCTTTTACAGACCATTTTCTTTGGTCCATACTTCAGCTTAAAGTTGATAAGCTACTTTTCTCAGATTGAGTTCTAGGTAGGGATAGATGAATCTGTCAGTTCCAGTTTCTCTTGGTTTCTCTTTTTTCCTATCTTAAGTTTGGTTTGTCCCAAACTTTTGAGATATATTTTTTTTGTTAAGTTTGCTATGAAAATTTGTACACATTTTTTGTTGGCCTTTCTAACACCGGTTTGCAAATTTGGTTGATATACACATATTTGCAAGCAATGTTCCTAATATAATACATTTTTAAATGTTATTTTCACGTATACACACCTATTTGTGCGCACTTTCCCTTAATATATGCATTTTTGTACACATCTTTTGATTGGGGAATTCCATTGCAAAATTCAGAGAAATGTGAATTCCAAAGGATAACTGAGTTTTGTGTTGCATATTGGTTCAAAAGCGCAGAATTAGGTAAATTCATATAAACATACAAACCAAATGAATTTCTTCCCCATTCCCAGTTCTAAGCCTATTTCTTTAGAGAAAATGGAAACAGGCAAAAAGACAATCAGATACAGATGTGAAGATATACAATATAGGGAATACAAGGGGTTCCTGTCCAATGCGTGTATAAACAGAAATGGGATGCACTAACCCTATAGTACACTTCATGGACATGCATACTAATGAATTCAGTGGGTTTGAGATGATGCAAGACTACCATACGTCTTTAAAAAAATATGTTTGGTAATCCGTTCCATGTAAGTCTCACGGACTGTCAGGCATCATTTGTTCTGTCATCTGCTCACTGACAGAATCGGATTTTCCCCCACTTTGGAAAAGTACACAAAAATGTCCGCCACAATGGTATGTAACATTGTGTGTATTTTTCTTAGTGCTACACAGCAAAGGCTGAAGAGTAATTGGGGATGTATAAAGTGGTGTGTGTGTGTGTGTGTGTGTGTGTGTGTGTTTTAGTGGCATATATATTAGCATCTTTTCCACTATCATACTTCCATACGGTTAAATTTGTGTACGATTCCAGAAAGTTTTTTTTTTAAAAAAAAAACAAGATCTGCAAATCTACATAATCCACATGACTCAGAAGATGCTGGTCTACTTTGTAATGTGTGGTTCAAATTCACAGAGGTCAGAAGTCAACAGAATCCATTTCGGATTTCTCCGGCCTGGCATGGGCCAACTCACAGGAGGATTCCTCTAGCAATACAGTAAGGTTCAGATACTTACATTAAGGAAATACAGGACCAGGACAATATGGGGAATCTTTGCTGGTCCCAGGTACTCCCCCCATCTAGATTTGGGTCTGAAAGACCCAGGAAAAGTGGGTGCATGGAAGTTGTAAGCAAGCACAATTTGTGACATTGCACACCATCATTACTGATCATGGGGCACGTCTGTTAGCTTTTGCATCTGCAGGAACAGCGTCCAGGGCAGGGCCTCCAGCCATGATCATAGGTAAGGGAACAAGGAAGTTCATATGGGAGAAGGCTGTCACTTCAACTCACCAGTTCCAATGCAGTCAAGGGCTATAAAGGTAACTTCCAGTGCCTTGGTTTGAGCCCAGAAACTGACAGCCTGTGCATCTCCTGAAATATCAGAATTATGTACTCCCTGCAGCTAAAAATGATCAAAATCGTGGTGGCTGCAGTTTGGGCCACTTGAAGTTGCTAAAACACTGCTCGAGGTATTCCCCACTCTGAGAATGTTACAGTAGTCCCGTCTAGAGTTTACCAAGGTTTTATGCTGGAGGAGAGGGGTGGGTGGGGATTGCTGTCAAACTAATTGATAGTGGAGAAAGGTGCTCCTTCTCACAGGTACCACCTGATCATCAAATAACAAGACCACCCTCCCCCCGCCATTATAAGCATGAGATATTCACCTACTCTCAGGTCAATCAGATCTCCCCTCCCATTTTTTTTAAATTAATTTATTAAATTCACTTCTATCTTTCCTTTTAGATAAAAAGCAGTGACAGTAATATCAGTATTATCAGCAGCAGGGACAGATATCCAATATTATTGATAGATTGTCCAAACACATGTCTGGTCCATAGTGTTTTGATCTGCCTTCTAAAGGGAAAGGGGGAGATATATGGCATTATTCAGTACCCACCATCTCTTTCATCTCCACCATCTCTGTATTGAGTTTCAGTTTATGTGCTTTCATCCAGCTCATTATTGACTCCAAACAGCAGGTAATTTGCCTGTAGTAATGCTAGCTTTAAAGTAATAAGTACAATGGGATTGGTTCTTGCACCATGTCTGGTACACCAGCTTCTTTGTAAGTTTTTTTTCTTTTTAAGAGTGTAATGGTTTGAATTAAAATTCATTACTTCCCTAGGAACACATGCACAAAATTTGCAATAAATCAAGGCAATAAATTACCACCATGCTTTGCTGTGAAATTAACACCCATATATGAGAAATAAAACAGACAATTTATAGCCTCAATCAATTTGCTTTAATGTATATAACTCCATCATCTGTTTTATTTACCTTCCTTCTTCCACCATCCCCTGCCCCTAACTAAACCTTTTCTAGCAACTGCTCGAGTGAAAGGGAATGGCTTATTATGGATCACACTCTGGCAGTTTAAACAACTCATTACATTACAGGAACCATTATAGAACTCACACCTACAGATTAATGCACACTGCATGAAGGTGAGCCAATGTTGTACCCGACTTGGCTATTTTGGGGAGCATAAGCAGCCAAGCTGAAGGTGTGTAACACATAGGTTGGAACTAAGGTTAATGCATATGCAAAGCAGCCATATCCCATCTCTTCTCCACCTAGTAATCGAGGATGCTTGGGGAATTCAATTTTTGTGAATTCCAATGCAAAGTGACTGCACCTCACCACCTTATCCATTGGCATTTGATATTCTCAAATGTTATGATTCAGTTCTCAGCTGCAAAAACTAAAATATTATCAGAATAATTTAACTGTATGCTTTGAAAGAAAATACATTTATAAATGAAAGGAAATATGTGATATATTCAAATGAAAAGCAAGTCAGTAGAAAGTTTACCTTTATAGGGTGGTAGTTATTTTCAAAAGTTGTAGGAAAGCTATTCCACATTGTAATGTTACATTTCTGTTTGGGTATAATATGTGAAAAGATGTAAGTCCTAACGCAGAAGCCCATAGTGATGAATGTCTTTTTTAATATATAGAGCCTGACACACACCCTACAGGTACACTATTAAAGGAGCTAGTTTGAACAGCAAAATATAATTCTGCCCCCGTAATATCAGGATTCAGGAACTGTTCGGGTCCTGGGAGCTGGATTCTGTTCCTGGGATCACTGACTGGCATAAGCATGGGGTTTCCCTGCTCAGTGCTAGAGAAAGGCTACCTTTCTCTAATGCTGAGCACTGGTCAGAGCCTGGTGGAGGGGCATGACCTATGAGAGAAGCAGGTGGGCTGAGTGGGAAACCCCTACTGGCTGGAGTTTTGGAGTATCCCTATCCTTGTCTGAGATCATTGCCTAGAGAACATAGTGGTCCCCCAGGGATACAGAACACATTGCCCATCTCTGCTTTAAGACATACCTGACAGATCCTCACAGGGTTGTTGTGAGGATAAAATGGAGAGGAGGAGGATTATGTAAGCCGCCTTGGGTTCCTTGCAGGAAAAAAGGCGGGGTATAAATATAATAAATAAATAAAATAAATTAGCTTGTCTTCTTAAACAGCCTACAAGGAAAGGGATTCCACAAACGCTCTGGAAAACATCTTCCACCCTGTGTGTGTATGTATGTATGTATGTCTCTCTCTCTCTCTCTCTCTCTCTCTCTGTGTGCATATGTGTATTCCCTAGATGCCTTCCATTCCCAAGCACCCACATGAAAAGTTGACCTTGACACCTCTTTCATACCGTTTGAAGCATGATTTCTCCCACGGGCTCTGTGTGTTCAGCGAACACTGTTCATATTCACTAGCTTGATGTTTTACATATCGGGAAAACACTGATATGTTTTACACATCAGGAAGACACCAAGCCACAACAAAGCAGGGTAAACATCAAACCAAGGATATTTAAGCTCACAAAGATGTGAGCGTTATCTATATCTGAGAAAACAAAATCAAAACATAAAAAATTGTTTTGTCTCTAAACACATATGGTCTCCTGCCTAATTTTTCACTCTTGCATGATGACTAATTGTGAGAGTTAGTGTAAGATAAAATAGCAGTTAACAAAAGAACTCCCACCAGCCATCAAATTGGGTGCAATGGGAGCCCTATGATGCAATTTCTGCATGAGGCCCCTCTGTGCCTCTGTTCCTATCAAACAGAGATACCCTAACTAGTACTGCTCTTTCCTCAACATAGCCAACACATGCGGTATTACAAAGACAATTCTATGCTACAGTTCAAATGACAGAGCTGCCAAATGTTCATGCTCTACATCCATCAAGGACAATCCTCAGTTGCTACACTGGTTGGCACCTACATCTGATAAAGATCTCCCTGGTTAAGTCACGAAAAATGTTTGTTAAAGCTTGCCGTAGTCTAGTTATGATTCTGACAAATTAATGGGCAAATCTAAAATGGTTACTTAAAAACCCACAAAACAATAAAGAGAAAAACAAGACATCATTTATTAACACATCTGATTAAGAGTAAAAAGTAGAAGATATATGTTCTTATGTATGATAACCTACTATTGAAATTGTATCTATTTTGAAGCTCCTTAAAGGGCTGACTTTTGTATTTAGCTGTAGGGATATATGATGGGGGGTGAAAACTTGATGGATTGTTCCAGTTGGCCTTGCAGATTTTGTTCCATTTCTCCCCCACTGAAGTCAAATCGATCTGTAGTGAGTCGAGCCAATGTGCAGATTCCGTGTGTTTTTTTTAATGGTGGCAATTTGCGGAATTTTTGAGCTGCAGTGGAGGATGTGCTGAAGTGGAGGATGAAATTCACAAGTTCTTTGATAAGTATGCTGGGCTAAACCAAGTAGTGTATGGAGAGAATGAAACTGACAAGGATATTTACAAGAGGGAAATATGTCTCTGTGGGGCTATATAGTGGGCAGGTGGACTTGTGATCGTGTACACTTCTCAGCTTGTCTGAGTGTGGAAAACTAAGCAGGGTCAGGCCTGGTTATTACTTGGATGGGAGACCCCTCCTCTAGTTTCCTGCATTGAGCAGGGGGTTGGACTCGATGGCCTTGTAGGCCCCAATCCAACTCTATAATCTATGAATATTACAAAAAAAACCTTTTTTTTAAAAGGTTGTGCAGTTTTCAAGATTCCTCCCCCGCTGCCCAAATTGGGCAAATTGCAATTTGCACAATCCACAACTGTAATGGTGGAACCCGGAAACAATGTGTGATTTCCCCCCCAGAATCGGGAGGGAACCCTGATTTCAAATCCTGGTTAAGAGGAGAATCCTGGTTAGCATGAATCACAATAGCATTGATGCAGATGCATTGCTATATTATGATTGAAACCAACAAGGTATCTGCCCCAGAGAGAAAAGAGTGTATGTTCACGAGGTCGGCTCCAAGTAAGCAAACCATGGTTTGCAGGGAGCAAACATTATGCGTTCATGAGATTTAACAGTTGAACAAAAGGCTGCTGCAGAAAGAAGTAAAACAACATGTGCAAATACATCGACTGATAATGTGTATATATCAATTGATGATTACATAGAAAGTAATATACATATATATCTCATTACCTGTTTTGGTATTGATGATGAAAAAGTTCTGAGGGTTTCCACTTGTAATCCTATAAGTCATCCTTTCATTAGTGGTAGAATCAGGATCTTGAGCCTGTATCTGAATAACTGATACATCCTTGGGGGAGTTTTCCAAAATGGATGGGTAGTAAATGGGTTCAGAAGTCAATGGGGCATTGTCATTCACATCTTCAACTTCAACATAGACCTCAATGGTGGTGTAAAGTGGAACAACGCCATGATCTGTGGCATATACGGTAAGCCAGTAGGACTGGGTCGTCTCTCGATCAAGGATATCTGCTGTATATATAACTCCTGCAAAAAGAGATGGGGGTGGGATTCAGGGTTACTGAAGTCAACAACAGAGAGAGCTTTAAAGCACAAAGTTGCCCATTAGGAGTGTGCACAAAAACATTTTGAAGCCATTGTGCGAAACTAGATGCCTGAATGCAGAGCTTGGGCTGGTTGTTTCCAATTGCTATGTGAATATCAGCCTTCCTTACTGCAGAAGCTCTTATGTGTACCCTTCTTGCTCTGACCTTCTCCCACCCCATCATCCTCTTGGAGCAATGCCAACTCTCCTACCACGCCACATTAGCTGCATCTTCCTCATTGCACACACATTCTATGCACACGCTGTCAGTGTGCAATTATCATTCATTCATGACAATCAGCAGCACACCAGATTTACACAGAAGTTCTCATCATGCATTCAAGGGAAAGGCATAGGAGGCAGGTCGTAGGCTCTGCCTCTCCCCCTACACACATTCATTCATTTCATCTCATTGCTTACATTTCTATACTGCCCAATAGCCAAAGCTCTCTGGGCGATTTAAGGAGATTAAAACCCTCAAAATACAATATAATAACAACACAATGTAAAATCATTTACATACAAAAATATAAAGCAATTTTAAACAATCGTCAGTAAGAATCACAGGACCCGTTAGAAACCTTACCATTTGCTTTCAAATGCCTGTGAGTAACTAGGGATGTAAAGATTTTGTTTAATCTGTTCCACCTGTGTCCCGGTCCAGAAAAGTACACAAAAAAGTCTGCCTGCAATTTAAGTAACATTTGCTGGCACGTAACATTCTGCGTGTTTTTCTTAATTCAACGCACAATCAATGAGCCGAGCACACAAAAAGGACAGATTGCTCATCTGTAACTGTAGTTCTTCGAGTGGTCATCTGTGCACTCACACGGCTTGGGACCACAATACCTGATGGAACGCCTCTCCCAACCACAATCTACCCATATACTACGTTCAACATCTGGGGCCTTCCTCCGACTGCCACCTCCATGTGTGGCTCGGAGGGCAGCAACAAGGGGGACGGCCTTTTCTGTGGTAGACCCCCAACTGTGGAACAAGCTCCCCCCTGAGGCCCGCCTGGCACCAAATCTGTTATTTTTTTGGCGCCAGGTTAAGACTGCCCTCTACGTTGAGGCTTTTAATAATTAAATGGTATATGGCGGGGTGATTAATTGTTTTTAGTGGTCATGTTTTATTAACTTGTTTTAGTGATATTTTTAAAATTGGTTTTAAATTTTTATAATGTTTTTATTGTTTATATTTTTAACTGTATTTTATTGTATTTTTTTAATTGATTGTTGTACACCGCCCGGAGAGCTTCGGCTATTGGGCGGTATAGAAAATGAATGAATAAATAAATAAATATGGGTCCTGCACAGCACAGGTGCATAATCCATATGTGTGAGTCACAGAGGTCACAAAGAAGAAAGGAATGCTACACAGCAGAGGAGGATGAGATGTATAAAACTTTTGCTTTGAAATGATGTATATATTAACATATTTTCCAATAACTTATTGTACAGCTAAATTTGTGTACAATTCCAGAGGGTAAAAAAAAAACGCCCTAAAAACAATTCCGCAAGTCACGCGACATGGAAGATGCCGGTGCCACTGCGGAATCCACAGGTTGGATTAATAAAAAGCTGAAGTCCTTTGAACCTGTTTTGGATTTCTCTAACATTGCAAGTCTTAACCAGGCACCAAAAAGATGACAGTGCTAGCTCAAGGCAGGCCTCACTGGGGAGAGCATTCCATAATTTGGGGGTGGAGTGAGTACCACCAAGAAGGCCCTCTTCCTTAGTTGCCATCTTCCAAGCCTCCCACCAAGCACCTGGATGAGAGCCTCAGATAACTATCATAGTTTACGGGTAGGTTTGAATGCTTGAACAGAACCATCACATGGGCAGCTATGTAGGGATGGATGAATCAGTCCATTTTGATTTCTCTCAGTCTCTCAAAGTCAGCACAGAAATCGATGCATATTACCATTTATATTTCTCCTAACATACACATTTTTTATGCAACTTTGCCTAATATACACAATTTTGCAAGCACTTTTCCTTAATATAATGCATTTTTGTCTGGCATGTTCATTAATATACACATTTCGGTGTGCTATTTCCCCAATATACACATTTCTCTTTGCACTTTCCCTGAATATATGCATGATTTTGTATGCATTTTTTGACTGGAGAACTGCATCACGAAATACCGAGAAGTGCAGAAGGATAACTACAGTTTCAGTTCACACATTCAGTTCATGCATTTGTTCAAAAAACATGGATTGTCCCCTATCCCAACAGACCTGTGTCCACACAACCATGTGTCCTGCAAGCAAAAGTGGTTGTAAATGTGTGTTCATGGAATGCCAAAATGGGGTTTAATTCTTACATGAAGGTCTTTCATTCTCCAGAATTTTGCAGAGTGTGAATTGGATTTCAGCTATTTTCTTTGCAACCTCACTTTAGGTCAGTATAAAGCAATGTAGGAACCATTCCCTCCTTACACTGAATCCGAAGGTATTTTTCACAGATTGACTTTAATGAAAGTTGCACTGAGAATTTAAATTATTTGATTATTATGGCATGAATCAAACATTTCCAGTCCCACTTGAAGAGGCAAAACTGTCATGGCGATTACTGAGTAGTATATATAGCACTGAGCATGCAGTGATAATCCATACCGAGCCATGCTTCTAAAACCAGCATGTTCAACTATATAATCTCACCACTTTTGTGGGTTTTTTTTTTTTTTTTTGTTATCCTAATCCATCATTAAAATTCTGGGATGAAACGTTTCAAAAGAGCTAGTCCAGGAGCAAATAATAGAGGGATATCAGCAGAGAAGCTGCAGGGCAGAATGGAAGGAAAAGAAAGTTGGATTTAGCTGCCGATGCCAGTTAAAGAGTTTAAGTACATCAATTTGTCATTCATGGGAGAAAGATTTGTCTTTTGGGCAGTGCTAATAAAGAACTTTTGATGATGCCACCCTGTGAACACTTCCTTGAGACTGCCTAAAGTCTTATGCAAGGTTTTACAGAGCTAGCATGTGATTTTTCCCACAAGGAAATCATGGCAAGCATAGTTAGATATCACAAGAGGATACTCATGCTGCAATGGTCACATTCACATATATACTTCTGTAAAAGTCCAGGGGTCCAAAAGCAATACTGAACTCCAAAAGCAAGTTTAAAATATCTAACGCTAAGAAGCTAATGGACAATTAGGTTTAGTCACTGGACTTAAATCATCAGCTTCAACATGAACAGTGCCCAGTTAACCAACGTGAGTCATGCCACATATATATTTTTTCGGATACTCATGCTGCAATGGTCACATTCACATATATATACTTCTGTAAAAGTCCAGGGGTCCAAAAGCAATACTGAACTCCAAAAGCAAGTTTAAAATATCTAACGCTAAGAAGCTAATGGACAATTAGGTTTAGACCACTGGACTTAAATCATCAGCTTCAACGTGAACAGTGCCCAGTTAACCAACGTGAGTCATGCCACATATATATTTTTTCTCCATTTATATATTTTGTGTTCATTGACTTGGAATAATTACTGCCTCCTGCTTCCAAACTCAGGATCGATAATGTGGATTAGATCTGCCACTTCAGGTAAATGCATTGAAAAGGTGGGGAGTATCCACGATTTAAAAAAAAAAATTAGACACTCTGATTAGTGTCTCCAATTATTAAGAAGACAAAGGAACTTAATCTGTGCCAAATCATCTTGAATATGTGCCCTCCGTTGGGGTTCCTCTAACAGAACTGCAGTGGCACAAGAGAGACTTCCTCACTTTATTCCTATCCACAGTGACACCTGGAAGCCTGGAACCATGTAGGTAGGAGTCAATTACATGGGCACTCTCAACATAATAATCATGTGGCTAAGGATGTCAACAGTTATATGGGAAGACCAACAAGTTTGGCCAACTTCCAAACATTGCAAAAGTGATGTGGAAAAAAAGTCATTCGGAAGTAATTCCTGTGCTACTATGGTAATATATGAAAGACCCCTTAGAATCACTTGATTGGGAAAGAAAAAGAATCCCATATATCCTTACCATACTGGGAACCATGGAGAAATCAGCAGAGAAACTCTGGTGACATAATACATGGATGAGGTGGGATGGAGCCTGGGACCTGAAAATAGTTGATGGCCCAACTTACATATTATATTACTGGCAAGTTAAGACAGGGCTAGGCAACCTGGTGCCATTCAGCTGTTTTGGACTACAGCTCCCACAATCCCTGACCATTGGCCATGCTGGCTGAGGCTGATGGGAGATGTAGCCCAAAACCCCTAGACAATACAAAGTTGCCTACCCCTGGATTCGGAGGGCACCTTTCACAAGTGGCTCCGGGACTGCCGATGCTGGGTAAGCACAGAGGTGTAATACATGGTGAAAATGAAGCCCAACTACTGCAACTAACACTGAAATACTCACTTTGACCAAAGGTCATAACCAGTGATTTGTCATCCCATCCACCACTGAGGTCAAAATGTAAATTTAAGAATTAAAATTATCACTGTGTTGGAGAAGGTATGATATAGCCATATCAAGTCCACACCTTGGAGGACTGGACCCCTATGCATTCCTATAACACTGTGTTATCCATCTAGAACATGAACTATGTGTCCTAAATGTTCTTCCCTGTGGCATATTGTTGACTTCCAAAAGAAGAACAGGTGAAATATGTTGTGAATTGTGATGAAAATGTCTTGGGAGATCAGAAGAGCAATAGCATCTTGTGAACAAGGAATAGCTTTGATAAACTATGCTCTGTGGATATAAGTAAGTGAAAACAGAAACATGAACACAAGATAAGCAAGAAGCAGAATTATGGAAGTGACAAGCCAGACAGTGATTAATAAAAATAAATAAATAAATAAATAAATAAATACCTCCAACACATTTTAGGCCTTCTAACAGACAACGTCTATCTATTCATCTACTGATATTCACCTCTAATAGCAAATTGAATAGGGAAAAGTACTGGTGGGTAACCTACCCGTTATCACTAGAAGCAGGGCTGAACCAAACATGTTGTCCATTTTTTTCGACCATTAGTGGTGGAAGGAGAAGAAAAGAAATTGCCCCTGAAAACTGAAGTGGGCTGGGCCAAATTCAGTGAATTTTTTTCTGGTTGCAGATTGTGTGGGATTGACATTCTGTTCAGTACTTACCTTAATAACAAGCCTCCTGGTAAAATCTGAGCCAGAGATGTGTCCAGGGATGATAATGCTTTCCTTGTATTAGCAGCGCCTGCCCCCGCAACATGTATTTCTGAGTCGGTGGGTCACTGTCTCCAACCCAGGGGTGGGGAACCTCAAGCCTGAGGCTCCAATCCTGCCCTCCTCAAGTCCCCATCTGGCCCTCTGGGGTTCCCCAGGAGGCCACACGCCATCCTCCTTAACCTCCAGCCTTTCCCCCAACCACCAATTGTTTGGGCGGTTCCCCAGCTTTTGTGCCATTCCTCCCCCCCCCATTCTAAAAGGTTGAAAAGCTTCTCCTAAGGCTTTGTTACTGGCTGTAAGAGCTTTAAGTTAAAGTATGCTGGTATTTTTGTCCCTATCCCTTTTGCCTTCAACCCCACCCCTGCATTAAGCAGCGTACGGTGTCAACTGAGAGAGCACTGAGTTACATCTGCCTGCAATCTGTGGGAGATCCCAACCGCTCCTGGCCATGCCAACTAACACTACGGTAACACCTACTGTTCTATTTTGTTTCCTTTCTCTTGGGCTTTGTACACACTTGCATAAATTAATTAAACAGGAAGGGGGAAAAGACAGATAAAAGAGAAGTCAAGTTTGTTTATTTATCTATCTATCTATTTATTATATTTATACCCCGCCTTTTTTCCTGCAAGGAACCCAAGGCGGCTTACATTATCCTCATCTTCCTCTCCATTTTACCCTCACAACAACCCTGTGAGGTAGGTTAGGCTGAGAGTCAGTGACGGGCCCAAAGTCACCCAGTGAGTTTCATGGCCAAGCAGGGACTAGAGAACCCGGGTCTCCCGAGTCCCAGTCCAACACCCTAACCACTACGCCACACTGGCTCTCTGTGGGACTATGCTAGGTATTGCATCCTCCCCTTGTACTATTATACTCTCCGCATGATGGATTTAGTCACAGCTTTAATACTGTTTAAGTTCAGATGGATCTAAAATCTAAAACAGCAACTCTGGGTTGAACTTCCGCCTCTGCTTCCACAGTAAAAGTCTGACAACATTAAGTGGTATATTTCCCCATTTTCACTCTTCGACAATAGCTGCCACTGGCAGAGGTAAGGAAATGCACAATAGAAGGTCTTCAGAACATGGGACAAAATGCACTGGACACTGCAGAAGTGTGCACGCCACATGACTGTTGTTTCTGGTGACAGCCCTGTGTTCTTAATTTATATTATTTATTTATTTATTTATTATATTTATACCCCACCTTTTTTCCTGCAAGGAACCCAAGGCAGCTTACATAATCCTCCTCCTCCTCTCCATTTTATCCTCACAACAACCCTGTGAGGTAGGTTAGGCTGAGAGTCAGTGACTGGCCCAAAGTCACCCAGTGAGATTTATTTATTTTAGAGATCTACACGCTGCCCTTCAACAAGATCCCAGGCTGGCAAAGAGACAGTGTGTACTGATTTAATCACAGTCCTCTAAAAAAACAGTACTAGAATTATAGATTTTAAAATGCAAGGCTTCCAGGAAAGATGGGTACAAGACAGGAAAAGAGGAGCTTGAACGTTGTGTGTGTCAGAGAGAGAGAGAGAGAGAGAGAGGGAGAGAGAGAGGGAGAGAGAGAGATCAGTTGCAATATGGGCAAAACTCACATAGCAGGTTTCCTTATTGTTCATTTTCAAAATGCAATTCTGTCAGCAAAGTTATGCAATTTTTTAAAGGTGGAAAACTTTCCTAGGACCCAAGAGATGATAGATTCTTTTAATCGAGTTTCCCTCCTTCTAATCTCTTAAGATTTCTTGGATTGTTCTCCAATTTCCATTTCCAGTCCTTCTATTAAATGACTGTAACCTCGCATGACCTCCATTTACCAGACCACATTTATCTTCAGTTCCTAATTGAGTTGCAATATGTCCTCTTGCTCAGCAATGAAAACCTGCTTGCAAACATAGATGGGCGAATGAGCGAAGTTTGAGGTCGCCAGGATTCTCTGAAAATAATCTTGCTGCTCATCTCATGCCCAATCCCTGTTCATGTTTTTTTGTTGTTTATTTATTTATTATATTTATATCCCGCCTTTTTTCTTGCAAGGAACCCAAGGCGGCTTACATAATCCTCCTCCTCCTCTCCATTTGATCCTCACAACAACCCTGTGAGGTTGCTCACTCTGCCCAAATGGGAAACTGTGCAAATCAAGCAGCGATTGAACATGAACTTTGCACGAATATCCTAATTCGCACAACTTCCCTCCATACACTAAAGTGGGACTTACTCAGTCTACAGGCGAAATTTGCACAAAATCGAACTAGGAAAGTTGCACAAATCGAACGTGAGCACATGTCCGGCACTTTGCGAACATTTTTGGTGGACACATGCTTGCGAGCACAAGAGCATTCGGGCTTCGAACAGGGCATGTTCACATATTTTGGGAGCAAAAATGAAATTCTCATACATCCCGACTTGTGAAAACAGACTTTTTTAAAAAAAGCTCACTGAAGCTGGGAGATGTCCAGGGCAATAATCATGGATGGATTTTTGTTTCGCTCCCCTCCCATCTCTTTTTTCTTTTCTTCAATGTTGCCTTCCCAACTTTCAGACATAGTAAGAAATTGTGGGGTGGTGGGCAGATGAGACACACAAATATTAAATAATATTAATATTAAATAATATTAATTCAGATTTGAATGGGATTGTCCGGGTCAGGACAACTATGGAACCACCCTCAGCTTGGAGGGAAAGGGTTTCTACAGTCTCTTATTTCTTCCTCCTGCTTGGTTCTCTCTTAAGATTAGAGGTTTGGTGGAGCTTTAGGAGAAAAAGCTCCTACTTTAGGCTCACATACTCTCTCCTCCCTTCATGCTTGGGAGATTCTCCTCACTCCTTTCCTGGTCTCAGGCATACTATGATTTGTGCTTTCCTTGGAAACCAGGATAAAACCATGATTTTCAATCCTGGTTTGCAGGGAAGCATAGTTTCCTTTTTGCCTGAAGTGATAAACCTTGGCTTGCTTCAAACCAGAAAACGACCAAGGAAGTCAACCACACACAAAATAAGGAAGGAGGGGCAGCAGCAGCATGAATCATGCAAGCCCAAGGCACTTTCCCAAAACCATAGTTTGGTGTTATGTCTGAGCCAAACCACTATCAAAATTCCATGGTCTACTTCTGGTACTTTTATATGCTGTTGATCACATATGCTCTTACCCACCCTGAAGCCCCAGAAAGCTTATTTGGTTTGCAAAAGCCCGGTAAAATGCAGTTGTTGATTGTGAATGGAAACGCATTACCACACCTTCTTCTTGAACTGCAAAGATGGCTTGGACCATCTCAGAAATTTAATCCAAAGGACGATGCCCTTACTCCAGTGTAAGCCCCACTAAATTTATTAAGCCTTTCTTCTGAGTAAACATGTATACGGACTGTGCTGCCGAGCTACCTAACCATGTGCAAGAAGTTATTCTAAATTGGTCAAGGGCAAAGGCATCTTGCTGATGAATATTAGGGACTTTTGTATTAATAATTGCTCTATGCCATTGTAATAAACTGTATTTACTGAAGTCGACAATTTAAAATGATGCCCTGTGTTTGAACACTGCAATTAACCTTCCTTGGCCTACTTAATTCCAAGAATTTGCACATATGACATTTATGGCAAATAGCAAACCACATCTATTGTAATAATTTTTACAAATACCACAGTACAGTTTGTTTGATACATTTGATAGCACAGATCTGTGGCAGCAGTGAGAGATTCTCTGGGCAAATTATGCCCTGACCCAGACTATCCCATTCGAATAATCCTAATTAATACTATCTATTTGTGTGTGTCTCATTCCTCCCTGCTTCATCATCTCTTATTTCTCAGTTAATAATAAGAGATTATCACAACATTATGCCTGAATGTTAGAAAGACAAATTCATTTACTCTCCACAGACATGTGATTATCTGAGAAAATGAGAATTGGCCTGCTGGATCAGGCCAAGGAGCGATCTAGTTACATCCTATTTCACACAATGGAAAGCCTTATTTCACCAGGAAGCCCAGAAGGACATGAAGGCAATAAGCATCCTCCACAGATACTCCTCAAGAACTCCCTCTGAGGAAGCTCCATTTAGCTGCCATGACTTGGGTTGTGAGAGGGTTTCGTTGGGGGTGGAAATCCAGCAGACTAGCTGGGCTAGACCCCCCCCCCCTGAACTCCATTCCACTTACCTCTTCCCCGGCTCGACTCGTGTTCTCCCAAGTTGGGCCAGGGAAGCCTTAAGATATGCCTAAAGCGGCCACAATTTGTGCAAGTTGCACAACCGCTTTAGGCGTATCTTAAGGCATTTTCTATAGAAAGAGAAGCCCGAAACCTGAAAGTCCGGCGAGTGGTGTGGCTGCGGCATGCACCAGCTTTTGGCCTGGCACAGAAGCAGCATCTGCCAAGCTGGAGGTGGGTCAGGTCCCAGCAGATTGCCCATCCCTAGGGCCCATGACTAATAGTTGTTCACATCCCTATGGATGGAATGTGTCGATAAGAACAATTTTACAAGCCTAAAACCAAGCGAGCAACCATTTCTGGAGAGACCATTTCTTATCACTTGTCTTCAGTATTTGATCCACTCTTTAGCCTTCTCCATATTCTCTCTCTCTCTCTCTCTCTCTCTGGGATCTATGAGAAATTTGTTTTGGTTCATTTTTGATATACCAAGTTCACATTTTCTAGACTGAACATGGACTCAGAGGCAATCTGCAGTTCCAATTCGAGTCTGTACTGAGTATCAGCTTGCGATGTGATTTGCGGACCCCCTAAAATGCGTTCGACAGCATGCATATATTTGAAAAATGTGTACTTTTGAAAAATGCACACAAATGCACTTTGGTCAATGGCAGAAGAATGGTTCATTTCAAAGATGGGCACAATTGATGCATATGTTTGGAAAAATTCACATGAAAATATGCATGGATTTTCATGCAAAACGGGGGGGACGGGACCCAAAGCTCGCAATCTGATACAGACTTGAGTTGGAATGAGATTTGAAATGGAACTTTGGAGAACTTCGGCAAGCTTGAGCTTTGCTGATTCGCACATCCTCTCTCTCTCTCTCTCTCTCTCTGTATTCCCTTGCTAGGCCCAGCTGTCAAGATAATATCTTTGCACAGTCTCTGGCAACTATGCATGTTAGTCTCTTAGACTGATGCATGTTCTTGCCTCAGGCGGCCCCAACTCGGTAGCACCAACTGTTCATAAGGGGTGGTGGTGGCTTCTAGATGAAGTAGGATTAGTGGCTGCCGAATGAAAGGCAAGAAATGGGAAAAAGAAGTTAGTGCAGCTGGAGTGACCTCATGTATACAGAGACCTGCCATACGAGGAGCCCGAAGAAGAAGAAAAGGGAGTGGTGGAGGGCAGACTTCAGCAATGCAATCAACTGGAGTTACAAGAATGGATCATTTATGGTAATACAGTTTCCCCTACATCTTCGGATCAGTCAAATATCTGTCTGGCACATGCAGCAGAATTAAGTGGGGGATGAGGAGGTAAGGTCCTTAGGTAGAAGAATGGATTGCACCATGTCAGATTTCAGACAGGGATTATATAATAATTTATATATAATAGATAGGATAGATAAATAAAAACTCCCTGCAAATGCAAAATATTGCAGTCTGGGAACATGCTGGGCCAGAACACCCAATGTTGTTATCATTCTTTACTTGCAGAGAATTCTGTTAATGCAAAGGAGTATTCAAAAATATAACACACACCCCTGCCGTCTGAAGTGCCACAGTCCAGTCTACAACCACAAGATTCTACCACCTCATTCTAATGCTTCTGTAAACCAAGTTTTTCCAGAACATGAGGGAGCCAGAAGCACCTGTAGGGCAGTGGTTGGTTAGGATATACTGTAGGCTAAGCTTCTCTTTACTGCCTCCTCTCTACCCCAGGCAGAATATTAATCCTCACTGTCTCCTGAAGCCCAGAACTTCTCTCCCCTTCCCTTCCGCTCAGCTGAGCTTCAGCTTTTATGAGTCTCAGGTTTGGGCACAGAGACAGAAAAAGACATGGATAGAAGGCATGGGGAGAAGATGGATCATGCCCTAGGTCAGGAGTGCTGAACCTCTTTCAGCTCAAGGGCAAATTCCATTTTGGAGATGCTTTCAGGGGCCAGATTCCAGTGGTAGAAAGGGCAAACAAGAGTGGGGCCAAATACCAAAAATAGCAGCATAATTTATTTTAAAGCTCTTACCACCAGTAATGAAGCCTTAGCAGAGGCATTTCGACCTTTTAAAATGAGGGGGGAAATGCACAAAAGCTGGGGAACACCAAATGATCAGAGGGTGAGAGAAACGGGTGGGCCCAGGAAAGGGCGTGTGGCCATATGGGGACCCCTCAGAGGCTGGATTGGGGTTCAACATCCCTACTCAAGGTAAATGTGCACCTCTCCTCCCTACCTCTCAGCTACCACTGTGGCCCTCCACATTGTCAGAAGAGAACAAAGAGAAAAGAGACAGCTGAAAGTTGTGAGCTCAGGAGATGGCAGCTCTCCCATAATAATTTAAGCCACCAGCACCAATTGGGCATCTCTGAGGATTTGTCCAGTTCCCCCACTCATCATTTTCACACACTCCCTCTTTCCCCACTCCCAGTGGGTGTCTGACCCTGAAGTTTGATTTTCCTCACCAGTCCTTCCAATTTCTTGTTTCTATTTACTTTTACTCTATACTTCCTGCATGCGCCTTCTGGATTCTCTCCACTGCTCACTCATTCCTGCACCTTTGCAAATTCTTCTTTGGGTTCCTCCTCCTCCTCTTTTTTTCCTTCCAATTCTGTGCTTGCTTACTTGGAAGAAGTCCCACTGAACTGCTATCCAAGTAAATGTTGCAGAGTTTGGACTGTATTTCTAGTTTCCTCATTGAAGTGGTATGTCTGCAAATGTGCTCAATATTTACATCCGGTGTGCAAGTACATTATTTCAGCTGTACAACTCAGCTGTATATTTCTTAAAAATTGACATGCCATGGATTCAGTTTCTGGCTACCTTTGACCACTATGTTTGTTGTAGAAAAATGCAGATGTGGATTTGCTTTTGTATATGCATGTCATATTTACCGCAGCAAGTAACTGTGGGGTACAGCAACTGTGAGGGAGTCTACCTTGCCAAGCCACCATTTCTGTGACTAACTCCAGGTGGTGGGATTCAAGGTTCTAATAAAGAACCAAGTAGATCATGCAAGCCTGAAGTCCCCTCCTCACCAAAGTTTTACTATATTTATTTTTGGCACTGATTTGGCAGGGGGGGGGGAAATGGTACACAGTTTAAAGGATGATAATCCAGTCTCAATAATCAATAATCTAGTTTCAAGGTTCCAAATGCATGAATGAAGGCCACTACATCTCAAGTCAGCAAATGGTTACATCAATCCTCATCAAAGAGAGCTCATGAAAAGCTACCGCCATAACAATAAATCTAGGTTAGGGATGAACATTTAGTCACCACTTGGCTAAATTTGTGTCTTTGAGAAGTGTTCCCTGGTCCCTCAGCCAACAAATCCATGACCTTGGCACCTCCATCTCCACCACATTCCACTGTCAAAAGATCTCTGCCCCCACAACGGACTCCAACCTTTCTCCCTTGCACGTGCAGCTGAAACAACCGCAAGTTGCTTCCCTGTTTACCTGGGCAGACACTTCCCTTCCTCTGCTGTTCCCCCTGCGTAGACTTAGACTTGAATTAGACTTAATTCAAAGTTCTGGTATTAACCTACAAAGTCTTAAACAACTTGGGGCCAGGTTACCTGAAGGTAGGGATGTGTGCGGAGCTTGTTCGGGGGTTTGACTCCCCACCCCCAAGCACCGCTCGTTCCCAGGCTTGCCTCACGTTCTCCTGAGTTGAGCTGGGGAAGCGACTTCTGGGTTCCCTCCGGTGCAATTTTTACGTAGAAAATGGCATAAGATATGTTCAGCTGCAATTTATGCAAGTTACGCAAATCACGGCCGCTTTTAACATATGCCATTTTCTTTCTTTTTTTCTTTTAAATTTTTATTTATTTATTTTTAAATAAACACACATACAAAAAGAAAATAAACCCACAAATCCATATAACTACAAAGTGCACCCGTCAGCACGGGGCCAAAAAAAAAAAAAATCTATCCACATAATCCATTATTAATCTATATTCCAAAGATACATCATATCTTGACATGGCTTACTCTCTTTTCCCTTTACTAAAACAAAATCTAAAAATGGTCCCCATATATCCTGAAAATTATTTTTCTTTAATTGTCCCTTTTTACATTTAATACTACATGTTAATTTATCATTTAAAGCAATATCCCACACCTCTTTATACCAATCTATAATTAAATACTGATGTTGAACTTTCCATTTCTTATGCCATTTTCTATGTAAAAAGCGCTCTGGAGGGAACCTGGAAGTCCAGCGAGTGTCTTGGCTGGCGCTCGCTTTCAGCCCGGTTCAGCAGGCATGGCGACAGTGCTTGCCAAGCATGCCACGAGTCAGGTGGTGGGAGGATCGCCCACCACTACCTGAAGGAAGGACCGTCTCCCTACATATACACCTGCCCCCTCAGAGACCCTTCTCCAGCTGCCCCCACCGAATGAGGTGAGGTGGGTGGCCCTTAAGGAAAGGGTCTTTTCACTGGTGGCACACCAGTTGTGGAATGCCCTTCCCAGAGAGGCTCACCTGGTGCCTAAACTGTAGACTTTTTGGTGCCAGGTAAAGACCTTTATATGCTCCCAGGTTTTTTAGTCCTTCAGTTAAAAACAAAACAAAAAAATGTTTCAGTGTGTTTTTAGATCTTAGCACTGCTGCTGGCTTTTACTCTGATTTTTACTTTGGATTTATTTTGTTGATTTAAATTACGTTTTTATATATTGTGTTGTCGTATTTTATGGTTTTAAAGTTTGTGATCACCCCAGGGAGCTTTGTCTGTTAGGTGGTATAGAAATGGTGTGTGTGTGTGTGTGTGTGTGTGTGTTTGTGTGTGTTTGTGTGTGTGTGTGTGTGTGAGAGAGAGAGAGAGAGAGAGAGAGAGAGGGAGGGAGGGAGGGAGGGAGGGAGAGAGAAGGGGGGGAAAGATATCCTTGGGGCAGAGACCTGTTCTCTTGTACTCTGTAAAATCCCAGGCACACTGATGGTGATGATGATGATGTGGAAGACATATTGTGACATGGTGGGACTTACCTTTCTCCCAGGGAAGTATGTGTAAGATTAGGTCCCAATCTGAATAAGGCTGTCCAGATGTTGCCGGAACTTCAACTCTTATCAGCCACAGCCAGCATGGCAAAGGGCCAGGGGGGTGATGGGAGTTTAATCTGGCAACATCTGGAGAGTCAAACGATCCCCATCCCTGTCATTAGGGAATTAATGAATGTACTAATTGGGCTTACTGATTTTCAGCCACAGACTTACAGTCATGCCTTGGATTGAGAGCATAATTCGTTCCAGAAACGTGCTTGTAATCCAAAACACTCTTATATCAAAATGAAATCCCCCCAAAAAAAATTGTACAGAGATTTTTAATTTAAGCCGTACTACAGTACTTGTATTGCAAGACGTTGCTTGTATATCAAGTCAAAAAAAATTAAATAAATATTTAAACATTTGCTTGCTTTGCAAAACGCTCTCAAACCAAGTTACTTGCAATCGAAGGTATTACTGTACTATCTGGCATTGACCATGTCACTTTACTTCAGCCTCTGGTAAAGTGGGAGAGCTCTAGGGAGAAGCTGTATGGGAAGAGTTAGAGTGTGTTGGGCATGGGGCACAGCTGTAGAGTGTGGCTCTGAGCACGGTCAGTGCTAGTCGGCACCAACTATTACTGTACAAGAGAATACAAATGTAGGAAGCTGCCACATACATACTAAGTTGCACCATTGGTCCATCTAGCTCAGTACTAACTACACTAGTCTTCTGCAACCAGTGGGGGCTGGTGGCTCCAATGTCACTGGGGCAGTGTATCCACTGTGAGTTTTAGTCTGAACTTTAAAGGAGCTATCCGTGGTGCTGAAATGTATCAAAAGAGGGGGGGGGTTGTTCAGCACCGTGGATAGCTCCTTTAAAGTTCAGACTAAAACCCAGTGGCTAAATCACTCTGCAAGCCGGTGCCTTCCAGATGGCTATTAGCCCCAGACTGCATTGCAAATGGCTGGGGTGGTGGGAGTTCGAGTCCAAAACATCTTGTGGGCCACAGGTTGCCCAACCCTGGACTCGGCAATACTGTGTTAAATATTCCAACAGTCTGAACTGATTGGCAGCAGCTCTCCAGGGTTTGAGAAAGGGTGTTGTTGTTCCCCCGCCCCAGCCCTATCTGGAAATGCCAGGGATTAAACATGGGCCATTCTGCACGCAAAATATGCGTTTTTACCACAGAGCTACAACCCCTCCCTTGTTGTTGGCAGCCATGCCCCTCTAAAGAACATTGGCATTCCCGGCATGAGTGTTCTTTTAACATGCGCGCTACCCAGCAAGCATCTGGTGCCAGGCAATTAAAGTGTTAGTTCTATTAGGTGGCACTGAGCATCGTGAATCAACTGAAACATCTGCTAATTCTTACAACAGGCAGCCAAAACAAGCCAAAGGAGACAAAACAAACACACGCAAAGACACACACATACCCTTGCCCATAGCTTACAAACTTTTGGCACGGGGGAACACTCCACAACATAAGATCAGTGCAAAGATCTCACACATCATTAACCGGCAAGCTTAGCTGAGTGGCTGCGTAAACATACCCTAACAATTGTGCCAGGGTCCAGCATGCAAAACAGGACAAGATGGTTTGCTAAACTGGATAAGTGAGTGCCTCAGCATTATGTTACAAAGTGGTAGAATTGGCCAGCGGGTAAGTGTCTCTCCAGTTCATATCTAGCAGGCAAAGAAATGGAGCATTATTAACAACATTTTGGGAGAGACAAGAGTTTGCATATGTGGACCATAACAGGCATACACAGGTGGCTTAGGGGTTTATTATTATTATTATTATTATTATTATTATTATTATTGCTGCTGCTGCTGCTGCTGCTGCTGCTGCTGCTGCTACTACTACTTCCTAGTGAGACAACCATTGCTTTATTTTTAATTCTGTTATAAATAACTGTGTGGGCTTTTTTTAAAGTTAATATGTAAAGATAATCAGGCATTTACATGACTTCCTGCTGAGCTGCAATATTAATCCACTATGTTAAACCCATTTGCAAACAAAGCACCATCTCTGCATTTTGCATTTGCAATCCAACATTTCCTTCGAATGCCGACATACCCCCAGAAGATGATTAGGTCTGCAAACATTGAAGAAACCTTATAAACTGCATGTTATTTTTAGACACAATAAAGAACACACACAGACACACAGCTTTGTTTCTGAATTACAAGGTAATGGCGCTCCAGCATGTCTGGAAATCTTGCCCTTCTGATATAAATCTCTTCCCCCTATGTGTCCCTCTAAGCAGCAGAATGAGTTCAAATTAGCAAATCTATGCTAATCTGCTTAATTTATACAAATCACAGAATCCTGCTTTGCTTGGCACACCCTGAGATGTCCTTTGCTGCATCAGACCAAACTCCATCTGGCGTAGACCTGATGTTGTGTATGGAAAACCCCATGTAAGCCAATCTTTCTAAAGAACTAAATAATGGCCCAGTGTTCTGTTGCCAGCAGTAGGCCAGCCAGTTTACAAGCAGGGATTAAAAGGGGTAGGACAGTGCCTGTTTGACTCCCACAACTGGTACTCAAGAGGTATACTCCTGCTTTCCATCATGGAGGCTTCATGTTTAGCTATTGGACTAACAGCCACTGACAGACTATCCTCAATGAATCCATGGCATGTGCCAGGGTGCATTCAATTTGACTGGCGCAATGGACTAAATTTATCTTGAACATTAAAAAATAACGTAGTTGCATTTAAATCTCATCACACATGTTAAATCTACACTTACAGCCTCATAAAAATGAAGTTAATCATTAATCTAACATTTCAGGAAACAACATCAAAACACTGCAATGGGAAAGATTATTTAAATCAGTGATTCAAATCAACCTTTTTTCTTGCTGAATTAAATCATTGATTTAAATTCCGCAGACTTAAATCAATTCACCCGGATACAAATTTAAAGAAGAGCTAGGTAGATTCAATACTACTACTACGATGACGACGACTACTACTACTACTGTATTATTTCATAGCTAGAATGAAGCAAATGTGAAGAAATAGACAGCACCACTGAGGTACACATTGACAGAACTTTTTTGAACCAGAATGATAACAAAACTTGGCCAATAAACAGGCCAGAAAATGATCAATTAAGCATCAGTCAGAAGAGTAATCAGATAGATACACAGGGGAAAAAAGTCAGAGTATCTTATACACATTGTGTGTGCTGTGTAAACACATGGAAGGGAATCTACACCACAGAGGTGAAAAGGAAGCCAACTTATACCTAGTATGTATTGATCCAACTCATACCTGGTGGCAACAAACCTGACCACTGAGGTTCCCAAAGCAAGAGTGGGTAAGTGATCATTAATCTTCCCTACCCTACTCTGACATTTTGTCATTTAATTAAAGCAATAACAAATTGTTCTGAAGTTATTCTTCAAAGCTGTTAATGTTAGACTCATGCCATTTAAACATTCTCCAGCCTAGTCTTCTCAGGTAGGATGATGTTCAAAAAGATCCAGGACTGTCCCATGTTTATTTTTTAAATGTGGGTAAATGATGCCTGAGACAGAAATGGCTGGATGCATCAATATCCTAAGAAAGCTACTGAATAGGGACAAAACAACAGTCTAACTGCGGTTTATGTTTTTCTGCAGTTTTCTAGGCATTTCTCAAACTGGAGAGCATAATTACTCTTTTCATTCTACACTGGTCTTCTTTAACTGTTCGAATAAATTACTACTAATAATAAATGTGCTTTCTATGTACATGGTGCTTTACAACAAAGAGGTATGACAGGTTCATACCCCAAAGAGCTTACTAAAACAGCTAATGGCTAATGGCAAGGGATTCTGGGAGCCCTTCCAGCATCATCTGGGGACCCAAGGTTGGAGAGCCCTGATCTAAAATATACACCAAGAAACGACAGAGGAAGGGGGAAGAGGAGGTATATGGGTAAGCAGGGGAAGAATATGTGATTATTTCAATTACACATATGTTGGCTTATTTACAATAAGGCAGAGAGACATAGGGGGGATGCCATCCAAAGGCTTCCGAGAAAAGCTGAGTTTTGAGGAGTGACACACTTACCTAGATTGCTTCTCCATAGGCTTGGTGGGGAAGTGTGATCCCTCACACACTAACCACAAGGTGACCATATTCATAGACAATGTGTGCAATCATTCCACTTCAAAACAAAACAAAAGCACGAACGGCCACATCACATATTATGATTCACCAACACACATGCATCCATGCTTCACCAACACATATATGGGAAGTAATGTAGGTAAGTGCATAAGCCAGCCAGCCAATTTATTGCCACGCAGAGATATCACAAGAAAGGAAAGCTGTGGCCATGCAGGGAAACTGGGGATGAATTCACTATGGCCGAGACAAAATTACCCCTCCCATCTGCATCGCTCTGTTCAAAAGTTGAAAATATCCCTTTCAGCAATTTGGGGAGGGGGGCTGGTAAGGGGTGAAGATTTTGCCCCTTTTATGGTGGGATGATAATTGTTTCCACTGCTCCGGGCAGGAATCATTGTCCTCACTCTGATCTGGCTTCAGAGTAACACAATATAGCCTAGCTAATGAGATCTGATTGTGATGATGTTTTAAGCCTAAGCAGAGCATGTTGTGACATGTAGCACAAACACCAGCTGTGGCACATTGTTTACATATGTAAGGTACAGAATGGCTGGTAAACAAGTCATGTTTAGTCTTCTACTTCCTGCCTGTTTCTCATGGGAAAAGTAGGTGTGAAAGAAATACGAGCTGGTCACATGGTTTGTATGTTCTGGTGACGTACTGACTTGTTAGGTTTCTGTCTGTAGCCATTTTGGAGAGAGGTGGAATTGCTCTCTTCTTCTTCTCTCTGGTCTTCTGACTAGTGCTTGCTGGACTTAATGCAATCATGTAACGTCTAAGCTGAGGTGGAGTGAAGCTCAACTTGCTCCACTGGATTAATGCTTGCTATGCATTATTCTCTGCACATGGATTGTAATTAGGAGATGTATGCTCTGTAGGATATACTTGCTATAGTAAATAAACAGGTAGAACAACAACCTGTGGAGTTTACAGAGTTATTTCCTTATTACTGGGATCTACAAGGAGGAGGCTGAATTGGCTGACATCCGATACGTTGGAATGCTGCGTGGAGTGGGAGAGACAGGTCTGAACTTCTGTGTGTAGATTTATGGGCGTTTGCACACGGGAATAGGATGTTAAATCTTCCATCTCACACATGCGAAGCACTCTGCTGGTTTTTTCCCGCGCGCCCTCGGTGGCAGAGGGTCTTGGGTGCCTTCAGGGTTGTCAACACCTTCAGAGCAAGGGGAGTGCTGCTGGGTAACACACGGGGCAGGGGAGATGAAAAATACAGCGCTCTCAAGTGGGAAGGGGGGCGCTAAATATCTGATCTTGCCTAGGGCACCAAACTGCCTTGCACCGGTCCTGGTAGAGGGGAGTACAATTACTGTTGACACCAGAGACAAAAACAGGAAGATAAAAGCAGTAAAAGTGAGGGATGTGTTGAAAATCTTTCTTCTACATACATTGGGGGGGGGAGGGAGAATACCTGTCAACTTTTGGAATAGTCATAAAAGTTGCACAAGAAACCTCATCATGTGGTGATCCCCCATCATTTTACCACAGAGAAGGTTTCACAGAAAGTCTCTCCCTCTCATACATCCCCCCCACCTCAAGAAATTTGTTTCAGGACAAGGAACTGCCTTCTACTCAGCCACACTCTACAAATGCCACCCCTGAGGTGACTCAGACATCAATCACTGATTATATTAATCATCTCCTTTATTAGAAAATTATGTCAAGGATTTATGCAACAAAATCAGACGTTTTCCCATAATCATCTAGTAAAATGGCTCTTCAACAGATTCAGAACACAGCATCTCAGCACAATTAAAACAAAATTACTCTTTCTGACCTCGATAGCAAAAGAGCCACTGTTGGGAAATTCCGCATATGCTACAAACTAATTAAAGATAGTCACTCCCATATAGCCAGTTCACAGATATGAGTGTCATCTTCAGATGGATGGTTCCTGTTTTGATGGTTACTAAAATGAGCAGGTACTTGAAGGACAAGTGAATTAAAAGCATAACAGCAGCGGGACATACTGAATGAAACCTCTCTGTCAAGGAGGAGGAAACAAACCATTTCTTAGACCAGGGTCAGGTCAATGGGAAGTTGTACCTCAGTCTATTCTAGTGCAGTTCTGGCAGACGTTACTGCTCTGTTGATTGGCAAGGACAGGGCAGGCTGACATTATTTATACTAGGCCTGGCCAATCCAGAGTCTAATGTTCATTCTGCCTGCCAATTGCAGAGGGTGATGTTGCACACCGCTATGAATCCTTTCAAGGGCTGAAGTGGGATGAAGCCTGAACACACATAATCCATAGCTGCTCACCAGTCCTATTCCCGGACTCAGGCCTGATCTACACATGACGCCAAATGAGATGGTAGAATGGACAGTACAACTTCAGAAAGCAGTGGGGACTGTTCATCACCACAGTTTGATGCATGTATGAGGCTGCTGACTTCTGGTTTCTGGTTCTGAAAAAAAGCTAGGGTAGGGGGTCCATTCTTAAGCGCAAAATGGGCATACTGATGAAAAGTACAAAAGCCTTTTCCCACCCACCCACCGGTTGCTGGATGTTTACTTCTTCCTACACCCAGGTCTGTTTCCCTCAAACTGGCTCACTTCTAGTACCAGTACCCATCTGAGGGAAAAGTGAGCTCATGGGACACACTGTAGACAGACAAGACGTAAGAGGGGGACAGTACAACACTCTGTGGTCACCCTTTTTAAATCTTAAAATCAGACCCTCCGCACACAGACGTACTTTATATCTGATTGGGGCAGCCCAGACTTAAACAAACCATCACGTGTATTTTGATCCCGGACTTCTCCATTACTTCCCGACAGTGCTGGCAAAGATTAAACAAAGTACCACTATTACATCAGTGTATGAATCCTGAATTTAATTTACTAATGAGAGAGAATCCATTTCCATATTGTCAGAACAGGGCACTGTAACTATATATATATATATATATATATATAATTTTCTTTTAAATTGTCTTATTAGGGTGATGATACACAGAAGGCCTCAGGCATAACTCCCCCCGCCGCCTTCTCAATTGCCCAGAGGTAAATCAACATGATTCTCTTTTACACCACTGGCTACTCAAGTTGCATCTGGGAATTCACAGTAACAGTTGGTCCATTCTGCACAACATCGCACCTGAATCCTGATGTCTCTGTTGTACAACATCTGGTATCCTTTAATTACTTCACTCATTCATTCAGAGATCAGCTTTCACAAAAGGCAATGCTCTGTCCAAATAGGAGTGTGAGAACTTTTGACCAACCACCAGAAATAATAATAAGGATATGCAGTGCCTTATTATTGTGGGCTTGCCATGGTCTAAAAGAGGAGGACTGAACAGGGTATCCCAGGAGGATTGTCAAATAATCGGGGATTCTGTAGCCTGGAGACTATAATGAAAGTAATGGGGGATGTGTGTGTGTGATCACTATAGGATTGGAAGAAGTTAAACAGCTAGCCACCTATATTTCTGTAACTGAAGCCAACAATGGTTGAGGTGAGGAAATATAGGAAGAAGTCCTCACTGCTTACAGAAAATAACCCCGAGGCTGCAATTTGATACACATTTACCAGGGAGTAAGTCCCGATTAAATGAATGGGACTTACTACCAAGAAAAAAATGAGTAAAATTGTACGATAATTATTATTATTTATATTTATTTATCGCCCATCTGGCCAGCAACCGGCCACCCTGGGCGATGTACATAGAATAAAAACAATAAAATACATTTAAAACAATATAAAAATTTTAGAATTTTAACCCACCCCATATTCCCGCCTGAACAACCAGGTTTTTAATGAGCAACGGAAGCTCAGCAGAGAGGGGGCATGGCGGAGGTTATTCGGGAGAGAATTCCACAGTACGGGTGCCGCCACAGAAAAGGCGTCTTCCTCGTCCCCACCAGTCTAGCTGCTCTGGCTGAAGGGACAAGGAGAAGGCCATCCGTGGCAGATCTTGTTGAGCGGCCCAATTGGTGTTGCTGGAGACGCTCCTTGAGATAAGTATGTGTAACGGAATTTGCACATATCCCTTCATTATTCTTTCCTCAGTCTTCCTCCTATCTGTGTTGTTTCCTCTGTCAAAATTGAGATTTTAAGCTCCTCAGGGCAAGTATGCCTGTTACTCTGAAAAGTGCCATCTACATCAATAGCAGAGCACTATAGAAATAGAACTACTACAACCACTGAGAATATTGAAGATGCCAGAAGGCAACTAAAGAAGATAACTGAACTCAACTGTTACATAATGTATTTCACTTATTTTCCATGGTAAAATTTCTTATCATATTCATGAACTATGCAATCTGCCTACAAATCTACTTTTTTAAACAAACCTGGGCTATTTAATAAACGTACAGTTCATATTAATAAGAAAATAAAGGTAGCCATGTTAACCGTAAGAAAAATTCCAAAATACATGATGTAGTACCTTTATTAGGCCAACAAAAAGATCACAAAATTAAATACATAAAATTGTGCACGCTTTTGAGATCCCCAGATAAAAATGGAGGATGCAATACCCTGCCCCCCCCCACTCTTCCCAGCGTCAGCAGCGCCCTCATGTAACCACCACATGTCCTGTGGCTGATCTGCAGACTCCTCTCCCAACACTACATCTGGGACTAACTAGTCTGGACTTACTTGCAGACTATGTGACTTCACCATCAAATCATCTCCCTCCTTCCTCCCCCTACCTTGTATAACATTTGGCCTGAAAACGAGATCTGGGGATCTTGAAAGCTCGCACAATAGTATATCATCATCATCATCATACTCATAAGGACTCCACACCTTAAGTGGCCTGTGCAAAAGGGTGCATCCCTGATCACTGTTTAGCACTGGTATTGTCCCACTCAATGTAACTGAAGTTGATACTTTGTAATATACTCCCTTCCCTAACTGCATTTAATATCTGTGTTCTTAATTAGAATTGTGAATATAGTACCGAAAGGCATAGCTATCCCTTGGTGGGTTTACCATCTGACCTGGCATATACTGATGTGTTTTGCAGAAGTTAATTGTAAACATTCCTGATGAAAGGCCGGTTCTTTTGTGGAACTGTTAATGCGGAACTGGTTTAGTATATGATTAGGCAAAGATGAACAGTTTGGAAGCTCTCACTACCCACAACTTTTATGTATATCCTTTATTCTATACAACTGTGCCATGCCATTAAATGGCTACCTAGTTTAGCAACCCATGTAGAAATACACATTGTATAGGTTAAACAAATGATGACTACCAGACATCAAAACTCAAGATCTTAAGTAACATCTTTTGTTGCACAACAATAAACACGGAGATGTCATAAATAGGGCTGAATGACCATTTCATTGCTGTTTGAAACATGTATGAAAATGCACCGTTTACAACCCCGAATGAGATCATATTTTGGGGGGGAAACTCACATTCTCGAGTTTGCAATCGTGTTCACAAATTGCATCATTTTTGAAAAATGTGCACTTTAAAATGCACGTTTTTCAAAAATGATGCATTTTTACACTTTAATCAATTGGGACAGGGGGGAGACGATGTGCATTTGGGTGTGCTTGGGAAAATGTACACTTTTCTTATTTGAAAATGCACTTTTTCCTGTTTGGGAAAAAACAAAGACACTCATTTTTGGGAGTGAAAACGAGGCAAACAAGCATTGAGGTAGAAAACAGAGGACCTTGATAAACTCAAACATTGTTCGCTTGCCCATCCCCTAGTCACAAATATCTATGAGGTTCTTCTCCCAATACAAACCTACATACTACTAAATGTTATACATACGTGTTCTGAACATAAAACATTATCATCATCATCATCATCATCATCATCAATAGATCGATAGGCAGAGCAGAAGCAGCGTCTACATGGAAACCCTATTGCACAATTCAGCAATTTGTACATGGAATGTTTAGATCTACATCATACTGTTAATAAATATATCTGAGGTCGAAATCACACATTAAGCTAATTGCAGGGCATTAACCTGAGCGGAGGGTTAAACCTCTCCCCGCACCTGCTTTCCCCAGAAATTGTCCATCCCCTATGGAGGGAGAATTAGAAAAGAAGAAGAAAAAAGCCCCCACTGACTCCAAGATATATTTTTTTTAACCCCTCGTGTGGGGGGAAGGATTTGGGGGGAAACTGGGTTATGTGAAGGTTTAACCATCCCCTCCCAAATGCCATGGTCCCAATCTAAATTGGGGGTGCACATTCTTACATGAGAGTAAAAGGTAAGACAACCCTCAGCTTACACGCTATGCGATTAGCGTAACATGGAGCTTAGCTCCCCGCTTTTGATTACAGTAATACCTTGGATTGCAAGTAACTTGGTCTGAGAGCGTTTTGCAAGACAAGCAAAAAATTTTAATAAATTTTGACTTGATAAACAAGCAACGTCTTGCAAGACAAGTAGTGTAGGGATGTAACCACTTGCCTCGAGCGGGCCAAAATCGGCCCTGCTCACGCCCACCAGAGACTCGCTTTGATATAAGAGTGTTTTGGATTACAAGCACGGTTCTGGAACGAATTATGCTCTCAATCCAAGGTATTACTGTATAGGGAACATGATGTGCAATTATGCTAACTGCAGAAAATAATCCATGTGTTGTGAAAAAACAGTAATTCAGATCCGAATTGCAAGAATTGTGTGTCAGCTCTTGTAGCTAAGTACAGATATATCTTGGATTGCAAGCATAATTCGTTCCGGAAACGTGCTTGTAATCCAAAGCACTTGTATATCAAAGTGAGTCTCTGGCGGGCGTAAGTGGGCCGATTTCGGCCCGCTCGAGGCCAGCGGTTACATCCCTACCAGTGTATTGCAAGACCTTGCTCATTTATCAAGTCAAAATTTATTAAAAAATTTTGCTTGTCTTGCAAAGCGCTCTCAGACCAAGTTACTTGCAATCCAAGGTTTTACTGTATCCCAAATCTGCTTGACTCCTGCCTTGAATATTTTCAGTGAAAGATTTACCACATTTTGTCAAGAGTGATAAAAATATTTTTAAAACAAACAAACAAACCGACACACACCACACAGACACATAATCTATCCTGTGGCTTTGATATTAACAGCTGTATTCCGATGAAGTGAGATTTCACAGTGCCTTCCTCATCATTGATTCATTGTGCATATCGAAATAGCTTGCCTCTGTTGTCTAAAGCCTTTACTATCAAGCATTAATTACCACCATTTCAGGACTTCCTGCATGCTCATAAAAAAAGAGAAGAAAGTAAGATCCAGTGTTCTCCAACCTTGGGTCCCCAGATGTTTTTGGCCTACAACTCCCAGCATGCCCCAGCCACACTGGCTGGGGCATGCTGGGAGGAGTTGTAGGCCAAAAACATCTGGGGACCCAAGGTTGGAGAACACTGGTTTAGACCCTTTGCAACCTCTTTATAAAGGCATATACAGTAAGCTGACTGACAACAAAAGGCTTTTCAAGTAAGGGTTGATAGCTCTATTTCCGGTCCAAACCTAATGACTCACTGATGTATGAAATACAATCCAGAAGAATGGGAAGACAACTCTACCTTCAGAGAAAGCTACAGAAGTAATGGTAAACTTGCTTCAAAATGCTCCAGCTGAACATTCACAGAATGCCTTTACTGTCTATAACATTTTCTACATTGTACACCACTGTTCTGTGTTCCCTGGAAAATGTATGAATAAAATAAAAATCAGAACACATTGTTATAGGCAATCTTATATCCTGGTGATAAAAATATTTATTTGGGATTAATATTGCACTGATTTTCATGGAGTGATTTCCAAATTCAACGCGCTTAGGAGCATAACCTTGATTATTATGCATTATTGCATATCTTTTTTTGTTAGTTTCCCCTCCACCACAGAAACAAACAAAAATACAATTTGAAGAGGAGCAGATTATGCTAAGCAGAAGCAATAATTTTCATAGATATAACCAAACAGTTTACATATTGAATGTGCAAGCCTCATATCTAGGATGTACTGTCAAATTCATTCCTAACTTCTGCCCATACAAATAGCCAGACTGCCACAGAATGAATTCTCTCCTCTCAGAGTGGCCCACTTGCACATATAAACCAGCAAACCGGGAACCCTGGCTCAATAAACTATGATGTGCTCTGAAATAAGCCAGGATCATAACCCAGTTTTAAAGCAGAGTTTGTTGTTGTCTTATGTCTTATGTCTCAGCCTAACCTACCTCACAGGGTTGTTGTGAGGATAAAATGGAGAGGAGGAGGAGGATTATGTAAGCCGCCTTGGGTTCCTTTCCGGAAAAAAGGCAGGGTATAAATATAATAAATAAATAAAATAAATAAATTATGAATCATGGATTGTTTGGGTGAACTTAGCCATAATCCACTGTTTGGATATCACATGGAACTATCCCATTCCTAGATTGTTTAAATGCACACACAACGGAAGGGGTGAACGGGTTACATACAGCTCATTCCTCACTTATTATGGGTGAACGGTCCCAGTAGCTTAAACTGTAATCCTATACCCACATACCATGGAATAGATGCCTTCTGAGCAGATATCCATAGGATTGTACTGCTAGACATCTCCTCTTTTTAAAAAAATGTTTTATTGAATTTTTTCAATCATACAACTTATAATGAAAAACAAAACAAAAATACAACATAAACATTGTGCACACCCCCCCCACCTCTTGGGACCAAGTTATATTTCTCCCCCAATGTATATATATATATATATATATATGATATTATTCTATATTCCAAAAATGTAACAAATCTTGACAAGGTTCGTTCCCCTTTCCCTTCACCAACACATAATCCAAAAATTTACCCCAAATGTTCACAAAAGCGTCTTTCTCCAATTGTCCTTTTTGACACTTAATATTACAAGTTAATTTATCATTTAACGCGATATCCCATACCTCTTTATACCATTCAGTAATTGAAAAGACATGTTGAACTTTCCATTTCCTAGCTATCATTAATTTAGCTGCTGTTAACAAATTCACAATCAATGCTTTTGTATTTTTTAAACAAACTAACTTTTCTGTTATTGTTAACAATGCTAATTTTGGGCAGACTTCTAATTCCATTCCAATTATTTCTGATATTTCTGCAAACACTTTCTGCCAAGATTCCAGAACATTTTTATAGCTCCACGCTAGTCATCTCCATCATGCCATGAGCCCTGAAGCTGGGGCCTAGAGATGGGTGGGAATTTTGTTCAGTTCATTGTCTGATAAGAACCTACCCAAAATGGAAGAGAAAGAACTTGAGGTTTTTAAAAAGTTTTAATGTTGGAGAAATCTAAAACTGACAGATTCATCCATCCATCCAAAGGGCTTTGAGTGGTTAACTCTTAAAGATTTGGGTTTAAATCAATAACATCTCTTCTTTTTCTTTTTCTTTTGTCAGGCTTGAATAGCTACATATGGCAGGCAGGTTCAACACTGCCCTCTCCACTGAAACACTTCGTACAGCCATTTTTCTCACACAAAATGGACAGCAAATACATAAATAAATGTGGGGAGGGCCATACTCAGGGGTAGAGCATGTGCTTTGTATGCAAATGGTCACAGGTTGGATCCCTGGCATCTCCCGGTTGGTCTGGGAAAGACTCCCTGCCTGACATTCTGGAGAGTCACTATCAAACAGCGGAGACAACACTGTGCTACATGGATCAAAGGTCTGCTCAGTAGAAGGCAACTTCCTAAATGCCTTTAGGCGAATGGTTCCCTTCAGTCCCCACATGTGAGTAGACTACAAGTCCCATCATGCTTGATCACTAGCCATGCTGGCTAGAAAGTGATAAGAGTTGTAACACAACATCTGGGGAACCAATGTTAGGAACTACTGTATAGACAGACGATAGTCATAAACCAAGGAAGCAGATGCAGGGAATTCTAGCCGATCACTAAACCAAAATGGAGGTCAAATGAAAGAATAAGCATGATCAGGCAGCAGAGCTGAATAAGCAGGGAAGCCCAAGAGTTCCTGAGATGATAGAGAAGGCATCAACATCAAGCCTGCACAACTTGTGAGCCACCAGGATGAAGCAGCCTACCAGTTTTTCATAGTGCCCTACAAGGCACTTGATTCCCCTATACCTAGTTTTTCAATCCCACACAGACATCAGAAACGGATTTATTGTGCCTCTGGTGGGTCACCTTAGATAGCTGGCAAGATGCATTTCACTTAGGCCATGGGTTGCACAGATCTGGCCTATAGCTTGAAAGGTTCCGATTCTAATTTATTGAGAACTGATATAATAACACCTAATATCGAACAACTGTGGTTGTCTGACAAAGGCAGCTACCTACCTTATAAATTAGTTTTTATTTTAATTATTTGCAAATAGACAAGTGTAGCAAACTGCTTTTAAAAGGCTTTCTATACAAGCAATGATGAAAAAGAAACATGTCCAGCAAAACCTATGCATGTTTGCTCAGAGATCAATCTTACTGAGAGTTCAGTGCGGCTAACTCCCAAGTAAAGGTGAATAGGACTGCAACTTTTATTTATTTAACCCTTGTGTGTCTGCAATTGTTTTAGGGAATCGCTAACACACCAGCTTTAGAAGAACGTGTTTTTAATGGTCAGTTACAGAGTGTTTATTAAATCTAATAAGCACAAGTGGTACAAATCCCCCTATGCTTGTTTCAAGGTATTTAAATTCAGTTACGTGCACAATAAAAGCGGCATTGTTTTAGTTTACATGACCCCAGAGTTCTCGGATATCTCCCATAGGCCAAATTCACATTCTGATAAACTGTTATTAAACATGAACATATGGTGGTTGAAGCCATCCTGAGCTGTCATCTCTCTCATAAGATGAACATGTAATAGATGAAATGTATTTCCATGCCTAGGCAAGCAGCTTCTCTGGGGAATAAGAACAATACCCCCCTTAGTTTTCTTTAAGCAATAAGGGTAGTTATTCCCAACAACATGTACTATTTGAAGCATCTATGATAACTTAACTGGTGAAAGTTTCCACTATGGCTGTGTGTATTCTGCACCAAACCCACAGAAAGCCTGCAATTACAACATTTATGCATATCAAGCAAATGTACTAATTTTGTATAATTTCTTCTGCTTCCAAAATCAAGTCTTTCTCAGAATTTGCAATTTTATTTGACAAGCCTTCCAAGATGAAAGTTTGCTAGGAATTGGAATTATTTAGTAGCAGCAGCAGCAGCTTAACAACAAAGCTTGAGAGAATGTTAGAAGAAATTGGAAATACATGGCCAGGAAATATTAAGGGAGCGAAATACAGGGCAAACGTTACAGCTAAGTAGACACCTTTAGGAAGGAGTAAGCCTCAAAAATTGCAGCCACCTAGTGGTGGGAAACAGACATTGGCCACAGAATTCACTGCAGATTTAGCTGATCGACACAGCTGGGTGGGACTTATTTATTTGTAGTTATTTATTTGTAGTTATTATCTGTAGAGTTGTTTTTGTTTTTGTTTTTTTAAAGTACTGTAAATTGACAAGACCAGAATTACAGTCGCAGCACCCATGGCCCTGCAACAACTAATAGAGGGTGGGGAAATACAATGACCCACCAATTCCTGGAGTTTGTGTGAAAAGTGACATCCTCAGATAAAGAAGCGAAGTTGCGAGAAGTCTCACATTAAGGCACTGACCCCAGAGTCTCATTAGTGGAGGAGGAACCACCTGACCACAAGTCCCAGTTCATGCTGGGGCCAATAGGAGTCAACACACCCTGGTGAGGATTCCAGGACAGCAGCCACGGAAGATGCCCCTATTTTGAAACCTATTGGATCCATGCATAATGCTAATTGTCAAGCCAAGTGAATGTCCAATGTGTAGTCTGAAATAGTACAACCCAGAGACATTGGGCAGTATCCAACTCTGCCCACATGCCAGCAGGACCCACTCCTAGTGCAACGGGAAGCTAGTGCTTCTGAAAGCAGCCGGAAATGAGCCAAAATGCTTGCTCCCACAAAAGGGCAGGTCAGCAGAGCTCAAAGACCTGTCTCGTTCCAGAAACTAGCTTTCTATTTGTGTTCAGAGCTGCTTTAGGGAGCGCTAGCTGAACAAGATGAGTTCAGGCACAGTGGCAGTATTGGCCACTCCTCATATTTACCACCTCAAAGAGAACTTGACCATAGATATTGAAGGCAAAGGCACTTAAGGTAGTAAAATTTGTCAATAACAGCTTTAGGTGATACAGGATACCATAATGGGGGGGGGGGGAAGGGAGAAAGAAGATCCTAACAAAGAAAGAAAGAAAGTGTGGCGTAGTGGTGAGAGTGTTGGACTGGGACTCGGGAGATCCTGGTTCTAGTCCCCGCTCGGCCATGAAACTCACTGGGTGACTTTGGGCCAGTCACGGACTCTCAGCCTAACCTACCTCACAGGGTTGTTGTGAGGATAAAATGGAGAGGAGGAAGGAGGATTATGTAAGCCGCCTTGGGCTCCCTGCAGGAAAAAAGGCGGGGTATAAATATAATAAATAAAAATAATAATAAAATAAAGACAAAACTGCAATAAAACTAAGCTTTTAGACCAAAACGCTAGATTGTTGTTGTTTTGGGGGGGAGTCCTATACAGTCAGTCCCTTGGTTCATCAAATCGTTATACTTTAGAAAACATGTTTTCTTATACCCGGCTGATGAAAACCCTGCCTAGTACCATCTGCCTCTTTAAGGCCCATTATCACTGGCATATTCTGTAACTCCAGGCCCTTACATTTTAAAATCAACAGAAGGAAAGAGACGGAATCAAATACACATGTACACAGACACACAATACGGTGATTACAGTGAGGTAAAAGAGAGACCATCTGCAAGAATTATTTGTGAAGAAAAAATAATAATAATAATGCAGAGATAAACCAAGCATTCAATTTCAAAGAAAAAAGTTTTTAATGGCAACAGTTCTCTGAGACCTCAGAGACAAAGTTTGGCACATGTTTTAAGTCTATTTTTTAAATTATTACTTTGCTAAAGGATAAAGTTGCTTCCTGGCTTGTACCTTTATCTTTGTGACAACTGAGTAAGGTGCATTTGCCGTTGGACACCTTTGCACATCATTCCTTGTATTTCTCGGAATCGGGCACGAGTTCCTCCAAGGCTTACCGTATGTAGCTAACGCAGCACCGTCAGTACACAAGAGGAAGGTATCACCAGGACTAAGGAGACCCCCAAGGTTTGCAGAAGTGTAATTGGTGTAGGGCTAGTGTAATATAAATGGCAAAGCACATATCAGAAAGTGATTTGTTTGCTGCATTTTGAATTAGCTGCAGTTTCCAAACACTCAAGGGCAATCCCATGTAGAGTGCGTTGCAGCAGTCCACATGGGAGGTGCTTCAGGCATGGATCACTGTGGCCAGATGTACCTTCTCCAGGAAGGGGAGAAACTGGCGCATCAGCTGAAGCTGGGCAAAGGCATCCCTGGCCACAAGCAGGCAACTGGCTCTCCAGGAGCAATGTTGCACATTCTCTACCCTCCTGCTGTGGACCTAATACTTCAGAGGGAATGCAACACCATCCAGAACAGGCTGTACCCCCAATCCCAGGTTAGCTGGCCAACATTGCCTCCATCTTGTCTGGAATGAGCCTCAACTAGTTAGCCCATTTAATAGGGATGTGCAATCCTGGGAAAACCATTTCGTTTGAGCCCAACGGACTTCCACAGCGTTTCTGATCTGGCGATCGGAAACGGACTGTACTTCATTTGGGGGGGGGGGGCAGTTCTGGAAATGTACATGAAATATTGCGCACATTGAGAAGTGAGATCTGTCTATTTGTAATGCCATTTGCACATATGGTGATTTGTGCAAATTGGGTCTTTTGTGTAAATGGAGTTTAATCTTTATATTTGTGTAAACCAATTTCCACTGTTTTTAATATTTTATCGCATTTGCAAGTCCCTTACATAACCCCGGGCACAGCATATTCACCTTGGTAAATATTCTTATCAGTTTCATCCTCTCACTAGTCATTAGTTTGCCATATTCCCTACTTCACAAAGAGCTCGTCATTGCCAATTTTGTCTAGTTTTTTTGTTTGTTTTTTAAGCTCAAGAAATTTGCGCAAACATCAGGCATTGCAATTTGCGCAACTTTCCTGAGCTTAAAAAACAAACAAACAAAAATATGGCGTAAATTGCAACCTGTTTCAAAAGCAGAATTCCACATGCTGGCTTGACTCATGACGGATCGAGTCAGCACCAACACAGAGGAAGCGGAACAGAATCTGGAGGGTCGAGTCAGGAAAATCCGTTGGATTTTCACCCCCAAAATGGATTCCTCGCACATCCCTAAATTCCACGACTGCATCCAGGCAATTGTTAAGGACTTCAATAGCCTCCTTGGAGCCAGTTGAGAAAGAGAAATAAATCTGGGAATCATCAGCATCATGATGAGACCTAACCCCCAAACTCTAGATCCCACATCCCAGTTGTTGCTCTTATCTTTCTGTGACGTAATTTCCACATAGAAAATGTGTTTGTGCAGCCATTTCTGCACAGGAGCAGTCTACGCTCTACTGTGGGCACACAACTGGAATCATGGGGAAGGATCACTGGTGAAACAGACAACAATTTGTTTCACCCCCAAAAAGAAAAAGAAAAAAAACTTCGACCAGATAGTGGCCAGATAGTTCATGGTGCTCTTGTCATCATCCTTACTGGGACGTGTACGGACTAGCGCTTATGGTCTGCAAACCATGTTCTTTGTCTTGTTCGATTGCCTGCCAAAGACCATCTTGACGTAAGCACTGCTCTGCAATGTGGATGTTTTCTGTTTGAGACACACCATACTCTGCATGTTAATTATCTTGCAATTCTACGGCATGACCTGTGTGCACGCTTTGTAATTAATTACAGGCTTTGGTTGTAACATCAGCTGCAGCTGTGCACATATAAATGGGCCATTACAAATTTAATATCAGGGATAGGTCATTCATATAACTCAGATTCACCTCAATCCCCAGAGTTTTCACTAGGGATGAGGAAGAAACCATTCTGAAGCTTGCCCAAGACCACCTGCTATTTCCAGTATCAGAGGCAGTATGCCTATGTACTAGCGATGTGTGAGGAATCCGTCCAGGGGGTGGAATCCGGCAGATTTACCCAGTTTAACCCCTTGGACACTGCCTTGCTTGCGCTGCTTCCCCCAGTGCTGACTTGTGTTCAGCGGTGTTCACAAACCTGTGGGGGGGCTCGCCTCTCCGCTGGCTTGCCTCTCTGCGGCGGCGGGCCCCCCCGCCTCAACCTTCTGAGCGGCGCAGAGCAGTTATCTGCGCTGCTCGAGCTGCCGGCGCTGGTCCCGTCGTGTCACATCTGGCCCCAGAAGTGATGTGACAGGACCCTGCACAGGCGCAATACGTCGCGCGGGGGTCCAGCGTGCCTGTGCAGGGTCCCGTCGCGTCACTTCCAAGGCCGGATTCCAAGGCGAGCCGCCGCTGGAGAAAGGTAGGCCCACGCGAGCCCTGCATGGACGTGAGTGGGGCCGATTTCGGCCCGCTATGCCCGTGCGAGGCAAGCGGTTACATCGCTACGTAGGGATGTAACCGCTCGCCTCGAGCAGGCGTAGCGGGCCGAAATCGGCCCCGCTCACACCCGCCAGAGACTCGCTTTGATATAAGAGTGTTTTGGATTACAAGCTCGGTTCCAGAACGAATTATGCTTGCAATCCAAGGTATTACTGTACTTTAAATAACCATTCTCTAGTGGTTGGAACTGCTGAGTTTTTCCAATGATGGATGAGAACAATCCTTGCTGCTATCAAAATATTAAGTTTCCATATTTATTTATTTTTGGTCAGTTAATCCATCTAATTATAACCTGACCTTTTTTATTTGATTAATTATCTGTGATATGTGAACCCAAAAAAAAACTTTTATTTTTATTTATTTATTACATTCTCCTGCTGCCATTTCTTCAAGGAGCTCACTTACGTTCACATCAACCCTGTGAGGTAGGGTAGGCCAAGAGATAGAGAGTGACTAGCCCAAGGTCACCCAGTAAGCTTCATGGCGGAGTCATGCATGCATCTCAACCTGCATCTCCTGGAACCTTGTACAATACTGTAAGGATTACACCACACTGCGTCTGATTCTATATATTCTACCATCTTGAAAGCAGTTTCTCTGTCACTTTGCAAATTAAACCCAATCCAAGCCATGCTTACTCAGAAGTGATCCCCACTTATTTCAGTGGGATTTACTTCCAAGTAAATATGCTGACAATTGCAAACCAGATTCTGTTTCACGCTACCAGAAGTTTACTAGCAGCACTTTCTGTGTTCTATACATGAAAATAAAAATAGAGCTGCTCTTTTGTTGCCATTGCCTTTGAAGTCCAATACTTCCTATGTTCAGGTTGGAACTTTTTAAACTAGAGAACCTGCTGAAGATTCCTCTGCTTTTTCTAAGACATAAAGGAATGCAACCTTGCGAGGACTTCTCGAACACATGGACACTGGCAATTAGGACAACTCCATCTTGCTTACAGGAGGCAGCACAATTATTTCAGCGCATAGTCTACAGGTTCTCACCATCCCCTTTGTTTTTCTAAGGAAAGCCAGATGGCAAGTTGGGCAACAAAATAATTCTGGTAGGCAAACAAGTGCAAAGTGGGCTGCTTTATAAACAAGGGCTTTAAAGAGCTCTCTTTGTTGTTGTTGCACGTTTTTGTTGTTAATGGGAAGCAATCTTTGCATAATTACCTTTGTAAACAATAAATGGCAATAATTTAGCAACCCAGTATGTTCCATTAACTTGAATTGGGCTCGCTCTCACTCTCTCTGCTCTGTATTATTCTCCATCAGAAATTATTCTCCATCAGAAGATGGTTTATGGCTTGTCAATTTAAATCATGTTAATATAGATTTATGGGGTAAAAGTGCATTAGCATTAAAGCTGACTTGCACTTCTTTTCGAACCCAAACCCACAAAAACAAGTTAAGCCAGCAGATATTCTTTGTGCAACCATCACTTTGCCTCACATACATGATTGTGATTTATGCCTCCATCACCCCAGTATGTCACTTTATCATAAGTATCCACTTGTAAATCCAAATGACTTACTAAGCCAAGTGCAGCCCACCAGCCATGTATTGTGGCTTGCCGGTTGCTTGATAAAGCTTATTACAACGCAATGCAAAAAACCCAAAACAAAGCAAAAAACAGAGTTGGAGGGGGGCTTGCAGGTAGGGTGGCCATGTGCCCTACTTTACAGAGTTCAGTCCTCTCTTTGAGGATGTCCACTATTTGAACGTCTATCCAGTCCAGGTACAGTTTCAAGATAAAGAAGGATAAAAAGGGAGAACCATAAGAAGTCCTTATTTCAAGATGAAGAACCATAAGAAGGGAGAACAGCAAGGGCCTTGAAGTAGCCCACCCACAGTTAGCACCTGGACAGGAAATTGACCAGGTACACAAGACACACTAGTCACAGTCTTCCCCACCATGGTGAGATGTATGTTATTTCTGCTGAAATTTCTGCTGGTAACCTGTGTCCTCACTGTGGGAAGCTGTGTGGATCTAGAATTGGCCTCCACAGTCACTTACGGACCCATCGCTAGAGTCTACACAATCTTCTTTAGAATTTCCTCCTTTTATCCCGGAAGACAATCTTACTCGGTCACGAGTGATCGCCTGATGATGATGATTTCTGCTGAAATTATAGTAATTATTTCTAAATTTGCATCTATAAATATAAATTAGCACACACATTTTTGAGAATCTGCGTCCTTTTGATCTCTTTTCTGGTGATACATTTCCTCTTTTTTTAAGGACGAATAAGCGATCACCCTACTTCTAGGCCATCTAATCCAACTCTCACTCAAAGCAGGACATCCAGAGCTAAATCATCCCCAACAGATGGCTGTGCAGTTTCTGCTTGAAGACTTCTGCTTGAAAACTGCTTTTACTGTCAAGATGCTTCTCATAATGTTCAAACAAAATCTACCATCCTGTTAAATTAAGTCTGCTAGATCTGGTCCTGCCCTCTTGGGCAGCAGATTACAAGTCTTTGTCATCTTCTATGTGATATGCTATCATGTCCTCCTTCAGTCTTCTCTTCTGCAGGCTAAACATACCCAGTTCCTTCAATAAGTTCCCCGACAGGGCTTGCTTTCCATACCTTTGGCTGTCTTCCTCTGAACCTCTGTAGCCATTTGTCTCCATCCTTCTTAGAGAGATGCTCAAAACTATTTGCAACAAGGTCAGACTAATGTGGAATAAAGTGGAAGTATTAATACCTCTGGTTTCAAAACTATGCTTGTATTAAACAGGGCCAGTGTCAAGCGTAGGCATGGCTGGGCTCCTGCCAAGGGACCACACCCCAGCAGGGACCCACTGAAAAGAAACCCCTGGAGTTGCTCTTATTGTTCCTCCTTTTCACTATTGCAACCTGCTTGTTCACCTGTCTCTCGCTCTGTCCCAGACAATGGTGGTGCTGAGAAGGAGGATCAGTAGATGCCACTGCCTACTTGCTCTCTGGCTGGAAACCAAGCAAGCAAGTGGTAGCAATGATGAGAAAGAGGGTGAAAAGCAATAGCAACTGGTGACAATGGTGGTGAGAAGGTTGACTCACTGAAGGAGGGTAGCACTGCCCAGCAGACCAAGGGCCCTCGAAACCCTGGGGCCAGTGCAGATATTAATGCAGGCTAAAATTGCACTAATAACTATTGGGGGAACAGCTTGTCTGAGTGTGGAAAGCTAAGCAGGGTCAGGCCTGGTTATTACTTGGATGGGAGACCCCTCTTCTAGTTTCCTGCATTGAGCAGGGGGTTGGACTCGATGGCCTTGTTGTAGGCCCCTTCCAACTCTATGATCTATGAATAAACTAGTATCAGTATTGAAGAGGCTGAACTTATATCAGGGAGTAACGGTGGAACATTTTGCATATCCGTATTTGACTGCAGCGATGTAGAGCCTGAAACTTTGTGAAACTGGACAGTGACTGGATTTCCCTGAACTGAAGGTGAAATTGTTTAAGTTCATTGTTGTAGACTGGAGATTTAGTTTTACGCTTACGCTGAACTGCCAAATGAGGATAAAATAAAATCAGCAAATAATGATAATAAAAAAACACACCTCCCAAAGACATCACTGAAACATTATTTTTATCATATGATTGCAACTTCTTCCCATCTGTTTTTGTTGTTTTATCTCCTCCATCTGTTTCTATTTTGAGGCCTATACAGTAATAGCGCTTCTGTGCACAGAAACAGAAAAGTAATTTGCACCGGAGGGGGGGGAGGGGGGAGTAAAAAATCCCAACCTTCTTACATTATTGGCTTTGCTTGAACTTTCCAGAAACAAAACGAACGGCAGTCCCACAAGGATTTCAGCATCCCCTGCAATTCTGCTAGATTTCAATTAGCAGCTTGCACACATACCGGCAAAATAAATTGATTTAGCATCTTATTCCTATGCTATGAAAGTGTAAATGGAGGGTGTCTCTCTCCCCACCCCCACCCCTCGCCTATTGTATGCCGTCTGCAAATATTAGTTACCATAACGGACTATCACGTAAATCAAATAATGGACTCTTTCCCGTAATCACATCTGCAGCTGCAATGGCATGTTTCAATGGTTATCCACTGGAACTCATTAAGAGAGCATTATGTATAGTAAATTAAAATGCAGGGGCTATGATCTGCAGACAAAAGGATGACAAAACTTATCATATGTATGCCATGGACTTCTCATTAATAGTGCTTGAAACAACATTGTCCTTTTGGAGCAGGTCACAGCGCTCTAGGATATTTCTGGTTTGTAATGAGCAGGCTAAAACAGACAATGTGAATCTGCCTGTATGGAAGCAGTTCTGAAGAAGATCCTGCAACATCTCTTATCAAAACAAGTATGGGAAGGCAGCTAAGAAAGGAAGCCATATTTGCAGCTCCTGCATTTGTCATGAAAATGTCTCTCAAACACAGCCTTAGTATAAAATGATTCATCTTTAAATGTGTAACTTGCACCCTTGTGTTTTTCCCTTTAAAATCAACAGTGGTTGCTGTTGTTGTTACTACTACTACTACTACTATGCAATTCAAAAATACAACAGTGGAAATTCTGTCACTGAAAGCACTGACAAAAGTGCCCTTATTCTCAAACAGAGTCAATCTACACATTCAGAAGAATTGCATATTGTGCAGTCCTTCTGGGAGTGGACCACTGCAAATGGGAGAGTTGCATGGATGAATGCCCTGCCCTATACAACAAAAATTTCCCTAAGCCTCCACTCAACAGTTTGTGCAACTTTACACAATTTGTGCAAATTTGCGGAGCGGAGGCCTGGAATTTTGCACAATTTCCCCCGGCTTTAAAAAAAACCCCAAATTATACAAATCATGGATGAATACCACACACACCCCTCCACATCTCCCAGAATGGGTACATTCTACATTATGCCACAGAGGTATCTGCATACTATATGACCTTAAAGTGGCTTTATTGGGAACCAGCATGGGGAACACAGGACCTGCACAAAGCACTGTCACCACTGCCCACATGGCATTGTGGGAAATGTCTACCTGTCTAAAGTCCCCGCTTAGTAGAAGTTCACGGGCCAAAGCCATCATTTCCCCCTGGAAAGTCTCAATTTTTGATGTGGGAGAGGGCTGGCGGCAGGACCAAGGATAATAAGCTTCTAAAAATACCCCAACCCCACTATGTGTTTCACTCTTCCTCATCTTGTCTGTCAAAATCCCTTCACCAGCACACCACTGGCAGTGATGACCAGGAACACGCTTCTCCTCCAGCAGCTCCCAACGCTCTACCATCAAACCCACTGTACATGTTCCACTACCAGCCCTCCAAAATGTGCATGTATTCCAAAACATCTGCCCCGCCCATCACATCATGCCAACTGAAATATCCCAAGTCCACGTTGCTACTGAATGAAGACCATGACCACCCATTCCACACCCATCCCCCTTGGCTGCAAATACTGGCAAAACTGCTGATTGCCCACCCTTCGCATTCCTTGATATCTCCACTGACTCATTTAATTTGAAAGGGGAGATGTGGAGGAGGTTGACGCCAGCAATTGCACCCATCAGTATATCAGCCCTTTGCCCTACTAAAGGCATCACAAGCAAAAAACAATGAGGAAATTTGCAGCACCTTGAAGACTAACAGATTAACAAACCAACACCTTGATGACTAACAAATCTTTGGGGACTGTAGCCCACTAATCCACAATTTTTTAATGTCATAAGTATATGGCTGTTACTACTTTTATTTTCATCTGCCTTAAAACTAGTGTAAACATACAGGATATAATACAAACAAACAAACAACCAATTCATGAATTGTTAGTCTTTAAGGTGCCATGAGTACTGAAGATACTTCATTAATTTGTGTGGAGTGTAATGGGGTGCAGTGGGCCACACGGGGATCCATGTTTTTCCCGCAGTGGGACTGATAAGAACTGATTACTGGCAGGCCTGTTCTAATTTGTGGTGCGGTGGGTGGCATGTCCAGCTAAATGTAGGATTCTGTAATCTTGAAAACATTTCCAAATCCACAACTGACAACACAAGATAACATATATGGAACCCTGGAACACAGAGAACATGCCTAGCCATCTGACAGTCATAAAATTAACTCTGCCCGGCAGCAGTTCTGTATTAGCCCTGGATTTTCTCCGAACATGACAATGTGAGGATCACTGCCATGCTTTGGCAGGTCTTTGATTTCCCCAGTGACAGCTCTCTTTGAAGACCATCGCTCATTCATTGCAAAATAAAAACACATCAACAAGCTTGCCCAGAAACAGGCAAGTGTTTAATTATCTGCACCCTCTTTAACACAGCTCAAGCCCCAATGTTTATGCCCCTTGTCTCACCTCTGGAAGAAGGAAAGGTGAGGGAAGACAAAACAAATCTATTTCCTCAGACTCGTTTGAGACAGTTGCCTAATATTAATCTGGGCTGGTAAACTCTAGAAGCAGCAGAAATTTAGACAGAGGTTGGGGTCAGGGAAAGAAAGGTTAACGGGCGCTCTTTAAAAGCAGTCTGGTGACCATGACTAAGACCCTAATAAGACAAGGAAAAGAGCATCTTATATTGTGCTCCATAATTGCCTCATGTTCATTGCTTTTTAATTTTATTTTAAATTCCGCTCATGTAGTCTCATGTAAGAGGAAAAATGAGAGGCAGGCAAAACTGCAAGAAACAATGGCAAATCCACTTCAGCAGGGATAATAGCTACCCACTGATTATCAGCAAAAAAAGTAACTTCACACAGCACTGGTAGTAACCTACAGAATTCATTATCCACAGGATGGTGTGTAAGCAGCTAGCATAAATGTGGGACACACCCACATTAGGGTGGTTCCAATGCCCCTTCAACACACATACACACACACACACACACACTGAAAGAACATGTGAAGGAGTCAAGGGGCCATGTGAGATAGCCCTGACCTCTGCAAGTTTGGCCATTATGTTAAGGGACTCCATGTGTGTACTAATCAGTAGTGGACCAATCAGGATAATTTGCCCTCAGAAACCTATGGGATCTAATGGATTCTTGAACGTTCCTGTGAGTTTCTCATTGACCTAGCTGATGCTCTTGTCCAAGTCCAGGTCTCCTTATGGCCAGGGAAGGTGGTGACTCCAGCGGAGCTCCTTATGGACTGCAGCTTTTATTCTGAGCTTTATAAGAGCTATCCATGGTGCTCCATGGTGGTGAACTTATTTTAGGGGGTGGAGTCCAGCACCAAGGACTAGCTCCTATAAAGCTTAGAATAAAATCTGCAATGGATGAGGAGCCCCACAGACATAGGAGTCACCAGCTTGCCCTGACTGAATTGTGACATGGAATGGGCTATCAACATGACTGTTCACAAACGTCCTCTCTAGCACACTGTTGAGCTGAGTTAGCTTTCTGGTTTACAAGGGAGCTGTGGGTTAGGGAACAGACTGAATTAGAATGCAGATGGTATAACTCTCATACTGATACTGAGTATGATTGAACGAGTTTGCCGGACTTCCACCCTCCAATCGAGCTCCGCACACATCCCTAGCTGGGACCAAAGACAAAAGGGGTGAGGCTAGGGATGTGCGACACTGGAAAACTCATTCCATTTGAGCTCAGCGGCTTACGATACATTTCCAACCTGACAGCAAAAGCAAGCTGCATCGAGGAGGGGGGGGGAATTCAGCTTCCATGAATTTATTCGAAATGTTTGCACAAATTTGGAGCGGAGAACTGCATATGTCTACTGCAATTTGCGCAAATCATGATTTGCACAATTCAGTGCCGACTCATTAGATTTGAGTCGCTGTTCTTGTTCTTGTAGAATTTAACTTGAGAAATATGGAAGAATCCTCCTCTCACTACATATGCACATGCTCCACCTTGGACACCTTGAACTTTTTGACAGTTATTTTCAGATTTCTGCAAAATTCGAGCCTCCACTCAACAGTTTGTGCAACTTTACACAATTTGTGCAAATTAGCGGAGCGGAAGCCTGAATTTTGCACAATTTCCCCCGGCTTTAAAAAAAACCCAAATTATACAAATCACGGCCCATTTTAAAAACAGAAGTCCGCATGCTGGCTTGACTCGTGTCAGATTGAGTCGGCACAAGCACAGGGTTGATGGAAAAGCACCGCCCATTCAGATTCTTCAAACGTCCCCAGGAGAGGCCAAAAGCACAAACAGCACCAAAACTACCAGCATATTTTATCTTAAAGAACTTACTGCCAGTAACTAAGCCTTAGAAGAAGCATTTCAACCCTTTAGAATGGGGAAAAAAACTTCAAATGCTGGAAAATCACCAAGCAATTGGAAGTTGGGGCGGGGGAAGGTGGTAGAGCCAAGGAATGGGGGTATAGGGGTGCAGCCCTCTGGGTAATCCCAGAGGGCTGCACTGGGACCACAGGATGCCCAGATTTGGCCCACGAGCCTAAGGTTCCCCACTATTACTTTAGACCAACATGTTGAATATATTCAGCTACCATCTTTCTATGTCTGAGTCTGACATAAGGGAACACCCCATATAGCTTAATATGTGAACAGTGATCACCCACAAGGAAGAGAGAACACACTAAGGAGAGCTGATGTAGTCTGTCCTACAGCTGGCAGGCGTGGGAGAATACCATTAGCATCACCGTTGCCCAGAAAGCCCAGTCCCATTGTTACAATGTAACTGTTCTTGTGGAAAGCGTGACAAGAATCCATGCAGGCCTGAAACATTGTCTTATGGGACATTGGTCAAGTATGAACCAGAGGAACCTCTGGACTGAGAGTATGGGAGTACGTGAGAGAGATTGTGAAAGGAAGAATGTCTGAATTGAAATGGAGATAACATGTAAATACAAATAGGTGTTAGCTTAAAGGGATTAACATATGTCCAGCATGGAATCAGACTGCAGGCTATGTCAATATTCAGAGACATGATGAGTTTATGGTTTAAGGTAAGCTGGAGGTAGACAGGAGGAAATATTGCAAGGAATATGGTTAATATACATTTAGTCAGGAAGACATGTCTAACTAAGGAGAAACACAATAGAACAATAGTAGGATTAGGGTAGGACACGTCAAGAGTCACTTGCTCACTAGTGGGGACCCCTTCCCTCTCCATAGGACAAACAGGGAGGAAAGGGGTATAAGAATTTAGGATGGAAGGTAGCTCACAGCTCACCTTAAGCCACACGACAACTGCTGTCAGAACTGGTGTCACTGGACAAACAATAAGGACAGGTATATGACTTTGGGGTCTTTGAACTTTCTTTTTCTTTGTAGCATGGAGCTCTAGTCTCCAATCCTATTCAATCAATCTTTATTGTGCGGTCACAGACCCAACAAAACTCATGTAAACATATAAAAACAGTTTAACCAATTTGCAAGGTTACATAAACATATCTTAAAAGCAATTTTAAAATTTTAAATCAGAAGCAAGAATCAACCGACGCATTCTCTGTGCAGAAAAAAGGAACTTGGCCACTAGCTCTGCGTGATGGGCTTATTTGTGTCAGCTAGTTTGTGCCTTGCTATCCCATAGGCTATTACGTCAAGGTCTTCCATCTCTTAGAGTTATGGAGTATGAGTGTGAATGGTGAATTGCTGCCTTGCTATTTATGCTTGTATTTTAAATCTAAGATACTATATTAAGGAATCTGTATCTGTTCTATTTTTCATGTATTCTTGTATCTTCTAAGTGTGTCAGTCTGTTTTAGTATAGAGATAAGTAGGGAATCTAGCAATGCACGTTAGATTCCAGCAAAAGATTCCTGCATCTCTTGGGGTAGTGTGGGATTGGCGCAACTGGCAACTGGGGGTGCCAACTATGAACATATCCAATTGTAACACCATCTCTAAGCCTTGACTGACTAGGAAAAGGAGGGCATGATGCCAGGAGCAATTATTAACTGAGTTACCCTGCATGCCTGTACATTGTTCAACTTTCTGGCAGCAGATTTTATTACTATTATTTATTTATTGTAAGTATTTTTATATCCCCCCCCCCCAATTCAATCATATTCCTGGGCAGTATACAAAAGGAATAAAACAGTTAAAATGTAAGTACAAAAAATAAAATAAGCGGAAAAGCGCAAAATTTCAAAAGCAGCATAAAATTGATTTGTGTGTGTCTATGTCTTTGCATGAGTGTATACGTGTGTATGTGAGCGCACATCTTTTGGAGTATAAGAGTCGAATGTCACTCCAATTTTAATTCCAAACAGATCTGTGCCCAGGGACAGATCCAAAGTTTAGAAATGCTGTTCTACAAGCAGGATGCATGATAATTCCTACACAAGCATTCTGTAATGGTTGAGGCAGTCCTTGGGAGCATAGTTAAAACTGATGTCAGAACTAGGGAGCACTTTTTTTTAGCAGAAGTGTTCTGTCTAGCTTAATCAGAAGCTATGAAATCTCTGAATGAAACCATCAGCAAGTAGAGCAACACAATAAAAAAGGAATAGAAAAAAGTGTAAGTGCCAACGATACTTTTGTCTCAACGTATTGTGCTTGCTTTGTAGACAAAAACTCAACTCCGTTCCTTCCAGACTCCGTGGAGCTCGAAATGACAGTTGCCAAAACCTTGAATACTATCAAAGTCTTAGGAAGAATCAGTCTTCTGGAAAACACTGATACGTTTTAACAGAATGCATTACAGCCTGTCAGGAAAAATTACCCAAGAAGGGAAACTGCTCTACAGTCAAGCCATATTGGCCGCTTAAACCAATTAGGTATTGTTTGATCTTTTCAGACCGTCGAAGGCCAGCTCTCTCAACCTGCCTAATTGGTCTTTTTCTTTCTTTTTCTTTTGTCCTTTCTCTCCCTCTCCCTCCTTCCTTCCTTTTCTAAAATCTGAGAGTCAAAATGACATGTATGGCTGCTACTATATTGTTACAGGAATGCAAGTTATGTTAGGCAAGCAATTTATTTCCCACTTAGTCAGCATTCTCCATCGCACAATCTATCTGTTGTTGGACTGTAGCGCGTCACACTGAAGGTGGGAGAGATCAAATGTAGGACCGCTTTTTCACTATAATAATAAAATAAAACAACAACAAAAGAACAACAACAACAACTTCCTGCATACTACAAAGTAAGCCTGATTTAAACATGATAGCAAGGAGAGCGGTAAGAAAAACTTTAGAAAACTTAGCTAGGGACGTCGGAGAAATCTGCAACTGACCCAAATGAGTTCGAATTTCTAAGAATCTGACCAATGGATTCTGCAGCCACTGGCTTTTCCTGAGTTGAGGACCACTTCCCCCCCCCATAATTTTGCGCAATTTTAGTCGTAGAAAAATATATACATACACACATTGACACACCACATGGGTACGCTTTCCTTGAAAAATATGTGTCACACTTAAATCACTGTTTAAATATTTTTTATTTCATTGAAATATTCCCATTCCATAGTTTCATTCAACTGAAGGCAGCTTAGAACATTTCCGTGAAAATATTTATACATTATTAGGAGTGTAATACTATGGATTGTGGTCGGGATAGATCAGGGCACTCTAACCTTGGGTCCCCAGATGTTGCTGGACTATAGCTCCCAGAATCTCTTGCCATTAGCCATGCTGGCTGGGTATGCTGGGAGCTGTAGGCCAGCAACATCTGGGGACCCAAGGTTGGAGAGCCCTGGGATAGATGGAGGACTCAGATCTCAAGACACTCTGTCTATCTAACACCCTGCCAGTGACAGCCAGACAGGGTGGAAGGAGAATGGAGGCTTTTACAGACTCCTTTTCCTCCGATTATGTTGATTATTGCTGGACGGGTGTCTGATCCCATCTAGCAAATCTACCTTTCAGCAGGTGGGATGGGCAATGGAGAGGCTTGTAGATGCAGTGGATCCATGCTTCTCCTCCTCACTCCTCTCTCACTGGAAAGTCCACTTTCTCCCCCTCTCTGCCCTCTTCTGAGGTCACTATTATGACCTCAGAAGAGACGCCACTGTGGTGCTTTCTGTGGTGGCTGCGAGGGGTGAGGACAGAAGAATCCATACTTGGGGTCCCACCCCGTGGTCGTGGCTGGAAGAAACAGTCTACTATGATTGCCAAGCATTCTACCACAGAAGTTTGACCACCGCATCTTCTGTTTGTTCAGGGCCCATCTGTCAATTCCACAAATCTGACCTGAAATTCAGAAGCCTCCCACCTCCATTTTCATCGTTTGAGCCACAACGTCCTGAACACCCAATGCTGGCAGACTGCAGCTATGTCTGCTAGGGTATGTGTCACATTACGTCAAACCCACCTTGCGTTTCTGTATTTGGATTCATGCCTTATTTAACTGTGTGTTTGTTCTACCTTTTTTAATTTTTGAGTAACAATGATTTTTTCAAACATCTCTCTCTCTCTCTCTCTCTCTCTTTCCCGTCTGGCACCTAATACTGTGTAGTTGAGGGCAGTGCCTCAGTGCAGTCCTTTATGCCATATGATCATCAAGAGCACATAAAAAGGCATCCTTGGTGGCCGCTCCCCAGTCATGAAACTTGCTCCAGTGGTAAGGCCCAGCTAGCATATCTTCTGAAGGCACTGCAGTTTAAATTTCGTATATTTGTGTTGCATTAGGTGTCCATGAGCATGGGATTGCTTTATTTTTAAGATACAGTTACAGCTGATCGCCATTCCTGTTGTATAACTGGTGGTTAGCTAATACTCCAGGATGATCAACTCATTTTTAATCAATGGCAGCTAATGACAGGAGATGTTCTCCCAATAGCTGAGAATCTCCCTTCAGCTTTTGGAATGTGATCTCAATCAGAACATGAGAGAAGGTAATCCACGGGTGTCTGTGTGTGTGTACATACACCTACTTGACAGGAACAGCAAAGAAACAGGGATAAGCAGTTTGTTTTGATTGAAAGAAACAAGAGAAGAGAGAGATAAGTCTTCCTAGAAGGAGGTGGGGCTGGAAATGCACTTCTCGGTTGACAAGATGCTCCCACAGGATCTGCTGCCTGCTGAAGGTGTTTCTATTCATTTCCAATATGTTCTGCTCATGTATTTGTAAAGAAAGCAAATATTACAAAGACATAATCAGCCTCCTGTGTTCTCTCATCCAAAAGGAATTAAACTTGGTACTGCTGTCCCTAGAACTTCTCACGACGCAGAAGTAGGGTGTGCATAACAATACATTATATTCAAATTTGATATTTTAAACACTGTATCATCACCCATTCGCTGCTTTCCAAAAATATCCAGCTTTCTGTTTATTTTACAGCATGAAAAAAGAAGAAGTGAGGGAGAAAAAAAGCAATTGTAGGAAAGTTGGCAAAACAAACCCTTTTCAGTGGCTTTGCTGTTGTAAAAATTAGAAAGGGGACAAGACCTATTACATCATTCAGTCAGTGTCCTTGCCAAAAAGGGGCTTTGGAAGAAGCATTTTGAAAATACAAAAAGTGTTCTAAGCCCTCTCTAGAAACCAGATCTGCAGACTGCCAACTAAGAGGGGTTTACAGCTGCTTTGCAGTGCCAGCGGCAATGACAGAAAGCAGCCAACAGCATATGGGTGAACTTGGCCCTTAATCTGCTGTTGATTTATTGGCTTATTCATCCGGGATACCAGGAATTTGTGTGTTTCGTTATTTTTAAACAAGTATTAATCTAATGTTCCTTACAAATGCAACAACAGAAATTCAGTGGCAACAACAATCGCTTTACCATAAGCATCTTCAATTTTCCAAGAAAGCATACTGTTTAACCACACAAAACTAGAGTATTATCACAATAGCAGCCTTTGAGTTTTCAATGTTTCAGGGGGGGAAAAAGAGAATCCGGGAGGTGGCGGGGGGGGGGGGCATTCAGACATAACCTATTTCAGAACGTATGCCAGCATACAAACCACAGTTTACAACAGGCTGCCAAGCCAGGATACGAAACCACAGTTTTAAGCTGATTTTGTAAACCACAAGTTGTGCTAAATGTGGTAGATTTCTATGGCTGTACATAGCTTCTGGTGATTTCGGGAAATTAATTCTCTGACAACACCTCCATGTTAGATACCAATTATTCTGGCCAATTATTCCGCTGCCTCCAACTGAAGGACCAGGCACAACCAGGGGGAGGGAGGAGCTAATTTTACCTAGGTAACCTTTTTGTAGGTTCCACTTCCACAATGAAACTGGTCACTCGTGGGATAGAAGCAGCAGTAGGCCCCACTCAGGGACAGGAAGCACTGGATACTCCCCAAGTCTATGCGACTGAAGGTACTTCCACACTGCCACAACTGGCAACCAATACCATCAGGATAGAATGGCAGAGGTGGAAGGGACCTTGATGGTTATCTAGCCCTAGTCCAACCCCCTGCTCAGTGCACGATAAGCCACAGGTAATGCATTCTTCCTTACTCCTCCTGTGTATCTCACACACTGGGTTTTGGAAGGTTTCTTGTCCTGGGAAGTGGGGTAGGAATTTATTAAATCATCAATAAAACCTTGCAGGGGGGTCCATTGCACAGTGGGAGAATGTGTGCTTTGCAAGCAGAACTTCCAACGCTCAACCCCTGGCATCTCCAGTTAAAGTTATGACATAGGCGATGATGTTAAAGGTGGGTGTAGGGGTGTTCACGTACCTGGGGGGGGGGGCCCTGCCCTGCCTCTCTGTGGCGGCCCCCCCGCCGCTTGATTCTCAGCAGCACGGAGCGATTCTCCGCGCTGCTCGAGCCGCCCACACCAGTCCCGTCACATCACTTCCGTCCAGCTAGAAGTGACGTGGCAGGACCGGCGCGGCCGGCTCGCTACGGAGAGGCAAGCGGGGACTGGGACCCGGTAAGGCCCGCTCACCTCGGGTGGGCATGAGCGGGGCTGATTTCGGCCCACTCGAGGCGAGCGGTTACATCCCTAAGAGATGGGCCAATGGTCTGACTCAGCTCAAGGCAGTTTCATACGTTCACCTCAGGGATGGGGACTCGGACTCGAGGACTCGACTCGTGAGTCGGACTGAGTCCCCCCTCTGACTCGACTCGGACTTGAGTCCCAATATTTTTAATAGGACTCAAGACTCGACTCGGGACTCGAGACCAAGGACTCTTCAACATCCCTGGGCTGTGCCAGAAGGAGTGGAGAGGAGCGTGATTGCCAGCGAAGAGCGCATGGAAGCGAGGTGTGCCGCTGCTCGGCCACTATGGATGGCTACCAGGAGTGCAGCCCCAACAGTGTGTCAATATTTATTTTGATTGATGTGTTGCGTACTTGAGAGAGGCAGAAGAAGGACCTGAGATTACTCTGTGTGGCTGCTCTGAGTGTGAAGTAGCCTTATTTTGTTGGGAAAAACCCCCATTGATTTTAATAGGGACTCGTGGAGTCAGCTTTGGGAGTGACTCGTGACTCGTGACTCATGAGTCACCATTTTGGACCAAGGACTCAGACTCGGACTCAGGTCCAAAGACTCGTGACTCGACTCGTGACTCGAGACCAAGGACTCTTCAACATCCCTGGTTCACCTATGTTCCATGTAGCATGCAATTAGCAGATGAGGGAAAGAAATTGAATTAAATGTCCTGTCTCTGAAAGACAGGATGCTAATACCCTTCTAAACAAATACTCCTCTCTCCTATGCTAATATTTTCGCTACCCTAAATGTATACGATTGGGGATGAACAAATCTGCCCAATTTTGGTTTCTCATTTTTCCAAGCATACGTTTCTTCCATCTCATTTCCACATTATGTTTGCAGCTTTAAAAAAACAACTCAACACAAAAACTGATATGCATTTTTAGCACATTTCTGCCTAATACATACATATTTGCAAGCACTTTTTACAGGGTCTTATAATGTTGTTATGTGCATTTTTTTTCACTAATATGCACATTTTTCAGTGCACTTTCCCCAAACATGCACATTTTGAACATACAATTTTTTAAAAATTCAAAGAGCTGCAGCACAAAATTCTGAGAAGTGGAAATACTGAATAATAACTGTTCTGGATTGAATATTGATTCAGGAAGTGCAGATTTGATATCCCCTTATTCAAAATGTGAACCAAACATGTTCTCCCATTCTGATATTCAAGGAAGTATGTACATAAGGGTAGGTAATTTCTCTGTCCCTTTTTTCTTCGCCCTGAGCTGTTTTATTTTAATTCCTCCCTCTCCTTCCTCCCCAGAGCTGCCACTGTGTTTAGTCACAGTTGACATTTAAATACTAGCACATTGGATTAAAATGTTAGTAATTAGTCCTTTGCAAGGTTTTTTCCCCCCAGAATGTCACAACATTTGATTTTACATTCCCTTCACCCCCAAGTTTACAACAAACTGTTTTGAATAGGCACTCGGCCTATTAAAAACAATTGATGTCATTTGTTTCTGTTAATCTGGAAATGCTTTACTTGAATTTTGTACATGTCTAAAGCACTTAATCAATAGTCAGTTTGTCTTTGGTGTAATATTTGGACTACAAAATTGTTATTTCTTGTTGCTTCATGCCATTTCAGTTGAGATCTGTAAAGCTGCCTTGGACATTGATTCCTGAGAAGCTGAAAGTATACGTAACTATATACATACATACATAGTAAATAAACACTGATGTTGGTGCATTAGGTGGAATTATTCCTATCCCCATTTGCTATGAGGTTCACCGAGTGGCCTTGGACAAACTGGGAAGATAAAATTCAGCTTTCAGATCTTCGGAAACAAAATAGGATGTAAACATTCTATATATATTTACACATTTTTAAAAAATAACACATTCAACATTTTGTCACTTCTAGACTCACCAAGAAACAGAATCCAGGGTGGATCTTTGCAGAATAAGAGGTACAGCTATCCAAGTAGGAGCAGGCTTGATTCTCAGTGGCAAATGGATCAATATCTGGCAGTATATGTAGGGATGTGTGAGAAATCCGATGGGGGGGGGGTTCTGCTTTGTTTGCACCGCGCTGGCACCGACTCACTGCTGGTGCAAATCGAGCCAGCTCATGGACTTCTGCCTCTAAGACGGGCCACAATTTGCACATTTTTAAAAACTGCTACGGGAATTTGTGCAAAATTGCCTGATTTGCGCAAATCGGCATCCAAAAAACATGTGGTTTTAGAACCACATGGTTTTCAGGCCCCTGTTTGTGTGCAAATCGGTCAATTTTGCACAACTTTCCTTAGTGGTTTTTTTTTTTAATGCACAAATTGCCACCCCTTCTTAGAGACTGGAAATCCGTTAACACCCGCCTCCGATTCAGGCCTCTTCCAATCATTGGATCGGAAGCAGGGAGAAAATCCATCAAGCTCAAACGAGTTAGATTTCCCTGTTTCGATACATCCCTACGCAGTATATATTGCAATTAGAATCCAGGATGGGGCTATGGAGATATGGGTGGACTTGGTTCTGCGGACCAGAGTAAGTAGGCTGCAATCTCATACACGATTTGAGGCAGGATAAACTTACCCTCCTCCCCATGTATTTCTGCCTCCTCTCCCCACCCTCACCCATCATAACTATCAGCATTTCATCAACTACTACTACTTTTAAGTCTTGGGTTCGAGAGTTACATGCTCCAATGCACATCTCATCACAGTCAACATGGTCATTGCTGGTTCTGCATCTACCTGAAATAAAAGTTCCAACACCACATGAGAGCCAGTGTGGTGTAGTGGTGAGAGCGCTGGACTGGAACTTGGGAGATCCAGGTTCTAGTCCCCCCTCAGCCATGAAGCTCACTGGGTGACTTTGGGCCAGTCACTGACTCTCAGCCTAACCTAACTCACAGGGTTGTTGTGAGGATAAAATGTCCCAACCTGGGACCTTCTCCATGCAAAGCAGGCCCTGGACCACCGAGCTGCAGTCCCTCCCATTGTCTTAGTTATCTCTGTCCAAGGCTGAACAAACATTAGCAAATCTTCCCGCGCGGGTTTCATACATCTCTAACGATGTCAGCACATTTCACTTACAGCTAAATTTGAGCAGAACATGTAGATGTGCGAGGTGGCCTACAGAGGGCGGGAGGAGAGAAAATATCTAGGAAAAAATATCCAAGTGAATGGAGCAGCTCTGAGGGTGAGGAGCTCCATGTGTCCATCAGAACCAGAAAGTAAGTCGGGTCAAGGTGAAAACCTGACTTTCTCAGCAGGGTCTTAATATGCAGGGAACAAATTGTGCTGTTTATTGTTTTGCACCATATTGTATTTTATTCTTTGAAATAGTTGTACTGTATTTTATATTTTTAGCTGTTATATGGCATTTTAGTTGTTTAACTGTTCGTAAGCTGCCCGGAGAATATTAGTGTGAAGGATCACCACCTGGATCCTATGCGTGAGTTCGGCGCTTAACGGGTTAACCGGCACTGAGTTACAGCCCGTACGAGCGCTGGCGACCACCTGAGAGGCGTTCGCGCACAAGAGGAAACCGAAGCCCTTTAAATGACCAAATAAGGCTTTTATTTGTTTACACAAAACACAGAGCGGAACTAACAGCTTTCCAGGAATACTACAATGTCAACACAACCTTAGTCGACCCCTGCGTTCATCAATGAAACAGGCTCTTAGGCTAGCGGATTGAATCTGGTCAATTACCTCAGATCAGAGACTTTACGCTAGTCAGTTTCAGCCTGGCTCCAGGTCGGCCAATCCGGGGATGAGAATGGCTTACTCTGGCTGCTGCTTGGAGGACGAATCTGGCCCCGAAGTACCCTGGGTTCCCAACAACCCTTTACCGGAAGGGAGAGGGGTTTTCTACCCCTGAGTTCCCGCTCTCCCCACCCTCCAGGTCAGGTGGGGGCTTATGCCTGCCCCTTCGTATCAGGTGGGCTTATTCCTGCCCGGGAAGAAGGTGACGTACTGGTACTTTACAGCTCTTTGAGACTGCCCTGATAGTTTGATGGTTCTTGATGGTCCTTCCTTGGTTTTGTGGATCTCCACCGAGACTCTTCTTTGTTGGGGATGACGGTCTGTCTGGCTACTTCTACTGTGACTTCATCCCCCCTTCCTTGCCCCCTCCCTTGGGCGAAGACTGTGTGTGTGTGTGCAGACTTGTGTTGGGCTTTCTCCACAATTAGTTATTAAGCGGATTAGAAATGTAATAAATAAATGAATATACATTTTTTAAAAAATTGTGCGCATGGAAGGTTCCAGTAGTAGGTCTGCTTTCACCATTGAAGGCAGTGTTGCAGTGTTGTGGTTAGAGCCGGTGTGGCGTAGTGGTTAGAATGTTGGAGTGGGACTCGGAAGATCCGGATTCAAGACCCCACTTGGCCACAAAGCTCACTGGGTGACTTTGGGCTAGACACTAGCTCTTCGCCTAACCTACCTCACAGGGTTATTGAGAGAATGAAATGGAGAGGAGGGGGACCGTATAAGCCACCTTGGGTACCTTGCAGGAAAAAAGGTGGGATATGATGATGATGAGGAGGAGGAGGAGGAGGAGGAGGAGGAGGAGGAGGAGGAGCCTTGAAGGAGAAGGAGAGCTCCACAAGCACATTATAGTTTCCTGAGCCTGGAAGAAGCTGCTGGATCAGACTGCAGGACTCAAACCACAAACAATTTAAAGCAGTTTTGTTATGGTAATAAAAAATTTCCTCTGCAACAAAGAGACTGTGACTTGTGGTCAGAGAAGACTGGAATGAAAAGAGCCATTCTAACTAGGATCACCTGTTACAAATTATGCAATTATCTAATTTAATCAAGTAAGTTTTTAATCTAAATGTGCATTTGACCCTCCCAGGAATTTATTCACCATTTTCAAAACAAAACAGAACACCAGAAAGACAGACAGACAGGATCTACATTATTATTAGTTTAAAATAAGCTTAGCAGCATTCTGGAGTTTAGACTACTACCTTTTGGCGGTGTGTGGTCTTTATGAAAGTGCTCTCCCCACCCCGACATTGCAGAAGTAGTTGTACATGCAATGGGTAATTATCTTCACATGTATCCCAAACCACCCAGAATCAGTTTAAATATGCATGTCCATCACTTGCTGACCCACCACAGACAGCACCATAGACAGAACTTCCATAAAATCTCCAACACAAGGATTTTCAATACAATTGTTTCACACCTTCCACTGATGGTCTTCAAGCATACAGTAGAGCAGTCTACAGAAACCAAGTCATGTTCATGTAGTAGTCAACAAATCCACTTACCACACTTGCCATAGCAAGCATCCCACCCCATTCTGTAAAGTGTGACAAGCCACCATCATGTGTCCATCCCTACCCCATCCACTGAGACGTGTGCTCCTGCCTCTTCCTCCTTCCCATCGCAGCCAGTAAGAGCACACAAGCCTCCTCCCTCAGCCAGTCTGGGCCAATCATACATTAAAAAACCCCTAATAGGGTTTGTGCTCTACACTGCCTAGCACCGACCAGTGCTAGGAAGGTGGGAGGCTGCTGTGCTCAGCACCACTAGCGCTGAGTGTGTAATGGATAAGAAGTGGGGAGGGAGTAGCTGCAGGGGCCAGTGGTGGCCACAATGGCAGGTCCACAATGGCAAGTGAACAGAGATGGAGGATGAAGAAGGCGAACACTGTCAGGATGCTTATAGCTCCAATCTCAGCAGGAGGCCAGAGGAATTTCCTCTCCCGAGAGCAACTCCAAGGTATAGCACAACTCAGACAACCATCTGCTGAACTTGGAACCGGGGCGGCTGATTTTGCAACGCACTCTGGAGGTTCTAGAGACTTGCCTCTAAAGTTCAGTATAACATCAGATAAAAGAAAAACCCACCCTTCTGTGACAATGTCATAGCGATCACGATTTTTGTTGTTGCCTAGTGCATACCAAGGACAGCCAAAATTTGTGAATTCCTGTGTATGTGTATTGGTCAAACCAAACTATAGTTACTGCAGATATCACCAGAGAACAGAACAAACAATAGCTGCCTGAAGACACCCTAAGATATTCCGAGGATCATGCCCAACTCATCATAGAGAATCAACTCTGAAATGGACAAATAATAAAATCAAGGGAAAGTTCCAGGATATGAGACAGAAGAAGGCCCTTGACCCTTACAACTGAGACCCAGTGACCAACCACAATCCAAAACTGTGTGCAATTGTTCACAATCTGCTTCCGAATCAACCATAAGAGAACGTATTTTGATCCCTCTTGTTTATCTAAAGATGGGAGAAGATCTGCTAGAAAGCAGTGTGATTGTCCACACCCAGGTATACTGGCAATGCTGAAATTATGGGAGTCTAACACAACTGGCTAGGAAAGCCTGGCATATAGGCAGAAAAGTTCCAATTTACACCCTGAGCTTCCAAAGTACAACAGGCAAACCATGATTCAGAGCAGCTTGCCTACTGCTTTTGCTTTGCGTCCACTCAGTACTCAACTTCTTAAGTTCACTTCCATTTCCATGGTGTGGCAGCCTCTGGAGGCACAGCAAGTGCTGAGAGTATATTTTGACAATTGGGAGACCACGCCAAACCAGAGTTAAGCTTCCTTAAGTATGGTTTGGCATGGTATCTGAATTGAGCCACAGAAAATTAAGGGTGCATCCAAAATGGAACTTAATTTTGCAAAGCACACTTCAACCCCTTTTGAGGCATCCTAGTTTGGCCTGGCATACCGTTTGGGTTTCATTGGCCTAATACCATACAAACGTACCAAGTTCTGGTACTGTAGGAACACACTTTAAAAGAAAACCAAACAAAAGCTGGGCATATGTTTGTGCTTAGAGAGAAAGAGAAAGAGCATTCCATGATGGTATGCTAGCTGCCATTATATTGAGTCTCTTCCAAAACTATATTCCTCTACAAAAGAATGATGTTATTATTGTGTTTGCTATACTTATCCCTCTATTCTTTATTAACATTGCTCCTGATTTATTGCTAGCAAAATACTTTACTACACATTAAATCTTTCAACCTAGAATGGAGGCTTTTAACTGCATTTCTAATAATTTTGTACTTACAAACCCATAACCATCCTATTTACATATAATGAATATATATTTATTTACTCACTGCCAACTATTTCTCTAATGTTATTGTCACAGCCCATGCATCTGTCATAATTTTCTTAATAATATCAGCATGCTATTCATCTAACATATTTGGCAGGATACTTATCAAGATTTTATTTCAATTTATTGCAGATGTGCCCAAACTACTAAAATGTGTTGAACACTTTTTTCCTCAGTGATGGCTGAATTTCCTATATCCTCCTACTGATGCATATTTAGCAGTGAGACCAAAACCATGAGGGGGAATTAATGATATGCATAACAGTTCTATAGTCCTCGACCTGAAAGACTATCCTGTTAATTCTTCAGTATACATAGGCCCCACAAAATCTGTCCCAGTTGGCCAAAACTGGGAAATGGAGTTTGGTTTACACTGTAACATGTCAGGAACACACAATTCCGAATTGACAGTAACAAGAACTGCGCAATGGAGTCAATTTGTCAAGGCATTGTGGAGTTTCCCTCTTTGAAATTCTAAAATTATAGGTACTTGACTCAACTGAGAGCAGGAATGAAAAGAGATTCTTCCAGAATTAATGATCCAAGGGAAACTCAACTGCCCAACTGTCCTTCCCCGCTATTCAGGAGTGGCTTTCCTCATACGCACTTGGGAATTGCCCTCCCAAGACCACCCCTTTTCCCCCTAAACCTTTGTACACAAGACCCTATAATGACTTTATTACACTGGAATTTCCCCGAGTCCTCCTGAGTTCCTGCTAGCCCTCTAGGACTGCTTCTTCTCCTGATCTGCAGTTTTCTTCTGATTCCCATCAGATTTTCTCCCTAAGTTCAAGAGCTTCCAGTTGGTGCCTGCCTGTACTCCTTGAATCATTGTCTCCTCAATCAAACACCAGACAGCACATAAGCAGGGATGGTGAGAACCTTGCCCCCAAGTCCTTTTGAGTAAAGATGGTAACAATCTTCCTACCCCAATCCTTTAAGCCCAATCTTCCTCTTTCCATTTTTGTGCCTTTTTCTGACTGCTCTTAAACTGCAACCATTTTTCCTATCCCCTTCCTCTGAAACGTGTCTCTGTGCAGTCACACCATCTTCTTGCTTCCCCCCCCTTCTTTCTTGGGAACCCCTCGCTAATTATTTCTGACTATCTTCCACAAGATGCAGTGATGGCCACCAATTTGGAGGGCTTTAAAAGGGGATTGGACAAATTCATGGAGGAGAAGGCTATCAATGGCTACTAGTCCTGATTAGCAATAGGCTGTCTCCAGTAGTAGAGCCAGTATGCCTATGTACACCAGTTGCTGGGGAACATGGGCGGGAGGGTGCTGTTGTGCTCATGTCCTGCTCGTGGGATCCCATGGGCAGATGGTTGGCCACTGTGTGAACAGAGTGCTAGACTAGATGGACCCTTGCTCTGATCCAGCAGGGCTCTTCTTATGTCTCTCTCTCCTACTCTCTCTCCAATTCTCTATGCTTTATCCTTGTTCTTCTTTCCTGCCTGGTGCACCAAGATACTACCTTCCCTATGAGTTTTAACCCCTGCTAGTTTAGTTTCTAAATGCTCCACATGTATTTTACCTATCTATCTTTATACTGAGCCATATATTCAAGTATCCCATATTCTGGCTTATTTTCTCTTTGCTTATTTTCCCTTTTTGGAAACTTCCTTTAATTTCTTCATCATACACTGCAACTCTAGGTTAAAGATCCCAACATGTGTCTCTTGGGGTGTGTGTGTGTGTGTGTGTGTGTGTGTATACTGATGTACTTCTGCAGACAAAGGATGTGTAGCAATAGATGTCACAGAGTTCAACTCTCAAAGCATGCTGTCAATTAAAAACATACAAACGTATTTTAGAAATACACCTTGGATATACATTCATTTGAAGAAAACCTCTTTAAAATAAAAAGACCCTCTTCCAGAAATGATAGCAGAATATAAATACAAACCCTGCTTTTGAGATGGCAAAGGTAGAACTTTGGAATGACAGGGCTATGTGTGGCCCATATGTTGCACTTCCAAATCCAGCATGATGTCAGTAATTTTAAACAGAAATAAACTGGATCTAGTTAAAAACCAGCCAAGGATATCTAGGCCACACACATCTTGATAAGACAGAATGAGAAAGATTGGTGCTTGAATAAATGTATAGTGGGAACACCTATCCTATTACTAAAAGAGAAAATTAAAATCCTTAGGAAATACATACCTAGTAATATTAATTAGTATTGCTGTAAGATGCTGACTGCTGTGCTCCTCAAAGCTAGAACCAGTGATATTTGAACCTGTGAAAATAAACTGTCAATATACTGTCTCAATATACTGTCTCAATATAATGCTCAATATAATGTGGTACTGCCTGCCACATTCAGAACACTGTGTATGTTACTACTCACACCATCTCCAAAGAATAACACAGAATTAGAAAAGCTACAAAAGAGGGAAACCACAGTTGGAACACCATCAAAGTAATTCTTCACCCAACACACAGTTCATATATGGAATTAATTGTCATATGATTAATTGAGAGCCACTGTGGCATAGTGGTTAGAATGTTGAACTGGGACTCAGGAGACCCGGGTTCTAGTCCCCACTCGGCAATAAAGCTCACTGGGTGACTTGGAGCCAGTCACTGACTCTTAGCCTTACCTACCTCATAGGGTTGTTGTGAGGATAAAATGGGGAGTAGGAGGAGGATTATGTAAGATGCCTTGGGTTACTTACAGGAAAAAAGGTTGGATATAAGCATGGTAAATATATAAAATAAGCAGTGCTTTTTTTCTGGAGAAAAAGGTACCGGAACTCTTGGATTACATTTCCTCGGGAGTAGATGGCGATTAAATTGTAATGCAATTAATAGAAGAAAAGGTGCTGGAACTCAGTTCCGGTGAGTTCCACCAGAAAAAAAGCCCTGAAAATAAGATAAGGCGATATTGGGTATAATAGCTAAGTGGACCATCCACCTTCAGTGGAGGCATTTTAGACAATGGGGGCAAATAGCACTATTTGTGAGCTTCTTAGAAGAATCTGGCTGACCCCTATTGGAAACAGGGTGCTGGGCTTGGGCTGCTTGAGGATTTCACTCACTTCACATTTTGATTTCACTGATCTTTAGCTTGACCTAAAATCTAGATACAACCCAAACGTTCTATTCTATATACTGTAAAGATTATTTTATTTCAGAACCTTATCCACCATGATAGTTTTTGTTTCTTTGTTTGTTTTAATGTCACTTTTCTTCCACACAGGCAATCATACTGAACTGCAAGCAATCATTAAACAAAATAGGATGCAACTACATCAATACATTCAATGGCATTTTATTAAGATGTTTCCCATCTAATTTTATCCTTCTGAAAAATGCTTCAAACCATTTTAATTGACTTCATACAATTAACAGAGTGATCCTATGGGCCCCAATAGACAGCATCTGGAACAGGGCTCTCCAACCTTGGGTCCCCAGATGTTGTTGGGCTACAGCTCCCAGAATCCCTTGCCATTAGCCATGCTGGCTGGGTATGCTTGGAGCTGTAGGCCCAGCAACATCTGGGGACCCCAGGTTGGAGAGCCTTGCTCTAGAGGGCCATAGGATTGTTCGGATTCCCTGCTCCAAGGTCAGAAAACAGCTCAGCGCCCTCCCCTCCGCCTATCCCACCCAGCAGCTGGTGTAGAAAGGACTGTGTTGGCTGCTTCTCCAGTCGTGAGAGCTACCTCAGAGAAGGGGTTTAGGAGGCAGGAAGGGGGACAGGGAGGAGACCAGAACTGCCAAGATACAACCTATCCTGGCCTCCCCCCGCCCAGCTTTGAAATCGGCCTGTCTAGCTGACTTACAGGGTGGGAGGAGCACAGAGGTGAAGACTGCCTCCACGGTCCTCCCGCCCTGCATGGGATGCCCGTATTCGGAGGCTTACGGGCATCCCCATTGGATTGCAACCTAAAGCATGTTTGTGCACTATTTTTCAAAAGGATGCATTTTCATTCAATTTCATTTATTTCATTTCTATACCGCCCCACAGCCGAAGCTCTCTGGGCGGTTCACAATAGTGTATACATAAAAACAACCATAAAAGCATACAAAATAGTTTAAAGATTAAAAACCAAATTTAAAAACACAATTTAAAATAACAATCCAAAACTAATAAAACTGAGCCTACAGGTGACAATCCCCCCATCCCCACCTCCTAGCTATTATACCCAATATCGCCTCATCTTATTTTATTTATTTATTATGCTTATATCCCACCTTTTTTCCTGTAAGGAACCCAAGGCATCTTACATAAAGCATATTTTTGTTTCCAAATATGCTCATGCTGTTGAATTTGTTGTTGCTGTTCTTGTTTTGTCCACAAATCACATTGCAAGCTCAGCAATATACGGACTTTGACCACAGACTGTGTTCAAGTTTGTGTTCAGTCTGGAAGGTGCAAACTGGGTAAATCCTGAGGGCCCAGTTAATATTTTGTATGCACAGGACAATTTATGCATGGGCTGGCTTGAACATTCATTCCTATGCAGAATTCGACAGGGTTTTGCACATGCGGTATGGTATTTATTTATTTATTTATTTCATTTATATACCGCCCAATAGCAGAAGCTCTCTGGGCGGTTTACAACAATTCCCATAAACACTGGCTTCCCTGTGGCCCTGCCTCCCCACCTCATCTCCCAGGGTTGGGGGGGCAGTCCAACTGGAGCAGGCCCTGATGTTCCCTCCTGCCTCCTTCTTTCCCACAGGGCCATTGATGTCAGTATGTATGAATCGTCCACTCCTCACTTTTGTACACCGTGCAGTTTTCAGGTCTTAGTACAGTGCAAATTATTTTGTTTATCCAATCTTCCTCTGAATAGGTGACTGTTATCTCCACCTATTGTCCGACCCGTGTGAGTCATTGTTCTGAGTCCACCCCCACCCCCCACCCCGCCAAATGGAAGGAGGTAAGCCGAGAGCAGCGTCGCATGCAGAGGTGCAACTGGTACCTTGCTCTGAGAGCGGTTAACTGTGCAGTGTCTCTGCATCAGGAGTGCTTAAGTGGTCCAATGCAGCAGTATTTCCTGCCTCCTTGTATGCTGCTTGAAAGGATGTATTGCCAGGTCATTAAGCTGTCCAGAGACACCTGCCTCCTCCTGCAGGATAGCTAGCGTCATGCAGTGTTCAGTGTTGGGATTAGGGCCACTTCATTTGCACATCTGCAGGCAGTGAAAAATGAGGGGATGGCACTTTGGTGGGGGCAGCAACATTTGGCGGTCAACCACCTGCCTCATTTGGCCCGATGTTTAGGAGAGAAGAAATTCAGCCACCTGCCTCCAGAGCTTTTTCTGGGGGTGACTTCTTCTTCTTCTTGTTCTTCCAGACGCTCCCGAGAACAACATGGTGATGACGTATTGTCACTCTGATGGGGTCTTCTGGAGAACCCCACCCCACCCCACCCTGGACGTGGCTGGTGAGTTTTACTCTCCAAATTTTACCCCTGCACATGAAATTTACCAGAGGTTGCCTCCCTTTCCCCCAAAATTTCAGCCCCCACACCCCCCCAAAAAAACATGATCAAACAGTTCTTATATGATAACCTGGCTTGGCAACTAGCTGTGCTAATGAGCTTGTGTCTCACAGCCAACAGGGTTGTTGTGAGGACACAATGAGATCACCCTGCTGTCCTGAGCAAGAGGGCGATGTCTTTTGTTACCAATGGGAGAGCATTCAAGCATTATTCAGCATGTACCACATCTACTAACTGCGGGGTGGGAGAGCAGCTTTTTAGTGGGTTCTGCAAATTGGCCCTCAGTTCTCAAACCGATTACACACAGCTTCAGTTTTCAAACCGATCACACAATTGTCAGTTTTTCACGGAAGATTTCAACCAGCGGTAGAAGCTGACCCGGCACCTAACCCTCCCTCCCTGCCGCTCCTGTAATTTGCAGCCTCAAAAGCCCAGCTCTGGATCATTTCATGGATAAAAGGGTATCTTTTCCAACTACAAAGGCGGGAAACATTGTTTCTCTTTTTCTACATTAAAGTTTTAAATTCTGCAGACGGCTTTGGGTAACTAGGCTAGTGGAGTTTTTCTTTAATCTACAGTTTATTATTACTGTGAGGTCAAAAGAGGAAGCCGGTATGAAGGGTATCGAGGAAAGGGGGAGAGGGGAGAGAGGTATTTTAAAGCCCTGGCAAGGCCGTTAAATGAAGGAAAAGAAAGCTGGTATTCATTGGATTTTCACATCAAAGTGGGTTTGATAGGAATGATCTGTTTGCATTTTCAATGTGACCCTCTTTTCTTTATCCTTTCATTCCACAGCTGGAATGCATTCTCATGTGGCAGTTTGCACAGCGCATAGCAGATAGCATTTGACAGTAGGAGACCTGGGTTCAAATCCTAAACTCACCTGTGACGCTCACTGGGTGTCCTTGGGCAAGACCTATCCCTTTCACCTTGCAATCCACAGGAACGATCCAGCCAAAGTTAAACATTTTTAAAATCTCATTGATCTTACAAGGAAAATATTTAAACACATGCTCGCCCCTTCCCATTATTTGAAATCAACAGTGCTAAAAAAAAAGTTTATGTTTGACCAGGATGGATCACGCACAAAGCGACCAGTTCCCTGTAGCCAGCCAGGTTTTGCAGGCTTGGGTTTCTTGAACAGCACCCACTCAGCATCCCACACTCCACCCATGCCTTGTAACAGGGCAGTGTTTCGTTTTGTTGTTGAAATCCAGGGAACTCTTGAAAGCAGATGGTAAGAGAACATAGTTCATGCCATTCAACTGCTCAGTGTGTGCTGGTGTCTCTCCCTCTTCTCCCCTTCCCTTCCCCCTGCCTCGTTTCTAAAAGAAGGAAAAAAAGTAATGCCTTGCCTCACATTCCCAAATACACACTGCTACTGCCACATGTGGAAGACAGGAATACGGCAACTGGATTTGATGAATCGATGAAGGCGGGGGGACTCAGCTGCAGAGAGCTTTAATAAAGTTTAATAAACAGTTCAATAAGCTTAATCCTGATAAGACAAAGTCCTGATTTTGGCTCTCTAGCTGAGCCACTTCGGATGGCCTAGGGATGTGTGCGGTTCTCATTTGGGGGTGGGGGGTGGAAGTCCGGTGAACTGGCCGGGCTCGACCCTCTGAGCTCCGTTGGACCTACCTGCTTCCCCAGCTCAACTCGCGTTCTCCCGAGCCGAACTGGGGAAGCGACTTCCATGTTCCCTGAGGAGTGCTTCATACGTAGAAAATGGCGTAAGATATGTTAAAAACGGCTGTGATTTGTGCAAGTTACGCAAATCGCGGCCGCTTTTAATGTATCTTATGCCATTTTCTACGTTAAAAAGCGCTCCTCCGGGAACCCGGAAGTCCAGAGAGTGGCTCTGCCGGTGTTCACATTCAGCCTGGCTCAGCGGGCACAGCAGCAGCGCTTGCTGAGCGCCCAGCGAGTCGGTGGTGGGAGGATCGCCCACCACTACTTTGGACGGGGAGGGAGGGAGGCTGGAGCACCGCCAGGATACATCGTATCCTGGCAGCCCCAGACTCCTCCCCTCCCTATCCCCTGGAATGCCCCCTTTACCCCTTCTCTGAGGTTGCTGTGATGAACTCGGAGAAGCAGCCAGTGTGGTTCTTTCTGTGCCAGCTGCCAGGGGGGGAGGGGGATCCAAGTGCAGATCCCAAGCTCCGAGGTCGGAGCGCTTTTCCAGCCTCGTATCTGGGAATCCGAAGAATCCTATGGGCCCCTAGACACTCTCTGGAAGCCATAGGATCGCTCTGCCCATCAATGAAAGAAGAATTCATACATTGTAAAGAAGCCCACAATTAACGTGTACAGTTGGGAAAATACGCACAAAACTACGCACACATTTTCGTGTGAAAAGAAAAAAAAAAAGATTGCGCTGTCGTACGAACATGAGATAAATGAGCTTCAAAGTGGAATTTGGAGAACTTTGAAGAACTCGAGTTTTGCTTGTATGCAGATCCCCTGCTCTCTTATGTTATGCCAGTGCTTCTCAAATAGTGGGGCGGGCCCCCCAGGGGGGGCGCGAGGCTCCGTAAAGGGGGGCTCGTTTGACCTCAGTTAAAAGTTTTTTTTAATATTGTGTTCCTTTAAATCCTGTGCTCCTTTAAATCTTTTCTGCTACAGTTAATAAAGCTATTCTTTGTTGTAAATTGATCCACATTTCTTTCTTTTTTTATTCTCTTATACGTTAATAAGGATACAGTGTTATGCAGAGGTGTACTTATAACAATTTTATAGACAAATGATACTATTTAAAGTCGCGCGGGGGGCGCGAAATGTTTTCTTCTTCCTAGGGGGGGCATGACAGAAAATAATTGAGAAGCACTGTGTTATACACATGTATATGGCAGCAATATGGGGACACAATCAGGAAAACCCTTGAGGACCTGGGATGTGGGGGGGCAACTATGTACCATCTCCTTAACACGATTCCCCCCCCAACCCCTTCCATTGCTCCACAGAAATGGATACAGACTTTTAATTTCTTTAAATGCATGGAGACGGGCAGGAAATGTTTAACTACACAATTGCTTACACAGTTGAGCTGCCACTACTTCCTTCTGAATGGTGCAAACATTACACAATCCTCCTGCCTTCTAGGGATACCTATCTGCCACAGCACATAGATGCGTCTTTTCTTTGGGAATGGAAAGCCAGGGATATTGGCCACATCCTGTATTAATACGGGCCTGGCCTCCTGAATTCTTCTCAATTCTGCTTTGCACTTTCTCTCATTTGCTGTTCAGCATCCTTGTCTTCAGCCATAAAGGAACAGATGGTATTCCCTTGTCGCAGAGCAGACTTTATGTATTTGCACTATCCGTGCTCAACGTGTATTCCATGTCATCAAAACTTCTCTTTACAGCTGCTTTTCAGAAGCTTTCTAGGTTGCTGCAGAGACGTGCAAAATCAGCACTCTGGGTGAGGTACCACTTCAGGGTATCTTTCTTCTGATGTATAAATATTTTTTGGGTATCTGTGCATCTTATCTCCCCACCCGTATTTAAAAGGATGCCATAAGGAGGAATACTTCCTCCTTTTAGTCACTTCCCAGGGGATGGAAGGGGGGGGGGGAACTGGTCCAAGTTAGCAGTTGTGTTACCACATGCATGTCTAATGTAGACACTCTCCAAGGACTTCTCTTCCTCACAGAACGACTGGCATGTGTCGTCTCTTTAGCTCCGTTCTGCCTCTCCATGGCATGTGTTACTCTCGGTGAATCTGGGCTCTTTTTGGAAAGCATCCCAGTAGACTTACCATTTGGGATCAGAATACGACAGCTGGTACAACACAGTGCATTGAATGTTCTCAATTCAGCCATCGCTATACTCAGGAGTGGATTTGCTATTTAGGGTTGGCAACCGAAAGCACCCAGGAAGAACGTGGCCCAAGTAATGCTATCAGTTGGCCCAGTAATTCAAACCTCATCTGTACACAGCAGCTTCCTTTACACCTTGGCTGAAACTGACCTGTTGTGCCTCCGTTAGGTCAGATGGAGACCGGCTGTGCCAGAGCGTGTTTGGGGTGGGAGCCGTGGGGCCAGGCACGTGAAGCCTGACCCGGCTGGGCTGCCTTACCAATCAGTGCCTGCTCAAAAGGCAGGTCCCAAATGCACATCAGATGCTGGAAGCAATTGTTTGCTCATACAGCTTCAGCCAGACGCACTGACACCCCCGAACTCAGACTTGTGCCTTTGAACCTCGGAACGACCTTGACAACACCTTTGCCTGCTCCTAAACTGGTTTGTGTTTACTGATTTTTGGATGTATATATTTTGGCTTCGATCCTTGGACTGTGATAATGACTATGGCTTATCTTTGAACTGGACGGTTTTACAACATGACCAATGCTTTATGCTAACAAGACTTGGATGGAGAGGGGAAGGAGGTTGCTAGGTATCTCCCCTGCTAGGGATGTGCTGAAGCTGAGAAGTCCGGCTTGTTTGAGCATGACTGACTTCCTGCCCTCTTCCAATCTGATGATCGGAAGTGGGCTGAGTTGGGTTCCGTGGACTTCCGACTTTAAGAAAGGCTGTGGTTTGCACATTTAAAAAAAAAAAACCGCTATGGAAATTTGCACAAATGGCACTTTTTGCGCAATTTGCGTAACTTTACACAAATTGTGTAAATCGCGTTATCTCGCATGTTTTGCACAAATCAGCACCCGAAAAGCATGTAGGTCTAGTGTGATCTGCATAAAATCGGCCACTCGCACTAGATCCACGTGCTTTCCGGGTGCTAATTTGCGCAAAACATGCAAAATAACATGATTTACGCAATTTGCGTAAAATGACACAAATTGTGTAAAGTTATGCAAATTGCATGAATAGCACCAGTTGCACACCTTTCCTTAGCAGATTTTTTTTTTAATGCAAAAGCCACGGCCCATCTTAGAGATGGAAGTCCACGAGCTGGCTCAACTTGCATCATAGTGAGTCAGCGCCAGCACAGTGCGGGCAAACTGGAATCCAGGGGGCGAAATCGTGAAAATCTGTTTGATTTTTACACCCCTATTGGATTCCCCACACTTCCCTCCCCCTCCCCATGTCATCAATTACTTCCTACACAGAAGCAATGGAGGATGTGAGCCATTAGGAGACAAACTCTTACAGGGTGACCCCAATTTTCTCCACTACCCTCCACAGATTACTAAACCTCTTGAGGACTAACAGCAAGAAATGTGTTACCTAGTTTCATTCCTTTTACCCACGTTACTTAACTCATGAGTAATCAAGGGTTGTATTGGCACCAGGGAAGAAAAGTGGCCTATCATCAGAATGCTTAGATTGCTGACCAGAGTGATAGGGACTCTGGTTAGCAATCTAAGTGACTAATAATAAGGCCCAGTCCATCCCAGGCTTAGCTCTGAGGTTGTCTAATACAGTATGTTATGAAAAACAGGGCTGGATTCAAGCCATTGTTAAGCCAACAAAAAATCATCAGTGGGAATTGGAGAATTAACTCTCCCGACCTCAGTCTACCCTCTAAAAGAGACTCACAAAAACATGTCATAGTCTATCAAGTACTTTTCCACATTGAAAGTGCCACAAACTCATTACTTCTAATAACAGACTCAGGTGGTAAGTGCTCACAGAAATGGAGTGAAAACAGGATCACTGGGAGACAAGAGGGAGTATTTGTTAACAACAAAAGGGCAGCACAAAAACCAACCCCATGAGGACTCGGGCATGCTCATCAGACGTGGAATTGTTGAGTGTCAGTTGGTAAAAAGGGGGGGGGACCTGAGAGTGGGGGTGTGTGAAATGCCTGCTGGAGGATGGGATGACTGGCTGGCACCCTGATGAAGAGCACTCCCACTGGGGGCAGAGAATACATTACAACACTTTGTAGCAGGTCCCACCTGTTAATAATAGTATCCCAGCGAGGTGTACAAGTGTTTTTGGTTCATTTATGGTGCAGTCCTATGGATGTTTAGACATTCTGTGCAGTCCTATGGATGTTTACACATTTAAGGTGCAATCCTATGCAAGTTTAGACAGAAAAAGGCCTACAACTCCCAGCCAGCTATGCTGCAAATTGTAGGCCTTTTTTCTTTCTAAACTTGCACAGGATTGCGCCCTTATTTATTTATTATTTATTTGGGTTCTGTACAGATTGAAAATGCCATGATGATGACGACAACAACAACACTGTATTTACATGAATATGTTTCAGTATATTAAGTATTTTCATTCTGGCTCCACAGGTTGGTTTGATAATCTATTTTATACTTGGCGAGAGCTTTCTAGTTGAACAGTTCAAGAACTCTTATTCTCATTATCACCCAATCCCAATTTGGCTACTCCCAAATGGTGTTCAACATTGCTTTTGTGCCTGTTTCTGTATGTTCACAGTGTATGGCCTTCCCCCCCCCCTTTTTTTTTGTAAGACCACAAGTAGTTGAGTTTTATTCAATTGAAGCAAGTTAATTAGGAACTTCTATTAAGGGGGCAGGAAAGGGACTGGAATGTAGAGATTGTGAAAAATGATTAGAAGAGCTGAGACACTTTAACTTAGATCAGAGCTTTTGTACTGAAAGCATCACTTCATCAAAGGGAGAAAATGGTTTTAGCCTCCCCATGATTTCTCCCCCAAGCACCCTTTTTTCCTTTCCTTCATGACAGACTTGCAAATATTCAGCTATGGCTTTGCCCGCTTACCACAATAATCCAATAGCAGCTGGTGAGTTTTGGAATTAGTGGGGCTGCAATTGTGTCTAATTTTTTTTTAGGCTGATATACCAACTATGACCCTATCTGGACAGAGATAGCCTTGCAACAGTTAATCATGTCCTGGTATCCTTCTGCTTCGCTTATTACAATCTGTTACACATGGAGCTGTCTTTGAAAACAGTTCAGTAGTTTCAGCTAATTCAAAAATGGGCAGCTAGATTGTTAAAAGGTACTGGCCGATGCAATCACATCATGCCAGTACTTTGCCATCTGCAGTGGCTGCCAGTCTGTTTTCAGGACCAATTCAAAGTATTGGTTTTTATCTTTAAAATCTCTTCACATATTTACCTACTTGGACTCGAAGCATCACCTGGGGGTCTTCTTCCAGGTGCCACCACCAAATGAGGATAGGTGGATTGCTACAAGAGAGAGGGCCTTTTTAGTGGTGGCACCCCATCTGTTGAATGGCTTCTCCAGAGAGGCTCGCCTGGTGCCTACATTGTGGTCTTCTCAATGTCGGGTGAAGACCAGGCATTTTAGAAAATGGTCAAGCGTTTTTAGATTTTTGCACATTTTTATACTGTCTGCAGGTTTTATCCAGTGTTTTATTGTAATTGTTTAATTGATATCTTTTATTTTATGAGTTTAATGTATCTGAGTTTAATAGATCAAATGATAGATAGATCTGTATAGATAGATTAAAATACAGTAATACCTTGGATTGCAAGTAACTTGGTTTGAGAGCATTTTGCAAGACAAGCAAATTTTTAAATATTTATTTAATATATTTTTTTACTTGATATACATGCGACGTCTTGCAATACAAGTACTGTAGTATGGCTTAAATTAAAAATCTCTGTACAAATATTTTTTGGGGAATTTCGTTTTGATATAAGAGTGTTTTGGATTACAAGCATGTTTCCGGAACGAATTATGCTCTCAATCCAAGGCATGACTGTATGGTTATTAGGCAAGTTTAGAAATGTAATCAATCAAGAGCCCAGCTGGATCAGACTAAAGGTCCATCAAGTCCATCATTCTGCTCTCCACAGTGGCCAACTGGTTGTGCCCCCGTTTGGGATGGAGGAGGACACATAGTAACCGAGCCTGAGAGTGGTTGGGGAGGGGCCAGGCACAGGAGTAGGCTGAAGACATCTGCAGCTTGACCCAGCTGTGCAATCAACCCCTGCATAAAAGACAAGCCTCAAACCCAGTTCAGGTGCTGGAAACAATTGTCGAAGCTCACCCGTAGCGGAAAACATTCTTGCCAGCTCCTGGACCCAGCTTTGTGTATTCTTGACTTCAGAACGGCTTCGACTCTTCTTCAGCGTGTCCCTCTACTACTTGCTTGTGATTTCTTTGGCTTCAGACAGATATTCTCGGCTTCTTAACCTTGGACTGGATAAACGACTAACACTAGCTGCTGCTTATCAACTTGAGTGATTTATAACACAACTGTGGGAAGGCCCACAAGCAGAGCTTGGAGGCAATAGCCCTCTATCACTGTTGTTCCCCAGTAACTAGAATTCAGTGGCCATCTGGCTACTAAGGAAAGTGCTTTCTCGATGGTGGCACCAGCTATGGAACAGCCTCCCCAGTGAGGTTCGCCTGACAGCAACTTTGTGGCCTTTTCAGTGCCAGACGAAGATCTTTTTATTCCCCCAAGCTTTTTAAACAACCTGTGTTTTTACAATCTTGGCGTGTTCAGTTATGAAGTTAATTGTATCTGCATTATTGTTTTATTTCTTCCTCTGTAAGGAAGAACGATGATTATGCTGATTATTTCTGTTTGGATATTATAGTCTATACTTTTAAAATTCAGCAAGCGGCCCAAAGAACATATGCTACTGGGCACCCATACAAACAGATTTAGTCATAGATACAGATATTTTCTACAAAGAGATCAGCAATTCATTTAACAGCATTTGCTACAGGGCAGAGCTACTCCATCATTGGCTCGCTGACATTTTCTACTTCCGTCTCAAATTCAGCCCATTGATTCCTTTCCTACTTGGCAAAGTATTCAGAGCCTGTCCTGGAGTGAAATAACCGGAAAACGATTAAGTACTTAACACATGACTGTTTCAGAAGGACAGCAATAGTAATGATTTGGATGACAATCCAAATCATTACTTCAGCAATCCTGGCACTGCTTTGAAATACATATTGTTACCAATACATCTGTATGCACACATTCTGCTACATACAGCTTGCATTCAGCAAACATAAATACATTCCTGGCTGCCACTGCAAACCACTGTGGCGTAACCCCACAATTCAGTTCCCTGGTGTATGTCTGCGTTAGTATGTTTAGTGAGAATAGAAGGTTGAACTGAGTGGGTGTGGTTTGTGATGTCTTAGAAAGGGTGGGGGGGAGGCGTATATAAGGAGTGTGTGAGTGATGTCAGGGTTGTTGTTTTTTTACAGTCTTACAGTGATTCTTACAGATATTCTTGTCTAGTCTGTCAGGAGTTTTGAGAGAGATTGGTGCTTGTCTGAAGAGTGAAAGAATTTAGAGTTATAGGGACTTAGGATAATTACAGAGTGTTTGGTGTAGGCAGGTTTAACATTATCTTCTTGAACTAAGATTTTGTGAACTAAAATAAACTTATTTTTATTTTGTTATCTACCCAAATCCTACATGTCAGCTTGGCATTATTAACCTGCATTGCTGTTGGGCCTACACACACACATCTTTGTACCCATAGAAGAATATATTCAAAATAGATCCTTAAGGAGATTTTATTGATCTTTTTCCTCATAGGTAGGAGAAAGGTGTTATTAGACCCTCCCCTCATGTTTTTAGGTCTTGGTGCTTAGCCTGAGAAGGGTTTATGCACCTGGTCCTAGAGTGTAAGGACGGTGTTGCTGAAACCACCATCCCTCTCTGTAGCCAAGGCTGGCAAAGGGGAAACTCCTACACCCTTACATTCTTTCAAAAGTAATTGTAGGGATAAATTTGAGAAAGGAAGCTTTGCTATATGGTCTTCCTCATTTTTGAAATCACCAGTTCATTATGATCCAGGACTAAACCATTCCCGATTCAAGCCTGTCTTGTAAAGGGGCTCATCTCCCATCACCTATAGTCAGCCTTCCCTCTAATTCACTGAATGGGTAGACATAGGGAACTACAACTCCTCTAAGATGCGGATGCCAATGGGGAATTTTGTCAAAGGTGTGACTGAGCATGCTTTGTGCCCCCTCTGAGGGACTCTTACAGCTGGAGACAGCCATTTCCAGATCAAGGTTACTTCATCTGAGACCGGCTGTGGTCCAGAGATTCAGTACCAGTATGGAAGCTGGAATATCTGCAGCTTGTAAACACCACTGCCCCCACCCCACGTCCAATGTCTCTTGCATCTCTCACCAGGAACCAGAAGCTGTGAGAGCCAGATGAGAAGTCCTGCCCAGTGAGGAGCCCTAATTGTTATTATATTTTAAATATATTCTATTCTGCCTCAAAAACTTTGGTCAACAGATAGGATGTAGATAATTTCAAATGAGTAATAACCACCTTGCCTAGTGTGAACCAAATTTCAGCTTTTAAGCTGTTGCTGAAGTACCCCACCAACCCTCATGAATGAGCAAGTGAGTCAGTCTAATATACAAACACACACACTTTACATTTTTAAGGGAAAGTATTTCAGATACTGTATTTACTTTACTTCCCTACTTGCAATGCAGTGTCATCCCACAGTTTGAGGCTGTCAAAATTTCCTCACTTATGGAGGCACACAGAATCCCAATTGGACAGAGCTGTCAAGTCCATCAGTCATCCTCTTGAGTGAAACAATACTGCAAGGCAGAAGAAGTGTCTCAATAGCTGATTGCTTAAGAAACACCCTGTGTGTTTTTTGCAGTGTTTGAAATTACCATGCAGTCTCCTAGCTTTTGCTCCCCTTTTAAACACACCCACAACCAGAGGACAGTACACGTTCCCCTAAAATAATCAACATATATGCCTCCAAACATGCACAGTACAATGCCGTGATCAGCATTTACCGATTGAAATAATTCTTAGCCACTCACCCAGGGTGAACTATAATTTCCAGGTGAACTGCTTGCCAGACATGCTAGTCAAGCTGCCCCATGACACAGAGGTACATGCAGCAGGTGAACTGGTTGATTTTTATACTCTGTATTACAGCATTCCAAATAAGCACAAAGATGCCCTCTAAAGGCCGCACAGGGGACTCCATATTACGCATCTTTTTATACATACATTTACCTGTGTAGGCTGCTTTTCCCTTGGCAGTTACTCCCATGCCCATCCAGGTATAAGTAAAGACTTCCACTGATATGGTTTAGCTTTGTGACATGTTTAGAAAGCATGCAAGTATGACTGACCCTTTAGAAAGCACGTGGTTTGCATGGTGCCTAAACATACCAGGAAACCAAGCTTTACGTATTAGCTAGACTGGAACAAGAGAAGCCGTGGAGGCAATTCTAAAGTTATGTGTAAAGGTGATCTTGAAACCCTTGGCTCTAAGGGTAAACGGAAGAATAAAACAGCTACACCTGCAGACATCACTGTACCGCTTTGTGTATTCAGTTTAGTGGTATGACTGCTGGGTACACCTGTATCCTCACAATGCTGGGGTTTCACCTGGAGGGCACGCTCACTAGCCATAAGTGACAAGAAAAGAGTCTACACCTGAAATGACTTTGTAATGGGATTGTGATGGAATTGTTGGGATAGGCCCCTACCAGTGATAAAGGGTTGAAGATGAGGACTCTGACTAGCTAATTCCTGTCTTTTGTCTTCTGTATCCAGAATAGACAGTGGGTCAAAGACAGAACAGTCTACAACTACCATGGGCATCCTCATGGGCATCCTCAGCCCCTTACACACAATGACTGGGTTCAGACAACACGATAACCCACACTCAAGGGTTGAGTGTGGGCTGTCATTGAACTGTGGGCTGTTGCTGAAACATGGGTTATCATGTTGTCTGAACCCAGCTACGCTGACAAGCCCTGGCTTGTTAGCCAGGAACAATCCATGAACAGAACCCATGGTTTGTTGTTGGGTTGTGAACTGTAAGTAGTTCACCATGGTTTGTTATCTTGGCTGGGTTCAGACAACATGATAACTCATGTTTTAACAACAACCTTCAGTTCAACGACAACCCACATTCAACCCATACTCAACTTTTGAGTGTGCGTTATCTGAACCCAGTCAGTGAAGACAGGTTTCAGCCAGCTCAGGAACATCAAGGAAAAGCTCTCCTTCAGGCCATGCCACTTTCCACCACCACTAGTGTCATCTACTAGTAACACATTCTTTCTCTTCGTGGCCAAAATTGCACCATCCACACACTGGAGAAAGAGTTATCAGCAGGCTTGGGGGAATCCCAGAAGTTCGCAGAAGTACAAAAGAAAAATCTGACTGGGAAAGAGGGGGATACAAAGCAGCCCAATACCAACTGAATATGCCCAGTGGGTACAGAATGCTGACCAATTGTTGGGGAGAGACGGAAAATCAGAGCGGATGGGTAAATGGGATGGAAAAACATGACGGACTGGCTGAAACATTGAGCAGGAGCATTCTACACTGCAATTTTTATTCGGCATTTGAGGAGGCTTGGTCAGAAAGCCACTTATGGGACCCTGTCTGGTCCAGAACTGGAAACTTGATGGATATTGTGGATTCAGCCTATGCATCAGCCCACTCACTCCTAGAAAGGAGGGAACAGGGACAGAAGATGGGCCAGCTCGGAATCCCCTTGACAGAAATAGTAGGACAGAGCAGTATTCCCTGAATAAATGGAGAGGAGGTTTATGCAAGCTGCCTTGGGTTCCTTGCAGGGAAAAAGGTGGAATATAAATATAATAAATAAAATATAAAGGGTCAGACTTCCTGGCTGGTCTAAGCAATTAGGATATTCCGCTCTTGCTGCACATTGGTGGCTATAGATCGCTCTCATCCCCCTCTTCATTTTCCTCTACCTCACCCGGCCCTCAACTTAACAGCGGGCCGGACCTAACAAACACATGCCCCAAAGAACATGGAAAAGCAAGTCTCAGGTTAAGCCAAAGCCTGTGGCTCACCAATGTGTCTCCAGAGCTACAGTGAGTTATAGGAGTTGTCAAACAAAAGGGTAAAAATTAACTAGCTCATTAGGCGAAAGAAACAAACTCGATGTATTATATATACGAAGGGATAAACACCCTTCATCAGGGACGCCAACGCTGCCATAAGAAAAATAAATTTCATGAAACACGTACATACATCGGGGGAAATGTTATGAACATTATCATCAGCTCTATCTGGCAATGGGTAGATTAGCATTTCTTTTTTTATATCATTAATTACAACACAGCCTTTAAAGGAACAAATTAACATCCATGAAGCTTTGGACGGTTGTTCCTTTCCCAGAGAAAAAGTTAGCAGCTACTGACAAAACCACTATAGATCTCTAAGACTGAATCTATAGGCCCTTGAACAAGATAATCCTGTGCATGTTTACACAGAATTAAGCCCCACTGAATTTAATAAGACTTACTCGGCAAGTAAATGTCTGTAGGATTGCAAGGAGTTTGTTTTGTTTTGGTGGGTTTTTTATAATTTTTGCTTTCATAATTTGACAAACTTTTAGTTAGGTTCAAGGGGTTTTTTGGGGGGGAGGGGAGGGAAGGGTCTTCTCATCTTGGATACAACACAATTTCACATTGCTAAATCTGGGCTAAACTCGAAATGGCCACGACCCAAATCACCATCATCTTGACAGCTTAATGTTTCACAAAACCATCCCAAAATGTCTCAGTGTTGACAGCACTCCTAAAAAATCACTGAGATGGGTAACATCCTTATGCAAGTAGACAGCAAACACAGGAGTCAATAGTTTGGATGGAACTTTCAGGAAAGGAGCACGGCAACAAACATGCTTATTTCAACAGAAGCAGAAATATGCCTTCCTGTTCCTGCCCATGCTGGGATGAAGCATTGTACATACTTACACGTTATTATTTCCCCACTCATATCTGTAAGTAACCCGGCAGCAGCGCTGTATTGTTATCCTGATGAGCTCAGCAATGTATCTGAATGTATTTCGTATTTTCCTAATTATCTCTTTCTTGTTAGATTTTTTTTGGCAGGGAGGGGCCAACCTTGAGAGGAAGTGAATAACGGAAAGAGAAGAAGAACATGGAAGGTTCCTTTAGCACACAAAAGTGTGAAGGAAAAAGCTACGATTGGCTGACTCATTTTAGTGTTCATGTTTAGGTACACATACTCAAGGGCAAATACATGTGTGTGCCATCAAGTGTGAATGGTACACATCTGCCCAATTTGATGTACCCATAAAGTTGTTGCTGAAATTGTGCAAACTTTGAAATGAACATGGATGCCACCCCCATCAGCTGCAATTTCTGACAAATCCTGAGGAAAGCCAAAAGGGATTCAATAACATGGAAATCCATTAATCCATAGGTTGGCACCTAAACTTTAGAGATTCTTGGTTGGTAGAAAAAAGAGGGGGGAAAGGTCACCCTCCCCCCATCAATAGGAATAGTGAAAACATTTCCAGAGTTTGTAGGTAGGGATGCTGGATAATTTAGTTTTGTCCACAGTTTGTAGGGATGTGTACGGAGCTTGAATGGGGGGTGGAAGCTCGGTGAACTCGCCAGGCTCGACCCTCCCCGAGCTCCGCTCGACTTACCTTTCCCTGGCTCGACTCATGATCTCGTGAGCCAAGCCAGGGAAAAGCGACATCCGGGTTCCGGCGCCTATGTCGTTTCCTATAGAAAACGGCATAAGATATGCCATTTACCTAATGTATAGCATAGTAAACAGTAAAAATGGCATTTACACAAATTGCGGCCGTTTTTACTGTTTACTATGCTATACTTTACGTAAACAGCGTTGAGCAGGGGAACCCGGAAGTCTGTCGAGCGCCTCGGCAGGCGCTCGCGGGGTGCTTGACTCACCGAGCGCCCCCCCCCCGAGTTGGGTGCCAGGCTCGGCGCCCATTCCTAGTTTTAAGCACACTCACCTAATTCATGCCTCTCGCATGGGCAGTTTGGAAGACATATATCCAATATGCAGTAAGGAAGACATATATCCTTTGGATTCTGCATGTCTCCAAAATGTGAACGGTAAGTAATGATTTAATCTCATATATATATATATATATATTTGTGGTAGGTAAAGCCATTGTGTGACCTTTTTCTTTACCATCTCCTTTAAAATGGGCTGCATAGGGAAATCTTCAAAAATTTCTATGTCAGGGGAGGGGATGACGACACAGAATTGGGGATGGTGAGCAGCTTGTGGATGCCCGCAGATCTGGCTGGGCCACTAGTGAAAATAGAACAATGGACTAGATAATCTGTGTTTGGGTCCAGAAAGTCACTTGGTGTGAGCCAGATGGTAGGGAGGTGTGAATCAGCAAAACTCACGTTCGCTGAAGTTCTCCATATTCCATCTTGAAGCTCCTTCCAACCCAAGTCATTATCAGGTTGCGAGCTTTGTTTTTTCCTCCCTTTTAGCATGAAAATCCATGTACATTTCCCCAAATGTATACATCAGTGGTGCACATCTTTGAAATGCACGCATTCTTCCCCCAGTAATGAAAGCATGTTTGTGCACATTTTCCCCCCAAAAGTACCTATTTTTTTCATGCGCATGTTTCAAATGTATGCATTCGGTCAAACACATTTTTTTTTGGGGGGGGGGTTGTCCATAAATAACAATGCAAGCTCAGAAATGGAGGGTCGTCCACACAATGCATCGGAGCCCATGTTCGATCTGGAAGGTGCGAACTGAACAAATCCTAATGAAAACCGAACTGAAAAAAAATTCCCATATAACCCTCACCTGATGGTAGGGATGCACAAGTTCACAAAAGATCAAAAGTGCTCATAGAGTGATGGCGCGTGAGTGACAGCAGATCCCCGTGTGTGCGAGATGGGAGATTAAAAAATCCTGTTCCCGTGTGTAGACGCCCATAAATCCACACACAGAAGTTCAGATCTTTCTCTTCCCTCTCTGCGCAGCGTGCAGCGTTTCGGTTGCAAACAGCCAGCCAGCTCCTGTAATCTGATTCCAGCTGCCAGCTCCCCCAGTTTGTAGATTCCATGTAGCAAGGAAATAACTCTGTAACTCCACAGGTCTATTCTACCTGTTTATTTACTTTAGCAAGTAATATTCTACATAGTATACATTCCTAGTTACAGTCCATGTGCAGAGTACAATGCATAGCAAGCATTTATTCCAGTGGAGCAAGGTTGGCTTTACTCCACCTCAGCAAAGACGTTACATGATTGCATAAGTCCAGCAAGCAAAAGTCAGAAGAAAAGAGTGAAGAGAGAGAACAATCCTGCTCCTCTCTAAAATGGCTCCAGACAGAAAAACAAGTCAGTACGTCACCAGAAAGCATAAACCATGTGACAGGCTCATACTGTTTCCCATACACTCTAGTAATCCCTGCGAGAGCACGAGATTCTAGAAAGACATAACAAACTTGTTTACCGCCATTCTGTTCCTTCCATGTTGTCAACAATGTGCTCCAGCTTGTGAATGTGATACATATCACAACATAGAGCACCTCCCTCCTTCCCACCACCATCACCACCACCATCACCACCACCATCACTGCCATTCCCTGCTCCCCAGGGGCCTAGAAATGTACCTACAGGAACAGGGAGAGCGGTGGCAGGCACTCCCGAAGCCATGACAGGTCACCTTTTCCTTCCAGGAATGGAGCTGGGACTACCAATCCCAGAATCCCACTGGGTAAATGACAGTATTTGTATCATTTCTGCCAAGGAGAAATGGCACCCCATCTATGGAATCAGCTTCCCAAGGAGGTGCGCCTGGCACCTACCCTCTATTCTTTCAGGCGCCAGGTGAAGATCTTTTTATTTGCCCAATATTTTAATGGTTGATTTTATTCCTTTTATTATCACTACTGGACCTCTGGATCGAATTTATTTTGGCTGCTTGTTTTTATCGTGTTATATTTTAATATGTTTGTGTTTTTATACTATTTTTGTTGTTATTTTTGTGTTGTGTTTTGTAAACCGCCCAGGGAGCCTTTTGGTTGATGGGCGGTGAATAAATATATTAAATAAATAAATAATAAATAAGAATGTCCTTGGCCCCATGGTGACAGCCACCTGCCTCCTTCACGTGTCCCGAGGAGAAGACAGTGCAGTACTGAGGTGATCGGGGCCTTATTCATGCCGTCCGCCCTGATGCTGCTTGCAAGTATTCGATCAAGAGGCTTGTGACATCTCTTTGTGGCAGTGCCTTTGTCACCTCCTTGATTAAGGCTTTGGGTGCATCCACAAGTAAGGAAGATAAATCAAAGCACTGAATGCTTTTATGGAGGGAAACTGTAAAGACAATACTTGAATAAAGAGGCTAATGTTTATGGAAATTGGCCTGGCCATCTCTCATACCCTATTCCTAGAAGGGTTATTTTTTTGGGGGGGGGGGGGGTTCATCTACATGACAAAGGAATAATTTTAATGGTGGGTGGCTTTTTATTAGTATTATTTATAAGAACCCCAATCCTATACATGGGTTTCCTTTGTCCTTTTATTTTTGTGAAACAGCAGGCAGGAAGAATGATCTGATAAGGTGCACGGCTAATGAAGGATGGGGAAAGTTAATAAATGGGAGTCCAACTGGGAACATTACAAGTGAGGCCAAAAAACACAATTCATGCGGAAACAACGCTATTGCATGCCTAAATATAATAAAGCAGTTGCCTAGTGTACAGACTATGAGCTATGGAAATAATCTTAAATCAAGTGAGTTACTATTTCTTAGCAATTTGAGAGAAAGGAGAAACAGTGTAATTGGCAATCAAGAGCTCCTCTGGGAGCTTCCGAGAAGCCAGCTCAATTTGTCGGCACGTGGTTAATGTGTCCGGGACAGATTCTGCTCCAGCTTTAAATGCAGAGACGTTTTCATGTTTGGTGTAACTCAGATGGAAGGAATGTGTGTGAATAAAGAGCACATCATTTGTAAATGTAAATACAATTCAATCTCTAACACCCTGTCAATACGCCAAGTATTATGTCTAGATAGCAGCAGATCTGCTCACCTCATCTTCCCTGGCAAAAGCTCATATTTAACTTAGGATTGAGCTGCAAATGCACCGTTTATTAAGCAGTCTGGACCTTTGATCTATACATTCCTATTGTGCTTATATTTCTGGCTTGTACATATTGTAAATATTTCTTGGGTTTCTGCATTTTTATTCCACCCTTCCCCCAAGGAGCTCAGGGTGGGCATACAAGATTCTCCTCTTCCCATGTCATCCTGACAACAATCGTGCAAGTTAGATTATGCTGAGAGATAGTGAGCAGTCCAAGGTCACCTCGTGATCTTCTCATGGCTGAAGGCCTAGATCTCCATGGTCCTAGGTTTCATTCTGACTCCAGATCTGGATTGGAGCAAGTTGCTCACTTGGAGCTCTCCGAGGCTCCTGCAACTCCAGATGTACCTGCTTCCCTCCTCACCCCAGCGTGTGGCACCAATCACCCCACACAATAGCTCCCCTCCCCCATCCCATGGTAACTGTGGAAACAGGTTATTTCCCCCTCCTTTTTGAAAACAACCTGTTGGAAGGTGGCTGACCACACGGCAAGGAACAGCATTGGCCAAGGCTCCAGCTGTCTACCATCTGAATTTCCCCAGCGTATGTTTGGGCTCAAGTGTACTGAGGGACACTGTAGGGAAATTGGGATGGTGGGTGGGTCAGGCTTCAGTTGGTGCTACATTGCACACAACTGCCCTGGATTTTTTTAAAAAAAATAATTTAAGGATGGAGGGGTTAAAAAATAGCAACCCAAGCCTACTGATATCTCCCCTCTTGTGTGTGGATGGTGACATTTTGGCTACATTAAGATCCACATTTGGAGAACGAGTTCATTAGTATGGAGGATTATGCAGTGATGGACTGTGTAGTATTTAGTTTCCCCAGAGGACCACCTCTGGTTCTTCCTCTGACCCTCATCTCATGCTTGCTGTAGCAAGAGGGAGTTTAAAATTGCCCCACAATATGCAGGAGGGGGGAAGTGAGCCGAACGATCGAGCAAAGAAGGAGCAGGAGGCCTGGTGGTTGCACAGTCTCTCAACAGGAATGCATAATTAAGCTCTACCTCTCCTTCAAGTCCTCACCGAGGTTGGCCGTTGAGACCCTGTCCAAGTGCCTGGAGTCAGTGGGTGGCTGGATGGGAAGGAACATGCTGAAGCTGAACCCCGACAAGACCGAAGGTACTTCTGGTGGGGGGCAAGGGGAGGTTAGGGGATGTTGACCTGGTGCTGAATGGGGTACATCTACCCCTGAAGGACCAGGTCCGCAGCTTGGGAGTCATTCTAGACTCCCAGCTGTCCATGGAGGCTCAGGTGGCAGCTGTGAGCCGGGCGGCGCTGTATCAACTCCATCTGATACGGCAGCTGCGCCCCTACCTTCCTAATCACCTCCTCCCATCAGTGGTTCATGCCTTGGTCTCCTCTTGCCTAGACTACTGTAATGCGCTCTACGTGGGGTTACCTTTGAAGACGGTTCGGAAGCTACAGCTGGTACAGAACGCGGCGGCTCGCCTGGTTAAAGGCAGCCGCCGCCGGGATCACATCACGCCAGTGCTCAAGGAGTTGCACTGGCTACCAGTTGCTTGCCGAGCCGAATTCAAGGTGTTGGTTTTGACCTTTAAAACCCTACACGGCTCCGGTCCAGTTTATCTCAAGGAGCGTCTCCAGCAACACAAAGTAGGCCGCTCAACAAGATCTGCCACAGATGGCCTTCTCCTTGTTCCTTCAGCCAGAGCAGCTAGATTGGTGGGGACTAGGAAGAGGGCCTTTTCTGTGGTGGCCCCCATACTGTGGGACTCTCTCCCCAGTTACCTCCGCCATGCCCCCTCTCTGCTGAGCTTCCGCCACTCACTAAAAACATGGCTGTTCAGGCGGGAATATGGGGTGGGCTAAGGTTTTAAAATTTTATACTGTTTTAAATGTATTTTAATCTGTATTTTATTATGCTGTACATCGCCCAGGGTGGCCAGTTTGCTGGCCAGATGGGCGATCCACAAATTTAACAAATAAATAAATAATCTGAAAGGTGAAGTCGGGTTCTCCAGGCTGCAACCTGGCAATTCTACAACTGACTGATAGTAAAACCTTTTTCGGCTCTAAGTCTAAGTAGTTCTGGGTAGAGGAAAAAGGCATCGGCTAATATTATGATGAGCTGTTCAAACTTCTGGGTTCTTTTTTCTTCTTCTGAACATTCAGCAGAAAAAGGGAGAAACTGAATCCAAAAGCAGAAGAAATTAAATTACATAAGGACAACGTAACAAAGGGGCCTTGGAACAAAGCCTTGTATGGAACAATAAAAATGACGGAGTCATTATTTATATTGTCAGAGGCTGCTGCTTTCTATTACTGGCATTTTGAAATGTGAACCAACAGCTAGCGATGTGCACAGAGCTCAATTGGGGGGTGGAAGTCCAGCGAACACGCCGGGCTTGACCCCCCCGAGCTCCACTCGTCCTACCTTTTCCCCGACTCGACTCGTGTTCTCGCAAGCCGAACCAAGGAAGCAATTTCCGGTTTCTGGCACTACGTTGTTTACATAGAAAATGGCATAAGATACATTAAAAACAGCCGTGATTTGCGTAATTTGCACAAATCGCAGCCTAATTTGTGCAAATCAGGGCCTTTTAAAGTGTATTTTACACTATTTTCTATGTAAACAACGTTGAGCCGGGGACCCGGAACTCTGGTGAGCGCCTCACCTGGTGTTCATGCTCGGCTTGTGCGCTGCAAGTTGAGTGCCGGGTGGGTCGCCTACCCCTATCAACAGTGCCCCACAAAAATAGAAAACTAGCACCCCCAAATCCACTCATTTAAAAGTTTCTACTGTGCATAATATGCTCAAAATCACACCCTGTGTGTATACAGAGCTTCCATGCCACTTTTCAAATTATGTTTAGGCATAATGGGCAGTATCCAATGGGGCCGCTCTGCCTCCACTGATCCGGTTGCACCATTTGTGCAATATGGTCTTTATGTTTATAAAAATTACCCCGGAAATGTGCACAAATGCTTGTTTCCAAATTGGGACAGGTTAACTTCTGAGAGCTCTGCTGACCTGCCCTGTTCCAGATATGAGTGTTTCCCATTTGTGTCGGGTTATTTTTAGAAACCGCAAAAGCCCCTTTGTGCAAGCAGTAAATCCTGCGAGCACCAGGATACAATAGGATAGTACCCCCTGAATATCACAGCACTGGTGATATCTTTTAAAGAAAATGCAGGGGCAGCATGAAAAGCAACCAGAAAAGGGCCAAAGCAATTACATCTCTGGGAAAGCCACACCTGACAAGGCAATCCTAGCAATGCATACTCAGAAGGAGGGATGGGGGAGAAATGTGTTCAGTTCACATTTTAACATGGTTCTACCTAACTCGCACTTCCTGAAGCAATACGCAAGCCAAAGCACAGTGAGCCTTCAGTATTCAGGCTTTGTCAAAGTTTTCAATGCTTTTCTCAAGTCCAAAATCTGCACAATAATGCACATATTAGAGAATTTGTATGTTAGTGAAAATAAAGAACAAAAATCCATTATATTGTGGGAAATTGCTGGCAAAAACATGTATACTAGGCAAAATTGTGTAGAAAAAAGTATATATTCAGAGAAATGCAGAAAAAAGAGCATACAAATTTTTATGTGGACTTTAAAAAAAAATGCAAACAGATGCAGAAACAGGGCAAAATTAACCTAAGACTGGGGAATGAACACACACACACACACATACACACACACACACACACACACACACCAAGAGAAAAAAATAGATTATCTCAGCCCTACTCAGAATGAATCAGATTCATCCACCCCACTTTATTCAATGGAGCTTGCCTTACTCCCAGATGAGTGTGCATGGTATTGCAGCCTAACAGCGTGGTCCTTTATATGTCTACTCAGAAGTAAGCTTTTCACTGAGTTCAATTACACTCACTCCCAGTCCCAGGTAATTGTGCATCCTTTCCCAACCTGGTGCCCGCCAGATGTTTTGGACTACAGCTCCCAACATTCCTTACCATTGGCCACGTTGGCTGGGACTGATGTGAGTTCAACTCCAAAACATCTGGATTGCCGTCTACATTTCTGTTTTCCTAGAAACATGCCAAGGTTTGGTTAATCTAAGATGGGGAGGGAAGGGAAATAGCTACTACTTCTCTATATATGGTAGTCTGCAATCAAAGCTGAGATGTAAGTGATGAAACATAGCAATTGTCTTTGAACAGTGATCTAATTTCCCCCTGAATGCCCCGAAATGAAAGGTTTCCCTTAATATATAATCCAGGAACCGAGAGCTAAAAAGTGGTAATTTGACAGCACGCAGAATAGTAGATATGTTTTATTTCCACTCATCGCATTAACTCCGAGTCACTCTGACTCTGCATGCTAGAGGGAAACAAACAGTCTTCTTTACTTCAGGAAAACTGCAGAGATAAAATGCAGCTGGAGTCTGGTACAATGCTCATCAGATTGCTACGTGGTAGAGGCTTATAAACAGATTATTTCACTAGAAGCTACAAAAGCTGTTTCTGCGGAGGCTGCCAGAAAATGCCTGCAAGATTTTCCTTGTTAATGTGAAACAAAAAAATATATATGCAAGAAATGAGAAGCTCTCGCATCTTCTTTAAAGCTCTCGAGTTCAAAAACGAACCTCACAGGATTAAACTATCTTTAAGTAATGAGATAAACCTAAAATGGTGCCCCCGCCACCGAATAGCATTTGAGTCACATGCATGGGAGGGGAGATTTTGGTGTGTGTGACTGCCTGTCTAAGCCACAGAAATGTGGTTAGCACAACTTCGCATGAATCAGCAAACTCTCAACCATTACGGGGTGGGTGAGAAGGTGGAAAAGAGCCATTCCTCCAGACGATTAGAAAATGCCAAGAAAGCTGGACAAGTATTTTAGGAGAGACCAAAATGTTTAATTCATCAAGATCTAATAAGATATGGTGAAAGGAAGGAGGCCGTCTCTGTACTGCCTTAACTGTATTTACGAAAAGGAAAGGGAGTATCAAAGTCAGTCCTTGTCCTCTTCTTCTTTTTTTTCACCCCCAAAGGGTTTAATGCTTGAACGTATCACATTATCTATGGTATTTCATATGAAATCACAACGTTTCCAGCAGACATGATGAACATATGGATCTATACCACAAAATATCCTTAGTTACACTGCAAATTGGTTACTTGACAACTGTGTGCAGGAAACAATATTTTGGGACCCAGAAATGACTTCCAGGCCTCCGCAAAAATAGTTGAGTGCAACATGTATGATCCACCCTGGCAAAATCTGGTTCTTAATTCAACCTAAATTATAGAGGCAACATCATAAGATCCCATGACGATTTTACAGGGACAGCTGTTCTGAGACCTTAGAAGTGTAGGGAATAATTTGAGAATGGGGGTGGGGAAACCTCCCGAGCTTCCATCACAGGCTGTCAGTGTCTTTTGGGGTAACACTTGAAAGGCATTTCCGTATCTGAGAACAGGTAGTAAACCTGTCCTAAAAGCCAAGATTGGATGTGACTAGAGTTGGTCAACCTTCATTTTGGTATGGTATTTTGGTCAAACTTGGGAAGGCATTTTGGCTAAAACCCCATAGCAAAATGAATGGGGAGGGGCAAAATGATCTGGGGGAGGGGACTAAAAATTCCAGAACAGGGGGCCTTTTTACCTTCCCCACTTTTTGTTTTTCTTTCCAAAAACATTTATCTATCTCTCTCTCTCTCTCTTTGAAGCCACTGACAATGCCGATAGCTTTGGCAAAATGTGTGCTGTTGGCAGGGATGACATTCTGACCAATCCTACTACCATTTTTCCTTCCTAGAATTCCTCTGGGATGGATGCTAGCTGCGACGACACAGTCCCTTACACTTTAGGACCAGGCGCATAAACCCTTCTCAGCAGGCTAAAAGCACCAACACTTAAAAACCTGAGGGGAGGGTCAAATGAAACCTTTCCCCTACTAATGAGGGAAAAGACTAATACTGATTATTAAGGATCTAGCTTAAATTTATGATACTGTCGGTACAAAGGTGTGTGTGTGTGTGTAGATTTAACAGTAATGCAGGTTAATAACGCCAAGCTGACACGTAGGATTTGGGTAGCAAACAAAATAAAAATAAGTTTATTTTAATTCTCAAAATCTTAGTTCCAGAAAATAACTTTAAACCTGCCTACATCAAACACTTTGTAATTAACCCAAGTCCCTTTAACTCTAAATACTTTCACTCCTCAGGCAAGCACTGATTTCTCTCAAAACTCCTGATACACAAACTAACACGAATAACTCAACTAGCCTAACTCCCCAACTCCCAACACACTCTCTCAACACTCCAACACACTAACCACCTCTGACATCACTCAAACACTCCTTATATACTCCTCCCCCCACCCTTTCCAAGACATCACAAACCACACCCACTCAGTTCAACATTCTATACTCCCTAAACATACTAATGCAGACATACACCAGGGAACTGAATTGTGGGGTTACGGCACACTAGCATGTCCATGTGCACTAGCATCATTCCCAGAATGGCAGAGGTGGCAAGAGCTCCACTCTTGCCGCACAAGCTGCTGAAGCTTCCAGCACTCAGTGGCTTTAAAAAGTAAAGACAAGATTACATATACAGTAATACCTTGGATTGCAAGTAACTTGGTTTGAGAGTGTTTTGCAAGACAAGCAAATTTTTAAATATTTATTTTAAAAAATTTGACTTGATATACAAGCGACACCTTGCAATACAAGTACTGTAGTACGGCTTAAATTAAAAATCTCTGTACAAATATTTTTTGGGGGATTTCGTTTTGATATAAGAGTGTTTTGGATTACAAGCACGTTTCCGGAACGAATTATGCTCTCAATCCAAGGCATGACTGTATACTTTCTTTTCTTTTTTAAGGGAGGGGGAAAGTAAGAAAGAATCCCCAAATCAGAATCTTAAGCCTCCTCCATTTCCCTCCCCCCTAAACCCTCCAACTTTAGGGTTCTTTTTGCAGGTCAAATTGAAGTCCCACAAACTGAGCCCAAACAGCCACTTCGAATAAGCAATCGATGAGATGCTGAATCAGCGGTGGCCATTTTGGCTCAGATAGATGAGACTCCCAATCAAATTTTTGCATAGAAATGGCCTTCAAACATCACAGAGAAGATGCCGCTCACACTGGTATAGTGGTAAATGTTGAAGTACAGGAGCTCATCATGACAGTGCCCATAGGCATTCCCCACATTGAATCTATAGTCACACCCTAAGGATATATGTAGTTCTATCATGCTTGTATATTATTTATACTTGAAGGAGCTATCATTCTGGTTAAAAACTCCATCATAAAACACAGACATCCAAAGAAAATAAAAAAATAAAAGCACAAGCAAACAAACCACTAATAGAATTCCGCAATCAAATTTACTGGGCATGACTGCAATTCTATGCACAGTTACCTGGGAGTAAGGTCTACTGAATTCAGTTGTGCTTACATCTGTCTACATAGGTCCAACTTGTAAAATACGTTGAATTTAGCGAGAAATCTTCTCCAGGCAGCTGAATTGCAATCGTTAGCTTTGAATCAGAAATATAAGCAATCTTGCAAAGATGTTTTATCATCTAAACTGCCTGCATGAAGTACAAACCCCATCTAAGAAAAGGAAAGTAGTATCCCGGTAGGGATGTTAGAGAAATCTACAACGAGTTTGAATACAAATGAGTTTGAATTCCTAAGAATCTGACCCGCGCTTTCCACAGTGGAATGGCTTTTCCCGAGTCGCTCGGATTCCGCGGACTGTTTCCCCCACACACACACAATTTTACACACATTTAGTCATAGAAAAATATGAAAAATGAAAAGAAAACACTGACCAAAAATTTCCCGCATAGGCTAAAGTGTGAAAATAATTATTTTTCGGGGACTTGCGTATTTTGGGGGTATTTAAGCATTTTCGGAAGTAAGAATTTGTGCAAATGCGTACAAATGGATTTCCACAAAATCTGATTCCGTCAATGAGCAGATGATGGAACAAAAGGATCCTGTCAATCTGTGAAATGCAAATGGAATGGATTTTACGACATCCGTACATTCCTAGCAGCTACCACATAATTTTTTTATCATTCTCTGACTGGGTTCAGACAACACGATAACTCACACTCAATGGTTGAGTGTTGGTTGTCGTTGAACTGTGGGTTGTTGTGGAAATGTGGGTTATCATGTTGTCTGAACCCAGCCGAGATAGCAAACCATGGTGAGCAACCCACAGTTCACAACCCATCAACAAACCATGGTTTCTCTTCATGGGCTGTTCGTGGTTAACGAACCATGGCTTGTTAATGGAACTGGGTTCAGACAACAGGATAACACACATTTCAACAACAACCCTTGGTTCAACGACAACTCACACTCAACCCATACTCAACCCTTGAGTGTGGGTTATCGTGTTGTCTGAGCCCAATCACTGCCTTCTTATATTCTATCTTTTACAAACAATAGTAAAAATTAAAAGCCTTGTTATCACCACATTGACTTGCCAGAGGAAGAAAGGTCCATCAATTACCCTGTCTCTCTGGTAAATGACACAATCATTCCTCCACTACACCACAAGTAGTTCATCCACAGTAGAGATGCAGGCAGCCACCTTTTGCTACAGCTTTGCTTAGTCTTACCAAACTTTTTTTTAATGCATGCATGCATGCAACCTACAAGAAGTTAGGACAGCTAGTTCAATATTAAGATGGATTTTTTTCTCTCTCTCTTTAAAAATCTGGGACGGCTTCCTCCTTAATAGGGATCTCTGATCTTTTAAAATCTGGTTCTCAGTATTATACCTAAGCGGGGGAATAGAACTCTCCAGCCATGTGCATGACTGTGATAACTAATTCGTCAAGAGTTCCATAATAATTCTGTAAGAATTAATGTCCATTTAATATAAAACGTTACCAAAGCTACTGCTTAACAGACAGCTAGAACTGGTATTAATTGATGTCATCTGAGCATGAGGAAGAAATCCATTTGTGACCCCAAGTGTCATGAAATTTAGCATAATTACACTCTTTATCATTTCGGTGATTTTTTCATTAAATTAGTTCATAGCATGGTTACATTCTCTCATCTTTTTATGACAGTTACCTTATGGTGAACAGTTTCTTCCAGCTAAAGCCCTAGAAGATGAACTATGGTAAGAGACACCACAATGCAGTAGTAGAGCACATGCTTTGCATGCACAAGGCCTCAGGTCCAATCCCGGGCTTCTCCAATTAAAGAAGGATCAGACTGCAGATCATGCGTTAGACCCTGGAGAGCTGCTGCTTGCTGTCAGACTCATCAGGCGATCACTCGTGACCGAGTAAGATTGTCTTCCGGGATAAAAGGAGGAAATTCTAAAGAAGATTGTGTAGACTCTAGCGATGGGTCCGTAAGTGACTGTGGAGGCCAATTCTAGATCCACACAGCTTCCCACAGTGAGGACACAGGTTACCAGATGGAAGATGGTCCTGTAAAGGATTCATTTGACGTGCTTTTCGCTTAGCACGTTTCTCCCTTTCACCTTGCACTCGGGCTTCTTCAAAGTCCATGGAACCTTTGTGAAAGGCCAACCTCCATTTAGATCGTTCATGGGCCAGAGCTTCCCAGTTTTCGATGTTTATATTGCATTTTTTTAGATTAGCCTTATGAACATCTTTAAACCTCTTATATTGACCACCGATATTCCGCTTTCCATCCTTGAGTTGGGAGTAAAGTAACTGCTTTGGGAGACGACAGTCAGGCATTCGAACAACATGACCGGTCCACTGAAGTTGGCGTTGAAGGATCATTTTTTCAATGCTAGTAGTCTTAGCTTCTTCCAGTACACTGACATTTGTTCGCCTATCTTCCCAAGTAATTCGCAGGATTTTCCAGAGGCAACGTTGATGAAATCTTTCAAAGAGGTGGAAGTGACGTTTATAGATAGTCCATGTTTTGCAGGCATACAATAAAGTTGGCAATACAATGGCTTCATAAACCAGTGTTTTGGTCTTCTTACAAATATCCCGATCCTCGAACACTCTATGTTTCATTCGAGAAAACGCGGCACTTGCAGAGCTCAGACGATGCTGGATTTCACTGTCGATGTTAGCTGTAACAGAAAGATAGCTGCCAAGATAGAGAAAATGATCGACATTTTCCAGTATTGTCCCGCCAAGCTGGATAGATGGCATCACCAAAGGGTTAGCTTGCACTTGCTGATGAAGCACTTTGGTTTTTTTGATGTTAAGTGAGAGACCAAGTTTTTCGTATGCTTCTGCAAAAGCATTTAGGATAGTTTGGAGATCATCCTCTGAATGTGCGGAGACCACATTATCATCAGCATACTGAAGTTCCACAACGGAGGTTGTAATTACCTTATTTTTTGCTTTCAGCCTGCTGAGATTAAAAAGCTTTCCATCTGTTCGATATATACAGTATATGTATATATACTGATATTTATATACATCAACATTAGATGATGATGATGACATCAAGGAAAATTTTTATACTCAGTTGGACACTCTCCTGTCAGAGATACCTAAGGAGGATAAAATTATCATCCTGGGCGATTTTAACGCAAGAGTCGGGCGTGAGTTTGATTTATGGCCAGAAACTATTGGAAAAGACGGAGTTGGTAATAGCAACCCGAACGGACTCTTACTTTTGTCTATATGTGCAGAGCATAATCTCACTATTACAAACACGCTCTTTCGACAAAAGAATAAGTTTAAAACATCATGGCAGCACCCACGGTCAAAGCACAGGCATCTTCTGGATTATGTAACTGTCCGTGTTAGAGATCGCCGCAATGTACTTCTTACTAGGGCCATGGTGAGTGCCGACGACTGCTGGACAGACCACCGACTAATCCGGTCCACAATGGTTATCAACATTGCTCCCCAACGTAGGCTTCAAGGAAGGAAACCAAGGCGTAAAATGAACATCCAAGTCCTTCAAGATCCTATTAAGCAAACTCGTCTTCAATCACTTCTTAAGGAACATCTACCTACGGAACCTCCTGACAACATTGAGCACCATTGGTCTAAGACAAACTTTTAAAATAATTAGGCACATGTATTTTTGGGTAAGGGATTCTCAACTTGTAATATGATTATATGCCAGACTGAAATTGTATGGGGCAAGCTTTACCCCAGGTCCTTTCCCTGCTTCTACAGGTGTCGGATTAGTAAAAGTAAAAGTCAACCTGTACTAGGATGAGCAAGATAAACAAGAAAACTAAACGTGCTTAACACATTTTAAACACTTTATGTCTTGGACTGCAAACACTGCATTAGGTAAAAGTTTGCATTGGGCATGCTTTTGCACAATTAATGTGATTTTTGCTATTGCATGCATGCTGATAGTTTGTCAAACCTTGGCTCATACTCCGTTAGTTTGAGAGCAACACATGCAGCACTTGGGTCAACTGTTAGGGCTTTACATCCAAGCCATGCTCTGTGCATCATTCTTCAAAATCTTTTAAATGTGATAACAATGTAGAAAAGAATTCTGTAACAGGAATTCTAGAATAGAATCATTCTGTTCCACTGAAAACAAATCATATTACTGCACGATTGGTGAACAAACACGCGGTATGAACTAAGCTGAAAACGTCCATTACTGCAGCTTGTGAACAAACTATCGGATATGAAACTAAGAAACATCAGGATTGGTTTGATGAAAATGATAATGAGATTAAATATATAATTGACCAAAAAAAGGAAAGCCTTCCAAATATGGCAAAATGCTGTCAGACTGGCGATACTGGGTTAGATGAACAAACAGTCTGACGATATAAGGCAGTTTCCTGTGTTCCTATGAGCTAGGGTTATACAGAGAAAATGTCACACAAACGTTATAAAGCAAGAACTATCAAGAAGCCACACAGTGCCAAAAAGGAAGAAACTGAGTGTTAGAAGCTCTAGGGCAGGTTGAAGGACAGACCAACCTACTACCCAATTCCACCATACTACATGGTAGATAAATTCCTCTACATGCCATCTCTGATAGTACAACTGTGCATGGCTATGTATCCTGATGGCTAGCAATTTTTCCCCTAGGGCAAAAACAAACGTTTCCCTGGTAAAAATGATCCTTGAGTGTGAGACCGATGAAGCAAGCAAGATGGGGGACAACTGGACTGCAGATGGAAGAAACATGCTTATTACAGGGAGAGGATGACTGGCTGAGTCCTGGAAGTTATAAATTCCTATTTAAGAGAGGCAGTCTTCTTAATTAAAGAAGCAATACGGCTATCACTCCTGAAAAAGCCATCCTTGGACAGTGCCACAGATGATCTGAACAACTATAGGCCAATGGGGAACGTCCCCTTCCAGGATAAGTAGCTCATGCATGTGCTAACCAGCCAGATCCAGGCATTCTTGGACGACAATGGTTTTCCGGATACATTTCAATCAGGTTTTATGCCTGGTTTTGACACTGACACTGCTTTGATCACCCTGTGAGATGGCCTTTGCCGGAGAGAGCCAGAGAGGAGTGCAATGCTGTTGATCCTCCTGGACCTCTCGGCCACTTTCAATACCAACAAAGCACTGTATGCTTCTGGAAAGGTTGTCTGAAGCGGGAGTAGGTGGGACAGTGTTGCTCTTATCTGGACAGCCATTCTAGAAGGTGGTCCTGGGGGACTTTGCTCGCCTCCTTGACATTCATACTTGGGGAAACTGCAAGGCTCCATGCTGCCCCACATGTTATTTTACATCTACGTAAAGCTAGGGATGTCCGAGGATTTCATTCGGGGGGGGGGGGAATCTGGTAGACTAGCCAGGCTCGACCCCCCCGAACTCCGTCCCGCTTACCTCTTCCCCAGCATCACCTTGCGTTCTCCCGAGTTGAGCTCGGGAAGTGACTTCTGGGTTCCCGGCGGGTCACTGTTTACGTAGAAAATGCCTTAAGATACGCCTAAAGCGGCTGCAATTTGCATAATTTGCGCAAATTGCAGCTGCTTCTGACGTAACTTAAGGCATTTTCTACATAAACAGCTGACTGCCAGGAACCCAAAAGTCCTGCGAGCGGCGTGGTGCATGCCCGCTATCAGCCTGGCGCAGCAGCAGCCTCCACCAGGGTCAGAGCTGGGTCAGTTCCCGGCAGATCGCCCACCCCTATAGAAAACCAGTAAGTGACGTCATCTGGAGATTTAGATTGAAGTGTCATCAATTTGCCGATGTTATGCAGCTCTCTCTCCCCTTTTTCATCACTTCCAGATCCTGGTAAGGCAGTGGAAGTGGACTAAAGGACTGTCCAGATAGGACAGTGGTTCTGGGAGTGCAGGGTCATCTACTTGGGGTAGTGGTGTTCAATCTGATCTGGAAAGGGCTGCATTCCCACTAAGGCAGGGATTCACAACCTTTTCAGCCTCAAGCACACACACACGGACACACACACGCAAACACACGCAAACACACGCAAACACACACAGAGACTTGAACACCACCCTTCCTTTTCTACTTGCTTGTGTGGAGTCCACTCCTGTTATCTGCCAAGAGAAAGAGGGCCAGTGGAGGCTGCTGGCACCGGTATCAGTGGGACAGTATATCCACTCTGGGTTTTAGTCTGAACTTTAAAGGAGCTACTCATGGTGCTGAACCTCATCCCCTATCCCCAAAATAGGTTCAGCACCATGGATAGCTACTTAAAAGTTTAAATTACAGCCCAGACTGGATACACTGCTCACTGACATTGGAGCATCCTGCTGGGGGGGGCGGCATCTGCCGGGTCCCGACACGGCTCCAGCTTCATGGACAACGCTACTGTGCCCGCCGAGCTGGGCTGAAAGCTGGAGTGGGCCATGCCACTCGCTGGACTTTTGGGTTCCTGGCGGGCCACTGTTTATGTAGAAAATGCTTTAAGATACATCAAAAGCGGCCGCAATTTGCACAAAGTGTGGCCACTTTGGGTGTAACTTAAGGCATTTTCTATGTAAACAGCAGCCCATCGGGAACCCAGAACCCCTACCACCAGCCTCCACTGAAGAGGGCTATAGAGTGCCTCTGAGTGCTGCTTCTCAGAGTGTTCCCTTGAGAAGAAGGCCCTCTGAGAGCTATTTCCTAGAGTGCCCTCTTGGAAGCAGTCATCGTTTGAGTAAAAAAAAAAACTAAAAATCAAAGTAAATTGAGAAACTTCAGCAGCAGTGTGGTGGTTATTGAGCCTGTAAATAACACCACGGGGACTGAACGCGGCCCCTGAGCTGCAGGTTGTGCACCCCTGCCCTAAAGGATCATGCTTGTATTTTTGGGGTGCTTGTGGATCCATCTCTGTCATTCGAGGCCCGCCTGTGCCCTCTATGGCACAGAATGTCTTTTAGCAGCTTAGGCTGGTATGCCAGCTACACCCCTACGTGCACGATAATAGCCTGGCTTCAGTGATTTATGCCCTAGTAACTTCCCATTTATATTACTGTATTGCATTGTATGTGAGGCTCCTTTTAAGGACAGTCCAGAGACTTTAATTATTACTAAATACAGTAATACCTTGGGTTGCAAGTAACTTGGTTTGAGAGTGTTTTGCAAGACAAGCAAATTTTTAAATATTTATTTGATTTTTTTTAACTTGATATACAAGTGACGTCTTGCAATACAAGGACTGTAGTACGGCTTAAATTAAAAATCTCTGTACAATTTTTTTGGGGGGGATTTCGTTTTGATATAAGAGTGTTTTGGATTACAAGCACGTTTCTGGAACGAATTATGCTCTCAATCCAAGGCATGACTGTACTGACTAGAACTGGGTGTTATGATCGTATTATGGCAGTATAATGTCATCTTTACTGGCTCCCAATTCATTTCCAGGCTCAATTCAGAGTGCTAGATTTGACCTATAAAGCCTTCACAACTTGGGATCACATTATCTGTTCCCATATGATGCTACCCATTCCCTGAGATCAGAGGCCCTGCTCCAAGTATCCCCACATACTGAGATTCAGCAGCTGGCAACTCTTGAGCAGGTTGTTTCAGTAATACTCCCACAATTGTGGATTCCTGGCACCTTAAAATCATACAATCATAGAATAGTAGAGTTGGAAGGGGCCTATAAGGCCAGTAAGCCCAACCCCCTGCTCAATGCAGGAATCCAAGTCAAAGCATCCCTGACAGATGGCTGTCCTGCCGCATCTTGAATGCCTCCAGTGTGGGAGAGCCCACGACCTCCCTAGGTAACTGATGCATTGTCGTATTGCTCGAACAGTCAGGAAGTTTGTCCTGATGTCTAGGTGGAATCTGGGTTCCTGTAACTTGAGCCCATTATTCTGTGTCCTGCACTCTGGGATGGTCGAGAAGAGATCCTGGCCTCACTCTGTGTGACAAGGCACTGTCTTATTAGTAACCTTTGTAAGCTGATCTGGGAGGCTTTTTTGGCTGAAGAATGGGATTAAAATGATGCAAATAAATTGTCATCTTCATCATCATTATTATTTCCATGAGAAATGTATGATAGAGGTTGCAAGAATTAGAATGTGTACTAAGCTTGCAATTTGGGAGACACTGTGGGGCTTACTTAAGGAAAAGCTCATTAGGGTCAAAGCCAATTTTCCCCTCTCTCTCTTTAGGAGAAAAAAAAAAAGGAGAGAGGGAGAAGACTCTTAATGCAATTAGATGAGGAAGTTTATGAAGTGCAGCTAAATGCACGGGCCTCAGTAAGGAGATCAGACCATACGAGCAACCAGCCGGCGCTCTAGATCTCTGACTCATGAAAAGTTTTGCTTGATATCGTGCCAGGCAACATCTCCTGTGAAGCAAAGCTGCTGAACGCACAAGCCCAGAAGGTTGAGGAGGCGTCACTGGGTTAAGAACAGCACCTGCTTGGTAGGCCTTTGTGAGAAGGATTTCTATTGACCTGGCATGAACTGAGAATAATCATATGAAGGAAGTGGAGGAAAGCAGGCTGTGGAATTCTATCTAGCCCTATCATTATACAAAGCACTGTCCATCATGCCTGAAAGCAAAGTTAGGTTGCTCATACCATTGAGCTCTTATATGGATCAGGAAGGATCACCTGATCCACTCTGGTCTACTACAGCTTTTTGATGCTCCCTTACAGGGTTTTTTTGTTTGTTTGTTTTTTGTTTTTTAAAAAAACACACTCCCTGCATGTAGAAATCTAGGAGACCAATTTAACATAGATCTCTCCCTGATTGACTGACTGTTGCCCTGGTTTTTACGCTAAAAACGCAGCGCCAGGGAACCGGAAAAAGATGCACTGGGGACCAGAAGCTCCTTTCCGCAGCGCGTTTTGAAGCAAGCGGCGGCCAGGTAGGTCGCGAGAGTCTTGGGGGGGGGGGGTCGAGCGGGCCGATTTCAGCCTGCAAAAGAAACCACAAAAAGGCAGTGCAAGAAAGAAAGAAAGGAGAATTGCAGCAAGGGTTCCCTACCAATCCACACACAGAGAAGCTCGAACTAGGGTAGCCACAGAACTGGCTTTTGAGGAACATGGGATGCCCTAGGAGAAAAGTCTTTCCCTAAGCAGGGGAGCCTGTGAGTCCTATGTCATTGTGGCTCCTCATCCATTGCAGCTTTTATTCTGAGTTCTATAGGAGCTATCCATGATGCTCCATGGTGGTGATTCTATTTTGGGGATGGAGTACAGCACCATGGATAGCTCCTATGAAGCTCAGAATAAAAGCTGCAATGGATGAGGAGCCCCACTGACATAGGAGTCAACAGCCTCCCTGTCCCTAAGGCATATCTGAAAAAAAACTCCCAGTAAAACACCAGATGGCAAGTGTGGAAAGTTGTACAGTGGGCGAGTCTAAAAAATGAGTGGCAGAACTGGCAGCCTGACAAAAAGTTCCTTAACCAAGTGCCAACATCACAGCAAAATCACAACAGTACAGAATGGTGGGCAACGGGGACCACCGCCAGGTGGTGGAGATTCTGCAGGTTGGATGTATATCAAAGCAAATTCAAAAGAGGAGATGTGTTGATGTCATTGAAGGCAAAGCACAACAGTTCAAGACGTATCACCCTCACTCTGAATTATCTTTCTATGCAATCACACACACACACACACCTGAAAGGGGTGTATATGCTTTACTGGACATTCTCCATCTCTCCCTGCGCTCCTAGCTTTTACCATCAGAAGCCAATATGGGAATGTTGTCCTTAGTTTTAAACACACCTATTAAGGGCACAATCCTATGCATTTTTAGACAGAAATAAGCCCTACGACTCCCAGCATCCTCCAGCAAGCCATGCTGTCTGAGGGATGCTGGGAGTTGTAGGACTTCTTTATGTCTAAACATGCATAGGATTGCACACTTGTTTATTTAAAATTATGTTTAGTCCACCTTTAAGTGTGGAATTCTAGATCTAGATATTCTAGATCTGTGTAGTAGATCACAGCAAGAACATTTTGGGATCACTTGTTACAAAAAACTAAATCAGTAACTTTATTGCATTTCTTTCCCCCACACGTACACACACTTAATATTTAATGGGCAAAACCTGCAATCTTTCTGATCAGATCATAAAAGTAACATTCACAATTTTTAGCATGGTGTGTGTGTGTGTAGGTGTGTCTTTGATCTCCCAATATCTCTGTAAGAGCCAGCACATTGATAACATAATGCTGAGTGAAATGATTTTCTGGATATGAAGAGGATTATTTGGATAGGTCAATGTTTTATCTAAGAAAACAGAGTTTGTCTGAAATTTATCAAGGACAGGTGCAGGTTATTTGAGTTCCTCTTTTTTTTTTTAATGACTAAATGTCAAATGATGAATTATTAGTCCAGCACAGGAGCTGCCCACAATAGCATGGGAAGAAAAGAATAGAGCTTGAGAACATAAGAAGCCCCTTGCTGGATCAGACCAACACTGCATATCTACCCCAGCAATTCCATTTGAGCAATTCAGAGACCAAAAAAGAAAAACGAATGTGAAGTAATTGCACCCAAGTCTCCAGCTAGTCCAGAAAAGGAAGTTACTGTCTCCCACCCCTCGCTTTTCGCAGCTCCTTCTCACAGCAGTTACTGCTGTTGCTCAAATTTAAAGGCTGGTAAGTAAATGGAGGGGGAATTTGTGCAAACTTAGAGGCTGAGGAGGAGGGAAGTGACACGAGGAAGTGTTGAAAGGGAGGAGGACACTGACGAGAGTCAGTTCAAGTGAGAGGATTACATCGTCAAATGGGAGGTATGTCCCCCACACACCCCCTTGGTGCAGTTACTTCATTTGGATTTGTTTTTCTTTTTCAGAATTGTGCAAGTGTGTTCCTCCTTTGTATTACTACTATCTTCCCCGTCCTTCAAATTGTGTGAAAATTAGCCTGTATTCAGTCTCACCTTGTCAATCTCCTTCTATCTTACCTGAGTAACAAACTTCAGTGGTCCCCTTGACAGCTGAAAGATACAAGGAAACTGACAAGGCAAGACTACACATGTGGAGCAGATGAATCTGTGCTCTTGCACACTTATGAAACACTGGGGAATTATTTTTTTTTAAATGACGCTATTTGTGCAAATTTCAAGATCTCCCCCCGCCCAATAATCCAATTTGTGCAAATTACCACTATGGAAAATAAATGGAATCCATGTACAGTAATACCTTGGATTGCAAGTAACTTGGTCTGAGAGCGTTTTGGAAAACAAGCAATTTTTAAAAAAATTTGACCTGATAAACAAGCAAGGTCTTGCAAGACAAGTCGTAGGGATGTAACCGCTCACCTCGAGTGGGCATAGCGGGCCGAAATCAGCCCCGCTCACGCCCGCCAGAGACTCACTTTGATATAAGAGTGTTTTGGATTACAAGCACGGTTCCGGAACGAATTATGCTTGCAATCCAAGGTATTACTGTATTGGGTCGACTACAGATCGAGTCGACGCCAGCGTGGGGAAACAGAATGAAATCTGACAGGGCCGAACCAGAAAAAATCTGTCAAATGTTCACCCCATAAATGGAATCCTGATACATCCCTAGACTGGCAACCCTGATTAAGCAGCAACATAGTTGAATATGTATGTATTTTTTTATCAAGACTTGCGCCAAATCTTCATTTTACCTATTATTCAACACATTCCCGGTAGAGCTGAAATGTATTATGTACAGTATCTTTTGAAGGGCCAAAAGCACCAAGTTACGCTGAAAGTAGCAAGCTTTTATTTTGTGCAGCTGCAGTAAGTCAGAGGAAAAGTGTGCTGCAGAACCAGTTAAATAATGAGCTTGGGACCACGGGGGAGTGAGAGGTTAATATGATGAAGATGGAATACATTGTGATGGTTTTGTTCTGTATTGGTTTTTGACCTAAAATAAAATTATTATTATTAGCAACATAGTTGAATACACAGGGACTGAAACCCAGATTCTAAGAGCTAAGCACTCAAAGACCTGGGCCTGGATGGATGAATCTGTCAGTTTCAGCTCTTCCCATATTTTTTTTTAAATGCTAAGGAAATTGTTTCCACAATTTGCATAACTTTATGCAATTTGCGTAAATCGCAGTATTTTTGCATGTTTTTCGCAAATCAGCACCCAAAGTCACGTGGATCTAGCATTATTTGCATAAAATCAGCCAATTCACACGAATGGCACTAGACCCACGTTCTTTTTGGGTGCTGATTTGCGTAAAACATGCAAAATACTGTGATTTACGCAATTTCATAAAGTTACACAAATTGCACAAAGTTACGCAAATTGTGCATATAGTGCCATTAGTGCAAATTTCCTTAAAGTTTTTAAAAAATGTGCAAACTGTCTTAGAGATGGACGTCCGCGAGCTGGCTTGATTTGCATCATACTGAGTTGGTGCCAGTGCAGCGCCGGTGAACTGGAATCTGGAAGGCCGAATTGTGAAAATCTATCAGATTTTCAACTCCCTATTGGATTGTCTTCCCCCATATATACCCAATCAACCCCTGAGATCTTCTGAAGAGGCCTTGTTGGTCATTATGCAGCCAATGGAATGTCACCAGGCAGTGGCACCTAAGTAGGTCTTCTCATTCTTTGGAATGCTCTCCCATGTGAAGTGTAAGAGGCAGAAACAATGGCTAGTTTTAAATGTCTCTTAAAAACACACTTGTTCATACAGGCTTTCCCTAACCTGTGAGGGACTCCGCTACTATCCTGTTTTATTGTTTATGGTGCTATAACATTTTTTTAACGTTTTAATGCTTTCAAGTATATATTTTCTTGGCTTTATCTTGTTAAAATGTATTTTATTGTGAACTGCTGAGGGATTTTATCATCCAGACAGGCAGGAAATTTGAGATTACCATCACCAGAACTTCTCCCCCCCCCCCGCCTTAAGTGGGAACTAAATGTGCAAAATGTACAATTAAGCCAATTACAGATAATGAATCATCTGCATGCATTGCACGGCAACGATCAATGATTCTTGTCTGTATTATGCAGCTCAGATGGATGTCTGGGGGATATTTTTTTGAATGAAGAGCATGATCTTCAATCTATCTGGCTGCAGAAAAATATAAGCATGTGCTGTATGCAACAATAATTCAAATCCTACACTGTGCTTTATTTATTTTTTAAAATCTTGAATATGTGATGGTGCAGGTATGCACAGAAAAAGAGGAATAGGTTTTGCACACCTGCTTTGTAAGAAAAATTATATTGAAACTCATGTAAGTAAATACTGCTCAGTGCAGCCTATTGTGCCTCTGTACCATTCCAACTTCAATTCTCTAAAAAGCAAGGGTATTAAATCTTCCAAGCCACCATTCTAATGGCTCAGCACCTGTCAGCAGGAACAGGGGAAGCTTGAAAGTACACAGAATACATAAAGGGGGATTGCAGGGTGTCATTGGCCAAGACATTTTGCTAAATTACATACAAATTGCCTGAGGAAAAATAATAGAGCGTTAAGAGAGGTCTAACATTCTGGTTAGTCAAAGAGTAGAGGAAAGAGAAAACAGAACCTTAAATGGAGACCAAAGGCATGCAGAATTCATAGCAGAAGGCAAGAGATTGTTAAATAATTCTCATTCAATTAAATTAATTCCCACTAAGCTTTTGATACAATGTGTAAACAAGATCACTGTATCCCCTGGAAATTACCTTTTAAAGTTTGGGTAAATACATTGGCTAATCCTGAAATCCTAGAAAACCCAGTTTAATATTTTTTTGAAAAACAAAACCCAAGCTGGAAAGAGCTTTGTAAATAATTCTGACCTTCAAAAGATCTGGCACTCAATCCACTGAAACCGAAAATGGAAGGGGGAGGAAAGCATTTTGAACAAAATTGTCGTTAAGTGGAAATGAATGCACTAATGCTACACCTAATTTACAGTAATCATGAGAATCAACCCTATGCATTAGCAGAGAGAAACTACAGTGGCTCTTGAGTCAGACACACAACATGTATGTAGCAAAAAATAAAATAAAATAAAATCTTAACTACTGGATGACAGAGAGCTATTAGAGATCCAAAATGATATCTATTCCAACACACACAAGCACACACACACACACACACACACACACACACCTGGACCATTGCAAACATGTATGCAAGCTACTACAGTCTTCCGCAACTTGTTGCCTTCCAAATGTTTTGGATTCCTACTCCCTCCAGTCCCAGTCAGCATGGCCAATGATCAGAGATTGTGGGAATTGGAGTCCTAAACATCTGGAGGGCAGTAAGTTGGTGAAGGCTGATCGATTACATTCTTTGCCTGAGCCTGCAGGGAGCATCTGATAGCCAGTGTGGTGTAGTGGTTAGAGTGTTGGACTGGGACTCTGGAGATCTGGGTTCTAGTACCCGTTCAGTCGTGAAGCTCACTGGGTGACTTTGGACCAGTCACTGACTCTCAGCCTCACCTACCTCACAAGGTTGTTGCGAGAATAAAATAGAGAGGAAGAGGGTCATGTAAGCCACCTTGGGTTCCTTGCAAGAGGAATAAAGGTGGGATATAAAATGTAATAATAATAAAATATGGCCAGAGCATGGAGACTCAACTTGGTGTTCCCAGTTGCAAAGGCTTGGCCAATGGTCTTGAACTAGATGGTGTGAACTGACAAGTGATGCCCTGAGCGAAGGTGAGAGACACCAATGCCATCAACATCATTTCCTTTAGTGTTTTTTTTAAATAGGTCTTTACTTTATGTGTGTATGTGTGTTTAAGAGAAAGACATACGGCATCAAAGAACAGAGGAAACTTCAGTAGCTGTGAGTTTTTCTTCAACCCTACATGACAACCTGCAACAGCCAAAATTCCCTCTTCCATACAACTGTTCCACACAGGAGCCCTGTCCTCCTTTCCAGGTGCATCAAAGAGAGGAAGACAGAGATATAGATCCACACTGAAAGAATGGGGAGAGTGCCTCATGTTGGAAAGTGAAGTCAAAGCTGGGCCCTGAATCTGAAGAGACTGAAAACCACTTCAGAAGTGAACTATGGTGTCCCTACCACCAGGGCTGACCCGGAATGGAGGGCAGGTTGACTAGCAGAGAAGGGTCCTTTACACTGATGGCAACCCAGTTGTGAAACACTCTCTCCAGGGAGGTCCGCTTACCGTTGATTTCATGGTCTTTTTCATGCCAGGGAAAGACCTTTTTGAAAAAAATATTATTTTCCCAAACTTTTCAGATAGTGAGCGTTTTATGGTGCTTTTATACTGTTGTGGCTTTTAGCTTCTGTATTAATTTTCCAGGCATCTAGAGGAAGCCCAGGACATTAAACAAGTTATTTTCGGTTATTCCCAAAGCTAATCCAGGCAGGTAGGCAGGCAGGTGGGCAACGGGGCGGGGTTGGGATATTAATTTTTGTTTATCTGCAGAAACGTCCTTGGGTTTGAACCTAGAATACTTCAAACATGCCTTCTTTATCATCATCATCATGATCATGATCATCATCTTTATATCCCAACTTTTTTCCTCTTGCAAGGAATCCAAAGCAGCTTACATGGTCCTCTTCCTCTCCACTTTATCCTCACAACAACCCTGTGAGGTAGGTTAGGCTAAGAGTCAGTGAGCTTCATGGCCGAGTGGAGATTAGAACCCAGATCTCTAGAGACCCAGTCCAACACTCTAACCACTACACCACACTGGCACCACTCTATGCTCCTTCACAACTATTATTATCAACCAAGAGCGCCAATTTAGCAAGCTGACCCATATACCATGCTTGAAGAGCAAGGGGATGCAGAGATTGCATGATCAGTGACTGTCCCAAAACTGTGAACCACCGTTCTATTTATGGTTCACCAAAATGGATTCCTGAGCATTTTTTAAAAGCAGTGCTGGATCCTTCTTTCTGGGCAGTTATTTGGTGTCGAGGCATCAGTAATTAATTATACTGCTTAGCATTTCTATAACACTTGTTTACAGCATTTCCTACACAGTATCAGGCCTGTGGCTTATGCTGGCTTAGTTTAGCGTGGAAAGCTAAGCAGGGTCAAGCCTGGTTATTACTTGGATGGGAGACCCCTCCTCTAGTTTCTTGCATTGAGCAGGGGGTTGGACTCAATAGCCTTGTAGGCTCCTTCCAACTCTATGATCTATGAAATCTATGAAATCTCAGTCATCTTTACACAACAGGCTTTACAGCAATGTTGTTATTCTCATATTACATGGGGGCACAGAGTGGTTTGCCTATGGCCACCCAGTGGGATGCATGACGGGTTCATACAGTGAAATTAGAATGAGGCGCTTCATATTCACAGTCATAGCCTCCCAACACCAGCCACTTTTTTAAAAAATGCATTTATTATAGTGCTGCAATATTAAGTTTATTTAAAGTGGTTTCTACTTCTTCCTGGGCACACACCAACAGAATTAGGCTAGACTTCCTTTGCTAGCTGAGAACTAAAACATCAAACAGCATAGGCCTTGGTAATTCAACTTCTCCAATGTCATTGTCTTCAAGAACCTGGCTTGAAGCCCTGAAACAGAAATTACTTACTTGCGTTAATTCTCATCGAGGGAAGAAAAAAAAATATCTCCTTGAACAAGATTTAAAACAAGGACATCGCGGCCGTAGATTTTAACTGAAGGGATTATGGCTTTTTATTAAGACAACGCTTTATATGAAGTAGAAGCAGCTAAAATGTATTTAAACATGATAAATCAAGACATGCATATTGGTCACATGAAAGCCTGAATGGCCCACATCCTCACATTTTATTGAGATGTGGCTGTGCATCTCAGGCCTGTGGCTCACGCTTGTCTGAGCGTGGAAAGCTAAGCAGGGTCAAGCCTGGTTGTTACTTGGATGGGAGACCCCTCCTCTAGTTTCCTGCATTGAGCAGGGGGTTGGACTCGATAGCCTTGTAGGCTCCTTCCAAATTTATGATCTATGAAATCTATGGAATCCTGGATTTGGGAAGTGGGATGAATATATGAGGCATTTACCTACCCCATGGACCACACGGTGCCCGTCTTCAGCCCACATGTCCCTCCCCCAACTCATATTCATGGGACAAGAGGGGGGAATTCTGCAGTGCTGTCTACGAAAGGGCAAGAGCAGGTAATGGAAGTGGGCAAACTAGTAACTGGTATGGATGGAGAGAAGATAAGGAGCAAATAGCATGAGCTGTTCTTGACGTTTTATGGGCCAAACTGTGCAAAAATGAGTAACCTGTGTGAAGCTATGAGGAGATATTTGTTTGACAGCTTTATGGCAGGGATTAGCCAATGGGTAGCAGACCATATCCAGACCACCAAAGACCCCTTATTGACCCTCCAATGGGCCTACTCAATTTTAACCCAACTGTGGATTAGAAAGAAAACACACACACACACACACACACACACACACACACACAAAAGCACACCTTTGCCTGCAGTTTCACTTGTAAGAAAAAGAATCAATGAGCTTCTATGTGTATTCCATGTTATTGTAGTTCTACATCATGTACATTCTGGAATGCCCTTTCAGGAAATACATTAATTCCTCCTTCTGTCCAATCAATGGTGTTATACCATCTTAGGGTGTAAACTCTGTGAAGCCCTCAATCTTAGAGATGGGCAAATTAATCTATGATCAGTCTGTGTCACTTTTGCATGTGTTCAGTCATAAATCTATTCTGTGTTCGTATGTTAAGCAGAACTTAAAAAAAAATCCACACAAAAATTCTCTTTAAATGCGTATTTTAAAGTAATTTTAAACTATGTTCTGTAAAAATACACATTTCCAAAACCCATACATATATATATATATATATATATATATGGTTTTCTGAGCTGAGAACTGTGTCGGAACATTCGGAAAGTTCAAAAACTGGTGGATATGTTCAAACCCATGTTAGTCCAGGAGGTGTGGTTCAGGTCAATCCATATTCAAATTTGCAAATACTAGATTCTTCAAGCAAGTACTGCTAAGAGATGCCAACTTTTTAATACAATCTAACCTCCATGAAGAAGTTCACATTTTTCCACATACCGAATTAGTTTTGAGAACAGAGTGTCTATAAGCAGGGCCAGCTCAAAAGATTTAGCTGCCTGAGTTGAAGAATATGATGGTCCCCCCCTCCCATTCCATATACAAAAGATTTCAATATGCGGATGACACGCAGCTCTACCTCTGTTTCAAGTCCTCACCGAGGTTGGCTGTTGAGACCCTGTCCAAGTGCCTGGAGGCAGTGGGTGGCTGGATGGGAAGGAACATGTTGAAACTGAACCCCGACAAGACCGAGGTACTTCTGGTGGGAGACAAGGGAAGGTTAGAGGATGTTGACCTGGTGCTGAATGGGGTACATCTCCCCCTGAAGGACCAGGTCCGCAGCTTGGGGGTCATTCTAGACTCCCAGCTGTCCATGGAGGCTCAGGTGTCAGCTGTGAGCCGGGCAGCGCTGTATCAACTCCATCTGATACAGCAGCTGCGCCCCTACCTTCCTAATCATCTGCTCCCATCAGTGGTTCATGCCTTGGTCTCCTCTCGCCTAGACTACTGTAATGCGCTCTACGTGGGGTTACCCTGGAAGATGGAAGCTTCAGCTGGTACAGAACGCGGCGGCTCGCCTGATTAAGGGCAGCCACCGGCGTGATCACATCTACCAGTTGCTTGCCGAGTCGAATTCAAGGTGTTGGTTTTGACCTTTAAAACCCTACATGGCTCCGGCCCAGTTTATCTCAAGGAGCGCCTCCAGCAACATCAAGTAGGCCGCTCAACAAGGTCTGCCACGGACGGCCTTCTCCTTATCCCATCAGCCAGAGCAGCCAGGCTGGTGGGGACTAGGAAGAGGGCCTTCTCTGTGGCAGCCCCCACATTATGGAACTCCCTCCCTAGTGACCTTCGCCATGCCCCCTCCGTGATGAGCTTCCGCCGTGCATTAAAAACATGGCTGTTCAGGCGGGAATATGGGGTGGGTTAGGATTTTAAAAGAATTTTTTATACTGTTTTAATTATCGTATTGTTTTACTGTATTTTAATTGTACATCGCCCAGGGTGGCCGGGTGACCGGCCAGATGGGCGATTAATAAATATAAGAAATAAATAATAAAATAAAAGCTGACTGGCCTGGCAGATGAATCTGTCTTAACACTAATTATGGGACAATATTCTCCACTGAACTTGGAAGGCAGCAGGCTAACGTAGGTGGCACAGAGTAGGCTGCAAGACTTTCCTTGAACACCTTGCTGCTGTCTCCCAGAATGTGCTGCCTGAGGTGACCACCTCTCACCCTCCCTAAAGGCAGGGCAGGGCCAGCCCTGTCCCTAAGAATACAAACATCAGCCATCCCTAATTGTTATCTTAAGAGCAGGGGTGAAGAACCTCAAGCCCAGCGGCCAAATCATGCCCTCCATAGGTCTCAATCTGGCCATCCAAGGTTCCCCAGAAGTCCACATCCCTTTTCTCCCACCCAATAGTGGTTTCCCAGCTTTTGTGCAGTGTTTCCCTATTCTAAAAGGTTGAAACACCTCACCTAAGCATTAGTTACCGGAAGCAGGAACTTTCAGCTAAAATATGCTGATATTTTTGGATCCGCCTCTTTGATTTTGGCCCCAACCCTTTTGTTTTCAGCTGTACCCACCACTGAAATGTGGTCCCCAAGAGTATCTGTGAAATTGAATTTGGCCCTCAGGCTGAAAGAGGTTCTGTACCCCTGCTACAGAGTAAGTTCATATATTTCAGTGGGATCATCTTTAGAACTTAAGAATGGTCTACCCAGATTAGACCAAAGGTCCACCTAGACCAGCATCTTGCTTCTCAGCCTGGCCAACAGCTGCCTCCACCCTGTCCAAAAACAAGGCTTGAAGACAATAGCCCTCTGCTGTTCTTGCTCCTCCTAGCAACTGGTATTCAGTGGCATATTGCTTCTGAAGATGGACAATTCCATGAACTGTCATAACCAGTAGGTATTGATAGACCTCTCCTCTGTGAATTTGTCTAAACCCCTTTTAAATGCATCTAAGAGAGTGGCCATCTCTACCAGCAGGGATCTCCATAAATTATGTGCTATGGAAATAAATGCACTCTTTAGACAGCCCTGAATCAACTTTCCATCAGTTACAAGTTAGCTTTCCTTTTTCACAGCAGTCTTCCCCAACTTGGTGCCCTCCAGATGATTTGGGCTTCAACTCCCATCAGGCCCAGCCAGCATGGTCAATGGTCAAGAACTTTGGGGCTTGTAGTCCAATCAAAACATCTAGAGGTCCCCCAGGTTGGGGAAGGCTGCTGTAATGTATCTCAGCGCCTCCTAGGCATTCTTCACGGTGGGTAAGCAGCTCATTTTTGCTTCTTTGTTTTTAATAAAAAAAAATAAGAGGGCAATGGTACAAAACATTTCCTTACTACTTCCAGACATGGTCTCTGTCCAGATGGTCAGATAAGGACTGAAAAAAGTCTTTGTTGACACAGGTGAGAAAGTCAAACGACAAACACAGAATCCATGAAGTAGCCGAGACAACCTGGAAGACTTTTGCAGACAAGAGGATTTTGGTGATGACAGAAAGCTGACAAGCGGCTTTCCTGCTCTAGCTGCACAAGAGAATATTAACAGTTCAGCAAACTGCAACGATGGTGTACGCAGTGTGGACTTCAAGCCCTCCTGGGCCACAGGGGAGACTTAAGTAAGGCTCAAGGAAATTCTGGCAATTCCCAGCTAAGGAGTCTTCTACACTTTCTCAGCTTTTAATTATGAAATCTGTACCCTCTCTATCATGTAAGGCGCTCCTGGGAGGCATTAAAGAAGCCTTCTCTAGCCATCTGCCTAAAAAACCCATTTTCCACAGAACACTTAGGGCCAAACTACACGTGACCATACATGTGCCTCTGCATCTAATATGTGCAGGCTGTTAAAAACTGTATCAGTTGGGGAGGTCGGTCGATAATTAACCATTTCCAGAGAGGTATTCGTGTTAGTCTATTGCAGCAAAAGCAATGAAGAGTCTTGTGGCACCTTACAAGATTAACACATTTATCCCGGCATAAGCTTTGGTGGACTACAGCCCACTTGATCAGATGCATGGTGTATTATGGAGAGTGTCAGATTTATATAAGGTACATGTGGGTGTGGGTGTTGGGGGTGGAACTGAAAACAGTGAGGATGGATTGAAATATAATGCAGAAAGTAATGACTGCAACAATCACATTGTTAACAGTATTCCTTCACAGTGCAGTTTTCACAGTGGTAATTCACAGTGCACACAAAGATCGCAGGCACTAGGTAAATCAATTATCACATGTAGTGTGATAAAAATCCATTATCCTGATTCAAGCCTCTGGCAATAGAATTAAATCTGTTGATGAATTTTAACTTGGCAGTCACTCACTCCAATCTGCCTTTGAAGTTCCCTTGCTGCAGAATGGCCACTTTAAGGTCAGTGATAAGAGTGTCCTGGGAGGATGAAATGTTCTGATGCTGGTTTCTGAATATTTCCATTTCTGATGTCAGATTTGTGGCCATATATACTTTTCCACAGAGACTGGCTTCTTTGCCCTATACAGAATACAGAAGAGCATTGCTGACAAAAGATGGCATATATCACATTGGAAGATGAGCAAGTGAATGAATCCCCAGTGCTGTGGGTGACATTATTAGGTCCTGTGATGGTGTTTCCAGAGTAGATATGGGGACAGAACCAGCATCTGGGTTTGTTGCAGGCTCTTGGCCCGCTGTTTATATCTTTGAAACAAGAATTCAACAGGTTTAATTCCATCATCAGAGGCTTGAATCAGGATAATTGATTTTTATCACACTACATGTGTCAACTGGCTTATCTAGAGTCAGGATGTTTGTGTCATCAGCAACAACAAACTGTGAATGACAGTTAGGGGTAGGAGGGAGAGAGAGAGAAAGAGTGACTGGTCCAAGGTCACCCAGTGAGCTTCATGGCTCAGCAGGAATTTGAACCTGAGTCTTTCCAGACGTAGTCCCGTACTCTAACCCAGCCTTACCCAATGTGGTACCTAGGGATGTGTGACGAATCCACTTGTGGGGTGGAAATCCAGCAGATTACCTCAGTTAGGCTCCCTGGATTCCAGTTCACTGTCTATGCACTGGCACCGACTCACTGCAAGTAAGACGGACCACGATTTGAGTGTTTTTTTTTTCTCAAACCACCTGATGGAATTTGTACAAAACAGCATCCGAAAACCACATGGCTGTAGCAAGATTTGCCGCAAATCACACTAAAACCATCGTGCTTTCCTGACGCCTGTCTTGCGCAAATTCCATTAGCAGTTTGAAAAAAATGCGCAAATCATGGTCTGTCTAACACACAGGAGTCTACGGAAAAACTTGACTCAGTCCGCTTCTGATTATCAGATTGGTAGCAGGCAGGAAATCTCGCAAGCTCAAACGAGGTGGATTTCCCTGTTTTGGTACATCCGTAGTGGTCCCTTCCAGATGTTTTAGACTTCAACTCCCATCAGCCCCTACCAGTGAGGCCAATGGTCAAGAATCCTGGGAGTTGTAGTCCAAAACATCTGGAGGGCAGCAGGTTGGGAAAGGATGTTCTAACCACTAGAATACACGCCCACCCATATAAACCAGTTGCCGTACATAAAACAGTGTAAAAGATGCATGTTCTGTTTTCACTCTTACAATCTTAGTGAGACAAAACACCCAAAAATAAGCGGAGTGGATTAATTTGGGGTGCTATTATGCCAGGACTGGACGGCCTCCTGCTCCCTTATAAGTTACAACCCTATAAAATTATATGATAAGAGACAAGGGAATCGCCTATCTAATAAGAATATTGTCACGGCGCTGGCACACCACCCATTCATCAAGCCCAGTCAGGGTTGTCAAGGTTATATTCTAGGCCAAAGTGATGTAGGCAATGCAACCTGCTTTCTGCTGGTAAATGCAACCTGCGACCCCCAACACCACTGTAGATCATTCTTTCACTCTCTGCTTCACCAATTCAAAATTTATAGCTGCTGCTGCAAGCCAGATACTGTCTTTCTCAAACACTTTCAGCTGACACAGCCTTTTTTGCTCTTTCCATATTTTCTGTTCATGCAAACCTAGATTGTTCACATGTCTGCCCAGCAACATTCTCTAGTTAATATCAACGATTTATTTATCCATGATTGACCAGCTTTGTCATGGCCTCGAAATGTATTTCACCAAGCTTGTTCACCCCAATTCTCCCTCCATCCCTACGAACCATCCATAAAACTTCTGCTTCAGGGGTAAAGCTACAATACATAAATCAGAGGGAGGGAAAGGCAGCTGAGTCTGAGAGAAAAGATATTGCATATTTATTTATTTTCTGAAGGGGGGGCGGTGTTAGTTATAGATCTGTTACTTATCCTGCAATCCTATACATGTCTGCTCAGAACAGCTAATAGCTCCCCACCTTGTTCTGGCCTTGAAAAACTGATCTCCTTCTTCTTCCTTTTCCCTCCGCTCCCCTTCCCTTATGTGTCTTGTCTTTTTACGCTGTAAGTCTGATGGCAGGGCCTCCCTATTGATGTGAGCCACAGTGGGGAGACAATAACCATCTAAAAAGCGGAACAAACATGCAGTAAATAAATAAATAAATAAAACCCCACTGATTTCAATGGAGATTCACATCCAGGTAAGCATACATAGTATTGCAGCTTTAGTGACTTAAGAGGGGTTTGTTCAGTGGAGTAACAGAAGGAATAACAGGACGCCCACAAGGCATCACCATTATGCTGCCTCCTCACATAACCTCAGATAGATAGATAACAAAGGGATGGAATTGCCCCTGTAATCTTATGCGTGATACTTGATTACAGACACTTGGCTTTGACATGCAAATCATACCATCTCTTTTGCCTCAGCATATGTTCTTTATGCCACTTAGGGATGTAACCGCTCGCCTCGGGGGGGCGCGTAGCGGGCCGAAATCGGCCCCGCTCACACGCCCCCAAGACTCACGGGCCTTACTGGGTCCTGGCCCCGCTTGCCTCTCCGCGACGAGCCGCCTGCGCCCGCTGTGACAGTCCCGTTGCATCACTTCTGGCCGCGACGGGAACCTGCGCCAGCGCAACAGGACCCCGCGCTGTGTCTTTTCCGTAGAAACCAGGGCAACAGGGCTTAAAACGGCCGTTTTAAGACCTGTTGCCCTGGTTTCTACGGAAAAGACGCAGCGCAGGGTCCCGTCGCGGCGGTGCAAGGTCCTGTCGCATCAGGCGCGGGCAGCACGGAGAATTGCTCCGCGCCTCTGAGAATCGAGCTGTGGGGGGGCCAGCACAGAGAGGCGAGGCGCCCCCCCCAAGGTACGTTAACATCTCTACCTGTTCTTAAAGGTGCATTTTCAATTCTGTTTAATTAGTGCTGCACCTCGTCAATATTTAAGACCCCTTTTACTGGGGCAGAGGGATTGTATCCAGCATGATTACACACAGGTTCCACACTTGCTCTGTGGATACTCAAGTGCATGTAAAAGGTATATGATGTACAATTTCCTGGTGTTTATGAACTACACAAGTGGCACCTGATTTTTTAGGAGGCCAGTGATCACCATATAGGCTAGAGTGGCCATACAAGCTAGGGTGGCGAAAGGGGAAAAGAGGACAGAGCACCCTACCCCTTTTAATAATTGTGTAGAGAAGAGAATTACAGCAGGTTGCGTTTATGAGCAGAATCGATTGCCACAATAACTTTGGCCTTGCACGGCAAGCTACCCCGACTGAAATTCCCATTTCTACACAACTATTAACGATGTAAATGCTATAGTCCTGCCCCCATTTGCATCTGGCCATCCTGACTTGTCAAAAATCTAATATGAATTCCAGCTAGCAACCCTGAATCTCCAGCAATCATGTCAAGAAAGGTAATGTTGTGCTAATAAATTGTATCTTCTTTCCAATATGTCAGGCATCTAGGATCAGTAGTTTCCAGTATCAGAGGCAGTATGCCTATGCACTCCAGTTGCTGGGGAACATGGGCAGGAAGGTGCTGTTGCTGCTTGCGGGTTTCCTGTGGGCAGCCGGTTGGCCACTATGTGAACAGAATGCTGGACTAGATTGACTCTTGGTCTGATTCAGCGAGGCTCTTCTTATGTTCTTATGTCTACTCTGATTGGCAGTGGATCTCAGGAGAGGTCTTTTCTAGCTCTGCTACCCAATACAACGGCATTGCTCACAGGGTTCATTGGAACACGCAAGCCCACTCACCACTTCAATGTGATGATCTGGCGAGAGGATGCCAAGGAGTAAAGATAGGACCTTAAATGTGTAAAGCAGTGTTCTCCAACCTTGGGTCCCCAGATGTTTTTGGCCTACAACTCCCAGCATGCCCCAGCCAGCTATTGGAGAACACTGATGTAAAGCATGTGCTCCAGTGTTCTTTGCTTCTGTCCCATTCATTTGCACTTTCAAAGTATCCCCTTTCATGAACTCTATTCTAATATGCCCCACGCGTCAACTGTTAGAATAATGAAATAAAGCCCAAAAAAATCAAAAGGCCACTGAAATGTGAAATACAGTCATGCCTTGGATTGAGAGCATAATTCGTTCCGGAAACGTGCTTGTAATCCAAAACACTCTTATATCAAAACGAAATCCCCCCAAAAAAATTTGTACAGAGGTTTTTAATTTAAGCCGTACTACAGTACTTGTATTGCAAGACGTCGCTTGTATATCAAGTCAAAAAAAATTAAATAAATATTTAAAAATTTGCTTGTCTTGCAAAACGCTCTCAAACCAAGTTACTTGCAATCCAAGGTATTACTGTATGCATGTATCTGTTCTGTTGAGGCTCGGGGCCTGCAAGGGACGAGGAGAACCAAGCTGAGCAGATTCAGGTTGAAGTAAGTCAGTCCAGTCAAGTACATCATGGTGAAGTCATTCAAGTTACAACAAGACAAGACAGAGTAGGTCGAGTTAGAGTAGGTCAGGCTCAGTCAAGTAAGGCAAGCTAAGGTAAATCAAGGCATGACAAAGCAGGTCAAGGGAACTCACTGGCACAGGAAGTGGGCAGGTTCTAGTGAACCTGCAGGTTTCAGCCATCAGGACATTGGATAGTTCCCAATGTCCTCTGCTAGCTGAGCTGTAGATACATGTTGTCCCTTAAAAAGGATGGCTAGGTTTGATCTTCAAGTAGTTCCACCCTCTTGGAAGATCAGTCAGCAATCCTTAAAGGGGCTGTTGATTCTGCAGCCTCATGCACCTGCATGGCTGTGAAACAAGAGCTATGTGTGAGCGTGAGGACAACTTCCTCAGGACAGGAGAGTATGGGGGGGGGGGTTTCAAGGGCCCACTCGAGTGGGGTGGCCTGTGATTCACCTGAATCTGATTAATCTGAATTCGGGCAATGCTGGGATCTAGATGCAGGGGACATGACAATGTGTTACAGTGGGTGAAATGTATCCAGTACTGGCTTAACCCCTCCCACTGAAAGGCAGTCCAAACAGTACTATCTTACAATGTGGCTAGGGGTTCCATCACCAACTTGGAGGGGTTGATGACCTTGGAGGGGTTTGAGCATTGCAGGGTAACCATCAGGAATTCCTTTCTGTGTGCCTTCGGGGTTCAAACTTGTTATGTGTGAGATGTAATCAAAAGAGGGGTCAATCTTAACCTTATGGTAGAATGACCAGGAGGAGGCCTCTAAGGGCCGTTTAAAATGCAACACTAAGCTAAGAGGGCAGAAATGTGGCTTGTCCTTCCTTTCACCTGTCCCAGCAGGGTGATGCAGAAGTTTTATTCCCTGTGGCAGTTTGTACTACCTCTCTGTGGAGGAGAAATACCAGATTGGTGCTGTACAAGAAGTGAGGGGAGCATGTAGTGCAAATAAACAAGCACATTTCCTACTTCTCTGTCTTTTATCACATCCAAAAAACAGCTCCGGGGTAGATAGAGCAATGATCAATGTGTCGTGATTAGTTTATTATACTAATTCCATTTACTTAGAAGAGTGTTAACAGGAAAAGGGATTTACCTTCTTAAGACAGCAGTGAGATAAGCACATTGCTGGTTCAGTTCCAGGGTCACAGTTAAAATTTGGCAGTGAATCCCAGGCTCCATCAGGGAAGCAAAAAAGGGGCATGTGGACAAGGTCCTGCCTTTGCCCCAGAACTCTACTTGTTTTCTTTAAATTTATTTTAATGTGAAATTTCTACCCTGCCTCCTAGTCAGCAGGCTCTTGTGACTTACAAATGAACACACAGAAAACCTGCAACACAAAATGGTGGACATGTAATGACATTGGAAATAAGCCCAAAAACAAAATTGACAGAGCAGGTGATTATTAAATAATTTTGAGTTCTGAAATGTAGCATTAGCAATAATCTGCCAGCACAAAAGCCTTCCTACACAGAAGGTCCCCCCACCCCCCAGTTTCCTAAAAGTCCACAACAATGCAAGACACAAGTTGGCTTCTCTAAGGAAGGAATTTCACACAGAGGATGGTGCAATGTACAAGGCAAAACACCAGTAAATTCTTCTTCTTCCACAAGCTCCATTGAAATGAATGGGAGATGAATGCGGGACACATTAGAAGCAAGCTATTAAGAACATAAGGAGAGCATTGCTGGATCACATCAAGTGTCCACCATGATCAGACAGATATTGCCTTCAGCTAATAGCCCTCCCCATTTGGGGGCAATGAGCAAGTGACATTTCAAAATTCAGTGGCTTCGAATATGTAATTTCCATTTAACTATCATAGCTAACCGTTATTGACAAGTAGGATCTGCAACAAAATGTTACACTATGAAGTGTTCTTATGCAGGGATGTAGCCAGTCATGCCCTTTTCCAGAATGTACCATTCCATTCCCCTCCCCAGGCAGGTATTCTGCATGTGTACACTTCCCCACCAGCGGCAGTCAAGAATTCCATAGCCACTAATAATGTAGAGTTGGAAAAAGTGTAGAAAGGGACAAAAAAAAATGATGATGGGGCTGAAGCAAGCAACTCCCCTATGAGGAAAGGTTACAATATTTGGGAGTGTTTAACTTAGAGAAAAGGTGAGTCAGGGGAAACATGACAGAAGTGTACAGAGTTATACATGGTGTGGAGAAAATGGACAGGGAGACATTTTCTCCCTCTCTCATAATACTAGAATCCCGGGTCATCCCATGAAGCTGATTGGTGGGAGACTCAGGAGTCAGGACAGATGAAAGGAAGTACGTCTTCATACAGCGCATAGTTAAACTATGGAATTTGCTTATTTGGATGGCTTTAAAAGGGGATTAGACAAATACATGGAGGATAAGGGTATCAATGGCTACTAGTATGCCCATTTGCACCAATTTCTAGGAAACATGAGAGGGAGGGAGCTATTGCACTCATGTCCTACTTGTGGGTTTCCCAGAGGCAGCTAGTTGGCCACTTTGTGAACATTGTTTTCTGCCTACGGCATTCGCTTTGGGCTGCGTTTGGAGACATTTCAGTGAAAAGTGCTATTGCAGGCAAAAGGATTGCATTAACTGGTTCAGATCTAAGTGGCAGTTGGTAATAGAATGGCCACGTTATCCAATAAATTCTAATGGCAAGTTTATACAAAGGTTTTGGGGGGCATATTTTAAAATCAATATACTCAAATAAGAGAAAGTAATGTTTCGTCAAGTGGTCGTCACCTTCTAAGTAGGTTAAGAAAGGAGTCCAGTAACTAGCAATATGTCAGTTGACTTCATGTTACTCCCCGTTGGTGCATAATCATTTCAACTATTAAAATGTCCCATATTCTATTGAACTGAAAGCCTAGGGGGGACCTGAACTAATTTCCTGCATTAAACCCATAATTTAGCCCCTACAGTAAATGAAAACTATGTTTCCAAGATCAAGCATTTTTCACTGAAATAAGACCAAAGGTAGCCCAAAGTGAATACCTTGGGTAGGAAATGATCCATTCCTCAGAATACACTTCTCCGGTCCAAAAATCAATTATAGCATAGCAAAGCATTACATTAAAAAACCATAGCTGAGCCGAAATTTCTCAGAAGACTATTTTTCCCCTGAGAACATTTCTGAGATGTTTCTTTTCCTCATAGCCCACACCCAACGAAAATCACTTTGCAGAATTCTCTCCAAACATCATCCACCATAGTTGGTGGAAGCCACCATCCTCTCCTCCACCCACCCTGGAGCAATGCTAGATTCTGGAGCATTGTGGAGGATGCAAAATGGTGGACAGGTTACCAACACAGTAGCTGCTGCTGCTACCACTTCAAACAGCAGCAAAGCAAACAAAGAATGTAAGAAAAAGAAAAAGAAAACAGAAATAACCTGTGCTACTGCTACTGATAATGGTAATCCCCAGCCCTGGATAAATTGTTGGAGGATTCATGAATACCATCTGGAGACTTTCTGTGAAATGCACCCACACCCACAAATTTCTCTGTCCAGCAAAAGGGTAGAAAATTTTAAGAAGCCATTTGTGCATAGCTCTATATAAATGAGGTTCCCTTCCCCAGAGAAAGAGCCTAGATCATCAGGTTATTTATTTATTTATGTAATGTTATTTAATAGCAAAATTTATATACCATCAAATAACTGGTATCCTCCAGGCTGTTAGGTTTCTGGCCTATAAAATTTGAAACAAGACAAAAAAGACAGAAAAAACAACAACAAGATTATATACAAACTAACAAAATAAAGCTGCCACCAGAGAAAATGTTTTTATATTACTTATAGAAGCACAAAAATATCTTAAAATTAAAATGTCTGGAAGAATAAAAGGGTCTTCACCTGGAATAAAAAATAACATAGTGTGGGCTAGCGATACACAAGAATTTTGTTCCTGTTTGCGAATCATGCACACATGTCCTATTCACAACCACAAATGGGAACGCAATTCTCGGGAAATTTTTTACAATTTCCTGAACTTGCATTTGTGTTCAAGAGTGTGCATTTGTGCAAGTGCATATATCCAAAAATGAGCACTTGCGCAAATGGGGCAGGGAAGTTGTAACTTGTAATGAAAACCTGACATTTGCACAGGATTCAACTTTTTTAACCTTTAAAGACCTAGACACTTATGGGCCAAGTTGATTTTAACCTTTCAAGCCCAAAATGGTTTTAAAGAATCTTACCACCACCACCACCACCACCACCCCAGCCAGAAAATACTATAATATTCACTCTCCTTTCTGGCAAAGTACTCATTCACACATCTTCAACTCCGGTGCTAAGAATGGGAATCTCAAGCTTATTGCTATGTTCAAAGTTGAGAGCCACTGGAGCAAAGAGGGACACACCTGATTAATTCCCTTGCTAAATTGGGGGTCATTGGTGGCATTACAGAGGAAGACTGAAGCGAAGGGAAAGATGATGTGAACTGAAGGTTTTTAATGAAGAAGAGAGATAGGTGATGCTCAAAGAGGGAGGGGGAGATGACATGGTCATGTGCCGTGTGTTCAAGCTGGCAGTCACTCACTCTGGGCAAGGTGGTGAGCAGAAGACATGTACAAACACTGCTCTGCCAGCCTAAAAGGTGAAGGAGCTGGGGGAAAGCAAGGCATGCAGATATAGTTTGGTGTGAGTACAGTGGTAAATTTTCAAGTGCAGCACTTCCATGATAGTCTTCAGTTGTACAACAGATGACATAAATCAATATGTGTTTTCGTTTTTATACTGCATTCTTCGAATTCTATGAGTTCCACAGAGCGATGAGTTTTTTCTTCTTCTTTATCCACAAAGGCAAGAAAGATAACTTTCTCAACCACCAATTGAAACATATTATTTTGTACATTACTGCTTATGGAAGGGAAGGCTATTTGCTGAAATTTCCCCAACAACTTGGGCTTAAAGGTACCTGGTATGTATCATGATGCATGTCCCCAACGCTTTTAAAACAATGAAGTTAAACTAAGGCCAACAGTATGAGTCTTTATGGCAGGAACTGAACTTAACACTACTCACAGGGTCAAATTGTACTTTCTCTTTTCATTCGTTCAAACAAAGTGCAGTACAAGGGTCCATGAAAATTCCCTAGTCAAACAGGGAGCGGGGGTGAGGTCAGACAATATTGACTGGTTTATACTTAGCCAGCAGAAGAGATACACAACTCGTCCCAATGTAGTAGTATGTCAAAAGAAAAAGGAAAAGAGATGCTCTTAACATAGGGAAGTTCTACTGGGTGCTAGCAACTCAGTTCCATTTATTGCTTGTGTCAAACGTTTTGCTACTCATATTACAATAGCAGGTGTATGTAACAGAAGGCAGTGTGTGCTAGGAAGAATGGACAGTGGGTGGTTATATATACTAATGGACAGAGGGCTGTTAATGATGGCCAGGTATGTGTGTGGAGCTCAATTGGGGGGTGGAAGTCCAGCAAACTCTCTGGGCTCGATCCCCTGAGCTCCGCTTGCCCTACCTGCTTCCTTGGCTCAACTCGCGTTCTCGCAAGCTGAGCCGGGGAAGCGACTTCTGGGTTCCCGGCGCTACGTTGTTTACATAGAAAATGGCGTAAGATGCGTTAAAAACGGCCACAATTTGCACAAGTGACGCCAATCGCAGCCACTTTTAACGTGTCTTACACCATTTTCTACATAAACAACGTAGCACCGGGAACCCGGAGGTTCGGCGGGAGCCTCGGCTGGCGCTTGCTTTCGGCCCGGCTCAGCAGGTGCAGTGGCAGCACTCGCTGAATGTGCAAGCCCACGCCTAATGCTGGCACAAATATCAGCAACAAAGGGGGAAGAAGGTGGGGAGCTGGTAGACCTTGGGTGCTGAGCAGTAGAGGCTGGTGACTCCTTGTTTTGGTGGGGCTCCTAACCATTGCAGGTTTTATTTGGGGCTTTATAGGAGCTATCCATGGTGCTCCATAGCGGTGAACCTATTTTGGGAGTGGAATTAAGCACCATGGATAGCTCCTATAAAACACCGAAAAAAACATGCGATGGATTAAGAGCCCCACTGAAATAGGAGTCATCAGCCTCCCCTGGTGCTAAGTGCAGGCATACCACTGCCGAAACTCCTAACCATGGTTAGAAGATTGAGAATGCACAACAGGCTAGTGTGCTCCCCCCCCCACTCTCACACACAAAGTCTCTCTCCGTTTCTCATTTTGGTAGCTAACCATGGTGCAGCATTACATCTGCACAAGAGGGGTTTTTTTTTTACTAATCATGGTTACCTCAAAAGTGCATTTTTGCTTTGAGGGTCACGAACTGGGAAAAGGATGGGTTTTAAATAAGGTTAATGAACAATAATAGTGTGCTGCACCTAAGTAAATTGGTATCCTGTACATTCTCCACGAAATACTTTCTCACTGTGACTTTCTGTATTTTAGGGCAGAGGCAGACTGCTAGCACTCAAAACGGGTGAGCCCTTCCTCAAAAAAAAAAAAAGAGGAAAAAAGTGAAAAACAAAACCTGGCATGCTTTTAGTATGAACGTATTGGATGAGACATAGAGTGAGCTTACTACTGGCCATTCCTTAGGATACTCCTAAGTCCTATGCATAAGGACATTGAAATAAGTCCCACTGAACAAATATTGACTCTTCTTCCAAGTAAACATGAAGACACTCCTGCTGTGATACTAAATATAGGAACAGCCTTCCCCAGCCTGGTGCCTACTAGATGTTTTGGACTACACCTCCAGCCTGCTTAGCCAATGGCCAGGAATGATACGTGTTGTAGTCCAAAACATCTGGAGGGCACCAAGCTGGGGAAGACTGTCTAGAAGTAACCTCTGAATGCCAATGCTTAGGCATGGGCTACACAGCTGGACACATGGAATTGCCTTAGACTGAGTCAGACTATTGGTCCGCCTAATGAAGTATTCTTAAACCAGCAGTGGCAATCCAGAGTTTTGGGCTGAAGTCTTTCCTTGCATGTGCTGTCTGAGATGCTGGGGATTGAATTTTGAAACATGGACCAACTGCATGAAAAGCATGAGATCTACCACTGAGATAGACTGACATTTATTTGGGAAGCACCTGCCTTTTTGGTTATGTCACTTAGCAAAAAATGCCATGTGTCTCAATGGGATGATGATGACGACTACGATGATGATGATGGACACCCAAACCTAAATGCTCCAAGCAGTGAGAACTCCAGAGGTACAGTACTATCCAGGCTTGGTTTCCTTTGGAATGACATCACTGGATGTCTACTAATATTCAGTGGAGTCTGGTGGCTCCAATGCCAGTGGGGTGGTGTACACACTCTGGGCTGTAGTCTGAACTTTTAAGGAGCTATTCACGGTGCTGAACCTATTTTGGGAATAGGGCTCAGCACCACGGATGCTCCTTTAAAGTTCAAACTAAAACCCAGAATGGATACACCACCCCACTGGCATTGGAGCCACCAGACTCCACTGCGAATACTTGCATTTAATTACAAATGTACAGGTTGAACATACATGGAGGCTCACAACTTAACATAAAGACAGAAACTGGAGGAGATGAGACTCTGCAAATTACTGCAATGGAGAGGAGGAGGATTATGTAAGCCGCCTTGGGTTCCTTGCAGGAAAAAAGGCGGGGTATAAATATAATAAATAAATAAATAAATAAATAAATAAAATTCATTATACAATGAGAAAGTATTTTTATTATGTGTTGTTCTCACCATGCTAACTTATTGTATGTATTTTGAACTTTTACAGCCCCTTGAGGAAGGCCTTAGAAAAAAACACAGGCCGAAACGTGTCGGGCTCCTCCATTTAATAAAGTTTGCATCCTGAGAACCTAGTTCTCTCCCTTTTTTCGTCACAACTTAACACCCCAGCAGACACGCCAAAATCTTCCAGAGCTGAACTCCTCTCTCTGACCCTCACTTAGTCTGTGTCTTTCTTGGTCTAGTCTCAGTCTCAAAACTGCCAGCAATTTGCATTTACAGAGACACATCTGGATAGTATCGTCTGCAGAAGAGGGAGTGGGAGAAAGTAGAAGAAGAAAGGCATGTTCCCTTCTAGAAACAGTCTTTCCTCTTTCCTTAGCCTTTGTTTTTCCTCAAGAACAGGAAGGTCCTGGACAACTATCACCTTAGTTTACTTAACAACAGAACGTTCCTCGCCAGAGGATGTGCCTAGGCCCAAACCTGCTTGGCACATTGAGGCCCACCCTCTCTTAGGGACCCTGAGAGATCATCTGGCCCAACCCTCATAATCCATAACAACAGCAAGAGTAATAATAATGCAAGAATGGATTATGTGTGTGCACAATTACTACAAAAATCTAAGCAGGAGGAACAGATGCAATGAAGTATTTCCAAACTTTCCCCAACTGTAATAGGAGTACAGCACACTTGGTACCTTGTAGCATCTGACTTTATCGAAAAGTTACATATTTGGGTAATTAAAAACTGCTCAGCACAACATCAAACCCAGGCTTCCGTGTATAGCTGACATACCACTAGCCAAGAATTTAATATAATCTCAAACGAATTGCATAGGCGACTCTTTAGCAGATCTGTTCTATAGATCAGACATCCCTTCATAAAAATGGAAGCGAAAAATACCAACAGTAGAGTTGGTGGGAGGGAAGTCCCCACTCCGCTTCATTTTTATTTCATTTTCCTTTCAATGAAACACTAACCCGGCAGCAACAAAACATACATATTTATCAAACTTCTTAAAACAGTAACAATAAATGAAAGTATCCTTCAACTCAAATATGCTCAGTACCTGCGAAAGTATTTGGAAAGACTGAAATGAGATGCAACTTGTCTCAAGCAATGCATTTATTCCACTCTTCTCCCTAAGATGTAATTACTACAACAGGAAGAGGGGTCTTTTTGTAGGTTTCTTGCTGTTTCAAGTTCCCAGATCAAGTTAATTCTGAAGGGATGGGCACTGAGTGCTCCTGCCATGCGATCCGACTCGAGCACCCCGTGAACACCAGCTGAAGCGCTTGCCAGACTTCCAGCGCGACGTCTTTTACGTAAAAAAACAGGGTAAACTACGTTAGAACAGCCGCGATTTGTGTGGCATATGCAAATCGCGGTTGTTCTAACGTATTTTATGCTGTTTTTAACATAAAAAACATAGCACCAGTTACGCAAATCGCGGTCGTTTTAATGTAGTTTACCCTGTTTTTTATGTAAAAAACGTAGTTCTGGAAACCGGAAGCTCCTTTCCCCAGTTCGGCTCGTGAGACGTGAGCCAAGCCAGGGAAAGGTAAGATGAGTGGAGCTCGGGGGGGGGGGGGTCAAGCCCGGCAAGTTCGCCCCACTTCCACCCCCCGATCGAGTTCCGCGCACATCCCTAAATTTTGAGCCATAACTAAGGTACTTTCCCTTCTCCCCATTCCAACCCCCAAACTGGCAAGCTTCTACTTGCATTTCAGCAAACCAATGTGTAAGGCTACTTTAATCACTCCTGAACTTAATATTACGACATTTAGAATTGTCTTATCAAATTGCTGTGTGGACCCAAAAGAATCAATCCTCCCAATTTGTAATCATTTAAAATCCCATCTCGGCTTAATAGAATTTCCAGCCGTTTATCACTTAAGAAGGAGAAATAACTCTTTAAAGCTGGAGGGTAAGATAACAGTTTTAAAGCTTTAGAATCAAACCACTTAGATCAACACCTAAAATCCTCACAGTGCTGACTCAAGTCCTCTGTGCAACTGAAGGAGATAAATTGTGGGCCAAGCAGTTTGCCATCTACAGATATTCTCCAGACTAGGTGTTAATATATCAAGGACCTAACCACTTTCCATGGCCCTTAAGCAGGTGATATAACTTTCAATAACAAGATCTTCACTCCATTCTCAGTGTGGAACCATATGTAATACTTTCACACAATTTATTCTAACAATAAAATCTGGACTTGCAGATTGTAGAATCTGGCATTTTCAAAGTAATGAATTCTAGACCTCTCAGATAACTGTCCTTGGAATTTCTGCCTGGTTCAAAAAAGAGTATGTGAACAAAACTCCATTTAGGGATAAGCCTCTGGGTCACTGTAAGAGCTAAAGGTTCCAAGAGCTGCTACACCTACTTGAGGGGAACTGTACTTCCAATCTTCCCTACGCATCACCCATATGCTCAGTGCCCCCCCGCTTTTCCTCCAGCAGTACCTAGCTGCTTTTTTCAACTTGGAGCAGTAGCCACAGTTAGCAGATTATGAGTTGTAAATTCTCCAGGTCTCCACATCAATCTACTAAGCCATATTTAAAAAGAAAGAGAACTCAAAAATTGACATAGTTTTAACCTATTTTCCCCCAAATTGCATTTTTGTATGCATTTTATCCTAAAATATCCATAGACCAGATGCAAACCCACCTTCCCATTAATGCAGTGGTGCTGAACCTCTTTCAGTGTAAAGGTCAGGGCCGCCATCAAGGACAAGTCTAGTTGGGCATCTACCAAGGGTCCACACCCTAGCAGGAGGCCCATGGACAGGAGCCCACCGGAGTTGTTCCTCTTTTTCCTCACTGCTTGTTCGCTTGCCTCTCACTCTGGCCCCGAAATGGTGGTGGTGAGAAGGAGGAGCAGTAGATGCTGCTGCCTACTTGTGTTGTGATATGTATCACTTCACCAGCTGTAGCACACTGTTTACACATGGAAAGAACAGAATGGCTGTAAACAAGTTTGTTATGTCTTTCTGGGCTCTCGTGTTTTTCGCATGGGAAGCCTAGACCGTGGGAGCATTATGAGCTAGTCACATGGTTTGTATGTTCTGATGACGTGCTAACTTGTTTTCTGTCTGAAGCCATCTTAGAGAGAGGCAGGACTGCTTTCTCTCTTCTCCTTTGTTCTTCTTGCTGGACTTTTGTCACTGACTGCAACAATGTAACTTCTTTGCTGAGGTGGAGTGAAGCTCAACTTACTCCACTGGATGTAATGCTTGCTATGCATTTATACTCTGCACATGGACTGTAACTAGGAAATGTATACTCTGTAGAACTTTACTTGCTAAGTGAATAAACAGGTAGAATTAGACCTGTGGGTTTACAGAGTGTTTCCTGACTCCATGGATTAATCTGCAAACGGGGAAGCTGGAAGCAAGTTGGATTACAGGCAGGCTGAGCTGGCATCTTCACAACACGCTGCACGCTGCGAGAAGGGGGGAGCTGAGATCTGGAAGATCTGTGTGTGGAATAACAGGCCTCTGCTAGCACACAGACAGGATTTTAAATCTCCCATGCGCACACGCACTCTGCTGCTCACGCTCACGCAGATTAGACCAACAGGGTTATGGGCCCAGATTGGACCACAACCAGATTGGACCACAACCAGAACCGGACCGGTACTATGCATTTCTGGTTTCAGGGAGACAATGCATTTCTAACATATTAGCCCACCTTTCCTCCACAGTGCTCAGAATATCATTTTGGCCTCACAGCCTGAAATAACCAACTTGTTCTGGAGTGACAAAAGAGGTTGTTTTGCAAGGCAAAGGTATCTGAAATGTAGCTTGTGAGACATACAAAAGAGAGTCTCGTGTTCGTTCTGGGAAGTGCGAACTGGGTAAATGATCAACACTGAACTGAAACAAATTTCTCATACAGTAATACCTTGGATTATGAGCATAATTCGTTCCAGAACCATGCTTGTAATCCAAAACACTCGCATATCAAAGCGAGTTTTCCCATTAGAAATAATGGGAACTCAGATGATTCGTTACACAACCATTTACTCACTGCTTTGCTGGTTCCCTGGCAGGGAGCCCCATGGAGGGAGCCTGCAAAGCAGTGATTAAATGGTGCGTGGAGGGCAGGCGCGGTGCAGCCCCTCGCTCTGCAGGTGCCTCGCACGCTGCCATGCCGACTCCTGGGCAGGGAAGCGGCACGGCAGCGCGCAAGGTGCCCGCAGCGCGCAAGGTGCCCGTAGCGCGAGCGGCCACACCTCCCTGCCAGGGAGCTGCATGGAGGCATTCCCGCTGCTCCCTACCTATTCCAGGGGCGGTTCGCCTCTCTTCGGTGAGCCGCCCGCACTGCCATCGCGGTCCCGTCTCGTCCCTTGCTGCCCCGGAAGTGACACGACGTGACCCTGCAGTTCCCGTCGCGTCACTTCCGGAGCAGCAAGGGACGCGACGGGACCGGCGATGGCAGTGTGGGCGGCTCGCGGAGAGGCAAGCCCCCGCTGGAAGAGGCAGGGAGCAGCGGGAATGCCTCCATGCAGCTCCCTCGCAAAGCTCCACGCAGCTCCCTGGCGAGTAAAGCGGCAGTGCAAGGTGCAGGCAGAGCGAGCGGCCGCTCGCTTGCCTCCATTCGGCTCCCTGTCAGGGAGCCAGCGCAGCAGTGCAAGGCGCCGCCGCAGGGGCGCAAGGCGCCCACACAGCGAGCGGCCTCACTTCCATGGGGCTCCCAGGCAGGGAGCCGGCGCAGCAGCGCGAGGCACCCGCAGAGTGAGCGGCTGCGCCTCACCTCCATGGGGCTCCCTCCCGGCTAGGTAAAGCCGGGGAGCTGGCACTTTAAGTGCTAGTCGGGGGCACAGCGTGTGGCTCGTGTTCCGAGACACACTCGTCCTCCAAATCGAAACAAATGATAAAATTTTGCTCGTTTTACGAGAAGCTCGTATACTGAGTTACTCGTAATCCGAGGTTTTACTGTACATCCCTAAGTAGAGAGCTGGGACTGGATCCATCTCCCTCTTGAGAATACAGAATAGTAACAATTCTGGGTTTGCAGCTGCGTAACTTATGGAACAGTGCTGAGGCTGGAGTACTTGATCCACTCAATGAGTTGGATCCAGGATCTGCATTCCATTTCCATCTAATTTGGGGGGGATCCCCCATCCCCCCACCATGCAGCACAACCCATCCCATCCAGGAGGGTCACCTAACTCTCCGTGTAGCATTTTCAGCAGGCTCAGGGGATGTTGTGGGGAGAAGGTCGTAGGGGACTATGTTTCTGGCAGTCCCAGTTGCTCATCGATCCAACCCACTGTGCTTTGTAAGATTATGGGTTTTGAGTCTCTTTCAACCACACAGTGGACTAGGATGACTTCTAATTGACTTGGCTGTGCACAGCAACATAGGATTTCATGCTAATTGATAGGCAGATTATCAAGGCAAGGATGCTCAACCTGCATTTCAGTCTGCATTTTTAAGTAAACGGACAGTTGCCCTTACCGTGTAGTATTCTTCTGGTCAGCAATGAGTGGAACAGGCATGAAATTATTAGCTCCTAATCCGCACTTCCCAGACTCATACGTAGATCAGAATGCAGTTATTAAATGTATACCAAAATGCTTATTTTAGAATAAAATGTTGTCAAAAATGCAATTTTTGTGGGGAAAAATGTTTTAAGACAATGCACATTTTGAGTGTTTTGTTTTTAAACGTTTGCAGACGGATGTGGAAACAGGACAGAATGGACCTATGAACAAAACACATGTGAAACTGACATGGGTTAGAAACAGACTGATCCATCCCTACACAGAGGTATCATGTAGGAATTGCATAAAAGAGGAAGGAGCTCCTGGGTGGCTTTCAATGAAGCCAGGGGAAAATGCATCATATCACAAATGAAGATTGTGTGCCTTTATTAGATTTGCACCTCATTACACAGGACCTGAGTGTGAGATTATGTGTTTAACAATGATCATTAGGCTGGTTATTGGAATACTCTTGTCATAATGATAGAAGCAAGAAAAAATATTGGTTTTATTTTATTTTTTTTATTTTCCCTTCACACTTTTGCTTTCCTCCACAAGTTTCCAGAAAGCCAATAAACAATCAAACAGCCAAGTCCTAAAGTAGTGACAACAGAGCCATACACAGAATGCATAGACTTCTCTCTCCTTAACAGGTAATTCAAGTCAATTACTTTTACAGCTAATTTATCTTCAATAGTGGTTAAGCTGCCACTATTTTAACAGAAGTTCTGCCATCATTTTTGCCACTAGGGTGAGCAGATTAAACTCTTCCCTATTCATGAATGGTGAATCTTCACAATACACAAACCAAAGTAATCCCTTAAACTGGTGGTTTCAAACTGTGTTCCAGGGAACACTAGAATTCCTTGGAAGCTCATCAAGGATGCTTTGACTTGGATTTTTATTTATTTATTTATTTATTATATTTATGCCCCTCCTTTTTTCCTGAAAGGAACCCCAAGGCGGCTTACATAATCCTCCTTCTCCTCCTCTCCATTTTATCCTCACAACAACCCTGTGAGATAGGTTAGGCTGAGAGTCAGTGACTGGCCCAAAGTCACCCAGTGAGTTTTATGGCCGAGCGGGGACTAGAACCCGGATCTCCGGAGTCCCAGTCCAACACTCTCACCACTACGCCACACTGGCAGGGGTTGGATTCGATGGCCTTATAGGCCCCTTCCAACTCTACTTTTCTATGATTCTATGATTCCAAGTGAGACCATTGGTCCTTTTATCTCCATTTTGTCTACAGCCTGGCAGCTGTCCTACTGGAGTGTTTCCCTGCCCTATCTGACCATGAAACAGCTATCATTAGTTACGATGTGGTAAGTAGACACCTAGACTAGATTAGCTATCACTCCCTCTAACAGTGAACTCAAGGGTTCCAATGTCAATCGAAATGGAGGGGGGGGGAGAGAATTGGCCTCTTGAGAAGGGATGAGAATTTCATTTTTTCCTCACAAAACTTGTGAGCATGCCCCGTTCGAAGCTCTGAACACAACTGCGAGCATGAGCACATGTCTGCCGGAAATATTTGCAAATATTCGAGATGAACATGCTCACTTTTGTCTTGCTCCCAATGCCCAGTTTGATTGGCACAATTTCCTAACTTGCGCAAACCTCCTCAGTAGACTGACGCAGCCCCACTTTAGTCTATGTAGGAAATTTGCACAAATTTGAGAAGATTCGTGCAAATCTCCCATTTGATCGCTGCTCGATTCACACAAGTTTCCTGTTCTCGTAGAGCCAGCAGCAATTGCAAACACAAATGGGAATCGGGCACAAGACAAGTAGCGAGACGATGTTCAGAGAAACCTGGCAATCTCAAACATCGCTTGTTCATGCATCCCTAAATTGCTGAGGATTGATCCTGGGGCCTTTTGCATGCAAAGCAGGTACTGCCACGGCGCGACACCCGTGGAACCAGATAGATTTCCAGGAGGTAGAGTGCTACAACCAAAACCCACCCTCACTTATGTTTCCACCGACCATGCCTCAGAAGGATGTGAAACAAACAGAAGAATCACCCCAACTGACCTCAGTGGATGGATAGAATAATATCAGAGGAGACCATCCTTCAGGAATCCCGATTCAGGGAACCATATTGTAAAAGTGTAACTCTGGGCTGAAAAATGGTGCGCACGTGGAATATAGATGACCATAACATAGGAAGACTTGTGCTAGAACAGACCAAATTCTGTCTAGTCTAGTAATCTGTTTCTCACAGTGGCATTTTACATTGAATATGCAGCTCACAGCTAACAGAGAAGGGCAGGTTTAATACTTCCCACAGTTTTACTGGTAATCCCTAACCACCCACCCACATTCTGACACACATGTGCTTATGGGTTTCTGGGGGGGAAAAAGGCCTCGACTGGTGGCAATGAAGTCTTTTTCTAAGCCCACGGATGGCGGTGGGTGGTTGTGCCACTTGTGCCAGTATAATTGTGGCTGGAGAGGGAAGTGATAAATCTCTGCTCCCCGCATGAGCAGTCCAAATAAAAATTAGAACCCAACTGTAAAAGAAAAAAAAATAATAAACTTGTAGTTGGTTTTCCATAAACTGAAAAGCCCAAACATTGTTAAGCTGTCCTTTGTTGCCCTGTTCGCACCTTTTCCAGCTCTACAAGGCCTACATATTTTATGTATGTGCACTGTTTTGTGTGTCCCAGAGTCTAAATTCTGGAAAATTTTGCCTAAATAAAAGCTGTCTCCTTCTCAAGCATCAGTTGTTTTCAAACAGAGAATTCTTGAAAGGACTTTGTCATCCAAAGCTAAATCTTTGGGCCGTGTGGCCGCTAACTATGCTGCCTTTCGACAATTCAAGTGTCAAGGCTGCAGCTCAAAGCGAGTTTTAAATGTTTTCACTGCCTTTTTTAGAAACCAGACCCCAGAGTGTATACAGCACTGTCTGGCTTTCATAATCAGCTTGGAATCCTAATGTCTGATTAAACAGCTTGAATTAGCCAAAACAGAGACTTTTCATCTTGTGCTTTAATACCAAATAGGAAAATTATAGGCCTCTGGAGAACAAAATGCATTATCTACTTCAACCACGGCAACCCCATGAACCACAACTATACTTAAATACTGTTCTTTGGGCCAGATTAACCATTGTGCTACATACACAGTAGGTATCCAACTAAATGGGGGTCCTGCTATGATGAAATTATGGGAGAGCTGCTATGTTAGCTCCCTGCTTCTTTAAACTTTTCTTCAGCACAGAACAGACGGGACATTTTTTGATCGCGCCAGAAAATTTGGTGGTTATATTGGGGATATTTAACATGCCACTAGCTTGCTGAGCTGTATATAGTGCCACAATGGAGCCACAGAGGGACCTGACATGCTTTAGACTGGCCAGCGTTCCCCAACCTGTTGCCCTACAGATGCTTTGATGACAACTCCCATCCTGACCATTGGCCATGGCGCTAGAGGTTTATGGGATCTGTAGTACAAAACAGCTGGAGAGCACCAGGTTAGGGAAGACTGGTAGCCCATATGTCCAGGCTGACTCTTGCCCAGCTGCCAGCTCAAGGGATCGCAAGGAGAAGCCCCCATTCAGACCTCTCTACTCGATGCAGGGATCTTGCGCACTGAAGAAGTGGGGACGGGAACATTGGAGGCATGGCCCCCTGCCCCCTACACATGTTAATATACCGTGTTCGGGCATAATGCCTGAACAGGTCTATAGTCTGAGGCATATTAGACAATACGTTCCCAACCTTGTTGGGCTGGTGGGCATGTTTGAAATCTTGAGAGAATGTCATGGGCGCTCTCACAAAGTGGCTGATATGGGGAGCTTGCCTATTCATAAAATGGGTGCCCTGATGGGCGTGGTTGGTCAAAAGGCATTCATTTTTTTCAGCAGGTGACCTAGCGAGACTAAAACAAAAATAACTTGCCCAAGAACAAGGCAGAGGGGTCTGAGCTCCAAAACATAGGACCACTCATTTGAACCTAAATAAAAATGGCGCGGGAGGGTAGCCCTTCACAGTATGCCAGCCTCACAATTAAAAATGATAATAATAATAATAATACTTTTTTATAAAAATCATAAGAAATATAATAAAAGGTGGGGCAGGGAGAATGGCAGGCACCAAGAGGGCACCATTTCCAGGGCACCACGTTGGACACCCCAGGGACAGGCCATACTGGCAAGAAGGCATTTAACAGCCAATCTATTTGTGCGACAGAGTCAAGTGGTGCAAGTTTCCCTGTAGGTGGATACAGAAAATTAGAATATTACCTAGAATAGTTCTGGCTAGCAGAATTTCCGCCCCCCCCGCCCCCACAATAGGGCATTAAAACATTCAATTCTGCCTTCCTGAAGTCTCAAGGAAGCACAGCTTAGGAAAAGCTGATTCAGAAGATTCCGCTGCACATGGAGATTGGCACCAACTAGGCCAAGAAATACCATCCTGATTGGTGGAACACCAAACATATAACAAATGCAATGTGCAACCAGATGAATCCCATGATCTTCCCTGAGGGCTCCAAGAAACACTACCAATTTTCCTAGGGATTCCCAATACTGCAGCTTCATGCTGTAGAGCAGTGCTGGGAGTTGTAGGCCAAAAACATCTGGGGACCTAAGGTTGGAGAACACTGCTGTAGACCTCCACCTTTTAAATGCATTCTTTCACTTACCTGATGTAAGACAAAGAACGGAAGGAGGAGGAGAGGTAGTGAGTTCATGCCCTCCATTCCCTCATCATCTCAGAGCAAAGCTTAATGCAAAGGCAGCTCTTAATGAAATTTCTTAAAAATGCAAAGAAATGCTTTCTAATTTCCTCACTTAATCTAATGTCACAGCTGTCCCATTAACGCCAGCAGCTATTAGATACTTAAACAACCAGCTTGTTGAGCAGCAATTTTATCATTCGACTATATCCATCCACCTCGCCCTTCCCTGATTTTGATAATGTTCCATCATGGCAGTGAGGGGGCAATTTAAATCTCCGACACCCATCAGAGACCTTTAATCATCTCTGGAAAATGAGAACATTTTAATGCCTTTTGCATTAAAAAAACAACACCTGATACGGACATGGAGATCAAACATCTAGCTTGTTTCTATACTAAGCTTATTTCTACAGTAATGAATGCCGATTCTCAATTGCCATATTTCTATTATAGTAATATCTTGGATTGCAAGTAACTTGGTCTGAGAGCGTTTTGCAAGACAAGCAAATTTTTTAAAAAAGTTTTGACTTGATAAACGAGCAAGGTCTTGCAAGACAAGCGTATGGATGTAACCGCTCGCCTTGAGTGGGCGTAGCAGGTCGAAATCGGCCTCGCTCACGCCCGCCAGAGACTCGCTTTGATATAAGTGTGTTTTGGATTACAAGCACAGTTCCGGAACAAATTATGCTCTCAATCCAAGGTATTACTGTATTTGGATATCTAAAAGGCTCCCATCAAAGAAAACATTAAGAACGGTATACACAAACAAAGGTAAAATTTGCTCCACTCCATCCGCCAGTCTGCTTTTGCACTCCTAATTTGGCTTTATCAGACTTCATGTTTTTGCTGGGGTCAAGAGTGCACTGACTGTCAAGCACAGTGCCCTGGATCATTTACGGTTATTGCCGTGTAATACAATGGCAGGAATGGAGTCAAAGATAGGCCGCCATTGGCTTTTCATTGAGAGCAGAGCAACAACACAGTAAAGCATGCAGTTCTGTGTCTCCAGTGAGACAGCTATCACTGAGCTACTAACTCCTTTTCACTGCTACAGGTAAATATATACAGATGGACAGACTCCTCTCATATGTATTGTGCTCATTTAAAGACAAACTGAAACAAATACATTCAATGCCTAAACTTTAATACCCAGCATTTAAATTTTACAGCCCTGATCCAGCAAAGAAAATGTGCATAGAGAAAAAGTTTCTGTGCATGGATTATCCCTGTGTGTAGGGAGCTATCCATAGCCTGGATACAGATACAGATGCACATCTGCTCGGCAAAGGGCATTTATAATTGAGCTAGCCAATATAGCTCCTGTTTGTTCCACCCAGCGCACCACAGATTTATATACAGGGAGTATGTTGTTGGCAGTTTTATTTTCAATTCCTTTCCTAATTATGCCTAACATGGAATTTACCTTTTTCAAAGCAGCTGCACACTGAATTGACATTTTCATCAAGTTGTCCACCACAACCCCAAGATCTCTTTCTTGGTCAGTCACCACTTGCTCAGATTCCATTGGATTATACTTGAAGTTGGGATTTTTTGCCCCAACATGCATTACTTTATACTTGCTTATAATGAACCACACTTTCCATTTTGATGCCCATCCTCCCAGGTTGTAGAGATCCTTTTGGAGCACCTCATAATTCCGTTTTGTTTTCACCACCCTAAATAATTTGGTGTCATCAGCAAATTTGGGCACTTCACTGCTCACACCTAATTCCAGATCATGTACGAATACGCTGAAAAGCAATGGTTCCAATACAGATCCCTGTGGGAACCCACTGTTTACATCCCTCCATTGGGAGAATTTTCCATTTATTCCTACCCTCTGCTTTCTGTTCTTTAGCCAGTTACTGATCCATAAGAGAACCTCTCCTCTTATTCCATGACTGCTAAGCTTGCTCAGGAGTCTTTCGTGAAGGACTTTTGTCAAAAGCGTTTTTGAAGTCCATTTAAGCAATGTCTACCAGATCACCCCTGTCCATATGTTTATTAACACTTGCAAAGAACTCTAAAAGGTTAGTGAGACAGGACTTACCTTTGCGGAAGCCATGTTCATTCTTTCTCAGCAGGGCTTGTCCTTCTACATGATTACTAATTTTATCTTTAATATGGATTTCAACCAATTTGCCCAGAACAGACATTAAGCTAACTGGATCCTTTTTTTAAATTGCGGGTTACATTGGCCATTCTCCAGTCCTATAGCAGAAAGGCTGATCATAGGGAATTGTTACATATTTTTGTTAGAAGATCAGCAATTTCATATTTGAGTTCTTTAAGAATTCTAGGATGGGCCCATGATTTATTAACTTCCCATTTGTCAATAAGGCTTTGAACTTCAATTTTTGTCATCACTATTTACCTCAGTTCCTCAGACTCCCTTCCTGAAAACATGAGTTCAGGCACAGGTATCTGTCCTGTATCTTCTGCAGTGAAGACAGATAAAAATAATTCATTCAGCTTCTCCACAATCTCCTTATCCTCCTTGAGTACTCCATTAACTCCATTATCATATTGTTAAGCCCTGTTTTCTATGTAAAATACATAGAACTGGGGTCCTGGCACGCCGGTGCAGGGTCCCAGCGTGTCACTTCCAGCCAGCCAGAAGTGGCGTGGAAAATCGCTCCGCGCCACTGAGGATCGAGCGGGGGGGGCACCGCAGAGAGGTGGGGCGGGGCGCCCCCCCCCAGGTTTGTGGACATCCCTACTTTTCTCTAATAGCTTCTTGACACTGCACGTTAACTATGCTGATGACCTCTTGGACTTGGTGCTACCTTTCCTAATCTGTGGTATACATTCTAGCTGAGTTTCTATTATTGTGATTTTGAGTAATCTCTAAACGTTTTGAAGGGATTTAACTAGCATTGTATCATCGAGCCTTGCACGGGCAAAATGAGGTTGAATCGGCCCCGCTCACGCCCGCGCGAGGCCTTACCTTTACTTCAGCACGGCTCTCTCCCTCCGCGGTGAGCCGCCCGCGCGGCGCGGACCGTCACTTCCGGGACCGGAAATGACGCGCTGGAACCCTGCACAGGTGCGCTGGAACCCTGTGGCGCATTCTGCGCCTGCGCAGGGTCCCATCGCGTCATTTCCAGTCTCGGAAGCGGCAGACGGGGCCGGAGAGACCGATCGAGCGGCACGCAGCGCTGCTCAGAAAATCACGTTGGGTCGCCGCCCACCCCAGAAAATCGGCTCGGAGGCGCGACCCAGCCTTGGATGCACCCCTAGATTTAAGCCTCTTGACTCCCCCTTTCAACTTCCTTTTTACCAGTTTCCTCATTTTAGAGAAGTTCCCTCTTTTGAAGTCAAATGTGACTGTGCTGGATTCCTTGTCAATTTCCATTTAAATATATAATAAATCTGATAGCACTGTGGTCACTGTTTCCAATTGGTTCAACAACATTTACATCTCATCCTAGGTCCTGGGTGACACCACCTAGGCTTAAATCCAGGGCTGCCTCCGCTCTGGTTGGTTCCATGACCAACTGTTCTAAGGCACAATTGTTTAGGGCATCGAGAAATTATACCTTTTTGTCATGACTGGAACATGCACTTAACCAGTCAATGTGGGGGTAACTGAAGTCACCATTATTATAACACTTCCTTGTTTCGAGGCCTCCCTGATTTAATTTTCCTTCTCAAGATCACCCTGAGCATTCTGGTCTGGGGGATGATAGCATTTATTGTCACCCACAGCACTTTTGTGGAAGAGTCTGTCCCTTTTAGGTATTCTAGTCTGCTCGACACTATGTCCTCTTTGACAGAGCAACAGCTCCTCTAGTACACCCTTCCCAGTCCTTCCTATAGAGTTAATATCCAGAGATGACTGTATTCCACCGGTTCTCTCCATTCTATCAGGTTTCCATAATGCCCACTATATCTAGGTTCTCCTTTAAAACCAGGCACCCCAACTCTCTTATTTTGGCTCCATGGCTTCTAACATTAGCAGAGAAACACCTAGACATGGTGTCCTTCCTCCGAAGTCTCATGTGCACCTTCTGCAATGGCACTTAGGCCTCTTTGGTTGGCTACCATGTTTCACCATTGAAGTTTTGTCTTGTAAGAACACTTTGCAAAGAAAACAAAGAACAACTTACCAGTTTCTTCATCTATGTTAAACCGTCCAAGTCCACTGCCATCCCGGATGGAGTACTGGATCTCACCATCCCTGCCGGTATCATCATCCCTAGCATTCACTTGCAAAACACTTGTTCCAATGCGTGAGTTTTCCTTTACTGATCCAATGACTGCAAAGTCAGAGAAATAAGGGGTGTAGAGATTTTCATTCACATCCACAACTTCAACTTCTACAAAGGAAACCGAGGATAGCGAAACTGGACGCCCTTTATCCTTTGCTCGTACAGTTAGGTTGTAGAACTGTTGCTTCTCGTAGTCAAGTTCTTTGCTTAGGCGGATAGCACCACTAGCTTTGTCTATTTCAAATCTCCCATTGTAATCATTCACCAAAGAATAACGTACTTGTCCTCCAAGACCTAGATCTGGGTCTTGCGTTTCAAGCCAAGCAATGACGGTACCAACTGGTAGATCTTCCAAGACCTTAACACTATAGCTAGGTGGTATGAAAGCTGGAGAACAATCATTGACATCATCCAAAAATACTTTCAGAGGAACAACAGAAAACTGCTGGTGCCCACTCTCTGCTCTGTCTCTTGCCTCTATCTTTAATGTATAATTTGCCTTTGACTCTCTGTCTAAATGGTCACCTATGTATATTATTCCTGTGGAGCTATTGATAGCAAACTGCTGTATGTCGGTCAATATGGAGTAAGTCACTTCCCCGTTTGGCCCTAGATCTCTGTCTCTGGCCTCTACCTGGATAATCTCCACACCAATACTCGTACTTTCCAAGATATTAACTGAGTAACTTTCCTGCAAAAATACAGGCCTGTTATCATTTGCATCCTCTACCGTTATGGTGAGTAATCTCCATGTGGCTTTCTGGGGGCTGCCTAAGTCATAAATTGTAATATTTAGGAGATACAGCTCTGTTTTCTCACGGTCCATGGGCATAAGGACCTTAAGCAGCCCTGTCTCCATTTCAAGATTGAAGCAGCTGTCTGTGTTGCCATCTGATATGGTATACAGCACCTTCCCGTTAAAGCCAGAATCAGCATCATAGGCTTTGATTCGAAATATAGTAGCACCAACAGAAAGGTCCTCTCTGACTGATACATCAGTAGGAAATGATTTATCAAAATGCGGGGCCTGCCTGTTCACAGAATATAAATCCAGGAAGCCATCTTCCGAATTTAGTTTTACATTGGCTTTTGCCTTTTTTAGCAACTTCTCTGCCAGCCTCTGAGCAACCCTAGTCTCTCTGCAGCTAAAGGTCTTGGAAGACACTTTTCCATGAACCACGGAAATGTTGACAAACATGGAGTCGGCAAAATTCTCCCCATCGGTTGCTGTTATCCTAAGTCCAAAATTATTGTTCTTGATTCCAGCGCTAGACAGGGACTTTTTAAGTTGTAGAACCCCTGAGTCCGGATTCAGGTAGAAAAAGCCCAGTTCATTACCTGAAATTATTTTGTACTTCACAAGCTCCAACTCATCTATATCTATAGCAGACACAGCTGTGATGTGCCCGCCAACAGGGAATTCAGATGAAATCACTCCCTGACAAGCCACCTTTTCAAACAATGGCTTGTTATCATTTACGTTACCTATGTATATTGTGACATTAACCTCGCTCTCGTGACGGTAAGGCGAGCCCCAGTCTGAAGCGCGAACAATAAACCTGTAGCTCTCTGGGGAGGACTCAAAATCCAGTTCTTCGGAAGTGCAAACAACCCCAGTAAATTGGTTGATGGAAAAGGGGAGTGAATTTAGACTAGCGATGCTGTACGTGATATAGCCATTTTCTCCCCGGTCCTTATCAAAGGCAGAAACTGACAGAATACTAGTCCCCACAGGGACACTTTCATTGACATAGGCACTGTATGAACTCAGTGTAAACTCCGGGATGTGATCGTTGGCATCTTCTATCCTGACAGTGATGTGTGCTTTTAAATCCCCTTCTTTGTTCATTACTTCCAAATCGTAAAACTCCTTGTCAACAATTTTTAAAGGGTGTGCAGTGGTGATCAGACCTGTCCTGGGATTGATCTTAAAATATCCAGCATCCTCACTAGGAGATAATTTATATTCTTCCCCCAGGGTTTCTGGGGTTAGCTTAACTAGAGCAACAACTACTCCAGGAGGAGAGAATTCACTAATGGCTACATCGTATGTTTCCTTTTCAAACTTTACAGGGTTGCTTTCTCTCTTGGGGCTAGCGATATGGACCAGTTTCACAGCTGAAAACTTTTGAGGAGATCCCTTGTCTTTTGCTTGGAGAGTAAGATTGAAACCATATGGAAAATTGTCCCAATCAATGGGCTTTTTCTCTTTGATTTTGTACTCATTCATCCATCTACCCTCTTTAGCCAACTGGAACTGTTCCAGGGGATCTCCAGCAACAATAGAAAGTGATTCAATCTCACCATTGGCACCTTCATCAAGATCATCAACATTAATAATAGCATATGTAGGCTCCTTGTCCAAAGGGAAAGGAACATGGGTTACAACACTGATAGTTGGGGCATGCTCATTTATGCGTTCAATATGTATGTAAAGTTTGGCAGTGCTGCTTACTCCATTGTTACCATAGAGCTTCATCCCACGGTCCACAGCCAGAACTTCAAGGTCATACCGGTTTTTCTCATCATAGTTTAACCGGCCACTTAAGGAGATAACCCCGCTAGTCGGATGGACAGAAAAGAGGTCAACTTTATTTTTGAAGTAATAATAGAATTCACCATTGGAGCCAATATCAGCATCCGTTGCTGTAACCTGAGCAATACTAGTCCTTAAAGGAGTGCTTTCTGCTATTGTTACTGAGTAGGTGGTGGGTGAAAATAAAGGGCGTAAGTCGTTCATGTCTAAAACCTGTATGTTCACTTTTGTCCATGCTTCCAAGTCTTCCCCACGGACAGAACCCTTGATTATCAATAAATAGTTGTCCTGGATTTCTCGATTCAATATGGCAGAATTCCCACCTTTAGTTCTTATCCTAAGGAAACAGAAATCAGCTATTACAACTTCCTCTGCTTTGAAAAAGCCTTCATCATCGCCAGACACTATCCTGTATTTGATATCCCAAGAGAAGTCCGCCATGGTGATGCCCATCCTACTTTGACTGTTAAGATAGGTCCGTGCCGCAGAGTTCTCATACACTGTGGCGTTGTACATGGAATGTGTGAAGTGGAAGCCAGGTGGTGTTGTCCCTTGAAGGCCATGGCAAACATTGGCCAAAAGCTGAACAAGCAGGAAGACGAGGCCAGATGCAGGGGCCAAAGGACCTGACCAATGGCCCATATTTATCTCCATCACATCATTCTGTCATCCTAAAAAAAAGAAAAAAAAGAAAAAGAAAAAAAGATGACTATTGGTTACTCCGAGACACAATAATCTGCGTGATGCAATCATTACATATATAAAAACACATCCCAGCATTGTATCCCATTCTCCAGATATTCTAAGCTGATAACAGTTGATCAGCCATAAATTTCAGCCTGTCAGGTCAGGTGCTTTACAAAAATCACCCTTGTCTTTGCTGTCCAAGGCAGACAACAAAACCAGATTTGAGCCCCTGGTAGGTTGCTAAATATTAATGGTGTCGAGGCCATACTTCCCCTCCCCCTTCCAAGAAGATACACACAATGGGTGGGCTCGCTATCGTTGTAAGTTACCATGGTTGGTAGTAACTTACAACGATGGTTCTGACAGACGATCATTGTTTCTGGTTATTATCTCGTTGTTTCTGGTCATTATCGTTGTTTTGTTCCCACCCAGTTCTCCCTCCATCTCCAGGCATGCATCCCAGGGGCCACTGCTCCCTCTCTTTGTAGGCAGCCTGTTTGTGATTGGTCCGCTGAGTGCTCCCCTCTCCCTCCTCCTGCAGGAATCTTTAACCATTTCTCTACCTCCCTGTAGCTGATCGATATCCCTTTTGTTGTCCGGTTCCCATTGGGAAAAAAAAAAAAAAAAAGATGCCTGCGTATGTTGCCTTGTGCTTCTCTGCTTGTCACTTTTCCTCCTTTTGCCTGGCTGTTTCCATCACCACAGAGGAGCATTTCCACACCCCATTCCTGGTGCCTCTAGTAGGCACTGAGGCTTGATTTTCTCCTAACCCAGCCACCACTCCCGACCTCGCCACCCATCATCACAAACACCTTTTACGCTCCCCCTTCTCACTCCCACCTTTGTTCCCACCTGGTGTACCATACAGGTGATGATAATTAACATGTTATACACCCTCCTCCACCTGGTGTCCCTTGTTCAAGCAGCAGGCATTTGACCCTTGCCCCCCTCCCTCTCTGCACCGCCTGGCACCAAAGTCGCTCTCGCTCTCCCCTCTCCCTCCCAGCTTCGCTCCCATCTTGGCTAAGAGACAGGTGAAGGTTATTTCTAGGGATGTGCTGCGGATCTCGATAGGGGTGGAAGCGGAGCGAATTCACCCCTGCTTGACACACACCCCCATCCCGCTCTGCTGCACTTACCTTTTCCCCAGCTCGGCACATCTCCCTGGAGAGGAGCCTGGGAGAGGTACTTCCGGGTCCCTGGCGCTGCGTTTTTCATGTAAATACCATAGAAAACCACCTTAAAATGGCTGTGAATAGCAAATCACAGGCCGTTTTAAGGTGGTTTTCTACTGGTATTTACATGGAAAAAGCAGCACCGGGGTCCCGTCGCATCAGTTCCTGGCACAGCGCCAGGTCCTGTCGTGTCACCTCCGGGTCCCCAGAAAGTCCGCCGGAAGCCTCACACTGTCGCCGCGGGAGGAATCGAGCGGCGGAGGTGCTCACCGAGCACCTGGCGAGCACCCCAACAGGTATGCATCCATCACTATTTAACCTTTTCCCTCCTCCATGCCTAGCTCTGCTGAGCACTGCACCTCTTTTACTTCTCCCCCCCTCACATCCACGCATGGCAGAGAACCTGCTGCTATCTCTACCAGTTCTCCCATCTATTCTGCCTCCCACTAGTGTGACAAGTCTGGACTAGATCTTTTCCACACCTTCCCTGCCCCAAAGCTTTCCTTGCTGCTGCAGCCAGAGTGTAGCCTTGACTTCATTTTTCCAGCCCTCTGCTTACTACCCAACTTTCCCCCTCCCCTCTCCCCCCCCACAACATACTTGTAAAGTTCTCCAATTGTAATCTACTCTTCTTCTATTAAAAGCGTACTTTACTTTGAAAGAAAAATACAGTTTTTGGTATAAAGCATCCTACAATTAAAAGTGAAGTAAGCAGCAACATGTGTGTTGGTGGGTAGAGATCAGATAACTTGAATGGCTGCTTGTTTTGACACTCTTGTCATGTGACTCTGTAGGATTCTTGAATCACCAACGATAAAACAGCTCTCCCTGGTTCGGACGACACAACCAACAATCATTGTAAGAACAAACCCTACAACAAACTGTTGTTTCTTATCATGTTTTCTGAGGACAAAACAGACCATTGTGACTCAGAACGACCTGGGTTCGGACCACACAACAAGCAACGGTTGTCTGTTACCGTTTCTGCTTGTCGTGCCGTCCGAACCCAGTCAATGGCTTCTAACCAAAAAGCTTAATTTAGGACAGATGCCAGCCTAGCAAACTGGCTGAGAATTACAAAAGAAGTGAGTTGCAGGGTCAATCACAAAAGAATCAAGCTTAGTTAGAATACTAGCCATTAAGGAAGATTTCCTTATTGTTATTTATTTATATATATTTACAGCATTTTTACCCCGCTCTTCAGCCAAAAAAGGCTTCCAGAGTGGCTTACAAAGATTAATATTAGACAGTCCCTGCCCTCAGGCTTACAATCTAAAAGACATGACACGAAAGGAAGAGGGATTGGGAGGGAGGAGGAAGAAAGCAAAAGAAGTTGATTCCAAACTGGGAACTTCTCCTCCCTTCCAGACTCAAATTTCCCACACCCACACCCCTAAGGCAGTTCCTTATTCTTAAGGGCTAATCTCTTGGAGTGCCCGACACTGTTCAGCTGTTCCATGCTCCTCATCTGGGGTCTGACCCGGGGGTTAGTGACTCTGGATTTGCCCTCCTCCCCGAGCAGAGAGCTCAGAGTGCTTTCTCATGGAATTCGACAGTGATTGATCCTCCCTGACTGTTGAGTTTATCTCTAAGTCTGCTGACCTTGGAGACCCAGGTGCATCACCCATCCCCTCCATCTCCTCCTCCTCCCCATCTTCCTCAGAATCTGTTCCCAGATCCTCCTATGTAGTAAGAGTGGGCCCAATCCCTACAGATGGCAGGCTCTGTTCAGCTAGGTAGGTAATAACTTGTTCAGGCCTGCACTACCATTTGACCAAGTCCTTTGGGTGGGACTCTACAGATATGGGCTACCTACAAATAAGCTGTAATGGGACAACATTTAGGAGAGGTGTGGGAACCTGGGTCATCAGGAGCATGGGTAAGGTTTGACCCCCACCCCCCAAGTGTGCTCTGTAATCACTTTCATATGCATAAATGCCTGCCATTCACTCCTATGGGGAAAAGAGCTGAACTTAGGACAACGTTGTATTAGTGCCAAAACTTGCCGAATTGCCATCTGGTTCTCCTGGCCTCCAAGGATAGAAGTGCAATGTAGCCATGTGTGCCGAGCACATACTGCAGCCCCAGAGGTTCCCACAATCTATGTGCAGGCAGGGCATCAGCAAACACCACCATCCTCAGGTAGCTGCAGAGGGCTGCAGCTACCTGAGGGCTGCACCAGGGCTGATGCCTGCTGCAGATTGGGTCCACCCTTCCACATGTATTTTTACCAGCAGGCAGCTGCAAGCTGCCCAGCATTTTTAATTACTTGCAATCCCCTGGAATGATAACTACATCAGGACACTGCTACACTGGCCATCATAACACTTGAGATTTTGCTAGGAATTTTGGGGGAAAGGATGACAATTCTTAAACTCCTTGCTTCGATAAATGCTCCCTCTTAATAAGTTTCACGTTGCTTTTTACTGCTCCCCCCCCACACACAAAGTAGAGCCAAGATTTCACCAAGATAGTGTGGCCCTTTTATTTCATTTACGAAGGCATGCTGGACCAAGACAATGAAGAATAAAGCATGGGATAAGTTCTTTGATGAAAAGCACTTTGCTTCCCAGCAATGCCTGATGCTTCTCTGAAGCTCAGACACTTAGGGTCCAATCCTATGCCTCTCCGACTTCGTCTGGAGGGGCATAAGAATTCCCTTCCGTGGCGCTGCACCCTCTTAAATCCCGTATGAGGGCACAGTGCCACAGAGTGCCTGCCCCCCCACCTTGTACCTGCTGCGGTTTGTTTCTTCCGAGGCGGAAGGGAGCTGAGCACGGAAGATTGTGCTCGGTTGTCCCTGGGGGGAGCATTCCTGGGGGTGAGGAGGGATGAGGTGCCACCGGATTACAAAAAATCCAGGTGGCACCTCAGCCTCTCCTCCTTGGGAGGAGGGAGGGAACATTCAGATGGCCAAAATCAGCCGTCCAGATGCATGGAGGATATTCTATCCCCCGTGCTCCCCCCACCCTGGATAGGATGCCCACAATCCTCCGAGTTCGGAGGGTTGTGGGCAGCCTCATTGGATTGCGCTGTCAGTTATCTTGTTCCATATAACAAGCTAATGGACTTCATTTAGAAGAACACCCATTGTATATAGTACATGAACATACAGATACAACGTGAACGTTAGAATGGCCGTAATTTTAGATTGACTTTAAAACATCAAAAACGGTCAAAGTACAGAAGGCATAGAGAAAGAGGGTATCTCTGAGAACAGTGGCATCCACTAAGAAATTTCTACAAGCTATGCACAATTTTAATCGCAAAATTTCAGGCAGGACTCATCGTTTCAAACAGAGTGCAATTCTATAAGACTACTGCTGGTTTTAAGTACTAGTGGAAATCGATTTATTGCAATGATGTTATAACACTCCCAACAAAGTGCCTTAGCTCCGACCCCAGAGTCTATATTCCACAACTGCACAGCACATTAATCAATAATACCTGATCAACTCCCCTGGGTGTGCTATAAAGACATACAGCTTTTTCAAAACATTTGCTTCCATGCATTACTCCTTTCCTCTACCTTATATTGGTCCCTGGCAGTTTGGGGAGCCAAGAAAGTCACTGGTTTCAAGACTCCTCCTCTGGATGCATCAGGGAAGCTGACAGGAAGAGATGTGATACCAAGTAGGGGTGGCAAGTAAAACTGACTGTTAAGGAATCACAGAATCATATAAGGGAAGGTACCTTCAAAGGTCCTCTAGCTCAACCCCCTGCAGATGCAGGAAATCCACTGCTCTAGCATCCCAGATTGGTGGCCATCCAACCTCTGCTTAAAAACTTCTAATGAAGGAGAGTCCAGCACATTCCGACGCAGCACGTTCCACTGTTGTCCAGCATGTAGTGTAAAGAAGTTCTTCTGAATATTTAGTTCAAATCCCCTTTCTTGTAATCTGAACCCGTTGGTTGGGGCCTACCTTCTGGGAAAATACGTGGCTCTCTTAACTCAATGGTGTAATGGGGCGCGTCACATGGGGAGCTTGGATGAGTGGCTTCCCATCCAACGCATGTGCGCTTTCTTCTGCACAAAGATAAGATTCTTCCACAAGAGGGTTTACATTGGAATGGTTAAAGTCCAACGGACCTGCATAGGAAACACTCACACAGACCTCTTACCATACATTGGGCTGGATCCAAACCTTTCAAAAGCGGACATCCAATCGTGCAATGGGACTTCCCCTTCCTTTCCCTGAATTTCCAATCCTCTCTCCCTGCCCTCACAGCTTTCTCCACATGCCCCAAATCTGTTCCAGAGAGTCCCCCAACCCACCGGAGCAGATTTGGGTGTGTGTGCATGGGGGGCGGGGGGCTGCAGTGGGGAAAGTGACATCCATTCCCTGATTAATTCCCTTCTGCTGGCAGAAAAACTTCACTGGATACAACCCAGTATCTGGATGGGCAGACTGTTGCACTATTTTGTTTATGTTAGGGATTTATAGCCCAGCTTTGGATAAAATTCCTGGGGCGGCTTACAACATTTCAAAACAAATAAAAAATACAGAAATAAAATATGCCCCAAAAATATACTAAAAACAGTAATCACAATAGGAGCGGCATAAACAAGCCTGGCCAAGATAAAACAGGTTAACATGATCCCAGAGTCTCATTTGTTATTGTAATTATCCAGACAAATTGCTCCAGCCACTAAACAGCCACTTGAATTATCTGGCTGCACATCATTAATTGGGGCAGTGTGGACTGCTATATCCAAGCCATAGGAAAGAACCATTTCCTGGGTCAGATTAGCTACTTTTGCCTTCCCCTGTAACATACGGGAGCTTCTTTAAGCAATCTCCATCTGTCTATTCTGCAAAGCCTTCAACCTGTCCAATTCTGGCCTAGATACGGACCTCAGAAAGTGAAAATAGGGAACACCTTCCGTAGGCCACTGAACAGTTCAGTTCCAGACTAGCCTGGCTAGTGTTCCTGCTCTTACTTATGAGTTATGAGGCTTATCTTTCCACCCTATCTATGCTTACCCTCAAGCCCTGCCAAATCATATGATTAATGCACATACATTCACCACATCTCAGGGATTGACTATCCAGTTGGATCCCCTTGGCTCAGTGTACCACCATGCTTTCAGCTGCTTGGGAATCTGCAAGCCACATGTTAGAATCCTTACCTTTGCCCACCCAAGCCTCAAAGTCAGAGCACATCTTACTTATGCCCCAAGGGCATATGATTCTCTGGCCATCATAAAGTTTGGAATAATTTACTATACGGATTGTGGATGATGATATTGGGAGTCTCCAACTCTCTGCTTCGTGTTCTTAGCAGCTGCAGAGGACGTTGCAGCTTACATATCCCAGTTAGGGATGTGCGCAGAGCTCAATTGGGGGGTGGATGTCCAGCGAACTCACCCAGCTCGACACCCCACCCCCCCAAGCTCTGCTCATCCTACCTTTTCCCTGGCTCGACTCACGTTCTCGACTCGTGAGCCGGGCCGGGGAAAGTGACTTCTGGGTTCCAGTGCTACATTGTTTATGTAGAAAACGGTCTAATTCACAAAAATTATGGCCTAATTTGCGCAAATTAGGCTGTTATCTACATAAACAATGTAGCGCCGGGGACCCGAAAGTCCGGTGAGTGCCTCAGCTGGCGCTCGCACTCAGCTCACGTGCCACAAGTCGAGTACCAGGCAAGTCGCCCATCCCTAGGCCATGCCGCTGAAAACAGCCTACCTGTAGTGACTGAATTCTTTCCTGTTCCTGCTGCAGAATTATTATTATTAATTTTATTTCTTTACCACCCAATAGCCGAAGCTATGGAAAACATGGGCCAGGGCCATTATGTAACGTCCTCTGCAGCTGCTAAGAACATGAAGCAGAGAGGTGGAGACTCCCAATATGATCATCCACAATCCATATAGTAAATTATTCCAAACTTTATGATGGCCAGAGAACCATCTGCCATAGAGAGGCCATTTTCTGCTGCATTTCCATGGAAAATAAAATGTGTGCCCCAGTTCTCTGTCACAAACGGCCATGTCTGTCAAGTCGCAGGTGCCCGTTCTTATAGTGGCCAAAGGTTAACATAAAATGTTATAGGCCTTGCAAGCAAGGTTTAGATTAGAAAAGGTTGAGATTGAGTTCTCAGCTGGGCAGCCAGTCAACTGGATCCTTGCAAGGAACAAGAAGCATTTATGCTTCCTGCACAGTCTGTTTCTTGTTGGATATTTATTTTAAAGAGATGTCATGTTTAGCAGGCAGGAAATGTAATGTGATAAGAAGAAACCAGTTCCAAAGGAACTGAGCACAAATGAACAAAGATCACTTCCATAAACATTTCTAATTCACAAACAAAAAACTCAACTCAACTAAATATTATGTTTTAAAGTGGAAGATTAAGAGTGTGATTACTTGTGTGTGGTTTTGAAACATCCAGAAAGGAAACTACTTAGAATCACATTGGCTTTGTTTAAGGGTGGGGGTGGGGGTGGCATGAGCTCTCTTTTAAACAGCAGCATCAATTAAAAATGGAAGTCATGCACCAACTATGCACAGCGCCAGTCAAGGTGACTTTGGTTAAGAGTAGAGTACTCTTTGACAAGAGATACTAGTCCCTTGGAGTACTAAGAAAGCTCTGCAGTCATTCACCTTGTAAATGCAAATTTCCCAAGTCCGAGACAAATACTTCATTACCATACTGATGAAATTTCAGACTATCTTCTTGTCTTGGTATACCAGCAGCATGTAACTTTACCAATGGTTACAATAAATGCACGCAGGCAAAAGCAGGGAGGAACCAGCTTGACACTACGTGACAAGAAAATATATGCCAGTTTTCAGATTTTGAAAAGGACCACCTGCTCAAACATATTGTCTCTATTACGATGGAACAACAACAAACCAAGGTTTGATGTTATGAGAACAAGCAGCAGCTAGCCTCAGATCCAAGTGCATCCTTCTCCCCTTCCCTCTCCCTTTGTGTGTGAAGGGAGGAGTTTAGATGCCTTCACTTCTATATCGTAGCAAACTATGGTTTCCAATTCATCCGTGTATAGCAGGAATGTTAAACCTCAGGACTCACCCCTTTGGCCTTGCCCCTGTTTGCATTTGGTACCGCCCACTACTGGAATGAGTCCCACAAGATGAAAGAGGTTCCACACCCATGCTCTACAGTAAACAACAGTTTGTGCAAAACATAGTTTGCACTCCAGCCAGGATTGCAAACCATGGCTTGATACAAACTAGAAGGAAGAGATTCTAACCTTCTGCTGTTACATGTGAAGGAAGGCAGGGACTGTCTTATTATTAATCTTTGTAAGCCACTCTGAGAGTCTTTTCTGGCTGAACAGCGGGGTATAAATGCAATAAATAAATAAAATAAATAAATAAAGGAGGAACAGGACCATGGAGTACAAAAGCCCAAGACACAGCACTGCTCATTTTCATAATGACAAACCACAGTTTACTGTTTTGTCTAAATTGAACCATTGAGTTAGATAATTGCTGTGATTTCAGTTTTATGGCTTGATGGTTTTAATTATTTGTTGTTGTTAATTTAAATTTACCTGGATTGTAGCCCATTTTAAGTATTTTAATGTAGTCTTAGTTAAATTGTGATTATTATTGTTTGAGTTATTTGAGTTATTTTGTATATTGTACTGCACTCTGGTGTACAGCGCAATATTATTATTATTATTATTATTATTATTATTATTATAGATCCAAAGGCGTCTTTCATGTACATAGTGGTTGCATTACACCTCCCACTAGATCACTGTGTAGGGAGAGTGAAACAAATCTAAAGATGTCTTCAACTTGCACAACCTCTCGCACAAGCAACAACGTGAGAACTACTACAGAATCTACATATTATAGCACTGTGTGAACTTTCACTCAAGCTCATGTGCAAGTATGTATGGAAGAGCACTAGCACCTTCCTTACTCTCTCAGTTCTTAGGACCCGGCCCAATGAAATCTCTGCTGAGAAATTTCTCTGAAAATTTCCCTGAAAAATCCTTGAATGTTTCTCCTGAGGAGAAACTTCCACATTCATCTTGAACCTTACAATCGATGGCTAAGTATAACAAATTTTACTTATTGCATTTACATATAATACATTTATTACATGTAGCAATCATTGCTCTAGACTTGCTTTCTCTAATGATGGTGCATGTGGCAAAGGGAAAGTACACTATTCCCAGATGCACCATCAATGGGAAAGTACACTAAATATTTACCAATGCACATGGTCCTCTTAAATTATCTACCTGCTTCCTGGAAGTTAACACATGGTCAACATAAACTGATTCCCTGTGCCCTTTTGACAGCGAAAATACTGATATTACAACACTAGAAGGATAAATGCTCACATCCTATAACACACTGGATTGAGGACCTAACAACACTTTCATTATTTGAATGGGTAGTATATAGACGTCACTTGCAAATGGATACATTAATATGGATGTTTGGTCTGCCTTTGTAGAATTTATGTACAGTAATGCCTTGGATTGCAATTAACTTGGTTTGAGAGTGTTTTGCAAGACAAGCAAATTTTTAAATATTTATTTTTTAACTTGATATACAAGTGACGTCTTGCAATACTGTAGTATGGCTTAAATTAAAAATCTCTGTACAAATTTTTTTTTGGGGATTTCATTTTGATATAAGTGTTTTGGATTACAAGCATGTTTCCGGAATGAATTATGCTCTCAATCCAAGGCATGACTGTATATATATATTTAGAAAGTTGTATTTTCATATATACATATATATGTATATCTGTGCGTGTGTTTGTATACACAAATACATACACACACACAATTCACATGCATCAATTGATATTGAGATATTCAAATGTATATACAGTAGTTATATTTGTTTTTTATGGTTTGGGGGTTTTTTTGTTGAAATTTACAATAAAAATTATTAATAATAATATAAAGTACACTATTGGCTATTGGCACCAGGTCCCATGTGGTTACTAGAGGGAGCCATGAACTGAAGCTACACGATGCAAACAACATTTCTCAGTGTCTGGAAGACATCAGATGGTTTGTGCTTGTGCTTGACCAACCATCAGGCACTGTGATGGGCATGTGAACAGCTCCTCTACACTCCCTATGTCACTGCCCAGCTCAACTCTATGTAATCATGTTAACTCCCCACCTTCCACCTTAATTACTACTGGGCGGTTTCACACATCATGCCAATGATTTGCCGTGATGGGTTCACTGTTCTGCAAAGTACCCACAATGAGCCCAACAGATGATCAGGTGCATTGTGGGTAATTCGCTACCTCCCTCCAGGTGGTATCCTGGGGGACACAGCGGAAGGAACGAGTCCCCTCTACCTCCTCACTGTGATACCAAGCCGATTTTGGCTCACTGTGGTTTTGACACTTTAAAAAAGTTTTTCCAGAGAACAGAAAGTTTTTCCAGAGCTTTTCCTGATCCCCATTAGGGCAGCCACCAACTGCCCCTTCAAAGTGCCCCGAAGACACATCGGAGGGGCTCCCCATGACTTCTCAGGGTTTTTTGTTTGTTTTTTGCGGCCACAAATGGACATTGCACAACAGAGGCTTGAAAAGCAATCAACCCACGCCCCCACCCTGGGTTACACTTGACAGATCTCAGAAGATGAACTGTCAAGAGTAACCCAAGCTGCGAGGTTTGAATGGGGATGTGCGTGGAGCTCGATTGGGGGGGGTGGAAGTCTGGAAACTCGCCGGGCTCAACCCCCCCCCAAGCTCCGCTCAATCTACCTTTTCCCCGGCTCAATTCGCATTCTCATGGGCCAACCAGGGGAAGCGACTTCCGGGTTCACGGCGCTAAGTTGTTTACGTAGAAAACAGCCTAATTTGCGCAAACAAATGTAAACAACGTAGTGCCAGGGACCCGAAAGTCCGGCGAGTGCCTCAGGGTGAGGGATCTTCGGCTGAGAGGGGGTGTTTGTGGGGATTCCCCCCTTCTTGGCAAGATCCTCAACTTTTCCTGTTCCACCCAGTTTAGTCTATATTGAGGAGTCATGTATTTTGTATTTTTTCCTCTAGGGAAGGGCTCTCCAACCTTGGGTCCCCAGATGTTGCTGGCCTACAGCTCCCAGCATACCCAGCCAGCATGGCTAATGGCAAGGTATTCTGGGAGCTGTAGTCCAGCAACATCTGGGGACCCAAGTTGGAGAGCCCTGCTCTAGGGGCTTGGGGGAGTGTGAGTCCTCCCACCTTTTTTCAAGGGAAACACAGTTTGACAGAGTTTACTGTCAAACTCTGGGGGGCTTTAAACTAGGGTTTATGAGGGGACTCTTCGGGATTTGAACTTGGGCATACTAAGAGGAATGTCCCAGTACACATCCAACCAATTACCACTCAACCCCCCCATTTTCAAGGGACCCCGGGGTTTGACAGGAGCTGTCAAACTTGGTTCCCCTTGAAAAAAGAGGGGGACTCACTTTTACACTTTCCCAGCTAACTCCTAGAGGGTGGGGGAAAGTGCAAAAGTGGCTCCCGGATGTGGACTAAAGGGGGGATGGGAAAGGTTGAGGATCTTACCGAGAAGGGGGGAATCCCCCCAAAACACCCCATTCTCAGCCGAAGATCCCTTGCGGCCTGAGTTACTCTTGATAGTTCACCATCTATGATTTGCCAAGAGTAACCCGGCATGGGGAATGGTATTCAAGTCTCTGCTGTGCATTGTCTAGGGTGAGTACTCCTGCATATTGCCCCAGCTGAGGCTTGAAATCCACCTATTAGTGCTTCTGCAAACATTATTTAATTTTATATTTAATATATTTTTTAATATACTAATTTTTTAGCACCCATTTCTGGGCACATTTAAAAAAAAAATAAATACTGGGCAGCCACAGGGAGCCCCTCCAAGGTGCTGCTGGGGCACTTTGAAGGGGCAGCTCATGTGCTTGCCCAAACAGGAATCAAGAAAATCGGCTGTCAAGCCAGCTCTCCCGATCTCGGGGGGGAGGGAAGAAAGCATCAAAAAGGCCATGGGGAGTCGAAAATGGTTCCGCATTGCAGCAGGGAGGGGGGGAAGCCAGTGCCAGCTGCCCCCAAGTACGCCTTGGGCAATTGTGGGGTGGCTGGCCCTGGCAGGGGCCAGGGCTAGTTCGGCAAGAACAGCAAGGGGTTTCTTGTTGCTCTTTCCGAGTGAGTCACTGGACGCGGGTCTTTACGCACAGTGGGTTTGGTCATCCAGGTTCAGACAACATGATTGACAACACACTGTGGGGGAAATAAACCCCACAACAGTCCATGGGTTCTTATTGTGGGTTGTGGCAAAAAAAAGCAACCCATGGTGGGTAACCCGCGCTGGGTTCACATGACACAACAACCAACCATCGACTGTTATCGTTGGTTGGTTGTCGTGTCATGCAAACCCAGTCACTGAGTTTATCTACGGATGGATGAATCAGTCTATTTTTTGGTCCATATCTGTTCTGTCCTGTTTTCACATTAATCTGCAGTGGTTTGGGGGAGGGGGGAAGAATCTGCAAGAAAATGCCCAAGCATTTTATACACATTTTATGATGAAGGACTCATTTTTATATGCATTTTACCATTAAAAAAAAGCATTTTATGCTCATTTTATTATAAAGTACACATTGTAATGCACATTTTAGTATGCTTTTTAAGCTGAAAAGTGCATCAAAAAATTTGGAGAAGTGTGAAATCAGAAGGAAATCTGTGTTCTGACCTACATGTTAATTGGGGTGGGGGGAGTGAATTGGTCCACTTCCAGATGTAGTCATTCTAAATATCCCTACTTGTTTTTCAAGTACAATAGGCTGGGAAATTGTGACTTGTCTAAGGCTACCCAATCTTCATCTCATTGGACTGTGATCCATCTGCAAGCCCCAAGACTGACCAGGAGTTGAAGATCAATGCAATATGCCAGACATCCCCAATCTGGTGCCCATTAGATGTTTAGAACTACGACTCCCATAATCTTTAACCATTGGAAATGCTAGCTCGGGGTGATGGGAGTTGTAGTCCAAAACATATGGAGGGCACCAGGTTGGGGAAGTCTGGAGCAGTGCATTGATCTTCAACTCCTGGACAGTCTTGGGACTGCACTAGTTTTCTAACTTCTTCCATATCAAAGTTTTTCTCAAGAGTCTCTTGTGTAACAGTTAAAGAACCCTGCACATTGAGGACCATGCCAAAGAGTCCCCTAAGGTACATATTCAGTTCATGTGGGGTGTTGGCAGGACTATTAGAACTCATCATGCACCCAGAACACCCCCCAACACTCTCCTGTGGTTACACCTTCAACCCCCTATCAGATTCCTCACACATCCCTACAGGAATAAGTAGCAGGGCTGTTATAAATTGTGATGTCCCCCCAGACAATGTGTCCTAAATCCAGAGCACATTCTAGAGTAAGCATTCAGGTGTACAGAGACCCTCTGTTGTGTTACCCTGTGCTTCACCTGGTACTTTGCTATTTGTTATCCACTCGGTACTATCCGTGACTCTGGAGCCGAACCGATGTTTCCAGAATCAGAACTTTCTTTTTTCTTATGTAACATATCACCCATTGCTGCATTTAGGCAATGCCCATTTTAGTGGTGCTGCCCAGCCACACTGGGAGCTCGGCAACTTGCCCAAGGTGCTCAGAGGGGCTTCTACTAGGTGTGCAAAACCACGGTATTGGGGGCTGAGGACCCTTGAGATTTGGCCCTCTTGGGAGCTACAGAAAATCCCATGTTTCAGAGTGGGAATAAGTAGCAGGGCTGTTATGTATTTTTGGCTTTAAGTGCAGTGATTTACCTCTCCTGTGGTCAATTTGAGAAGGACAGGTTGCTTACCTGTAACTGTGGTTCTTCGAGTGGTCATCTGTGCAGTCACACATATGGGCTCTGCGCGTGCGCGGAGGCCGCTTCGGGAAGGTTCTATAGCTGAGGCAAATTTTGGGCGGGAACCCCTCCCCCCTGCGTCTCCCTTGCGTGGGTTCCCGCCCTCTCCCTCAGTTCCCGAGACTGCCATCGCGATCCCAGTACTAAGGGAGAACATAGGAAGGTTTCTCCACTTCCCCAGAAGAAGTACCGAAATCCCAATTCGATGGTGTTATACGGTACCGATAGTAGTGAGCCCAAGAGCCCAATTCAGTACACCATCGAACTCAACAGTGACACCGTAGCGGGGATGGATGGGCGGGTTGTGTGACTGCACAGATGACCACTCGAAGAACCACAGTTACAGGTAAGCAACCTGTCCTTCTTCTTCGTGGTCTCTGTGCATCACACATATGGGCAGAGTAGCAAGCTGACTTACCGGCGGAGGGTCGGTGTCACCGTCACTGAAGGATCGAGGAGAGAACAGCTCTGCCAAAGGCGTTGTCCCTCCGGGATCGAACATCGACTTGGTAGTGCGAAACGAACGTCGAAGGCGTAGACCACGTAGCTGCCTTGCAGACATCCGTTAACGACACCACTCTCACGAAAGCCGTCGAGGCCGATACGGCTCTGGTAGAATGAGCTCGCACCGAGCTCAGCAAACGCTGTTGTTTGAGTTCGTAGGCTAACCCGATGCAATCGACAATCCATGCAGATAGACGCTGGGTCGAGACCGGTAGTCCTTTGGAGCGTCCACCGTAACAAATAAAGAGACGGGGAGATCTCCTTATGGATTCAGTGCGGGACTTGTAGAACAACAGAGCCCTTCGCACGTCCAGCATGTGGAGTTGCTGTTCCAATGGAGTCGACGGGCTTTGGAAGAAAGCCGGTAGAATAATGTCCTGATTTAAGTGGAAGGAGGATACGACCTTAGGAATGAAGGCCAGATCTGGGCGCAACACAGCCTTTTCCTTGTGGAAGCTGAGGTATGGAGGATCGACCCTTAGAGCCGCCAGTTCAGATGCTCTCCGAGCAGAGGTGATTGCGACAAGAAATACGGTCTTAAAAGTCAGTAAGCGGAGATCCGTTGTCGCCATTGGCTCAAAGGGTTTAGTCATGAGTACTTGCAGCACCAACTGGAGGTCCCAGACCGGGGTGACTGGTTTCAACGAAGGGTTCATGTTCTTCAAGCCCCTCATGAAACGCTTGACTAGCGGGTTCGAGAACAGGGTGGACCCATCCAGGCCATTATGGTACGCTGACAGGGCAGCTAAACAGACCCTTAACGAGGTCGTCTTAAGCCCCTTGTGATGCAAATGAAGCATGAATTGCAGTACTTGCTGAATAGGAGCGCTCGAGTAAGGCACTTCGGTCCGACCGAGGTAATCACAGAAGGCTTTCCATTTTCTGGCATACGAAGCCCTGGTGGATGGTTTCCACGCTTCCTGCAGTACGAGCTTGATCTCCGAAGGGAGCGCGCTCGGTATCAGATTAGCCATGCCGTGAGTTTCAAGACGGACGGATTCGGGTGTAATAGCGTGCCTTGAGCTTGACAGAGTATCGCTGGTGTGTTCGGTAGATAACGATACTGTCCCTTGGAGAGTCGTAGAAGTGGTGCGAACCATGCTTGCCTCGGCCACCATGGAGTCACCAGGATGCAGTTCGTGCCCTCGGATTGGATTTTCGAAATTACTTTGGCTAGTAATGGAATTGGAGGGAATATGTAGAACAGAGTCCCGGACCAAGTTATCTGGAATGCGTCCCCGATCGACGCAATGTCGTGTCCTGCTCTGCTGCAGAAGTTGTGACAGGCTGTATTGGTTGAAGTGGCGAAGAGATCCACTGTTGGGGTCCCCCATAGGTGGAACAGTGACTGCCGAATTCGAGTGTCGAGTTGCCACTCGTGGGAGTCTAGTGACAACATGCTCAGCGCGTCCGCCAGTGTGTTGTCTTTCCCTGCAATGTGGATGGCCCTCACCGAAATACGACGAGGGATCATCCAGTCGAACATACGGAGAGTTAGGTTTGTCAGTCGTAACGAACGGGTGCCGCCCTCCTTGTTCAAGTAGGCCACAGTAGTATTGTCCGTGACTACTTGCAGGTGTCTCGCAGCGAGCATGGGTTCGAGGGATTTCATCGAGTTCCAAACAGCTTTGAGTTCTAGAACGTTGATGTGTCTCTCTCGGTCTCGTGGGCCCCACTGCCCTTGCACTGTGTGGCTCCCGCAGTGAGCTCCCCAGCCCAGGAGAGAAGCGTCCGTCGTGAGCGTAAGCGAGGGAGGGACGGGTTGGAAGGTTAGCCCTTTCGTCAAGTTGGAGCGGATCATCCACCATCGGAGAGACTGCTTTATGCTGGACGGAATAGTCAGTTTCGTTCGGTGCGCATTCCTCTCAGAATCGAACGACCTTATGAACCAGTTTTGGAGCTGGCGCATACGAAGTCGAGCAAGAGGAACAACCGGGATGGACGAGGCCATGAGACCGAGGAGTCGTTGGATTGAGTAGGCTGTGCATGACATCGCCTTTTGCAGGTTTGAGGCGAGAGTAAGAATTTTTAGAGTTCTGTCCTCTGGCAGAAAGGCACGACCGACCGTGGCATCTAATAAAGCTCCGATGAATTGAATCCGTTGAGTCGGGAATAGAGTGGACTTCTTGTCGTTGAGGCAGAGACCGAGAATGGACAAAGTGTCTGTAGTCAGAAGGAGGGCGCTCCGAAGCTCCCGAGCAGATGGAGCAACGATGAGCCAGTCGTCTAGGTAGGGATAGAGCGTCACCCCCTGTGTCCTTAGGGCAGCGCAGACTACTGTCATACACTTGGTAAATACTCTCGGCGCCGTCGAAAGTCCGAACGGAAGTACCCTGAATTGGTAGGCTTCGGATCTGATCTTGAACCTCAGGTATTTCTGGCTGTCTCGATGGATCCCTATGTGAAAGTAGGCATCCTGGAGATCGATGGAAGCAAACCAGTCGTCTTTGCGAAGTAGAGGCAAGATCGATTGGAGAGTGACCATCCTGAACTTCTTGGGTAGAATGTAGAAGTTCACTGATCGTAGATCCAGGATCGGGCGGAGCCCTCCATCTTTCTTTGACACCGTGAAATACCTGGAGTAAAGGCTGTCCTGTGCCAGGTGGAGGGGAACCATCTCGATGGCCCCTTTGAGTAGCAAAGAAGCGACCTCCTCCCGCAGCGTCTGGGATGGCTGCGTGGTGCGGATGCCAAGAAAGGGCGGGAGGGAATCGAACTCGATCCTGTACCCATGCCGGATAATGTCCAGAACCCAACGATCGGTGGTAATTTTCTTCCATGATGGTAGGAAGAGGGATAGTCGAGTTCCGAACTGAGGTCGAGCCGGGAGGATCGGAGTAGAGAAATCGGTCGTGCCTTGGGTCGCGTCAAACCCGACGTCTTTGAAAGTCGCCTCCTTTACGGGAGCCCCGGTACCGTTGCTGCTGGAACTGACGGCTCGGTGCCCGGGGCTGCTGTGGACGAGAACGACTGTCCTGCCACTGCTGGAGCTGCTGACCCTGTTGGCCCGGAGCCACTGGGTGTGGATACGGAGCCCACCTGCGGCGTCTGAATGTTTTGGAAGATGCTTGCGGGAGCAGGCCCATCTTCCTCGCATTCACTCGTGCTTTCTGGACCGCGTCGAGAGAGTCGTCCGTCTTATCGTTAAATAGGCCGACTCCATCGAAGGGCAGATTTTCAATTTTGGCCTTAGCTTCTGTGGTCAAAGTGGAAGACCTTAGCCAGGCATGGCGGCGGAGCGCGACTGCACTCACAAGGGATCTCCCATGGCAGTCCCCCTGGTGTCTGGCAGTATGGATCTGTTGTCTGGAGGTGTTCGTTGCTTCGGCCTGGAAGACTCTGGCTAAGTCTCTCTTCTCGTCCGGGAGGTAGTCAATCAGTCCACCCATCGTTTCCCAAAGGAAGAGCTGGTATCGAGCCATCGTGGCTTGGTACCCGGCAACCCGGATCCCCAGGGCGCTCGAGGTGTAGACTCTTCGTCCGAAGTTGTCTAACCTTTTTCCCTCGGGGTCGGACGGAGTGGAATGCTGTTTCCCCGACCTCGACTGCGCTGATTCGACTATCATCGAGTTCGGTGTGGGATGGGAGAAGAGAAACTTAGCTGTGTCCGGCCTAATCTTGTACAGTGCGTCCAGACGCTTTGCCGCAGGAGGGGCCGTAGATGGTGAGCTCCACGATCCCTGCACCGTCTCCAGCATCGTTGGGGTGATAGGGAGCAGAGTCGGGCCCGAAGAGGATTTGGAGACCGCGTCGAAGAGAGGATCTACTTGTTTTTTCTCTTCAGCCGCAGTCTCAAGCCCGAGGGCTTGAGCCATCCTTAGGACCTGGTCCTGGAAGGTGCCCATATCCTCTGAGGGGGACACAGCAGCTTGAGTGGAGACGACCTGGTCCGGAGATGTGGACGATGGGGACAACGAGACAATCGAGTCCGAATCTGTTATGGGAGACCCCGGGGTCGAAGACCTGCGAGAGCGGGACATCGATACCATCGAGGCCGTAGCTAGCCGATCGTCTCTCTCCTCCACTTCTCTCTCCTCCACTTCTCTCTCCTCCACTTGAGAAGGGAGGGCCAGAGCGCGGGCTGAAGGAGACGTCCTGGGGTCGGCACGCATCCCCTCTTGTCTGGGAAGAGGACGTCTTTCATTCCTTCTCGGAGAGCGTCTCCTAATTGGGGACCTCTCTCTGGAACGGTACACCCTGGTCTGGTATCTGTAATCAGACACAGGGGAGTGCCTCCGGTGGTAACTATAGTGGGACGTTCTGGAGTATCTCGAATCCCTTGAGTCCCTCGAATCCTGGGACCTTTCTCTGTATCTTCGGGGGTCCCGGGTTCTACGGGAATCGGATGACCTCGAGGATGCCCGATCCCGGGTGATCAGCACCTCCTCGATCTCGAGGGAGCTAGATCGAGTCCGTGGAGTACGAGCCCGTATCGCACGAACTGGTGAGGCCAGAGCTGGGAGAGCCGTAGTCGGGTCCGATGCAGAGGCCGTAGGTCTCGGTTCCGAAGGTGAGTCCAGTATCTCGCCTTCAGATACAGAGGTGCGGGCAGCCTCCCTCGATCCCGAGGGGGCTTTTGGTGAAGAGCGTTGAGGTGGGTCCCTCGAGCCCGAGGAAACCCTTGGAGGAGGCGATCTCAGTCCAGTCTCCCTCGATCCCGAGGGGACTCTTGGCGATGAGCAAGGAGGAGGGTCCCTCGAGCCCGAGGGAACCCTTGCGGGAGGAGATTGCAGCCCAGCCGGGCGTTCAGCGGTCACGACGTCCGTCGGATCCGGGGCTACCGTCGATCTCGATCCCGAGAGAGACGAAGCCAATTTCTTTGCCAATCTCCTTGCCTTATCTTTCCGCTCGTTGCTCTTCCTTTTCTCCTCCTTTTCTCTACGAGCTTTTTTAGCTTTGCTCTTCGATATCATCGCCGCCATGTAGGCCTCCTGAGCGTCCGCTGAGGAGACCGTGTGTGACGGAGGCGTACTAGGCCTAGCCGAAGGGATAGGCTTTTCCGCGGGCGGTTGGAGGGCCTTTTTATACAGAATGGCCGTCAGTTTGTCCGCCCTGTGCTTCCTCGCTTGTTTGGTGAACGCTTGGCAATGATGGCAAGCGTCCACATTGTGGCCTTCGCCGAGGCAGGCGAGGCACAGCGAGTGTCCGTCGGCCGGAGGAAGCTTCGTCCCGCACCTTACGCATTTGCGAAAGGGAGCCTTCGGCGCCATATCTTTGTTGATGATCCCACGACGAATGGGGGGAAAGTTGACGAAGATTTTCTTGAAAAGAGCGATAACCTAGCTGAATTCTAAGCCTAGAATTCCAGAACCTCTCGAAAGAACAGCCACACGCGATGGCGGTCGAAGAGGAACTGAGGGAGAGGGCGGGAACCCACGCAAGGGAGACGCAGGGGGGAGGGGTTCCCGCCCAAAATTTGCCTCAGCTATAGAACCTTCCCGAAGCGGCCTCCGCGCACGCGCAGAGCCCATATGTGTGATGCACAGAGACCACGAAGAAGATCTAAGGGCATTTTGCTAAAGCATCACTGGCTAAAGCATCCAGGCTTATCCCGCTGCCACTGCAGCAAGCTAAATATTTCCCATCAAGCTTCAGGAATCATCAGACCAAGACAGAGGTATACCCCGTTTCTGCACAAATTACGAGTCTTCTGCTAGGGATGGACAAAATTGTCTGTTTCGCTTTCTATGATGTTTGCATTCTTTTTCAAGCACAAGTTCAGTCCGTCCTATTTCTGCAACAGATTGTGAATGTATTTTTCTTAAGTCTACACTAAAGTCTGTACGCATTTCATGTGTATTTTCATGAACACAAAAATGCATACTTTGTATGCAATTTTCTCTAATATACACGTTTTTACACGCACTTTCCTCTGATATACAGTAAAACCTTGGATTGCAAGCATAATTCATTCCGGAAACGTGCTTGTAATCCAAAGCACCCATCTAAAAAAGCGAAATTCCCCATAAGAAATTTGTACACATATTTTTAATTTAAGCTGCAATAAAGAATGACAGTGTAAAGTCTTCATTTTTCTTGATCGTACTACAATACAAGTATTGCAAGACGTCGCTTGTTTATCAAGTTAAAATTTATTTTAAAAATTTGCTTGTCTTACAAACACTTGCAGACCGTTACTTGCAATCCAAGGTTTTACTGTATGTGCTTTTGAACACTACCTCACCTACTGTACACATTTCTGTACAACATTTCCCCTAGAGTACACATTTGTATGCATTTTTGATCAAAGAATTGCATCACGAAATGCAGAGATGTATGAGAAATGACAGATAAAATGAATTCCACTTTATGTATTAGTTCAGGAAATGAAATGTGAAACAAAATTCACCCCCATCTCTCTTTCATTCTGTGAAAATGTAGATACTATCTCTATCTTTAACCAAGTACAGGTGAGGCTTTAGTCCCTTTTAAGCAATCCTCCCAGGTGTTTAGTGGTGAGCCAATGCCTCTCAGGTCCCCAGGATGACCTTTCTTATAGGCCTGGAACATCTAGAATAATAGCAGCAGCCCTTCAGTTGCTAGTCCCTCTCTCCTAATTCCTTTGTTGTACCCCACTCCCAACAGTCCTAGGACTCTCTATTTGGCTATACCTATCAATCACCTAATCCCATTTTCCTTCCACCCTGTTTTCCTCATTAGAACTAAGGCTTCCTCCTGCATAGTGAAGGCCAAGCAATGCCCTTTTCATTTGTTCTAGATGATTCGCACTTGTAATTGAAATAGTGTATATGGTGCTATTTCCCATGATCCTTGTATATTCTTTATTTTTATTTGCCTGTTTCCAAAAATATTACTTTTCTTGAACCCTATCTATGTGCAGTCAGGCAATCACTCGTGACCGAGTAAGATTGTCTTCCAGGATAAAAAAAAGAAAATTTACAAAAATGAGATTTTAAAAGGAGGAAAATTCTAAAGAAAATTGTGTAGACTCTAGCGATGGGTTCGTAAGTGACTGTGGAGGCCAATTCTATATCCACACAGCTTCCCACAGTGAGGACACAGGTTACCAGATAGAAGATGGTCCTGTAAAGGATTCATTTGACGTGCTTTTCGCTTAGCACGTTTCTCCCTTTCACCTTGCACTCGGGCTTCTTCAAAGTCCATAGAACCTTTGTGAAAGGCCAACCTCCAGTTTGATCGTTCATGGGCCAGAGCTTCCCAGTTTTTTATGTTTATATTGCATTTTTTTAGATTAGCCTTATGAACATCTTTAAACCTCTTATATTGACCACCGAGATTCCGCTTTCCATCCTTGAGTTGGGAATAAAGTAACTGCTTTGGGAGACGGCAGTCAGGCATTCGAACGACATGACCGGTCCACTGAAGTTGGTGTTGAAGGATCATTTTTTCAATGCTAGTAGTCTTTGCTTCTTCCAGTACACTGACATTTGTTCGCCTATCTTCCCAAGTAATTCGCAGGATTTTCCGGAGGCAACGTTGATGAAATCTTTCTAGGAGTTGGAGGTGACGTTTATAGATAGTCCATGTTTCGCAGGCATACAATAAAGTTGGCAATACAATGGCTTCATAAACCAGTGTTTTGGACTTCTTACAAATATCCCGATCCTCGAACACTCTATGTTTCATTCGAGAAAACGCAGCACTTGCGGAGCTCAAACGATGCTGGATTTCACTGTCGATGTTAGCTGTAACAGAAAGATAGCTGCCAAGATACAGAAAATGATCGACATTTTCCAGTATTGTCCCGCCAAGCTGGATAGATGGCATCACCAAAGGGTTAGCTTGCACTTGCTGATGAAGCACTTTGGTTTTTTTGATGTTAAGTGAGAGACCAAGTTTTCCGTATGCTTCTGCAAAAGCATTTAGGATAGTTTGGAGATCATCCTCTGAATGTGCGGAGACCACATTATCATCAGCATACTGAAGTTCCACAACGGAGGTTGTAATTACCTTACTTTTTGCTTTCAGCCTGCTGAGATTAAAAAGCTTTCCATCTGTTCGATATATAATTCCCACACCAGTGGGAAGTTTCCCCTCGACAAGATGTAAAATCATGGCGATGAAAATAGCAAATAATGTTGGGGCAATAACACATCCCTGTTTAACACCTGATCCCACTTTAAATGGAGCACCATGAGAGCCGTTGTTGTCCAAGACCGTAGTTGTCATGGAGAAGTTGCAAGATATTCACAAATTTATTGGGGCATCCAATTTTCATAAGGATAGTCCAGAGAGCTGTTCGGTCTACAGTATCAAAGGCCTTAGCAAGATCAATAAATGCCATATAAAGGGGTTGATTTTGCTCCCGGCATTTTTCTTGGAGCTGACGTGCAGTAAAATTCATGTCTACTGTCCCTCTAGAGGGGCGGAAACCATATTGAGTTTCAGGGAGGATCTCTTCTGAAATAGATAGAAGACGGTTTGCAAGAATCCTGGCAAATATGCCAGACGTGTCTATGTGCACATCTGGGCTGTCTAGGCCAAAAGAAGCAGCTATAAAGCACCACACCTCAAGTTTAAAAATCTCCTTAACCCACCTATTGCTGAGCATGAGCTACACGCAGGGCTATCTAACCTTGGGTCCCCAGATGTTGCTGGACTACAGCTCCCAGAATCCCTTGCCATTAGCCATGCTGGCTGGGTATGCTGGGAGCTGTAGGCCAGCAACATCTGGGGACCCAAGGAGAGCCTGATGGGTAAATCTGTCAGTTTCATTTTCTCCCATATTCATAATTTGGGTGTTTTATTTTTAAACTCTCAAGTTCTTTCTCTCCCAAATATGAAGAACTGTGAGAATTTTGATAAATTCTTATCAAAACTAAACTGAAACAGAATTCTTACCCATCTGTACCACCCAAATCCAACAGGTACAGCTGTTCCCAGCATGAGGCTAAGGATGGGCAAACGAGTAATGTTCGAGATTGCTATGATTCTCCGAACATCATCTTGCCACTCGTCTCACGCACAATTCCTGTTCAGGTTTGCGATTGCTGCTCGCTCTGCATGAATGGAAAAAATTATGCAAATCGAGCAGCGGCTGAACATGAAATTTATGCAAATTCCCCCAAATTAGTGCAACTTTCCACCATAGACTAAAGTGGGGTTTGTATTCTGCTGGGGAAAATTTGCGCAAATTAAGAAATTTGTGCAAAACCGAACTGGGAAAGTTGCGCAAATCGAACACAAGCCCATGTGTAGCAACTTGCATACATTTTCGCTGGACATGTCCTCACGTTCACATTTGGGGCTTTGAACAGGGCATGCTTGCATGTTTTGCAAGCAAATACGAAATTCTCATACATCCCTCCAGGAGGACCATGTTGCATCTGCCTGCCATGTAGCTGTTAAAGATGAGGAACCTGTCAGAAAAAAAGGGGGTAACCTTAATTCAGCCGTAACATGTTTGAATCCACATGGATTCAAACTTGGACTTTTAAGAGTAAAGCACTCAAGTCCAGGGCCTGGATAGACAAATCTGTCATTTCAGTTTCTCCCACATTTGTTTTTTAATCTTAGATTCATTCCATCTCAAATATGGAGAACATTGTGAATTTAGCTAAATTCTTACCAAAATGGAAATGAAACTAAATTCTCACCCATCCCTAAATGGGTCTGCAGAGAAGGACAAAACTTAACACTGGGTCAGTCGTGCTGTGGAACAGCCTGACAATAGCATGCCAGTGGGTTACAAGGTAAAGTTAGGGTGCAATCCTATGCATGTTAAGACAGAAAAAAGTCTGCAACTCCAAGCATTCCCAAGCCAGCCATGCTCGCTTGGGAATGCTGGGAGTTGCTAGGATATTTTTCTACCTACGCATACATTGGATTGTTCTGTAAGTCACTCTAAGATCCTCAGGATGGGCCACATAATATTAATACCCTGGGCATAGCACAGGTCTGACAATATTCAGCCAACAAAGCCAAAAACACACCCTTTATTTTTTACATTTGTTAATCGCCCATCTGGCCGGTCACCTGGCCACCCTTCCCAGTTCACCAGTGACCTCATACACTGTATGTTCTTCTAGCCTAGCTAGGCAGAGCAGGCCAGAGTTTATCTAGCACCTGCTGTCAGGTTACAGTGCCTGCTGGTAAGCTGTGTTTGGCTGGGGGAGGCCTGCTACAGAAATGCATACTCAGCCTCCTCAATAACTTTCAAAGATCTTTTTTCATTTAAAAAATCAAGTTTGCGATATTAAAAACCTCTGTGGAGTAACATTCCTCCCTTACAGAAGCCAACTCTTGTGTCTGAGAAGAATAACTGCTGTGGGCATAATACATTTCTATATGTCATTTTCTAAAAAGAAGCTTGAAACAGCTTTTGGCATTCGAAAGCTGAAAGCTTTATGAACAGAATTTCAATAAAGCCAAGACGGCTGCGAAGAGCTGCATTTTGCACCTGTCCCAGGAATTTATGTCCAAATGATATTGTAGTATTATCTGTGCTTTGTGCACCTCTGAGACAATGACTTTATTTTATTAAATGAACTCGGAAATATATTGCTTATCCAACAGACAAGTATTTATACCAGAAGTCTTCCTCAGTGTGTTATATATATAAAACAGTAACGGAGCTAGTGCGTGTTTATCAATTGTCTTCGCCAAGTTACCATCTTGAAAATAAGTTTTAAAATGTTACGTATTAATGCTTGTGCCATGAGTTTTCTGTGTTAATGCTAGCGCAGTGAGTTTTCTTTAGAAACTTGATTCAAATGGGCAAGTTGAAGAGGGTTAAGTAGGGAGGCTACTGCCTCAGTTTGCCTTAAAGCACCCTATATGAAAATTGTGCCCCATGAGAAATACCCACCACTAGAAGCCTCCTCTCTGACATGATACCTTGATGTGGGGCACAATTTTTCACATACATTCTCCATAACATTACTGTGTCTCAATATGAATAATATGAATTCCAAGCATATGTTTCTGTGAGACCCTGCCCTTTCATCCTCAGAGGTAATATTTAAGAAGGCCTAAAGCTAGGCTGTGTGAGTATACGTATCCACAATGTGGCCACCAAACACTGGATCTCCATTCAAAAGCGGCCCACCTCAGCCTGGCATTAGAAGTGTCTTAAATAATATTTTTTAAAAAACAAAACAGCAAAGGTGTTTCTCTTCTGCCAAGCCTTTGGTTAACCATCACATTTATACTCTTCAAGTTCTAAGTATTTAAATTGTGGATGAAAAGCAAATTCTGTTTTATTTAAGAGGCCCAAATACCTAGCTCTTCAGTTCAAAGATTCCCAGAGTGGCTTACAGAATCAAAGCAATTACATCAATAAACTTGCTAAACAAATACTGTAATATTACTTCTGTACAACTGCACCACAGCCAGCTTAAAGCAGAGCTAAAATGTCGTATCTAAAAGCAGGGACAGGCGAACAAGAGATTATTGCAGCCATCCAGATCCTCCGAACACCAATTTGAAGCTTGTCTCGCCTTGTTTCCCACACTCGTTTGCACCCTTTTTTCATTTTGTTTTGAACAGGGGGAAATGCACACTTTCCCCCACAGAATAGCAATTCTTTGCACACAAACACAGGTTTGGGAATTTGCAAACTTCTTCAGAGAACATGTTCTCCGGCTTGCATTCACATTGGGGGTAGCAAACAGGATATGTTTGCATGCTTGGCAAACATAAAGGAAATTCTCATACATCCCTAAAAAAATTTTTAAAAGGGGAGTTCACCACCTGGTACCAAACTATAATAAACTCAGAGTCAAGCAAACCTCTCTGGGGAGAAAAATCCAGTGTCTGGATGCCACCAGAGAGAAGGTCCAATCGCCAGTCATCACCCACTTGACCTGAGATGGATCTGCAAAGCAGATATCGATGCATACAAGCTTATGCGGGAGGTTGCAGTACTTGAGACACCTGGGTCCCAAGCTGTAATCAGACAACCAGTAATGTGAGGTGGAAAGTGTTTTTTCCCCAGTACTTTATTTTTCTGTGGAAAATTTTCCATTTCATCAGTTCATTAGTAACAATGAATGGATGTCAATTGCAATTATTAGGCCTGGCCATTTTGAAACTATAGATGAGTAGTTGTTAGCATGTTATGCTTGGTTCATTGGGTGGCTAAACTGTATTAGTGTGTCAACAGTTTTCAGTACCCTTGTTTTGTTTTTCTTTAAAACTAGGGTAAAACATCCATGGAAGAAGGAGATTCCATGGGTCAAGGAATTCCCCAAGATTCCTTGAGGCAAGGAAAAAGCAGAAGGGCCCAGATTCACTCCCAGTGGCATCTCTAGGTAGGGCTAGGGAAAAACACTTGCCTGAATCTACGAAGATCTGCTGCTAGTCAGTGTAGGCTGGCTGAGGGTAGGCAACCTGATATTCTCCAGATGTTTTGGACTACAATCCACATAATCCCTGACTACTGGCAATGCTGGCTGGGACTGATAGGAGTTATAGTTCAAAACCCACAGGATACCAGGTTGCCTGCCCCTAGTCTAGAAAATATCTGGTTAAAGGCACAATCCTATGCAAGTTTAGACAGAAAAAAGGCCACAACTCCGAGCGTGCCCCAGCCAGCTATGCTGGCTGAGGCATGCTGAGAGTTGTTGACCTTTTTCCTGTCTAAACTTGCATAGAATTGCACTTTTAACGAACTTGCAATTGGACTTGGAAGAAGGGAGTTTCCTATGTCCCACAGGACTACTGAAATTTCCCAGACGCTTTTGAACATCCTCAGTAGCCCAGTTCTCACCTTTCCAGATAGACTCTAACAATCATTTAACCTCAGAATCCTCATCCTCATCCAGGGCAACTTACTTCTGTACACAAAACTGTATAGAACTAATACAGAGAATGAGCACGCCCTCTATAAAAAGCCTTACGTAAGTATTTAATTTTCCTATTCACCACCTCGGTAGCAACCCAAATTCTGTAGCACAAGCCATTTTGCATGTATTTCCACAAGCAAATCCAAGGTTTTCACACCAGCTCAAAATGCATTCCGCTTTCAACTCAAAAGTAAACTGCACAGGTTAACTGACAAAGTTAAGACTCCTCTCCTCCTGTTATCCTCTCTGCTGACGAACATACAAGGCATTCATCAGCCTTCGCCCCCGGGCTTTCTCTTCCAAAACCCCAACTTATTGGAATGATTATAGCAAGAAAGCATCTTGTAGCGGTATGCAAAAATGTTCTGTATCCAAGGAAACTGTAGCGGTGAAACGAAAGAGTGCTATATTCACCGTAACTCTTAAATCAGCACCAAGAATTTCCAAAGCCTTTGGACCATTTATTAGTGTGAAAAAACTGTCAATGCCAGTGACGTCGTGATAGTTTTAAACATGCTACAGCCTAGAAAAGAAGGGTGGGGTGATAGGAGAAATGCTAACAAGGTATCTTTTAAGAAAGGATCCTATTGTTTGCAGTGTAGAAGCGACCCGCTCTTAGCATCTTGTTACAGGGTGACGGCAGGAAATATCACACAGCAGATGCATAAATGAAGCTGTTGCCATACATTACAACATGTTTCCCCCGCCTTAAAAAAAATATCTTTCATTTCCAGCAACAGTTACAGTCACACAGCAAGCAGCAACAGGATATAATGACATATTTAAGTTTGCCCACAGCTCACAAAGGGCAACCATTCAAGAGAATAGCGGTCATTTAATTGTAGGATACAGATCAGTTTGTTTTTCTTTTATTTATTTGTTTAACTCTGTAAGACTTCAGAATTTCTGACCAGAACTATTATGGCCCTGCATTATTGGAGACAGCGCGATAGCAAAAATGTTTATTCTCCACTTTCTGCATTCACTGAACAGTATTATTTGCTACTATGAACAGAAGTGGTTTGGAAGGAGAAACAAAGAGGAAAGGACAAGGCATGCGAGATATTTGGCTATGGGATCCAAATTCAAACGGTGGCTTCAGAAAAGTCACTGACTGGGTTTGCAAAATCAGCAAGCAGTTAACAATCCATGGGCTGTTGTAGGGTTCTGGGTGGCTTCAAAAGCCACCCTGCCTGGGTTCTCATTTTTATTTTTATTTATTTATTATATTTATACCCCGCCTTTTTTCCTGAAAGGAACCCAAGGCGGCTTACATAATCCTCCTCCTCTCCATTTTATCCTCATGACACGACAAGCTATCATAGCTTGTCAACTGCCTCCCGATTGTGCGAACCGGGCCATTGTCTGTCACCCTAGATTCACCATCTATAAAAATGGGTCTCCTGACATAAGAAGAGCCATGCTGGATCAGACACAGAGTCCATCTAGTACAGCATTCTGTTCACACAGTGGCCAACCAGCTGCCCACGGGATCCCATGAGCAGGACGTGAGTACGACAGCACCCTCCTGCCCATGTTCCCCAGCAACTGGTGTACATAGGCAGACTGCCTCTGAAACTGGAGAAAGCATATAGAAATTCAGGACTAGTAGCCATTGATAGCCTTCTCCTCCATGAATTTGTCTAATCCCCTTTTAAAGCTGTCCAAATTGATGGCCATCACTACATCTTGTGGAAGATACCTAACAAATTAAGATGCCATATGCCTAACAAATGAAGTGTCAAATGTACACAGTCACTGAAATCTGTAACACATTATCAGACTAAGTTCCTGTCAAGGCGCAGGCATGGCGGAAAGAGGCAGAAGTGAAGCGGGGATGGTCTATAGCAGACATAGGCAACCCGGTGCCTGCTAGAAGTTTTGGACTACAATTCCCAAAATTCATGACCATCGCCCATGGGCATTGTAGTCCAAAACATCCAAAGGGCGCCAGGTTGCCTACCCCTGGTCTATAGCCTGAACAAGGAACAGCAAGGGATAACTGTTGAGCTACCATCACCTGCAAGCTTTTATGGAGCTCAGGCCCATGAAGGAGTGTATATCGTACCTTTGGGGGGGGCACCTCGCCTCACAGGCCTCCCCGATGATCAGATTCTGCGCGGCACGGAGCGGTTCTCCTCCCGCTCTCCGCGTCGCACGAGCAGCCACGCTGGCAGCGCAGGGTCCCTGTTGCGTCATTTCTGGCTGGCCGGAAGTGATGCGCTGGTGGCGCGCGGCTCACACGGAGAGGCAAGCGGGAAACCAGGTAAGGTCCGCAAGTCTGGGGGGGCACGAGCGGGGCCAATTTCAGCCTCATTATGGCCCCCCGAGCCAAGCGGTACCATCCCTAGGCCCATCAGGGTATGTATGTGACATTAAAACATTTTTCTTTTATTTGTTTTGCCCCAAATGTGCAAAAATTTGAGCTTACCTACAGTGAAATCTCACTTGCTATTTGGTGGCCCATTCACCCAGTTTGGACAGGTCCTTTGGGAGCTGTTTGCACAGTGTTTTAGGGATGTATGCAAATGACTTTTCGGGGATGAAACTTGATGCATTTTTCTGGCTCAGCCCTGCAGATTTTGTTCCCTTCCTCCCACTGGTTTCGACTCATTCCGCCGTAGCAAGTCAAGCCAATACATGGATTGGGGGGGGGGGGAATTTACACAAATTTTCTTTTTTGGGGCGGTGGATCATGAATTTGCAAAAATGGTGTCATTATTTTTTTTATTTATTTATTGGTGATCTAGTGCAAGTGCACATAATTCCAAATCTGCCTCTCCACTACCTGGCCCCACAGAGGCACATATCCGTGTCAGTTTCATCATCTCTACACACTATTTCCAAATAACCGGTCAATTTCTACACACCCCTTTGTTCAGGAAGTAGCAAGTGGAGAATGAAATTGACAAGTTCTTTGACAAGTAGGGAATATGACACTGCTGGGATAAAGGAATAGAAAAGTGCAGAAAAGGTAAATGTAAAATGCTCAAGGAGCTGGAGCAACTCCCCTATGAGGAAAGGTTACAGTGGCTGGGATTGTTTAGCTTAGAAAAAAGGCAAGTAAGGGGAAACATGATAGAGGCGTACAAAATTATGCATGGTGTGGAGAAAGTGGACAAGGAGACATTTTTCTCCCTCTTGTAATACTAGAACCCAATGGGGTCACCCCATGAAGCTGATTAGTGGGGAATTCAGGGCAGATAACAGGAAGTACTTCTTCACACAGTGCTGAGTTAAATTATGGAATTCACTTCCACAAGATCAGTAGTGATGGCCACCACTTTGGATGGCTTTAAAATGGGATTAAACAAATTCATGGTGGAGAAGGCTATCAATGGCTTGGCTGCTAGTCCTGACTGGCTATATGCTTCCTCCAGTATCAGAGGCAGTATACTTATGTACTCCAGTTGCTGGGCAACATGGGCGGGAAGGTGCTGTTGCACTCAGGTCCTACTTCTGGGATCCCGTGGGCAGCTGGTTGGCCACTGTGTGAAGAGAATGTTGGACTAGAGGGACCATTGGTCTGATCCAGCATGGCTCTTCTTATGTTCTTATGAGTAGTGTGTAGAGTATGAAAACTGACAAGGATATTGACAAGAGGGGAATATGCCTCTGTGGAGCTACATGGCAGACAGGCAGTCTTGCAATCATGCGCAAATCACCATATATATATATATATATTAAAAACCGACACGATTTGCACAAATTTCAAGATGCCCCACAAACTGTGCAAAGTACAATTTGCACAAATGGCAGAACCCACCAAAAATGCACAAAACATTCCCGGAATTGGGGGGGGGGGAATCTGCGACAGTCCACCACCACTTACTGGAATGGAAACACTGCAGAATTCTGCCATGCTTAAATGGAATGGAATTCACAGTTATCACACATCCCTACAAAAGAGAAGCAGGGTCACTTCATTGGCTCTGCTGATAAACCAGCCCCCTTTTACTCCACCTTTCCCTGAAGTTTTTCCAACCCAGCTGATCCTTACAAGAACTTCATGACTTTATAATAGCCTTCCCCAACTTGACACACACCAAATGTTTTGAACTACAACTTCCATCACTTCTGACCACTGACCATGCTGACTGGGGCTGATTGGAGTTATACGTATACTCTAAAAGGGTGCCAAGTTGAGGAAAGCTTCTTTAAGAACTTGGGCCTAGGTTTCTTAATTCCTCCTCCTGCTTCCCGTTCTCCCTTTGGATCACATCTTATCTTATACGTTGTGGCCCTGAGGGATGAACTCTTTTAAAAAAAAATCAGTTTGTAAGATAATCTTGGGAGACTTTTCTGCTAAAGAGCAGGATAAAAAAAATGTTCTAAAAAACTGTATTTTGTTTTGCGTCTATTTGTTGCGAGACACCTTGTGTGTACTTGATTTAGGAAAAAATAGGGTAGAAATTACTGTAATACATAAGGAATGAATGAATGAATGAACTTTTTAAAAATGAGAGATCTGGTAACAGATCCCCTGACATGTTATATGACATCTCAGTTGGCTTTTTGATGGCCTGTTCTAGACTTCTTTTAATGCTAGTGTTGGATTAGTAAAGACACAACCCAATGCAAGTTGAGAAAGAAAAAATGTCTACAACTCCCTTGCTGTCTATTATTTTATTTATTTATTCTATTTATACCCCGCCTTTTTTCCTGCAAGGAACCCAAGGCGGCTTACATAATCCTCCTCCTCCTCTCCACTGTATCCTCACAACAACCCTGTGAGGTAGGTTAGGCTGAGAGTCAGTGACTGGCCCAGTCACCCAGTGAGTTTCATGGCTGAGCAGGGACTAGAACTAGAGTCCCAGTCCAACACTCTCACCACTACGCCACACTGGCTAAACTTGCATAGGATTGCCCCTTAAGTCCATCCACAGATCCTTATGCACATACCAGCAGCTTACAACTGGGGAAGGAGGATTCTCTGTCTCAGGGAGTCCCTTTTAAATTGATGGGTTATAAAAATCAAGAATTCTCTCTCCTATGCCTGTGAGCTTCTTGGGTGCTCCATTCAAAGCGAGAAAACCTGCAGTGTTATTGGATCTTCTGGCCCCCATCAAATACTCAGCTTTGCCACCCTCTAGAATTGGCCCAGAATTTAAATTGCATTTTTCCAGTTTGTTCAAAGTGGCGTAAAATTTTTTAAAGTGCAGAATACATAAAAGGAACATAATAAAAACATTGCTTGTGAAAAAGGTCTGCTAAATTAAACTACGAGGACTAGGGCTACTGGGAAACTGGGTAATGGGTATCATAAAATTGAGGACGCATAAATCTAACTTTCTTAAGATAGGTGATATCACAACCATTAGTATTTTTTTTTCCAGCCTTACATCTTCATTGCTAAGACAGCCAATGCTATTTTTTACTGCAAGACAAAAAGTGCAGTACAAACTGAGATACTGCCATAATTACCCTTTCATTGCTCTTGATCACACTACTGATTAAATGTATCAGCAGATCTGACACTGAGATCTTTCTGTCTGTGTACCCCAAGCCTTGCTGGTCTATTTAGGACCTAAAGTAAGTCATCATGATGGACTACAGAAATGTTAACAATTTTGCTCTGTGCAGACAGCAGTGAAGCAAGCCTTCACCTGAGGCTGATGGACTACATTTTTTTCCAAGTAAAGTAAACTACAGTCATGCCTTGGATTGAGAGCATAATTCGTTCCGGAAACGTGCTTGTAATCCAAAACACTCTTATATCAAAACGAAATTCCCAAAAAAAATTTGTACAGAGATTTTTAATTTAAGCTGTACTACAGTACTTGTATTTTAATTTAAGCCGTACTACAGTACTTGTATTGCAAGACGTCGCTTGAATATCAAGTCAATATCAAGTCAATTTTTTAAAATAAATATTTAAAAATTTGCTTGTCTTGCAAAACGCTCTCAAACCAAGTTACTTGTAATCCAAAGTATTACTGTAACTGTATCTGAATATTTATTCCAAGTGACTAGAAGATATGGGGAGAGGGAGGGAAGAACAAAATCCCCAACAGTAATCAAAAAGATCCCGTATCTTTTGTTTTTGTTCCATGTGACTGTGAGATCAGAAGGCTGAGATAATTGTCAAGACGGTTGAGGATGCCATACATTATATTATACAGTACACATATGACAATCTCTGGAAAAAATAACTGAAGAAAGCCGATAGCCACTCATAGCGATATGGATAAAATCAAATCTCTGCTGTCTAACACAGTTAAGCCTATGTTTAATACAGCCAAATTTGCAGTGAAAGCTTCCCAACTCAGGCAAGCTTATGAGGCTAATTTTTTGGTCTACGGACTTTGGCTCTTGTGTATGATTTATGTATTGTAAATGTTTGATTTGTTTGGCTGTAAATTTCCTTTTGGGGTATATGGTTGCTGAATTGCCAAATTGTAATTGGTTGACTAATAATCTTGATTTGGATTTGGGTAATTAATTGATACATTGGTTTTAAAACATATAGTACTAGTAGGCGATCACTCGTGACCGAGTAAGATTGTCTTCCAAGATAAAATTGCAAAAAGAAAATTATAAAAGGAGGAAATTCTAAAAAATTGTGTAGACTCTAGCGATGGGTTCGTTAAGTGACTGTGGAGGCCAATTCTAGATCCACACAGCTTCCCACAGTGAGGACACAGGTTACCAGATGGAAGATGGTCCTGTAAAGGATTCGTTTGAGGTGCTTTTTGCTTAGCACATTTCTCCCTTTCACCTTGCACTCGGGCCTTCTTCAAAGTCCATGGAACCTTTGTGAAAGGCCAACCTCCATTAGATCGTTCATGGGCCAGAGCTTCCCAGTTTTCAATGTTTATATTTCATTTTTTTAGATTAGTCTTAAGAAAATCTTTAAACCTTTTATACTGACCACCGATATTCCGCTTTCCATCCTTGAGTTGGGAATAAAGTAACTGCTTTGGGAGATGGCAGTCAGACATTCGAACAACATGACCGGTCCATTGCAGTTGGCGTTGAAGGATCATTTTTTCAACGCTAGTAGTCTTTTCTTCTTCCAGTACACTGACATTTGTTCGCCTATCTTCCCAAGTAATTTGCAGGATTTTCCAGAGGCAACGTTGATGAAATCAACGTTGAGGTGGAAGTGACATTTCTAGATAGTCCATGTTTCGCAGGCATACAATAAAGTTGGCAATACAATGGCTTCATAAATCAGTGTTTTGGTCTTCTTACAGATACCCCGATCCTCGAACACTCTATGTTTCATTCGAGAAAATGCGGCACTTGCGGAGATCAAAGCAATGCTGGATTTCACTGTCAATGTAACAGAAAGGTAACTTCCAAGATAGAGAAAATGATCGACATTTTCCAGTATTGCCCCGCCAAGCTGGATAGATGGCATCACCAAAGGCTTAACTTACACTTGCTGATGAAGCACTTTGGGGGTTTTTTTATGTTAAGTGAGAGACCAAGTTTTCCGTATTCTTCTGCAAAAGCATTTAGGATAGTTTGGAGATCATCCTCTGAATGTGCGGAGACCACATTATCAGCATATGTTAAAACATATAACATTGTTCAATTGACAGACCTATTTTTGTGCACTTAAAAATAATAATGAAAATAATATTGCTGAACATGGAAGGGAATTCTCAATAGGAACAGAGTAAGCTGCCTCATACAGAGTCACACCATTGGTCCATCTAACTCAGTACTTTCTAGGCCTGGGGTCTCCAATGGATACCTCTGTTGGCACCTACCAGGCTCCCTGCCTCTCCTGATTTTTATTTTATTTTTAAAGATTTGTTGTTGTTGTTAACTGAGAGGCTGGCATGCTACAAAGTGAAGGGCTGCATGCCAGCACCAACTTTATTTTGGTCCAAGAGAGTGGTTTTGTGTTTTGAAGCTGAGACCCCACTTCTGCCTTGTACTTAAGTTCTTGGGAAAGTGACATTTCTTTTAGTCCCACCAGTTTACTTTCTGGGAAAGTGTTCTGTGGCTGGCCGTGCTCACCATGGCAGCCATTTCATGAATGGGCAACTCCCATGGCAGCCATCTTGTGAGAGTACCCACAAAAATCTCTCAAAATTCCAGATGTCCACCTACCCAAAAGGTACCACTGGTCTACACTTACTGGCAGCATGTCTCCGGGGTTTTGGACAGGATTCTTTCCCAGCCCTAGCTGGAGATGCCAGGACTGAACCCATACTACTGAACCATGTTCCTTCCCAGATACTAAACCAGACCAGCAGTCTCACTAGCCAGTTCAGCATAACACTTAATCATTAAGCTGAACACAGCCCAGCAGCCATGTGAAGTAGCCTGTCCGGTGTATGACAACTTCCTCTTTGCATAGGCTGAGACAGGCAGCAAAAGAGCCCTTTGTGGGCTGCCATATGTGGCCGTGAGGCTGCATTTGGTTGGGGAAGTCACAGGTTGCATAGGGCATGCCCTGTAGCAAAACAAGCTATTAGTATTTGGCACTGCTGTGCTTTTACCACTGTGCATCTGGGCAACAGAAATTGATTCCAAGAAGTAGCAGAGTAAAAACTAGGTAATGCTGAGACATAAACTTAGGATGGAAGCCAAAAGGGGAGAACGCCTACATTGCTTTTATTTATCCAAGGTGTGTAGCTTAAGCTAGAAAAAGAAAAGTCCAGGGTGAATAAAGACTAAAAAAGCAAGCTTGCAACTTCCGGAAGAAAGCAAGACAAATGAACTTGAGAGGTGGTGGATCGAGTTCAGGGCTGAAGATTTATTTTAAGCAGCCTTCTCTGACCTGGTGTCTTCCAGAGCTGTTGGACTACAATTTCCAACACCCCCAGTTATGGCTGGTGGATGATGGAAGTTGTAGTTCAACCCATCTGGAGGACACCAAGTTGGGGAAGGCTGTAGTTGAGAAAAGAGGCATCATTTGTTTCAATATCATCATCTATCTCAACATAGCAACCTACAGAAGCAGAAATCTTTGCAAGGCACAAATGTGTGTTTTTCTTCCTTTGTTGGGGTCATCATGCTTAGAAGACTGAAGTGGAATTCCCTACAGTGTCACAGAAACTGCTGATGCAACCCGCCAGTCAGTTTCGCCACAGAATCTCACTTACTTCAATCAAAGCTCGGCAGCAATTCTGTTTTGCTTTGCAAACTAGTTTTCTTAGCCTCTGCGCCTCCCACTTCCATGACAGGAAAAAATATGGGACAGACACCAGGAACACCCTTTCGGCATGAAACATTAGTTGTTACACTCCAGTTACTCCTCTTGATTAGGTATGGTGAGAAGCATTTATTCAACTGAAAATTGGGGGCAGGGGATTAACTGTCTCAGAAAACGGGCATAAGTAGATCACTGTAAGTGACTACTGTGTACATGTGTTGTTGGCTTTTTAATTGATGCCTTAGAAATGGATTGAAACCGCTTATAAGTTCTGTATGTTTATTAACTCCAGCAGGAGAAAGGTTTATCTATTCATGCATGTTTTTGTTATATTTTGCAGGGGAACGGTCTATCTGTTTATGACTCCGAATGGTTCATAGGCTTTGCAAAGAGCAATCGGCCTGCGCTTTCTTCCCCCTCCCCCCAGTTCTGCATGGCCACCTTAACCAACACACCATGCAGTTCTTCATTCTCATGCTAATGCTCTTCAAACAAGCGAGCCCTGTATTTTCTCTCATTTGGGCAGTAAGCCTGTCTTTAGAATTACTTTTCCTTGTCATTTTGAACAGTGCCATTTCCATAGAGAAAACATGATCTGTTCATTTATTGCAGGGTGGGGTGGGGGGGGATAAAAGGGAAGCAACCAAAAAACCAGGAGGGGGCAGCCACAGAGTTATAAGCTATTTGCCCTCGATCCTGGGAAACTGCTATTGTACAGCCTGCATCTACCAAAGCCTAGCTTGTAGTCAATTCCTATTAATATTAATATTATTAATACTATTTATTTATTTATTTATTTCCCCTGGACTAGTGCCTTTCAGTCACACAGTGGTGCAGTGGAGGCAGGGCTCACAGGGACATAGAGCAGGACACTAGCAGGGATGGTGATGTCATCTGCCACCCCCCTCTGAGCTTAGCTGCAATCCTCACATGAGCAGTGCACTTTCCCAGCAACAATGTTTTGTTCCCTGTTGTGAAGCAAAGTAGTTTGGGGTGGCTTGGTCTTGAATAGGCAATTAAGACCCATTAAATTAAGACCTGCTCTTGGTGGAGATGAAAACTGGAAGAACTGGTTTGTTGATATGGATCAACACAGCTGCCTGGATTTTTGGACCTTCCTGGGCGGTGTGGCTATGAGGATGATGTCATGATGATGAGCTCCCAGTCCAATATCCTGCTGCTCACACTGCCCAACCTCTGGGACACCGACAACTCTGATTTGCTAGTTGCTAGAAGAGTAATCCCAAAGCAGTGTACCCTGAGAAAACTGCCAGTGTGCTGGGAGAAAATTAAATGGTCTGGTTTGCACATCACAACAACCCAGTGTTGTTGTTTTTTTAAACCCTGGGTTGCTGAGAATCAGCAAGTGTGCTGGCTCCCACGGCCCGATCGCTCCTGCTGCAAGTGAGTCCATGGGTTGTTTAGCATTGCAACTGAGCCTGGACCTCTTGCTGGTGTCTCCCCTGACAAGCCAGAGAAAAAACTCAGAAACAAATCATGGGCTCTTTATCTGGTTTGTCACGGGAGAGACAAGGCAGAAGTCCAGGTTTGGATGCAATGTTAAACAAGTCAGGGACAGAGCTTGCAATCGGAGCCAATCAGGTGTCAGGAGCCAGGATGCTCGTTCTTGCTTGTTCTCAACAATCCAGGGTTTAAAAGGACCTTGGGTTGTTGTGATGTGCAAACCAGGCCAATAATTAACAGCGGCTGTGAACCCAAAGTACTCACTCACAGAGGTTTCCATGCATCTCTGTATGATTTACAGTTCTAGCCCTTGTTTCCTTCTAATCAGTCTCCCAAGGGGGAGAGGAATTCTGTCCTGTCTCTGCATCAGGTATGTGAGGGTGCCCACTACATCTGTGTGATTCTGGCCTTGCCTCTTTCCCAAACCATGGGAGGAAGGGAAAACAGAATTTGCCCCATTTCTGCATTAGGTATGATTGGATAATTCAGTTACGCCCTATCCAGAGACTCAGCAGAATTACCCAACCTCAGAGGAGGCTGCCTGTTGCCTCTCTTCATTCCCTTGTGTTCAGGAAACATGCGGAGAAATAGTGGGCGAGTTTCTTTTAGGATAGCTATTTCATACCAGTTGACAATCTAAAAGTAAACTATGTTGGGTCCAAGAGTTAAATGTGCCTGCAATTTTGATGTCGGGGGTAGGGGTGAGCAGTGTGTCGCGGGTGCAAGATGTTTGGGAAACTGCTACTTATAAACACTTTGATATTTGCAGGGGTCCACAATTTTTGGCTGTTCTTGGTAGCCAAGCCAAAAGTTGTGGGTGCCAGAAGAACCCTGCCTCTTTTTCACCTTGCTGCACGCTTCTATGCACGGTCTGGGACAATTCCCCGCTCCTCTCTCCAGCTCCAGCTCCAAAAATATCCTTACAAATACATACTTAACTGCGTACTTTGTCTCAAAATTAATATTTAAATACACATTTTGAACATTTAAATTGCTGAGAGCTGCATCTCTACATCTGGAAAAGTGCAGAATCTGGCGGGTAGCTCAGTCCCAATTCACACGTTAGTCCGAGAAGTGTGGATCAGGAAGGAATTCAGGAAAGGAATTCAGAACGGATTAATTCCTCAAGGATCCCTAATCCCTGCTTCTTCCCACCACCACCGCTTCAAACTTGGGAGCACAGGAGGGGAGCAGCGGGTTGTCGGTGCCGGATGGCCAAAATGCCCACAGCCAAGCACCAATGGCAATCCCAGGTGGGGATCTTCACCACCCTCATGCTGTGCTTCTGAATGCAGCACAACTCCAAGCTGGAAAGGAAGTCTGGAGCTCTTGTTATGCTTCTCAGGTTGCCAGTGGGTAACAGAACACTCGTCGTAGCGAGCAGAATTGTGGTCTCCTGGATATTGGTGAGTGTCCCTGGCCACAGACAGCATACCTAGCATTTCAGAAATGACGTAGTCTGGCTGGGGCTCTGCTTCACATTGTCCCTGCCTTCTGTCACATCTGTCAGATAGTGCCAGGAACCCTAGGCAGGCCTTCTGCACACCCAGAATTTGCCTTGCCACTGCAACTCTGCAGTAGCGCACACCTCTCAGTTCATCCTGAGCAAATTCCTGGAATGCTTGGCCCAGAGCAGAGGTACAGCAGACACGGGCCAAGAAGACTCCAGTTTGAATCCCCTCTTACCCAGACCGTCGCCCCTTGAATAAAACCATGTGTTTTCCAGCATCACTTTCCAGACTACAAAAGATCTATGCATGGGAAGAAGATTACATCAGTGGGATAATGCCACAAACCTGGCAAGGTGCACTATACCACTCAGAGGAAGAGGGCGAAAGCAGTTTGAGAGGTCTCTAATATTAATGCACTAATAAGCCCTAGCAAACCTTCAAACTCTTGTCAGTGTTCTGTGCCAAGGGAGTATGAATTAGAAAACACTCTCCTAGTTTTGTGTGTGCATGAATAATTGTGACATTGAAGACACCCGTGCCCTTCAGAGGGGATTTTCTTTCCCTTCGCACCTTGGATTTTGAAAGCACCGCAGATGAGAGCTTCTCCATAATCTCTGGGCTTTTGGTAGACTTTCCACTTATTTAAAGCCTGCATAGGCAAGACTCGAGGCAAAGTCGGATTAGGAAAGGAGGCTGCTCAGCTGAATTTCCTCCTGATCATCTTAAAGGAGATGATTTGAAAGAGATGCATTTCCACATGGAGCTGTTAAACAAATCCATACAGCTAGTGAAGTTTCTCTGCCCCAAATAGCTCTGAGAAGCATTTCAGATTTAACTGTGTGTATGCTATGGGCCAGTCCCAAAAGACAGATACCTCTAGGTATGCTTGAGCAAAGTGTAGTACTCCTAGTAACAGAGATGGCCAACTCTTGATCCCTTTTGTCTGGCCTGCAAGAGCTCGGCAATTCTGGACCACTCTGTGTTGGCCCCATGCAGGGGAAATAAATTCCATATCCAGCATCAACAGCCTCTTTCCTGAACCCTGGTGGCTAATCTCCATCTCCATCCACCCCGCCCAAAAATCCTAGACTGCTATGGGTACTGACCCCAGCCATTCTGGGTATTTACGGAGTGCACCAATGAACATGCCCCTTAAGCTGCTGAGGTCTAATACATATGGTTCCACAGGATTAAGAAGTTAGCTATACCTAATGAATGGAATACAAATTATCCAATTTTGAACTGGTTGAGGACACTGAACCACTGGGGAAATACCCTGTACCATCGACACAAGTACACATAAAAACAATCTATATTCTAATGAGAGTATATTACTATATTCATATTGCAGACACGGGGCATTATTACTATATTCATATTGCAGACATGGGGCCTGAGAGATGGTTGGTTGCCTACGCCCCCTAGTAGCAGAGGTTAGATTCAAACTGTGGCATTCCTGCTAGGGATGTATGAGAAATTCATCTCAGTTTGTTTTCGATCAGAATTTTACCCAGTTCACACCTTCCAGACCAAACATGGACTTAGACGCAATCTGCGGTCGAAGTCTGTACATTTCCAAGCTTGCAATGTGATTCGCAGACCAAGAAAAATGTGTTCGACAGCATGCATACATGTGAAAACATGTGAAAACTGGGCATAAGAAAATGTGTACTTTTGAAAAATGCACACAGATACACTTCAATCAATGGGAGAAGAATGTACATATCAAAAATGCGCACAACTGAATGCATACATTTGGAAAAAATATGCACAGATGTTCATGCGAAAAGAAAGAAACAAAGCTTGCAATCTGATACGGACTTGAGTCGGAACAAGCTTCGAGATGAAATTCAGATCCACAGAACTTCAGTGAGCTCGAGTTTTGCTGATTCGCATATCCATAAAACTCAGTCACTTAAGAGGAGTTCTGATAACACCAACGCGAACAAACAGCCATGCATTAAAAGAACAAAGGAGGCTCATGCACGCCATCACACCTACTTTTGATGCTGCAGTGAGCGGCCACATACCCCAGCTGCCTGCTCTTTCACCGCCCAAAAGAAGGGGCATATTTATGTGTATTTGTAGAGTCCTTCATATGAGGTGAGATTCTGGCCCAGTAAGATCCCTCCCTCATGTAGAGAGGCTCTATGTACATACATTGGTATGCACAGAGAGCCCCTTCTGATGCATCCTGAATGTAGGAATGGTCAGGGGGTACAGTGCGGACGGAGACTAGCCTGTGCAACCACTCATGCATTAACAGAATGCATTAGGAGGCTGACTGAACCCCGTTTAGGCACCGCCAAAAGGCTCCCTGTTGACCTCAGAGAGAAGAATGGACTTCTGTAAAGGTACAAGAAAGTTACAGCCCTATAAGATTTCTGCTACGTAAAATCCATGATAACACAGAACGAAATGAGCATCTGTGGCTCCCTGGTTCAGCAGAAAGAACTTTATTCTACCCACTCCATCATACAGCTGGCTAGCTGTGGCACATAAAACACCGACCATTTTTTTAAATCTCTGACATTGAAGGATAAGTTGGGAAAAACTATAAAATCTTTCTCCCCTCTGATTTAATTAGCTACATAACTTCTTTTTTCTTTACAAACACACACATACAAACTCAACACACATTTCGTGCATATGACACACATCCCTAAATCTGCAACTTTACATGTAAACTAATTAGTAATTACACAGAAGGTACAACTGTACAAGAATATGTTCCACTCATGGTGGTTCTGTGCTTTGGTACCAAAGGAGGCATGATGTAGTATGAACATTGCATCACAGGCTGTGGTGACCATACCCCACTATTTATTTTATCTAATCCAATTTCAGAAAACCCCATAAGAATTATAAATATTAAAACTAGCTGGTAAATAGCCACTTGCCTGGTTGAATCTGGCAAGTAAGAACCAACTCCAGAAGAACAGGCAAACAAACTTTTGAGAAATCGGAAGAGAGTGACTTATTTATTTCTTCCTAGCCACCAGTGTGCCCAAAAAATTACTAACACGGGTTTGCAATGGCAGCGATTTTCATGCTATTAACTTCTGTGGACTTATTTCCTTCTTTCATTACCACATTTGTATCTCACCCTTCCCTCAGGAGGGCCTAGACCAGCCTTCCCCAACCTGGGGTCCTCCAGATGAGTTGGACAACAATTCCCAGCATCCCCTTGGCTGAGGGATGCTAGGAGTTGTTGTCCGAAACATCTGGAAGACACCAGGTTGCAGAAGGTTGGTCTAGTTGGCCATTTAGCCATTATATAATCCTAGTAACGCTGCAAGGCAGATTAGTCTGAGAGTGATAATGCCAAAGTCATTCATGGTTGAGGGCCAAAATACATGTGATTTTTATTTCCATATAGTTTTTCCCTGACTTATTTTTTAATTAAGCAAAATGCAGCAGTGGAGCTGCAAGGCAACCTGCAGCAGAAGACTAGGGCAGGGACAGTCTTAAGCCTCTCTCTTCCTGGTGTTTTTAAGGTAAAATCCTCATCTTCACATCCCAAGCATCTTCTTGTTTTTACCTGTGGTACCTGAAGCCCCATCTCTACTGGTGGTCTTCTGCTGCAAATTGCAGCGTCTATACTACTTTGGGGGGGGGGGGCGGGAGGTTAAAAGAAAGGAAGGAAACATCAGGGGAAAACGCCACATGACTGAGCATCACGTCATTTGTCCATTAGGGACGCCTCACGAGACAATTTTATACTTGTGTAACAATACCCATGCACAATATGCATTAAGCCGAACTCCAGAGCTGAAGTGTATGATGCATGAATTTTTGGCACAGGTCCCTCTTCCACATGAATGGTGCTGGCGGACAATCATGTGTGTTTTAAAGGCACACGCTCTGAAATATGCACACTGCCCATTTCTCAGCAGACACAGCATGTGTGCCTTTTCTCCCCATCGGGTACAAATGTCTCTGTTGGGAGGCATCCCTTACTCACAAGTAAATGTACCACAGGTTCATCACCTTCAAGCACGATACTGCACTGGCCGTGCAAAACATCTCCGGAAGCAACACGAGGCAAAGAAAATCAGTGCAATGTTCTCGTCCGAGCTCAGCTGGTAACTCTCCAGAGCATGGCCTGTGATTCAAACGGCAATTCTTGAAACTTGGGTTCTGCTGAACTAAGATGTTCTTCCCTTGCAAGAACCGTTGAGGACATTTAGCTTGACCATAAAAGGGATGAAAACTATCCGCGCTGCTTGCTGCCTCGTTTTTCTTTTAAACCTATCAGCACTATAGATACGATCCACTACAGAATTCTCTCTCTCTCTCTCTCTCTCTCTCTCTCTCTCATGCACCTCAGGATTGTGATCAGGATGAGAACAAGCAAGCCAAGCAAACGTTACTGCTCCGCTGCTGCTATTTTCTCTAGTGAAAAGCACTTACGATGCTGGGATAATTTCTGGGTACGAGAAAGATGGATTATTTTGCAAGGCTTGCATTCGAAACAAGCCACCTAGACACACACTCTCCAGCCATATCTCTCTCTCTAGCTCTCTCTCATGAGCCAATTAACAGCAAGCGCCAGCAACAGAACAATGCACGCAGACTTTTGCCGGGGGGTGGGGGTGGGAGTCCGTTTCGAGAAACTCTCACCTCATAGTCGGAATAAGTAACGCAATAACAAACCTTCCAAACTCAGCAGGGTATCCTTGCCGTAAACATTTCTCCGAGGACTCCTCTCTGGTAATCCCAAAAGCGGCAGCCAGAAACAACTGCGGCCAGCTTGCTTCATTCTTCAGCAGGCAGGGAGATGCATGCTGCCACGGTAACGAGGGAAAGCGAAAAGGGAACGGGCCCGGCCTTAGTTTTCTTTCAAATGCTTTGTGTTATAAATAGAGGGAGAAAGAGGAGAGGGGGAAAGCAAAGGAGAAGGGTGGCTGGTGGGGGGGGGAGTGGGACAGGATAAGCGCTAAGTGAGACTCATCTTCCCCAGGTACTCAAGACAATGCACGAGCTGTTTAAAGTTTGAATCTCCCTGCTTCCAGGCTTCCCAGGAGGGAAGAGAGAGAAAGGGGGGGGGGGAGAGAAAAAGAGTCTTTAGGAGATGGGGGAAGGGGAGAGAAGCAGCTTTGGGGAGGGTGGGGGCATGCAGAGCTCCTATGTGACATACATATGGAATTGGTATCAGAACAATGGGCAGCCATAGCAAATTGCACTCTGGGGCAGGAGTTTGCAAAAGAGGGATCTGAGGGCCGGTATTATAGAGATTATAGACCATTTCCCCTGAGATGCAAAAGAAAAACCAAACCCACTGCCGCTTGTAGTAGCTGAATAAGCTACCAGGAAGGGCTAAACAATTTGGCAAATTGTATGAAAGGGGAAAGGGGGTGGCTGGTGGGAAGAAGAAGCATCACCTTTTTATTTAATTTTTTGCAGGATGGCAAAAAGAAGACTTGATGTCGCGTGGGCTTACGTATCATGCAGCTGGGCTTGCATGCGCTTTCCCTCCTTCCCCCTCCCCCACTCCGCTGCCCGCCCCGCCCGCCTGCCGCAAACCCAGCTCTTTCCGAAGGAGCGGTTCTCGACCCCCATGGGAACGTGAATTCCACTGGACCCAATTAACACTCTGCTTTGCTAGCTGCTCAGCGTACGATTGATTTAAAAATAAACTGCGTTTTAGAAGCGCTGGATCTAAACAGCCGCCACCCACCCACCCTCCGGCAAAAAACAACAACACACAAAACAGTTCCAGCAAAAGCATCTGTGGCTGCTAAAGGCTGCCACCTCTGTTCCCAGCTGCGGGAAAAGGATTTTATTTTTTTTGCGGGGGAGGGTGACGATAATTCAACCCCCCCAAAAAGCAGAAGACTGTGATGATAATAACCATCTTAGCTGGTCGCTAAGCATGCAATAGAATACTGGGTAATCATTATTTAAATTAATGGCTCCAGGCGAGGCAAAATAGAGCACTGAGGGCTGGTTCACATTTAACAGCTAAGGATCACCTCCGGGCTCCTGGCCAGGATCCATTCATGCAGAGTCGCCGTTTGTGAGGACTGCGCCTCCCTGTGGGTGCTTGTATGTGAGGTCGCTACGATTTGCGCGATTGCAGTGGTTCAGAAAAAGTGGTGCAGCCATCACACCAGCCGTGGGCCCAGGCCCTGTGTGGAGCCGTCCATTCGTACAAAGGGCTCATTTGTGCGAGCACTGCCCAAGGGTCAAACTGCAGCTTACCTCAGCCTTCCCCAACCTTCCCCATGCTGGCTGGGAATTCTGGGATTTGCATTCCTACACATTTGGAGGGGGTCAAATTGGGGGAGACTGTGTCACCTTAATTACATAATGTATAGCTGACCCCTCTCATAAGAAGAGCCTCGCTGGATCAGGCCAAGGGGCCATCTAGTCCAGTACCAGACAAGACCGAGGTACTTCTGGTGAGGGACAAGGGGAGGTTAGGGGATGTTGACCTGGTACTGAGTGGGGTACATCTACCCCTGAAGGACCAGGTCCGCAGCTTGGGGGTCATTCTAGACTCCCAGCTGTCCATGGAGGCTCAGGAGTCAGCTGTGAGCCGGGCGGCGCTGTATCAACTCCATCTGATACAGCAGCTGCGCCCCTACCTTCCTAATCATCTGCTCCCTTCAGTGGTTCATGCCTTGGTCTCCTCTCGCCTAGACTACTGTAATGTGCTCTACGTGGGGTTACCCTTGAAGACGGTTCGGAAGCTGCAGCTGGTACAGAACGCGGCGGCTCGCCTGGTTAAAGGCAGCCGCCGGCGGGATCACATCACACCAGTGCTGAAGGATTTGCACTGGCTACCAGTTGCTTGCCGAGCCGAATTCAAGGTGTTGGTTTTGACCTTTAAAACCCTATATGGCTCCGGTCCAGTCTATCTCAAGGAGCGTCTCCAGCAACACCAAGCGGGCCGCTCAACAAGATCTGCCACGGACGGCCTTCTCCTTGTCCCTTCAGCCAGAGCAGCTAGACTGGTTGGGACGAGGAAGAGGGCCTTCTCTGTGGCAGCCCCCGTACTATGGAACTCTCTCCCAAGTGACCTCCGCCATGCCCTCTCTGCTGAGCTTCCGCCGCTCATTAAAAACTTGGTTATTCAGGCGGGAATATGGGGTGGGCTAAGATTTTAAAATTTTATACTGTTTTAATGTATTTTAATGGAGAAAAATGTTTTAATGTATTTTATTCTGTTTTATCTTCTGTACATTGCCCAGGGTGGCCGGTTTGCCGGCCAGATGGGCGATAAATAAATGCAAATAATAATATTATAGTATTCTGTTCACACGGTGGCCAATCAGCTGCCCACAGGAAACCCACAAGCAGGACATGAGTGCAACACCACCCTCCCGCCCATGCTCCCCAGTAACTGGAGTACATAGGCATACTGCCTCTGGAGGAAGCATATAGCCAGTCAGGAGCAGCACCACTGATAGCCTCCTCCTGAGTCCTGCATGAATTTGTCCAATCCCCTGGTAAAGCCCTCGAAATTGGTGGCCGTCACTACATCTTGTGGAAGTGAATTCCATGGTTTAACTCTGCGCTGTGTGACGAAGTCCTTCCTTTGATCTGTCCTGAATCTCCCACCAATCAGCTTCATGGGATGATCCCTCTGGGTTCTAGTATTATGACCCCGGGTTCTAGTATCCATTCTTCCTTGTGAGTAAGGGCATGCATGGTTGATTCAGGATCAGGGCCAGCACACACCAAGAGGGGAGAATTAAACCTCCCCCCACCAGCCATTTCCTTCCCACAATTCCACACACACAAATATGGGGATTTTAAAAAGAAGAAACGTTCTCAACTGGCTTCAATAGAGGCTCTTTTCTTTTTTTTAACCACCATGAGTGTGTGTGTGTGGGGATTCTAGGAAGCAAACCGCTGGGAGGGAAGATTCAATCTTTCCTTCCCAGTGTGCACTGGTTCCAATTCAAATCAGGGCTACACAAAGTTACTCATGAGAAAGCCACAGTGGGACCAGCTACACAATACATAATTAAGGTAACTGGTAGTTTGACCCTGACTGTCAACCCACATGCTTTGAGGTATTTGTGGGGGGGGGGGGCACTGGAAACATTTAAGGCACCAGTGGGCTATAACCAGCAAATCCACGGGCACCTCGCTCTCTGCGTCACTGGGACAGTTCGCAGGTAGATGGACTGGCCAGCTTGCACCTTCATCTCCACAGCACAGCATCACCTGACAGTGGCAGGAATACCAGGAAAGAAAATAGCAGCCAGTCATCACACAAGGAATCGAGAGACCCTGGTGGCCTTATATAAGAACTCTTCCAAGAGTGCAGTTTGAATGACCTGATTGTGAGAGAAGGTGCTAAACAGATTCCTGCTGCCATGGCAGCAGGAATCTGTTTGGCTTTATTTATTTATTTATTTATTTATTTATTTAATATACCAATTCATATTCCAGTTTGGAGGTTTCAGAGTGGTGTACAAAAAAAAGATAAAACAGATGGAAGAATAAAATAGTACCTTGAAAACAAAATCAATATAACCGTGGCTGGTTAGTTCAGGAAGGCTTCCTGAAATAACAATGCTTTCAGGAGGCACCAAAAACAACACAATGTTGGTGCCTGCCTGACCTCCAGAGACAGGGAGTTCCAAAGAAATGGAGCCGCTGCACCGAAGGCTCTTCTCTGGGTGGATTTCAATCAGGCCAGAGGTCCATATGGAACCACCTGGGACTAGGGATGTAAACGGGGCTCGAATGGGGGGTGGAAGCTCTGCCAACTCGCGGGGCTCGAGCCCCCCTGAGCTCCTGCTCGACTTACCTTTCCCCATCTCGACTCGCAATCCCACAAGCCGAGCAAACGCAACTTCTGGGTTCCCCAGCTCTATGTCATTTATGTAGAAAACGGCGTCAGATACGCTGTTTATGTAAAGTATAGCATAGTATCTAGTAAAAACAACATGTACACAAATTGCGGACTGTTTTTACATATACTACGCTATACTTTACAGTAAACGGTATAGAGCCGGGGAAATCAGAAGTCCAGAGGCTCAGCTTGGCGAGCACGCCCCACAAGTAGGGTGCTGGGTAGGGCGCCCATCCCTACCTGGGACATGCCATCCAATGACCTCAGTGACCGGGCAGGTTGTTAAGGGAGAAGGCGCTCTCTCAAGTATCCTGTTCCCAAGTTGTGTAAGGCTTTGTACACTAGTACCAAAACCTTAAACCTGGCCCAGGTAGCGAATAGGCAACTACTGCAGTTCCCTCAGCATAGGAGTTGCATGCTGAAAAGGGGCAGCTCCTTACGTTCTGCACTAGCTGCAGTTTCCGGGGCAGCCTTAAGGGCAGCCCCACATAGAGTGCATTGCAGTAATCCAGTCTCGAGGTTACTAGCACGTGTACCACTATGGCCAAGGTATCCCAATCCAGGAGAGGCCATAGTTGGTGAACCAGACAAAGCTGATAAAAGGCCCCGCCAGCATCCTTGGACCCTCATCTGCCTGTTCCGAAACCTGAGCACCAGCCTGCATGGCTTGCCAAGACCTTCTGCTGCCTGAGGCAAAGGACAAGGTGGCACATTTTTTTATAGGGATGTGTGCGGAGCTCGATTGGGGGGTGTAAGTCTGGCGAACTCGCCAGGTTCGCTAGGGATGTACATTCACCTCTTTGTTGTGCTCTCTGGGTGCTCGGCAAGCACCCCCACCGCGCGATACATCTCGCAGCGACAGCGAGGTGCCCGATAGACTTTCTGGAGTCCAGAAGTGACGCGACGGGTCCCAGCGCCGTGCCAGGAAGTGACGCGACAGGACCCCGGCTGCTGCATTTTTCACATAAATACCATAGAAAACCACCTTAAAACGGCCTCGATTTGCTATTCGCATGTTTAAAATGGCCAAGATTTGCGCAAGTTACGCAAATCACGGCCGCTTTTAACGTAGCTTATGCCATTTTCTACGTAAAAAACGTAGCGCCGGGAATCTGGAAGTCTGGCGAACACCTCGGCTGGCGTTCACTTTTGGCCTGGCTCGGCAGGCATGGCAACAACGCTCGCCAAGCACCAAGCAAGTCAGGTGGTAGGCAGATCACCCACCCCTAGTGGCACCGCCATTCTATGCTCTAAAGCCGAGAGGACTGGCAGCTGAACCTTATTTCAACACCAGTGATGGGGCCCCGTCCCCCGGTAGCTGGGGGCAGCAGGCTTGTTTAGGGGTACACAGCTGACCTCCCGCACCTCATTGTCACTCCCTGCTCCCCAGTATCTGCTGCCTAAGGCAGCCACCTCACTCTGCCTAATGGTTACAAATAGAGGGGGAGAGAAAGACGGCTCTGCCAGCCTGTTTATACCACACAGTTTGCCTTTAACCTCACTGAGCCCTAACGAAAGATGAACCAGGCCCAAGAGACACAATGATAAATAAACACAGTTGTATCTGGCAGACCCGAATTCAAATCTCAAGTCACTCATGGATTCACAGAAGTGGCCTTCGGGCCTCTCAGCCGTAACTCTCAAGAATATAAAATGGGAACGAAAATGAGGTATTCTCTTCAGGTCTACACAGACAATATGTATTTATTCACTAAAATATTTATTTCCTTTGAGCCAAAAGGATCTACGAGGCAGTAAATAACGATAAAATCTAAATGCCTATTTGAAAAAAGCTCATTAAAGAAACCTTCAACCAATATCTACTTTTTAAAGAAAAACAGCAGCAGGCAAGGCAAAGCGTCACAAAAGAAGCCAAGCAGGACAGCTAAAGAAGATATTCTCTTCAGACATAAGCCGCCTCATTTCTTACATGCATGAAGGTGTCTCACACAATGACTGGACAAGCATTCTTAAGTCTCTCCCCTGGCAGCCCATTAGATAGGGAGGAAGAGGGAAGGAGGGAGGGAGATATGATGATGATGTCAGAGGGAGGGAGAGAGAGAGGAGTGGCTCCACCCACCACTGGCTTCAGCTCCACCCACCACTGTCGTGTGGCCCCCAACACACAGAGGGAATGCAGCCCTCTACAGACAAAAGGCTTCTCACCCCTGCTATCAAGTTCAACACCAGCACTCTGAATTGAGCCCAGAAACCAACTGGTAAGTGGGAACCAATGGAGTTGTTGGCAACATGTGTTTCCTGGCAGTCGTTTTTCTGAACAAGTCATAGGTTCTCAGAATTCTCCAAAGGGGTGTACAGGAATTTCACTCTTGCTCAGAAAACAAGCGAGCATGCCCTGTTCAAAGCCCTGAATGTGTTTTAGAGCGCAATCACGTGTCCACCGAAAATATTCATAAATTGCTGAACATGTGCTCGTGTTTGCTTTGTGCAACTTTCCCGGGTTGTTTTGCTGCAACTTTCCTAACTGGGAAAATTTCCTCAGTAGACTGAACCCGCTTTAGGACATTGGGGAAATTTGCGCAAATCTCACATTCAATCCACAGTTTGATTTGTGCAACTTTCTCATCTGTACAGAGCGAGCAACGATCCGAAATGCAAACGGGAATCGGGCACAAGAAAGGCTGTGACATGATGTTCGGAGAATCCTAGTGATCTCTCTAACATCGCTCATTCACCCATCCCGAGGCAGGTTCAAGTAAAGAGCATTACAGTAATCTAATCATATGCATAAAAATTTGATCTTTCTCCCAAGAGGCTTATTTCATTCCCATTAAAAAAAAAAAGTGACACGGATCATAGAGATGAATACAAATGTGTTGCATTGGTGTGAACCGCGGTTAGAATGTCCCTTCAGAGACCCCACACCCTGACAGAAGACGTTTGGGGACTGGGGGTGAGGGCAGGGCTTGCTTACAGGACCACATCCCCTTCCCATTTTAACACACACAGGAGCCAGCTTAATGCATGAATAGGGCTTTTGTCGACATCACTTCCAACACCCCTATTTTGGACCTATTAGGTGAAGCTCTTGCAATGGTAATGCACTATCTACAAAGCACTTTCGGGTTGTGCTACCTTTTATATTTGTGTTGACTGATAAGATTGTGGAAGAGGTTCAAATACCACATCCAATCATCTCCTTCCAGAAATTCACCTAAGTCATTCCCCCACGCCCATTAAAAAAAGAAAAGGGAAAAGGAAAAGGAACACAAAATGGCAGAATACCCAAGTGGCAGTGGGGGTTCTGGTGTTATTTATTTTACACATTTGTATCCATCTCCATGGTGCTTGTCACTTTTTTTTTTTTAACGGGAACGTGGTGTGTTATTTGAAGTAGCATCGTAAAATGTCGTAAAATGCCGTAAAAACGGCCGTGTTACGCACATTGCAGCTGTTTTTACGACATTTTACAACGCTACTTACGTAAATTACGTAGAGCCTGGGATCCAGATGTCCAGTCGAGCTCCAGCAGCGGCGCAGCGAGCGGCAGCAAAGTAAGTCACGCGGGGGCTCGGAGAGGGGGGTCGATCACGGCAAGATCGCCGAGCTTCCACCCCCCTTCAAGCCCTGCGCACATCCCTACACAGAGGTAAACCCCACTGAGTTCAATGGGACTTACTTGCATGTGGGTATAGGATTGTAGCCTAAATTATACAACTTGGCTGTGCCACGTACGGTGCAGGGGCTACAGAAATTTAACTGGATGTACTGAGGGAATGTCTTCCATGCACAATTGCAATAGCCAGTGTGGCGTATTGGTTAGAGTGTTGGACTGTGACTCAGGTTCTAGTCCCCACTCGGCTAGGGATGTTATCGCTCGGCTCAGGGGGCCATAACGAGGCCGAAATCGGCCCCACTCGCGCCCCCGAGACTCGCGGGCCTTACCCGGTTCCCCGCTCACCTCTCCGCGCCAGCCACCGCGCCGCCAGCGCGGGGTCCCGTCACACCATTTCCGGCTGGCCGGAAGTGACGCGACGGGACCCTGCGCCGACGGACCCCGCGCCGTGTCTTTTGTGTAGAAACCAGGGCAACAGGGCTTAAAACTGCCGTTTTAAGCCCTGTTTTCTATGCAAAAGACACAGCGCGTGGTCCTGTTGGCGCAGGGTCCCGTCGCGTCACTTCCAGCCAGTCGGAAATGATGCGACAGGACCCTGCGCTGCTGACGTGGTGGCTCGAGCAGCACAAAGCATCGTGCCGCGGAGAATCCGGGCATTAAGGGGGCCTGCAAGGCGAGGCGGGCCCCCAAAAGGTACGAAATACATTCCTACACTCGGCCATGAAGCTCAGTGGGGGACTTTGGGCCACTCACTGACTCTCAGCCTAACCTACCTCAGAGGTTTGTTGTGAGGGTAAAACGGAGAGGAGGGGGAGGATTATGTAAGCTAGCTTGGGTGCTTTGCAGGAAAAAAGGTGGGATATAAATTGAGGTCCTTCCCATAACCCACGAATGAATCCCTTTAAAGCAGTGTTCTCCAACCTTGGGTCCCCAGATGCTTTTGGCCTACAACTCCCAGCATGCCCCAGCCAGCATATAATAAATAAATAGAATTTGCAGCCTGAACAGTTCAACCCAAAAAATGCTATCTGCTTGGCTTTCTAGAGACAACATTCTTAGGATGCACGCAAATGCACTGTGGCGAGAATGCCAAAGGCAGTTTTGCTGGTATGTACCACTGTTCGTTACCTGTAAGGGAGATGTATCTGTTAGGGAGAACCCTGGACAGGAAGGGAGGCAGGTGAAAACACAGCACCAGGTGCCTCCCCCTATTTCAGACTGGGCTCATTACATTTAGTTTTCAGCAGATAGTCTTTAACAGAGATGGGAGAATTGTTGTCAAACATGCAGAGAAGCTTCCCTGAGGCACCCACAAAGGTGATCGAAGAGGAACTGAAGGAATAGGCGGGAACCCGCTAGAGGCATGCACAGTAGGACGGTGGAGGGAGCTAAATCCTCAGCTGTAGAAGCTTCCCAAAACAGGCTTCACGCAGGCCCAGAGGTCCTATGTGTGATGCACAGAGACCACAAAGAAGAACCGGGGATGCTTGAGCTCACCAAGATTCTTGGAACGCCAGTTCAAAGTTCATTTTGCCTCACTCCGTTTCCATTTGCAACCTGATTTTCTTTTTGTTCAAGTGCATTTCAAATGGGAGAAGTGCGCATTTTTCGTATTTGTGGTCAGGCGCATAATTTGGCGCGTTTGTGGTTCTTCAACAGGACAAGTTCTGACAATTTGTGAACTGGAATGAGATTCTCGTACAGCCCCCGTCTTTAATGTATCCATGTGTTCTGAAAATGTTGAGAGCCACTTTGTGGATGCCAGCCAAAAAGCAGAACATAAATCTACATCATAAAAGAAATAAACATAGATATCTGTGGCACTTTAAAAATTAAATATAAAAAAGGCGGCAGTCCATCTGGAGCATAGAGGAGGGGAAAAGACTGGCTGCTGAACCGGCATTTGATTTGCCAGTATGTACAAGTTGCCATGCAAGCTGCAAATCCAGGAGGAAGCTGGGCTCACAGCTCAGGTGTCCTTTTTCTTTTTATATGACATAAGACGTGCCACATCATATTGCATGGTTATCAAAAGCAGCACAGGTGTTGGCTTTAAGTATGAGCTGTTTGCTCAGAACTTTCGATTTAATGAACATATCCTTTGCAGATATATAATCCTTCCCACTCCACATACCCTGTAATACTATGGAAATGAAAAAAACCCAGAGCAAGTAAGTGAAAGTCAGCTACTGGCATCACTAGTGCGAATCCCAGAAAGGCAATCTCCAGTAGTAGTAGTAGTGGTGGTGGTGGTAGTAGTAGTAGTAGTAGTAGTAGTAGTAGTAGAATAATCACTTTTTGCTACCACTTTCTTCAACCATTGTGGGAGCTTTTGTTTGTGTGTGTGTCTGTGCATCCTCAACGTTTGAGCCATCAGCAATAAGAAGCATTCGGCAAGTTCATTGGTAGAACAGCTGGGTTTACAGTAGACTCCAATCTATCCTCTTAGATTAATGGGAGATCACATTTCCATAAGAATAAGGTTAATTTAAAATGCTCATAGAGGAAGGTATCATTAATGCAGAAGTGCTGCTGAAGGCACTGAAGAGTTAAATTAATGAATATTAACAGCCTATGTTTAAATTATTTTCAGGGCAATGATACTAAACTGGGGAAGAAAATGGAACAATATGAGCTGTCAGCAGTGGTGAGAGTCTGCCTGCTCTGCTCACAGATATTGTACTATTTTAATTTAATTTTCAGTACTTTGTATTTAATAGCCACACACAAAACAGCCTGCTGCACAACACAACATATGACCCACCAAGCCGAATGCAGCATACCAAGCACGGATCAACCTAGTGGTTTGGGGGCCTGCCTGCAACTGGAAAAACAGGAAGGCTGTCTGTCACCTGCCAGGCCACCATGTATGGCGACTGGATTGAGATGAGATTAGCAGATGCCGCATTAAGTGCTGCAAAGCAAAAGCAACTCAATTCAGTCTGAGGTGCTTCCAAAAAAACCAAAAACTCGACTGAATGTGGAAGGGATTCTCTTGATACTATAGGTGATGCTCTTGAACCAAAGCAGTAATGAGTACAAGAGGTTATTAAATTTCACAACAACAACAACAACAACAACAACAACCATCAATCAATATTGTCATCCTTATCATCTGCTCTGGATTATTCAAAACTCCTAATGATGGAGTTGAGAATTTTGCATTGCCACTGCAGCTCAACACAAAACAAAACCTCTAGGCTTTGATGGCTTGAAAATGGGATTAGGCACTTTAATGGAGGATGGTGATTAGCCACAAAAGCTGTATGAAGCCTCCATGTTCAGGGGTAGTAAACCCCTCAATACCAGTTTTGCTGGGGAGGGGGGCAAATAATGGGAGAGGGCTACTGCCTTGAGCTGATAGGCTTCCTGGAAACAGCTGGGTGGCCATGGTTCTGGTGGAAAGAGGATGTTGGACTAGATGGAACTATGCTCTGATCCATCAGGTCTCTTCTTCCCTTTAAAAATACTTTAATTGATTAATTTAGTGGACAGAAGACCAAAACGAACATTACTGTTATTGTGTCTAGCCAGGGGAGGCTGGTGACTCCTATTTTGGTGGGGCTCCTAATCCACTGCAGATTTTATCTGGAGCTTTATAGCAGCTGTCCATGGTGCTGAAGTATCCCCAAAATAGGTTCACCACCATGGAGCACCATAGATAGCTCCTACAAAATTCCAGATAAAAGCTGCAAAGGTTTAGGGGCCGCACCGAAATAGGAGTCACCAGTTAGCAATGATATCTTCTTTTCATTTTTACTCTAAAGTAGGTACAGGCGGCCTGATCCAGATCTTGAAACCACCCATACCCACCCACACTAGCACCCCAATCCAGATCAGGGATCCTGAGCCTCTTCTAGAGTAAAAAGGGGGAAATGTAGCTGCTAGACACATATTTAAAGTAATGCCTGGTTTTGGCCCCGAGTACTTGTTCCAATATTAGTACAATGATGGCACTACAGAAACAAATACAGATTCTAGTAAAAAATGTTTGGGCTTCTTTGCAAAGCTGCATAAAATCAAGTTCACCTTTGTTACATGACAAACTGGAAAACGTCAGCAAAGTACTGGGTGCAAATCAGACAACTTCCCGTTACCAGCTCCCTGCTATATTAATTAACAATAGAGGCCATGTAACATTCTGCAACATGGTACCCATCCTATAAGTTTCAAGTTGCTGCGTCCTGTAACTAAACATCCAAAAAGAAAACTGCCCTTTATCTCTAACACTGGCAACATAATAGAAGCAGAATCATTAGTCAGCTGAACTCCAGTGAGGGTTTATTGGACAGTCATAAATTGTAATTATCCAGCAAGCCATCTCAAGGCTCCAACAGTGAAAAACAGGTAACCGTGTTCTTCAAGCATTCTGTTTATTCCAGTGCAGTATTACAGAGATGTGTGTGGTGAGGAAACAAAAGGTGCAAGTTCTCCAGCTAAAATATTCATCAATGTAAAGAAAATGCATAGATGATCCAGCCCCTTGGAACCCAAGATAAATGCGTACTGAATAAATGTGTACACAAGCAAAACTTGAGCTTGTCCAAGTTCTACAAACTCTACCTTGAAGCTCTTTCTGTCTCATGTCCATTTCTCCAAACTGCGAGATTTTTTTTTCTTTTTGCATGAAACTTTGCGTTATTTTCCTACATATTTTTTCCAAATGTATGCATCAATTGTGCACATCTTTGAAACATATGCATTCTTCTCCCATTGAATAAAGTGTGTTTGTGCTAAGGATGGACGAACTCTCCTTACCCCGTCTCGTTGGATGCTCAGCAAGCGCCCCCGCCACGCGATCCGTCTTGTGGCGGCAGCGAGACGCTCGATGGACTTCCGGGTCCCCGGCGCTGCATTTTTTACGTAAAAACCAAGGTAAACCACCTTAAAACTGCCGCGAATAGCAAATCGTGGCCGTTTTAAGGTGGTTTCCCCTGGTATTTACATTAAAAACGCAGTGCTGAGCACCCGGAAGTACCTTTCCCTGGCTCCTCTCACGGGGACTTGTGCTGAGCCAGGGAAAGGTAAGTCACACGGAGCTTGGGGGGGGTCAAGCGGGGCAAGTTCACCCCACTTCCACCCCCTGATCGAGCTCCGCGCACATCCCTAGTTTGTGCGCACTTTTTGAAAATAGCCATTTTTAATGCACATTTTTCAAATGAACACATGCCGTCGAATTCATTTGTTTGGTCCACAAGTCATATTGCAACCTCAGAAATGTACAGGTTTCAGCCATAGATTGCATTTGAGTCTGTGTTCAGTCCAGGAGGTGCACTCTGGATAAATCCTGATCAAAAACTAACTAAAATGGATTTCCCTACATACGGGGTGATATAAAATGTCCACAGAAACTCTTTCTTGTTTTACAGCAAAGACAAAATCAACGTGCATGCCCCATTGGTCCTATTTTGAAGTATCAGTGCTTTGAAGTATTGAGAATTATTTTGTGTAAGAGCTTTCCTCTTTCCACCTTTTGATATTTGGGTGCTAAACTTTTGGGTTCAATAGATTTAAATATGAGGATTAAAAACAAGTATTATTATTATTATTTTTGCTGTTGTTTCTTTCTTTCAAATCATCAACATAATAATAAACCAGCAAGGCTAAGCAGCCTCAGCCTCAGGCCGAGAGCCTTAAAATAAAGGAGCAATTAAATTGTAAGGGGTTAGATAATAAGGCACGTTGATGCCAGTTTGTAATAAATTGGATTAATTGCTACACAGCGTTAAGACAATTTGTATCTTCCTCCCTTGTTTTCCCTCTAATATACAACATTTGTTATTTCGATCAAAGGTGCAATGTGTGCAGATTACAACTTTCTGGCATTTATTTCAAGCTCTGACATTATTATTTTTTTTAATATCACTACTCTTGGAAGGGAAGATCCCTTCAAAAAAAAACAAAAAAAAACCCACAGGGTTTTTCTTGCCAGTTCCGGGCTCCGGCATGTTTTGCTGCAGTATTGCTCCATTAGTGTTGGTCATTGCCTCTTCCCCAAAAGCAGTAAACACTAATTGCCCTTTCCCTTTTGGTAAGGAGCTTTTGTTTCTTTGACAAATCTTTCCAACTCTGACTTTTATAAGGTGCTCATGAATGCTTTAGTACAATGGAGACTTCCGGATGACTACGGAAAACATTAGGGAAAGGGGATGACTCATAACACTGTATAAGTGTTGCTCCTTCCCCAAACAGTATTAAAGCAAACATAAAGATTTGCGCAGTCTGACGAGAAGCTGACATGTTGTTTTCGTAACATGATTTGGACGGTGCTTTGCAAAGAGCAGTGCTCTTTTCCTGAGAGGCCTTGGGGTGAAGGCATTCTCACTTTTCAGAAAGGCACTGTTGCATTTTCTCACCCGACTTCAGTGTCAAGGCCTTACTGGAAAACAGGCCAGGAAAATCAACAAGCACCACATGGCAGAACTGGATACGTATGGGTTTTTTTTTTCCCCTTCCCCAAATTGCAATGAGGAAATTATGTTTAAACTCTTATCTCTGATATGCTAACTTTCTGTCTGCAGGGAAGGGTTTTTTTTATTATTATTTTAATACAGAAGCATTTTTTAATTATTATTTGAACCCTACCTTTTGACCTACAAATATCTTAAGCAGATCAAATATGGGTTCCCAAAGCATTTGACTGTAGTCTGAAGCAGGATAGCCCAAGAAGGGTTGTACCACATGCTATTTCTGACTGAATGGGTCAGGCCTGGTTATTACTTGGATGGGAGACCCCTCCTCTAGTTTCCTGCATTGAGCAGGGGGTTGGACTCGATAGCCTTGTAGGCTCCTTCCAACTCTATGATCTATGAAATCTATGAATCAATCTCAAATGTGAACAAATTTCATCTGCTAAAACTCCACATTGTATGTGGCAATCATGTTTGCTGAACGTACAACAGTAACTGCCAGAACAAATATGTAAAGTGAAAATGACAGTTGCATATCCTTAACCACCCATGTACAGACACCTGGAGTGTGTAAGGATGCATGCCTGTCATTGACACTTTTTGCTTTAGGAAGCACTACCCTAAGCCTAATACAGTATCTATCTATCTATCTATCTATCTATACATACATACATACATACATGTATATATATAAGAAGGTATCCTGACTGACTCACTGACTTATCAACGCCCAGCTCAAACCGTTTAATCTAGGAACGTGAAATTTTGAAGGGACGTTGCTTTTATGACGTAGACCCCCACTAAGGAAGGATTTGGGGAAATTCCGTCCCTAAGGGGGTGAAAAAAGGGGGCAAAATCGCCCCTCTCATATCTACATTTCTGCAAATAGACCTCACCTCATAGTTGCTGCAGGAGCCAACTTGCTGCAGGAGCCAATAGCAGCAACTATGCAAATAGTCCATACAACACTTAGAATGTTCGTATGAATTCCTGCAAGGGCCAATAGGGCTGGGTATGCAAATCTCCCCTGGGCCATTTAGAATGTTCTCTGAGGGGGTGAAAAGGGAGGCAAACTTTTTACATGACGGGGTGAAAAGGGAGGGAAACTTTTTAAATGACTGACTGACTGTTGTGTGGGGGGCATCGTCGCATAGGCTTCATCACGTTTAGATGGATCTACCCCAAACTTGGCATGCTCACTCTTCATCACCTGTCGACTCTCAGGATTAACCTGATTTTGCTTTAAGAACAGATATTTCTGTCACAAAAGATTTCTGCTGCCAGCACCCAGCCTAAACGTTACACTTTCAGTCAGAGACACTGCATCTTTTCCATACATGTTTCTTTTAAAAACTATTATACCAAATCTTAGGGATGTACTTCAGGGCCCTACCTGGGCCTGAAGTTCTCCGTGGCTCGGCCCTCCGCGAAGGCGGCCTGATCCCACTCTTCAGAGCGGCGCGGACCATTCTCCGTGCTGCTCGAGCCGCCGCCACCGCCAGAGGACCCCCCAGCCCCTGCCGCTGCAGGGGCCCCCCGCCGCCCCCAATGCCGTCCTACCTGCCGGTCCCCTGCGCACTGCTGCCTCCGCCGCAGCCTCCGCCTGAGTCTGCCGCCGCCGGAGCTGCTCCGTCGCGTCCAGCCTGGACCCCGCCCGCGCTCAGTTTTGGCGGGGGGAACCAGGGCAACAGGGCTTAAACAGCCCTGTTGCCCTTGTTTCCCCCGCCAAAAACAGAGCGCAGGCGGGGTCCAGGCTGGACGCGACGGAGCAGGGTCCCGTTGCGTCACTTCTGCCACGCCAGAAGTGACGCGATGGGACCAGCAGACAGCAAGACAGGCTCTCCGCTCTGCGGAGAGCCTGCAGGTAGAGCCCGCGCGGACACGAGCAGGCCCAGTTCGGGCCTTGCTCCTGTCCAACAGGCTGCTCGGCCACATCCCTACAAAATCCATGCGAGCGCAGCCGCAGGCAACAGCTAGTATGTTATAAAGCATGGATGGCCAACTTCAGTATTGTTATGGCTAGTGATGGGCGACCCGCCTCCAGTTCAACGGATGATGCCGCTGTGCTTGCCGGAGCCCACCAAAAGCGGGTGCACACTGCGTCACTTGCAAATTACGCCAATTGTGGCCCTTTTTGGTGTATATTAAGACATTTCCTATGTAAACAGCAGCCCACCGGGATCCCAGAAGTTGTTTCCCTGGCTCGACTCGGGAGAACGCAAGTCGGGGCTGGAGGAAGCAGCAAGTGAGGTGGCATCCAAGGGGTTGAACTGAGAAGATCTGCCGGATTCCACCCCCTGGACAGATTCCTCACACATCCCTAGTTTAACACTCTATCATCCAGACTGTGATCCAGCAGTCAGCAATATATTTTACTACACAAACTCTCCCGGTATGAACTTGCCCATATATTACTGTTCTCATCTCAGGCACCCCTCCAGGTGCCTCCTGCAAAGGAGGTTCCAGAGGAGGCAACAAGCGGGAAGGACAACTCAGTGGTGGCCCCCGAGAGTGGAACACTCTCCCCACTGAGGCCCGCCTGACGTCAACATTGTCATCATTTTGACGAAAGGTTAAGACTTTCCTCTACTCCCTGGCATTTTCTGATAAGGTTTTAAATGGTCATAGGATTTTTATTGTTGAGTTTATAAAATTGCTTTGTTAACTGCCCAGAGAACTTTGGCTATTGGGTGGTACAGAAATGTAGATGATGATGATGACGATGACGACAACAACAACAACAACAACAATCCCCACACACTCAGGCTTCACAATACAGTTGGTGCCATCTAGCAGTAAGAGCTTACAAGTTATGGAACACATATGCTCAGGCATTGCATGAAGGGCAAGTGGGGTCTGCAACAAAAGTTGCAGTGTGAGAAACACTCCTGTTCAATATTCTAGCCGCTCTGTTTACTTACGCGTAAACGTGGACAGGATTGTTCTGTAAGGCTACAGGCTTAAATACACTTACTGGAGTAAGCCCCATTGAACTAAGTGGGACTGACTTCCAAGTAAGCATACAAAAGATTGTGCTGTTCGGGTGCAATTCTATGGACGGAGCCCTCTTTGCTTGGAAGCCCCTGAACATGGAGGTTTCCAAGATTCCTATGTCCTGCCGGGCTGAAATGGGCAGAGAGCGAGAGGAATGGTGGAGGCGATCTTCACCTCTCTGTCCTTGGTTCTTTGTTTTGGAACTGGATGTGCTTTCCAGCCTGTCTAACAATGTCACTTTAGAGGGGGACGGAAGGAGGTTGGAGGAGGCTCAAGATAAATCGTATCTTGGCCTCCCCGGCCTCCTCCCCTCCATGCCCGCCGGAATGCCCGCATCATCCCTCCTCCTCCGAGGTGGAGGTCCAAGGACCTTGAAGAGGCAGCCGGGGCAGTACTCTCCATGCCAGCTGCAAGGGGGCAGGGAAGGGGGGGGTCAGATCTCTGACTCCCCCTTCCGAGGTCAGAGTTCTGCCAATGACCTCAGATGGGGGAATCCGAACTATCCTATGGTCCCTGGGACGCTCGCACACAGTGACCAGAAGATTGATCTCTAAGGGCACGATCCTATGGGGATGCCCATAAAACCCTGAACACGGAGGCTTATAGGCACGCAACGCAGAGCAGGGGAAGCGGCAAAAGCAATCTACACCGCTCCGCTCCTCCCGCTCTTCATTTTCGCTAGATGGCTGTTTTCGGCTGTCTAACGGGAGCACATCGCAGGGGAAAGGAAGGAGGCTGGCGCGGCTTCAGGATTCCTAGTATTCTGGCCACTCCAGTCTCCTCCCCTCCCAGCCCCCTCTGACCGGTCTCAGACGTCACTTTCCCGACCTCGGAGAGCAGCCGGCGCGGAGGTTTCCATGCCGGTTGTGAGGGGGGTGGGAGGGCAGATCGCAGAAAACCCCCCCCCAACAAGGTCAGAGCATCATCTCGGAGCTCAGAATCCCACCTATCCTATGCCTCCCCCAGACAATGTCTAGGGGCCATAGGATCGTTCCCCAAAGTCATTAAAATATGTATAACATAAATTCCTATAATCCCTGAACACTGGGCATGTTGCCTGGGGGTATATGGGAGTTGTAATCCACAATATCTGGAGGGTGCCAGGCAACAGGGGCCGGTGACACCTCTTTCAGTGGAGCTCCTAAACCAATGTTCTCCAACCTTGGGTCCCCAGATGTTTTTGGCCTACAACTCCCAGCATGCCCCAGCCAGCTATGCTGGCTGGGGCATGCTGGGAGTTGTAGGCCAAAAACATCTGGGGACCCAAGGTTGGAGAACACTGTCCTAAACCATTGCAGCTTTTATTTGGAGCTTTACAGGAGCTATCCATGGTGCACCATGGCGGTGTGTCAGCACCAAGGATAGCTCCTATAAAGCTCAGAATAAAAGCTGCAATGGATTAGGAGTCCCACCATAATAGTAGTCATCAGCCTCCAATGGCGCCAGGTTGCCTTTCCCTTCTTCACTTTGTACAACTTGGAAACCCTTCCCCCCCCCTTTCCCTTCTGAGTGACACCGTGGGAAAACTTTTTACCTTCTCTTGACATTTGGTAGGGCCGAATTAAGTCGCCCTGGGAGCCACACTTCTAGCTTGGAAACTGCCAGTTGGCCGCCTCTCCAATATAGCGCGGAGGCCACGGCAGAATGAGGTCCCTTGTGTGAACAGCACAAGCGCTGTAAATGTCAATGGAGTTCCTTCTGATTAATTAGGTTTACGGTTAGTTATTTCCTGGAAACAGCACAGAGCAAGCAAGATTCTTCGTCTGCTAAGTGCTTCAGCTTCTGTATATTTTTGTATGTTTTTTTTCTCCCTTCAAAACTCCAGGACACGACAGACACTTAAAACCTTTTAAATAAATAAACCATGTTGGGATAGTGGCCGGGGGGGAGGGGGATAAAAGGCATTGTATAAATGTAAGTCAACAGCTATCAAAGCCAATTATGGCAGAAGATTTCATAGAGGAGGTGGGAATCGTCTGCAGAGCCAAAGAAACTTTAAGAAAAGAAGGACACGCAAGCAAACAAACAAACAAACGATGAAGGCTTGCGATGTCTCCACATGCAAGAGTTACAAAAATAACTCAGAAAGCTATTGAAGTGAAAGCTACACTTCACGCTAAATTTTACTCACAGGACAAAAAGAGTGCAAAGCTTATTACAAGGTCTGTGCCACAGAATAACCTGTCATCGTGAGCCAGTGAACTAGTCACATATTCATATAATTACATTGTCAGCTGCACACCAGGTCCTAAAAGCCAAACCTGATTCGTCATTTTAAAAAAAAGAAACCAAAAAAACGCAATCTGATTAACTTTCATGCGTCAAGTGGGCATCCTATTAATTAATCAATTTCCCCTGCCTTAATTATGAATCAGATTAAGAGGAGGTGCCACCTGCCATATGTTTTTTTTTACAAGGTTGATTGAAGCTGGATTTACCTTTCCTCAAACCTTTCACATTTAAACACACAGTGGCGCCAGGCAATGAAAGAGTTGCCCTGCCACCTCTGTGTCTGGTTACCAGCTTCTTAGGCAAGCAGCAAAATTTCTAGCACTTGTAGATATGAATGGAAGACATGCAACACGACAGAGCAAAAGATTAGAAGAAGGGGGAGCATAAATTATTATTGTTGTTGTTGCTGCTGCTGCTGCATTTCTGTACTGCCTGTCTTCCTCTTGCAAGGAACTTGAAGTGGCATCCATGATCATCCTCCTCGCCACTGTTATCCTCACAACAACCCTGTGAGGCAGGTTAGGCTGAGAGTCAGTGACTGGCCCAAAGTCACCCAGTGAGCTTCATGGCCGAGCGGGGACTAGAACCCAGATCTCCTGAGTCCCAGTCTAACACTCTAACCACTACACCACATGGGGTGTCCCTCTCTCTCTCTCTCTCAATATATATTACAGAGAGCTTCGGCTATTGGGCAGTATAGAAATTAAATGAAATGGAGATGATGATGATGATGATGATGATGATGATGATGATGTAGTTGGTTAAAGCAGTGGTTTTTCCATTTTCCTACCTTCATAGAACCCTTTCTGCATAATTGTGTCTGTGGAGGAATGCCGGAGCATTGAAGATGATTCTGGAGAGTGAACACTCAAGCCTTGTTCACTGGTTCCCCCTCCACACATGCAGGAGGGAGAACAGAGAGAAAATCAGGAGGACTATACCTGTTGGCCACATCTCCAGCACTGCTGTGCCAGTTGATGTCTGAAAAGGGAACAATATGCCTATACAGCTCTATGCACATAGGCTCATGGTTTCCTATCAATTGGAGAGACTACCTGCATGCGCATAGGCACCCCTTTCAGATGCCACATAAACACAGGAACATTAGGGGTAGCCCAGTGGCTCAGTCTTTCCTCCATTTTGTTTTTATATGAACGGAGGGGGGGGGATGAGTGAAAGGTCTCTAGTTTATTTTCGGGCAGGTGCATGGGGCCTCACTGTCATCCTACATGGACTGAGAGGTCACCGTGCAACACACTATTTGCTCTCAAATAGCTGGACACCGCAACCGCAGTGGATGAAGAAGTGTACTGGGCAAGCTGTTTTGGAGCAGCTTTTTTGACATTACACATTTCTTGGTTATGAAGTCCTAGCAAGCTTTCAAATCTTATTATAGAGCAGGGGTGGGCAACTTCGGAAGGCCTGGGGAAAATTTCCATACACACCCCAGAACCCAATGGAGGCCACACACATACCTTGCCGCCACCAAAACTGCCGCCATCAAAATTCAGCGGACACCTGCGATTTGGGGGTGGTGGGTGCCCTAAAATATTGGGTGTTAATCAGGCCTACAAATATCCCAAGTGATATTTCTAAAAAAAATTAAAAAATTAAATTAGGAATGGGTCGTTTTAAAAATGGTGCTGGCACCTCAAACTTTTTCAATAATTCTTCAGCCTTGTATAGGGCTACCAATTAAAAGTATGGCTCATATACACTGGATTCTGGCCTGCTGGTCTATGACCGTAATAAACTGACTTTCACTTTGACTTGATTCTGGCAACCTGGAATGTAAAATATTTTCCCAGCCCTGCCAAAATGCCAAATGCAATCACTTCCTTTTTGTTAACAATAAAATGGGAGAAAGAAAATTAGTCAAAGTAGTTAAAGTTTAATATTTTGTTCATACACGTGTGTGTGTGTGTGTGTGTGTGTGTGTGTCTGGCCACAATATTTCCATTGTTCAGAAAGAGTCAACTGCTTCACTGCTTAGATCTCCTTTCCTGTGTCTCCCAATAAGTACAGAAGATTTATGTGCAATGAATTTCCAATTACTGATCTCCACCAGCTGGGCTGTCAATCAAATTCGAGTTTACACTGGATGACTTCACCTCTACCCCATTCCCACCGTTTTCCTTGCTATGAACACATGCATAGAAAAACATAGCATGCAACTCTGATAACAAATTAGTAAGTATTTTCAAGTTTTAGGATCTGGTACAGGGCTGGCATTAAATTAAGTCAAGTGAAATAGAGACCTAAGCAATGAGATGCTGGGAGGTGGGGGCATGGAACAACTTTGTCTCTGCTCTTCCAACGCTATGCAGAATACTGATGGGCATATCTGCTAGGTCTGTTTCCACAGACTTCCTACATTTCCCACCTCCAAGTCCGTTCCATGCTGATTTTTGGGAACTTTGAGCCTCGCGCGGGCAAAACAAAGTAAAGTTGTATGGATCTTTTTGCATATTTTTGTTAAAATGTTTGTGTGCGTTTTCCAAATCATATGCATTTTTCTATGCCTCTACCTGTTCACTAAAGTATGTTTGCGCACATTTTAAAAGGTACGCATCTTTCTTCGCATACTCTTCAAAGGTGCACATTTCATCAGACACATTTCTTCTATTCCGTAGAAAGCATCGTATGTCTGCTAACGTACGGATTAGCAAACACAAAACGTGAATGGTTCCGGGTGATGCGGACTGGAGAAATCCTAAAAAAAAAAAAAAAAAAAAAAACTGACAGAGAGGATTTTCACACATCCCTGTGTTCTATCAGTGAGCTATTGTCCCTTCACCATTGGTGAAGGGCAATAGCTCACTGATAGAACACATGGTTTGCATGCTAAAAGTCCCAGGTTCAAACTCCATCATTTCCAGGCTGCAGCCATTTGCGCTGTACACATGGCCAGCTTTGGTCAGAGCTACGTTGTGATGCAGCAGCGGGGACAGGGCTACTTGGCACAGTCTTTCCACAGTTCACGTGGTGAGTTTTACTAATTTCACACAGATTTTCACTTTTAAAACAGGCCACAATTTGCGCGAGTTCTATTAAAAAAAAAAAAAAAAAGCTCAGGAAATTTGCGCAAATTGCAGAGCCAAAAATTTGATCAAATTTCCTGAGCTTTTAAAAAACAAAAAATAAATATGCGCAAATCATGTCATTTTAAAAGTGAAAGAAATTGGATATTGTATGCATATTGGTGGAAAGAACAAGTGGGAGGGGGGAAGAGACTAAAAAACCACAACCCTGTTTGCACAAATCATGGGAGCTGAAAAATAATAACTGAAAATAGTAATTAAAAAACATGTCTATTTGATGTGTGCAAATCATGTAACCCTAGCGGAAAACTGTAGTGCTGATGCCAAACTCGACGAAATTGACAATGACAAGTTCTTTATGAAGCAGGGAATATGGCGAGTTAATGACAAAGTAGTGAGGGGATGAAACTGACAAGGATATTTACCAAGGGAATATGCTGCCTCCAGGGTCACACAATGGACTTGCGAATGTGATAAAGTAATAAAAACAGTGCAAACCCATTTACACAAATTTAAGGATCTAGACCCAATGTGAGCAAAGCACCATCTCTGCAAAATGGCACTACAAATATGTAGATCTTGGTTCTCAATGTGCGCAACTATGCGGGACCAGAAAAAAAAAATCCAGTACGGTCCGTTTCCTATTACTGGATCAGAAATGCTGCAGAAGTCCATCAGGCTCAAACTAAACGAATTTCCCAGCATCATCTCCCTAGCCTTGAATCAGCCCAGGCAGAAGTGGGGGGGGGGGATTAAAGGAAGAGCATGTGAAAGGAAGCATGAATACCGGGAGAAGGGGTGTAAATGTATGCACTAGATATTTATTTCCCGTCAAGGAGAGCTGTTAATCCTCACGATGGTGGCTCCTCCACACTGGCAGCCAAATAAATACTTGAGACGAAGAAAGAACCATCACTTCTGCAAATCCGCACAAACAATGAAGCAGCAGCCAGGTATAAAGTGGATATATTTAGAAAGGAACTTTTTCATAACCTTCTTCTCTTTTTCTTTTATTTTTTAAAGTTTTGTTTCACTCAAGCTGTTGTAACTTAAAGTCAGGGTTGGTTACAGACTGGTGATCATCCCTCCCCCCTCCCCACCAGGGTGAACGGCCCATGGCTCAGTGGTAGAGCACATGCTTTGCATGCACAAGGTCCCATGTTCAGTTCCGCTGGCATCTCTGGAGAAAAGGATCTCAGATGGCATTGCTGGGAAAGGTCTCTCTCTCCTGGGAACCTGAAGAGTAACTTTGGCAGGAAGAGGAGACAATGCTGGGCTAGATGGACCCATTTCTAATTCAACATAAGGCAGCTTCATCTGTTTAGCCCTTCATGCTCATGGATTCTAAATTGCATTAAGCTCCTTTCACACATGCACTGAACCACATGTTGCTACCCAACGCAGTTGCAATATATGGGGGGCGGGGGTTGACTGGACAGGTTCCTACTCAACCAGAAAGTATTCTGGGTTACCTTGAGCCAGTCACACTCAGCCAAAACTATTCACAGCGTTTCTGTGAGGATAAAACAAATGTTGGGTAGAACCATGCATGCCATCCTGAGCTCCTTGGAGGATGCATGGTCTTTTTAAAAAAATATTTTTTTAAATCTAGGCAATGTTTGTATAGAGACATCTTACATCAGTGCAGAAGACCAGACTCCCTTCATGTCTCGAACATCTATGAATCTCACAACACGAGATTGATAAATGAACACTATAGGGCCGGCCGGCCATAACCAAGCTGACATGATGAGAACATGATGAGCCACGTTTCCCTATTGTTCAACAAAGCCTACAATTCAATCGACATTTACTGATCACTTATGGGTGCATAAATACCAATGACTATTTGTTACCAACTTAAAACTTAACACAACATGCCATGTAAGCGCGTGATTAAAATGAACCATCACTATCGACCTGCTAAATTGCGAGGAGAATTGCACCATGCTTCCTAACCTGATTAGAAACCTGAGGAGCTCTCCTCCACCTTGTCTGTAGGGCAATGCAGAGAGGACTACGGGCTTAAAAGATGATTACAACACGCATCACGCAAACTGAGAATGCGCCAGCCCAGCTGCCCTAATGGATCACCACCCAGAAGCCAGGGGCATGTGCTGCAGAGGTGGCAGGGAGCCGCTGAAGCCAGAGAGAGGAGGCCTGCAGAAGCTGAAGGCAGCCCAGCTACAGGGCACAGCAACTCGCGAAACAAGGCAAAGCAATAGCCGGGCTGCAGCGGCTGTGGCTCCACTGCCATAAGGAAGCAGGGGACAGAGGAACAAACCCTGGGCATATTGTGGGAGAAGGGTGAGAGGCGGAACCGCTTCAAAGCCAGCTAGCAAATATTTATGCTTGGCACAGCTGAGGCGAAGGAGGACTCCCCTGTGTCTCATTAGGAATGCCCACACAGAGAACACAGGAGGAGGTGAAGAATGGAGCAATCTCCTCCCTTTGGAGAATGAAGCCAAAGGTGGCTGGGAGCACTGAGCTCCCGCAAGGGAGACAGGCAGAGAAGGAACAAAGGAAAGGGGATGTCACACAGAGGAGGGCCAGGATCTCTTCTCGATCATCCCAGTTTGCAGGACACGGAATAATGGCCTCAAGTTACAGGAACCCAGATTCCACCTAAACATCAGGAAAAATTTCCTGACTGTCAGAGCAATAAGACAATGGAATCAACTACCTAGGGAGGTGGTGGGCTCTCCCACTCTGGAGGCATTCAAGGTGCAGCTGGACAGACATCTGTCAGAGATGCTTTGACTTGGATTCCTGCATTGAGCAGGGGGTTGGACTCGATGACCTTGTAGGCCCCTTCCAACTCTACTTTTCTATGATTCTATGATTCTATGGGACTCGGTAACCAAACAGAAACCATCCACGCACCCAATCGTCCCTAGATCATGAGTAGGAAGGAGGTAGTTCAGGATCCACTCGTAGATTGAGATCTATAGGTAGACTGGGATCTACTGTTGGATCTCTGGGTTATTTTGCAATGGATTAGCAAGTGTCTCCCAACGCCCAAGTGTTCAACAACAGCAGTTTTTAGCTCTAAATTCGACTGCTACAATCTGTTATCTCTAATAACTCAGATGCAGATTTACATTTGAATAGGCAGGTCTTCCCAGTCTATTGGTCATGGGGTTCAATAGGGAATAGGCAGTGGAGGCTGGTGACTCCAATGTCAGTGGGGATGCATATCCACTCCGGATTGTACTCTGAACTTTTAAGGAGCTATCCATGGTACTGAAACTATCTTGGGGATAGGGTTCACACCATGGACAGCTCCTTTAATGTTCAGAATGAAATCCGGAGTGGATATACAGCCCCACTGGCACTGGTGTCACCAGCCCCCACTTTTATAGGGACGGACACATCTGTCAGTTTTGCTTTCTCCCACATTCACTTTTTTTAAAAAAAACCTCAAGTTCTTTTTCTGTTGTGAAGAAACCTGCGAAATGTGGGTAAGTTCTTATCCCACATTCAGCAACACAAAAATGGCAGAATACACAGGGATTTGAAGCCAGATGTCCAAGAGCACAGCACTCTAAGCTCTAGGTTTCCCCCAGGCTGATGCCACTGAGATTATTTAGACTTCAACTCCCATCAGCCCCAGCCAGCATGATAAAAGGTCAGGAATTCTGGGAGTTGTAGTCCAAAAGATCTGGAGGGCATCCAGTTGGGGAAGACTGCTCTATGCCTGGATAGATTAATCTGTCAGTTGTTTTGCATTCTCCCACATTTGTTTTTGGGGTTTTTATCTCAAGCTTTTTCTGTCTAATTTACGGATAGATTTGTGAATTTTGGCATGTTTTTGTCAAAAAAAATCAACCAAATGAAATTCTCACCCAACCCTAGTAGGTAATTGGCTCTAGTCTGAGCCACCCTTTTGCATGTGGCTCTAGTTGGTAGGCTTCAGTTGGTAGACTTAAAAAAAAAAGTTGGTCTTTACCAGCCATCTATGGCTCTCCGTTCTGCAGGAGATGCCCTGCTCATGGTCCCTACCCCAATAAATGAGGTGAAGCTGGGAACTCAAGAAAGGGCATTCTTTATTTATTTATTTATTATATTTATTAATCGCCCATCTGGCCGGCCACCTGGCCACCCTGGGTGATGTACAATTAAAATACAGTAAAACACAATAAAATAAATGATTAAAATCATTCTTAGTGGTGCCCCCCCCCCATTTGTGGAGCTCTCTCCGAGGAGAGGTGTGACTAGCCTCTGTTGTGACTATTTTTAACCCTAAGTTAAAGGTATGTATTATTTGCCCAAGCCGTTGCCTCCTGGTTTTCTAGTTTTGGTGTTTTTAGGTCTGTTGTATTTTAACAGTTTAGCGTGGAAGTATGATTTTATTTTTTTTATTGGTACTTCTTTTGTTAATATTGTAAGTTCCTTTGTGCTCCTTTGGAGGAAAGGTGGGCATAGGGATGTCAGAGAAATACACAATGGACTCAAATAAGTTCGAATTTCTAAGAATCTGACCCATGGATTCCGCAGTGGAACGGCTTTTCCTCAGTCATGCAGATTCTGCAGAATTGCGGACTGGGTTTAAAAATTTTAAAAAAAAAAAATCCGTAATTTTATGCAAATTTAGTAATAGAAAAAAAAATATGCACATTTCCCCCAGAGGCTACAGTGCATTTTTCAGGGATCTGCGCATGGGGGGGGGGGGGATTGCAGATTTTCAGGAGAGCGAATTTCCACAAATGCCTAGAAACGCATTTGCGCGAAATAAAGTTCCATCAATGAGCAGACGACAGAACGAAAGGCGTCTGACAATCCGCAAGATGTAGACAGAACGAATTTTACACTGTCAGTACATCCCTAGGGTGGGGTATAGGAATTTTAAATAGATAAACAAAGTAGATCCTGCAAGCGTATAGTCTGGTCTGCCCTAGACTCCTCTACAGCAGCCTTCCCCAACCTGGCACCCCCTATGGATGTTTTGGACGTCAACTCCCATCAGCCCCAGCTAACACGGCCAATGGTCAGGAATGCCGAGAGTTGTAGTCCAAAACATTTGGAGGGCACCAGGCTGGGGAAGGCTACTCTAGGGCTGACCCACTCCAGTGAAGGGGGAGCATCATAGAACAATACCCTGCAGCTATACGTTGCAGGGGAAGGCAAGCGGTCTTACTGGCAGTTTGTCTATCACGAATGATCCTCTCAGCGGGGACTCCCTGGTAACAGTGAACCCCACATTCCCCAGAACACAGCCTGCATGTTATTCACACTGGTGGTGCTCAAACTTTGCTAATTTTGCTGACACAGTCCAGCGAGGATCAGAAGGCCATTTCGTGGAAGATGGGTCCATATACACACACAGGCAAATTCATGCCTATACAGCTCATTATAGCGAGCCTCAATGCAGACGCTGCAAAACACAGCAATTCTGAAATGCTCCCCCCTCCCTGTTATTGCTTAACCCCGTTGCCTCTCCAATTTCAAAGTGGCATCCACAGCCGTCATGACTGGCAGCATCCACTAATCCACAGAATATGGTAGCAGATGAGGGAGAACTCAGCCACACTGGAAAGATTTAATGCACACACACACACACACACACACACACACACATTCCCTATTTCCCATGGGCATAGAAACCCCATAGCAAAACTAACAGTCAGGCAAAGAATTCCCAGCATTCCACTGTCCCAAGCCATTAAAAACACGAGCTTGTGGGCAAGGGTAGAAAGCATACCAAGTGGCCTCCGCAGATCTCCGAAAGAAAACCTTCCCTGAAACGAGATAACATCAGCGCTTGCATTTGTTAAGAAAACATTCATTTGTGCCTGATCTATAATACCAGTAGAGACTAGAGAGACTCAAATCCACTAGCAAATACCGTTCCTTCCCTCTGCTTTCCCCCAGCATTGCTGTAAAGTCAGGGTTTGATTGCAAATAGAAGGAAAAAATCTACAGTTGCTTACATTTCCCGCCCGCCGAAATAGCTGCCACCTGGGGGCATTGGGAGTACTTGAGCAGCCCTGTTCTTTCAAACCAGCACCATATCCCTGCGTGATGGCATTGTGGGGGCTTCTCGCTGGCATTGTGGGGGCTTCTTTATTTTCCCCCAGGACGAAACACTTGTGAGATGTAAAGTTGTCAAATCAAGGGGAGAAAAATGATCTGGAGGAGGAAGCTGCATAAAATTAATACCAGGGTATTAGCAAGGCTCGGCGCTGTGGAAATAAATACATACATACATTAAATAGACACACAGATGAATAGGCTTAACCAAAGGAAAAAAAAAAAAACCCAGCAACCAGAGCGAGCTTTACAATTTGCCAAGAGAAAAGATGGCGTTCCATATTGCTGAGAGACACTTTACAGGTGCTTAACACCGCATGTGCAGGGTCAGACCGAAAAAATCTTCTAGCCCCAGTGCTCTAGCCCGATTTAGATGAGGCCTCTAGCTGTGCAGAAAAAAAGGAAAGAATGAGACCTGCAGGCATACGTGAGAAAATGTGTATTGAGCCTAGGGATGTGCAAGGATTTCGTTCAGGGGGTGGAAATCTGGCGAACTGGCTGGGCTCGACCCCCGCAAACTCCGTCCTGCTTACCTTCTTCCCCAGCTCGACTCGTGTTCGCCCAAGTCAAGCCGGGGAAGCGACTTCCAGGCTCCCAGCAGGTTGCTGTTTACATAGAAAATGCCGTAAGATATGCCAAAAGAGGCTGCAATTTGCGTAACTTGCGCAAATTGTGGCCGCTTTTGCCTTATCTTATGGCATTTTCTATGTAAAGACCAGCCTGACGGGAACCCAGAAGTCTGATGAGTGGCGCGGAGCGCGTCTGCTTTCAGCCCAGCTCGGCAGGGCGCAGCAGTGGTGTCCACCAAGCTAGAGGTGGATCGGGTCATAGAGGATCGCCCACGCCTAAAATTTAAGCCCAACACAATTTGAACCAAATTCTTCTTCAGGAGTATTCTTGAGTAAACAATTTCACTCCTAGCCTCTTCACACTATTGCAAAATAATTCTGAGATTATTGGTCTCAATAAAAATTCTCTCTTTTGCATCTGGAGATCTCCTTCCTCCCCTTTCCCCCTACAATTAGAGCCTTCCCACTACTTCTTTCTGTGATAAGCCTACATTCAGGGGTGGGGGGGCTGAATCGGGATGGTGTGCCCTATCACTAATCTTGGCCATCAATTTGGAATAGGCATGTAGACCCAATCAGTATGATTACGGGCACCCAATTTTGATAGGTTAGATCAAATCAATTTAGCCTGGATTTTATGTGCATACCCCTATTTCCAACATTATATCCAATGAGCTAGAAGCAGGGTGGTGGTTGTGATGCTACACTCCAAAACTCATGTAATTTCAGTGTAGAGTCATATGGGCATATAAAGCATTGATGTCCTGGCAGTGGTGATGGGCTGGATGAAGGCTAGTACTTTGAGACTTAATCTAGACAAAATAGAGGTGCTCCTGGTCAGGAGACAGATGTACAAAAACAGAATAGGTTGAGCCAGTGTGGCGTAGTGGTGAGAGTGTTGGACTGGGACTCGGGAGATCCGGGTTCTAGTCCCCGCTCAGCCATGAAACTCACTGGGTGACTTTGGGCCAGTCACTGACTCTCAGCCTAACCTACCTCACAGGGTTGTTGTGAGGATAAAATGGAGAGGAGGAGGAGGAGGATTATGTAAGCCGCCTTGGGTTCCTTGAAGGAAAAAAGAGGGGTATAAATATAATAAATTAATAAATAAATAAAGGAAAATTTATAGATACAGTAATACCTTGGGTAATACCTTGGATTGCAAGTAACTTGGTCTGAGAGCATTTTGCAAGACAAGCATTTTTTAAAATAAATTTTGACTTGATAAACAAGCGATGTCTTGCAAGACGTAGGGATGTAACCGCTCGCCTCGAGCGGGCGTAGCGGGTCGAAATCAGTCCTGCTCACGCCCGCCAGAGACTCACTTTGATATAAGGGTGTTTTGGATTACAAGCACGGTTCCGGAACGAATTATGCTTGCAATCCAAGGTATTACTGTATAGATATACACACACAAAATATAACAACATTTTAATATAAATACGAATCTCTCACTCAATGTTAAAAAAACTGATTAGCAGTCAAGAAATGCTCATCAGTACTTCACATAGGCTGTACATATTCACAATACTAATTTCCAAATCTAACGCTGCACACATACACAATACCAATATCCCAAACACGTTCCAACCAATCTGGTCCCCTTCAGTCGGAGAAAATATACAGATAAACAGTCATTACAGCCCTTACTAAAACCAAATCAATATGATATTTGAATTTCTACATGGAACCGGAAAAACCAAATGCACAAGCTTAGAGATACTGGAGATAATATCTTCTTATATTTCAGGATATATATATATATAACTTTTCTTAGACCTATTCTGTTTCTGTGCTTCCCAGTGGTTAAGGATAGAACTGCTTCACTGGTGTTTGTTTTTATTTCAGGAGACAGATGTGCATGTCCTCCCCATGAGTGTGTGTGAATAATTGTGCGTGTGCCTGATTTTGACAGGCGGACACTAGACCCAACCCCACCCACTGCCAGCTCCAACCACACAGGGGTGGGCAATCTGCCCACCACCCGACTTGCTGGGCGCTCAATAAGCGCTGCCACCACGCCTGCCAAGCCAGGCCAAAAGCGAGCACCAGCCAAGGCGCTCTCCGGACTTCCAGGTTCCCGGCGCTACGTTGCTTACGTAGAAAATGGTGTAAGATACGTCAAAAGCAGCCGCGGTCTGCATAACTTGCGCAAATCACAGCCATTTTGAATGTCCAGTAATACCTTGGACTGCAAGCATAATTCATTCTGGAACCATGCTTGTAATCCAAAACACGCTTATATCAAAGCGAGTCTCTGGCGGGCGTGAGCGGGGCCGATTTCGGCCCGCTATGCCCGCTCGAGGGGAGCGGTTACATCCCTACGACTACTTGTATTGCAAGACGTCACTTGTTTATCAAGTCAAAATTTATATTTAAAAAATTGCTTGTCTTGCAAAACACTCTCAGACCAAGTTACTTAAATCCAAGGTATTACTGTACCTTATGCCATTTTCTACGTAAACAGCATAGCGAGAACGTGAGTCGAGTCGGGGAAGCAGGTAGGCCGAGTGGAGCTCGGGGGGTTGAGCCCAGGCGAGTTCACCGGACTTCCACCTCCCAATCGAGCTCCCAACACATCCCTACACCCAGTGTTTCCACCCACCCCCTCATAAGGTCTTTGGGGGCAAACAGTTGCCCATCCATGCAGTAAGTAATAATATGCCTCCTACCATTCACCATCTCTTAATGACTGGTAGACTGCCTCTGGAGATGGAACATTTCATTTCTAACCATTTTTACTCAATAACCCATGACGAACATCTTGTCCATCATTAAATCTATTTCTTTTTTAAACTCACATGGCTGGAATGTATAGAATCTGTGATAAATTTCTTTAATCGTATCAATCCTTTTTGCTCCCATGGAAATTCCTCAAACGCTTTCCAAGTAGGGAGCTGAAAATTTTGCTTGAAATAAGACAAAACTTGAAATAAGACAAAAATAAGGCAAAACTCAGCAGTTGCCCTACCACATGACTATCAGACATCACAGAATCCATCCCGTGTCAATAAATTCCGCAGGCTCAGAATGTATTATGCTAAGACATGTTTGCTTTTGTAAAATCTATGTGCTGTGAGAATCAGCAAAACCTGAGCTTGTCAAGGTACTTTGAAACTTCACCTCAAATCTCGTTCGGAATTGTGTTCTTATCAGATTGCAAGCGGGGTTTTTTTTTTCCTTTTCGCATGAAAGATCATGCATGTTTTCATGTGCATTTTCCCAAATGTACGCATACGCATTGTGTGCAATTTTGAAATGTACACACCTTTTCTCCCCATTGATTAAAGCATGTTCGTGCACATTTTTAAAAAAGCACCCATATTTTCTTGTGCATTTTTCACATATATGCATTTTTGGAACACATTTCTTTGTTCCACTAATTACATTGCAAGCTTAGAAATGTACAGGCTTGGACCAGGTTCTGGGAGGTGCAAAATGAGTGCAGCCGCGTCAGAAATGAACTAAAATTCATAACATCCCTAGTCAAAAGAACCTACTACTGTAATTATAATCTCTAGGGGGTTTAAGAGAGCATATACATCACTTCTCCCTGTTCACTCCTTCTGGACCATCCATCACTTTATATATCTCTACGAATGTCTTCCTGCTCCCCAGACATCACCAAGCCTTTCTTCGTAAGAAAAAGGCAACATCCCCCAACTCCAGTCATTTTAGTTGCCCTTTTCTATACCTTCTCAAGCTCCACAGCTTCTGAAGGAAGGAGGCCGAGGCAAAAAAAAGAAAAGAAAAGAAAAGAAAAACAGTAGACAAAGCTCCACTGATGCGTGTGTGTGTGTGCCCTTGTGACCTCAGACTGTGGCGGATCAACAGCAGGCAAAGCACAGGGAAGAGTGATGTGAAATGACAGGGGTTTCCTTGTGGAAATGGGTTGAACTGAGACGTCACCCCACCGATGACAAAATAATAAGGGGTTGCAAACGTGAAAAGTGGGTCAGGGACATGTATGACGAGCCAGGCCCCACAATCCAAGTCGTAGCAGGGAAATGGATGAAAGGGACTTGAAGGCAGCTCGAGGCATCAAGACCAAAGTTTTCATAAGGCCAGTGTTCTAAGAAAAGATGGCAATCTATTCCGTACAGTTTTCCAAGTCCTCACCTATCTTTAGCATTCCCACTTTCCACAGGGCACCGACCAGCTTTAAAACTTGTGGTCCCTTTTGGATCTCATGTTTGGCCCAATTTCTGTGTTAAGTCTGCTGCAGCAAAAACACCAAAGAGTCTTCTGGCACCTTAAAGGCTAAGAACCTTAAATACCTATTCTGGCATCAGCTGTCTTGAACAAACTAATTTCAAAGACAGATATCATCACGAAATTGCTAAAGGACAATTTGTCAAGAGATTCAACTCTATTTCAAAGGGTTTTTGTTATCACACTACAAATGTTAATTGGCTCACCACTGCAATGATGTCTGTGTTATCACCCAAAAATGTTTTGTGAATGGCAACTATTAATGTAATTATCACTGTCTGTACTTTTTGCATTTCAATTCCCTCTGACAAGACAGTTTATATCTTCCTCTCCCCCAAGCATATGTATATAATGAGGCACTGATGGGCCGGAGGGTGCTGTTGCCTTCATGTCCTGCGTGTGGGTTTCCCGTGGGCAGTGGCTAGCCACTGTGTGACCAGAATGCTGGACTAGATGGACCCTTGGTCTGATCCAGCATGGCTGTTCTTATGTTAAATCTGCCAATTTGAAGTTAGCACTTCATATACATCTGATGAAGTATGTGACAGCGTCCACAAAAGCTCATGCCAGAATAAATGTGTAAGTCTTTAAAGTGCCACAAGACTCTGTTACGTTCAGCCCAAGAAGATTAACATTTCTCAATGCTGAGCCTTCATTTACAGGCTTGCAAATTAGGTCCACAAATGTGACTAGCTCATATTTAAAAAAATTACTAGCCTGACGACCCCCATGTATCGTTTTGGTACACTGAAAGCTCCATGTAACGAAACAGAACAATGCCATAAAATCGTGCATGATGACTCATCTGCAGCATTACTAAGGAATGTGGCAGCTGGTACTGAGGACCCAGTGGCCACCAGGGAAAGGGAGTGAACTATGAACGCAACCGTGAGCAAAGAAGATGAAATGAAGGTCTGGTAAGACGGGCTTGATCTGGACTTCCCAGTTGCCAACAGCAGAAAAGCAGTATATGTTAATGAGTAACACGGAAGAAAATTTATACTAAAAGGCCATGGGTGCCCCTTTTAACCCTATGCAGTTTTTGCGCAAGTTCATTATAGGTCATGTGCATGTGTACCACGCACCTTACCCATAAACATGCAGAGCCTGGAGCCAGTGTCTACAAGTAAGGATTGCTTGAGGAATTTGATCTTTGCAAATTCCTATACAAAATGACCCGATTCACATCTCTCAGACAAATGTGCAGATCAAAACTTCGCTTTCCACCAGATTTCACACTTTTCTGAATCGAGCAATGCAGTCCTCTGCTGTTTAAATGTATGGAAATACACTTTTAAATATGTATTCGACGGGTGCGGGGGAGGGAAATCCTGATCTGCAAGAGCAGCCCTGGGCACCGCTACAACAAATTTATCTGGAGTTTTTTTTTTTTTAAAAGAAAGTTTTATTAGACATACAGCTCAAAGATGGTGTTTTCTTCAAATGATCACAAGGACTAGAAACTGTTTTCATTTGGGGTTTTTGTTCTGTCTTGCTTTTTCAAACACAGGCTAAGAACTTCAAGACCTTTGTTGGCTACCTTGCTCAAGCAGATGAAGCTTTCCACAATCTGGGCCAGCCAAGTGAGCAGGCATTCGCACATCCATCCTAGTCCATTTGAGCTGTATTGTTCAGCTGCACTGATTGGGTGGCCTTTTTTTTTTTTTTTAAGGAGAGGAAGGTACGGGGGATGCAAAACAGCTCTTAGCTGCCCTGGCAGAGGAAAAAGAGCAGCTGCACTCTTGCAGCTGGTAATGTGTCGGCCAATCTGTCACAATGGCAGGATAATAGAGAGTAAAGGAGTTTGGGGCCATGAGCACATGGCAAGAGTTCATCACCCCAAAGCGAACTACGAGGGCACTTGATGAACAATGTACGATAAAGGCTAAAGAGCCAGGGAATGTGGCATCTCGAGTTACATATAACAATTTAGATGCTTGGCCCATTATACATTTTATGTATTTCAATCTGGATCTCAACCTTTTAAAAAGTGTTCCCTTTTGTTTTTGGTTTCTTTCAAAAATAGCTCTTAAATGGTTCTCTATCCCACAAGAAGCAGATTATCACATTCACCCTCTCCATCCAATCCTATTAAAAATGTATACATATATTCTCCATTTGGAGGGTAGATAGATACCCTTTCATTTGTTTTATAACGAAAGGAGCTTTGATCTACTGTTCTCCAAGGTTGTGGCTTTGGGTTTGCTTGCTTTTCACTCCTCAGTTGTCTCTCACTAAAATTAAAATGCCTACAGACTCTGAAGATATGAAGTTCTGCAGAGTTCTTGAAATGCCTGCTTCATAGGGCTCAGTGTAAATGTAATGCTGGCTTCCTGCAAACCATGGCTAACTATTAAAGAGCCAGTTCTGGAATACAAACTTACTCCACTTCCCAGCTCCCATTTGTAGAGCCAGTCTCTTGGTCTTCCCTTGGCAGCCATGTGGCGCAATTCTATGCATGTTTACTCAGGATCATGTACCAATGCGTCAAATGGTGCTCACCCCCAGATAAATGTGCACCAGACTGCAGCATTCATCACCACAGTTTAGCATTACATCATGTGTACTGACTCCCACTACAGTTGCCATGATTATTTCCTCACCATGTAGGATTTGCAACCACGGTCGCAAATCATGGTTACACGGCACCCTTGTTAACATTCAACCATGGTTACAAGGGAGCCATATTCAAATCCACCACAGTCACCACTGTGGTAACAACAACCAAAACAGCACAATACAAAGCCAGTGTGATACAGTGTAGTGGTTAGAGTCCCAAACTAAAATGCCTACAGCTTATGATAAATGGAGGGGGGAAAGGAGTGACTGACACATCCCTTCATTCCTGGAACAGACACAATCAACTCAGAGTTGATTGTCAATAACAAAGAAATGTAGTGATTAATTAGGTAGTCATTATGTTTATTAGTCTATCTTATGTATAATAGCCAAATCTTAAAGCATGTTTTCTGTCCAATTTGTACTCTGTTATATTAAAATAAAATTAAACATGGGGACTGGGGGGAGAGTGTTAGATCAAGACTGGGGAGACCTGGGTTCAAACTCTGACTTGGCCATGACCTTGGGTCAAGTGGTAACTCTCAGCCGAACCTATCTCCCAATAGGTTCGCTGTTGTAATGGTACAAAAAGAAGAGGAAAAGCTCTGAGCTTCTTGGAAGAAAGGTGGGATATAAATATAATGAATAGAACATGCTTAAGGTTTACAAGAGAAAGTGGGGAAATTCACTTCAGAAAGAGGGCATCAGAAGGAGGTGGGCCATGGTAGGGATGTGTACGGAACTCGATTGGGGGGGGTGGAAGCGGGGCAAACTCACCGGGATCGACCCCCCCACCCAGCTCCACTCAACTTACCTTTCCTCGGCTCGGCTCACGTCCTTGCGAGCCAAAGCGACTTCCAGGTTCCGGTGCTACGTTTTTTTTACATAGAAAATGGTGACTTCCGGGTTCTGGCGCTATGCTATTTACATAAAGTAGACAGTAAAAATGGCATTTATGCAAATTGCAGCCATTTTTAGAGTTTACTATGGCATACTTTATGTAAACAGCATAGAGCCAGGGAACCAGGAAGTCCATCAAGTGCCTCAGGTGGCACTCGCGGGGTGCTCAGGTCAGCTCATGTGGCAGGAGCGCTCGCTGAGCACCCCGCAAGTTGGGTGCCGGGCTCGGTGCCCATCCCTACGTGCATGTGCCCGAGGCGAGGCTATCTTGTTGATTTGCAAACCACGGTTAGCATGGAGTCAGCATTATGTCTGCACTGGGCTTAAGTTACAAGAAGCTTCAGATTACCTTGCAAAAACATACAAGATATTTGCTGAAGCTTTGTTAAAATCCGTAACAGCTCTTCTCTTTTGTATACAACTATAAAAACGCTGCATTGCTATGTGCAGAAATGTAAGGCACAGAAGGCGCCCCATGTTTACAAAGACCGCTGAAAGGTCAGCTTCCTTTCAGGCACAAATCCAAACAGTAATAAAACTCCACTCCCCTATCTCTGCGCCCGAAGCTTGGCACATCAAGCCAGCTTTAAGTCAAAATGATGTACTGAATATTCTCCGCCGGACACAGTTTTACTGTACGCCAAACCACCGTGAACAAGGCCTTGTCCAACAGACATTAATAAGAATGTGCTTTCAGACACTTAAGTGCCAGCCTCAGCAGATAACGTAGAGACAACGTTTTCAGACAGATTTATTCCACCCCAGCCCAGCTTGTAATCTTGTTAATCGGGGCTAGAGAAACAGGGTTCTCACAGCTAGTAGGAAAGCTTTAGGACAGCCTTCCTCAACATGGTGCCCTCCAGATTCTATTGTATTCCCAGCCAGCATGGCTATTGACCAGCTGGGCATGATGGGAGCTCCAGTCCAACACATCAGGAGGGCATCAGGTGAGGGAAGCCTGCTTTAGGGAGTCATAGGAAATTCAAGGGGAGGTGCAAACTCATGACCACTGCAGAGCTCAAACTAGGAATTTTGAGGATCAGACACTAACTCCCTCATGTGTAGAACAGGCAGTGGGGGTGCGTGCGTCCCTGCCCCCCACCATCGTGCAATTCCCCACGTGTGAAGGCTTCCATGTGATCTCGAACACTGCACAGTTGGGTTTCCAGATTGCAGAGAACCCTACATGCATGCACTTCCTTGTTCAGACGCTGGGAGGTGGGGGCTGTGTGATATCAGGCAAGGCCAGCAGCACAGCCCCTTTCTTTCTTTTACAAGATAAATAAATAACAGCCGCTCAACCGACTTCCTGAGCACCGGGGAATGACGCTACATGTAGCATCAAGGGGCTTTCAATCCTACGAAATGTGGCCCCATCAAGCAGAAAAGCAGCTTTTAAAATATTGGTAAAAGAAAGAAAGCCCCATGGCTACCTCATATTTAAAGGTAAACATGCCCCCCCACAATTATCACACACCCCCAAACTCCCCCCCCCCGAAGTCTCCTGAATATCTCGCCCCATTTTATTCAGGAGATGAATGGTCCTGCAAAGAGGGAAGGAGGAAATTCAGCCCATCTTTACTGAAAATACACTTGCTTTTGTGATGAAGGATGGGGAAATCGGCCATGTTTGAGATCGCCGAGATTCTCCGAACTCCACCTTGAAGCTCGGATTGCCTCATTCCCATTTTCTATTATGATCTGTTTTTTCTTTTCATTTGAACAGAAAAAAGTGTGCATTTCAACACACATCTTCATAAAGTGCGTACCCCCCTTTGCCCCACAGACTAGAGCGCAATAATGCATTAGAAAAAAGCACTATTTTAAAGTGCACATTTTTAAAAGAGTGCCTTTTTTGAATGTGAACACTAGTTCTGGAATATGCATGATTCCCCCCCGCAAAAATGCACTCTTGTGGGTGTTCACACATCCAGGAGTGCAAACAAGGCAAATTCGAGTCAAAAATGAAATTCTCATACAACCCTAGCAGTGAGTAGCCTTTGAACCTCACTTGGAATTTTGCTCCGCCCCCTACTGAAACATGTAAAGCTGCCCCTATCAAGTAGGGGAGGTCCGAATGCCAGGGTTTAATTTGAGCATGGTGTGCCTGGGCATGAGACAATGTAGCCTAGTGAATCTTGGAGCTGGGCTCAAATGTCTGCCCAACAATTAACTCTATGGATAGTTGTTAGCAAGTTGTTTTCTCTCGCTCACTCTCATTTGTTTACAGGAAATAATACTGGCATCCCTCCCGCCTAGGATCGTTATTGAAGGCAAACATAAAAGGCTGTGCGTAATAAAAGGTGCTACTGAAAATGTATTTATTTCATGCATTGCTATAATGCCTTTTAATACAAATGGTCCCAAGGCAGTTAACATTCATTTTTTAAAAAATCTACAACTACATATAAAACATTTTAATAGAACAATTAAAAAGAGAAGCAACAGTAAGAATGCACTTCCAGTTAAATCCAAAACTCCTGGCAGAATTTTTAAAAAGAAGGTACCGGTATATAGATTAGGCCTCTCAAGAGGATGTATTCTACTAGGCTCTGCTCCTAGAAGCAGCTAATCTCAGCTCCCAGAAATATGGCAAGTTGGAGCACAGCGTGTTCGCAGATCTTAAAACCGTTGCGGGGAATCATAGGGGGGAAGGTGTTCCGGAGATAATCAGGGCACAAACCATTTAGGGATTTTAAAGCTCAAACCCAACATTTTGAATAGGACTCGGAATGAACACTGCGATGACTAACGCAGATGTTTCAGAATGAGCATGTTATGGTTTGGCCAACTTCTCCTTGTTAACAAGCAGAGTGGTGGCATTCTTTTAAGAGTCAAGCTGTCCACAGCATTTTCAAGGGCAGCCCCATGTAAGGCACATTACAGTTATCTAACCTAGTCAACAGAGGATGAATTGCAATATAGCCAGGTTGTATTTCTCAGCAGTGGGTGAAGATCGCAATGCAGGCAAAGCTCATAAAAAGCAATCCAGACCACAGCAACCCCCAGTAGCAATGCTGGGTTCCATCTCTCCTCCTTACGAGAAAGTATAATCCCATGCAGGACAGGCATTTCCCCAGCTAGCCATTTCATCACGTCACGCACTACCATCAATTCTGCCTTCTTTAGTTTGAGTTTAACATTATTCACCCTCTTCCCACCCATCACTGATTACAGACACTCAATTCAAGGAAGTGACCACCACAAGGAAGTGATGAAAAGGAGAAACTGAGCTCGCTCCGTTCCGTACCTCCCCCAGCCATTTCATGTAGATACTAATCCTAACAGGCCCCAAAATCGGAAGCTCACCTCATGCCAAGACACTTTGTCTTGACAGAAAGGCTGTAATTTCAACATTCTGCTCAGGGTATTCATCGCACACATCCAACCTAACGGCATGCCTCCAGATGTGAATGCAGACTATGGACTAGCCACTTGAACTGCACTCTTCAAAACGTTATCACGCAGGAGAGGCAAAATAGGAGGCACTTCTCAATCTGCAGTGGGTATAATTCCTATTCAGTGGTGTGGTGGCATTTGGTTCCTGAGTACCCAGAAGCTTGTTCAGCATTCTGTACTTCCAATCACCCTTATAGCTACGTCGTTGGACAAAATGAAGCTCTTTAAGAGCTTGCTGTATTTCAAAGACAAGAGAGACACATTTCTTCAGCTCAAGTTAACCCTAAAAAGGAGCTTCAATTCGCAAATGGTATCATAAAATATTAAACCTCAAAGGGAATCCAAGGCCTTTCACCCAAGTTACTTCTAATCCAAATATAGCACCATTTCTTTCATGAAAGTCAACATTCTGCAGACTGAGGGCCAAATTACTTGTTCTATTATTTATTTATTTATTCATTCATTCATTCTATACCACCCAATAGCCGAAGCTCTCTGGGCGGTTTACAACAATTATAAAATACAGTAAAATACAATATAAAATACAAACAATAAAAAACAACATAGAAATTTCACTACTACACATTTAAAAACTGGATTTAAAAAATGACTTAAATAGCTAAGAACAAGGTAATAAAACTAGACCGGTTGAAAAGGTGACATAACCACACACACACACACACCCCTGTACTATTTGGAGCTGTTAAATGCCTCGGCACTTAACTAATCACATCAGTGAAGCCGACAAAATTCCGCTCTACGAGAGGGGGGATTACGCTCCCACCACACCCGTTGGGAAGGGGAACGGGTGGGGGGAGGCTTAAAGTCTTCTCTCCCGAAGCACCTCGGGCCCGATCCAGATCAGGACTGCACAGGCTTACACAAAAGTAAAGAAAAACAGCAGTGTCACCTACAGAATGTGTAGTTTGGTCCTAACCCACGGCACCCAGGTTCCTGTATACTCGCTGAGCAGAGAGCAAAGAAAGGGCACCACTCCAAACTTGCCTACATGCAAGGGACATTAGGGGCTTTTTACTGTAGAAAGAAGGAGAGTAAGTGGGGCTGGACCTTCGGGCCGAAGTACAGGGCCCTGCAGCCTGGGGGGGGGGGGACACGACCACACAGAGAGCAGGTAGCCAGGGCAGCATCAAATTCAATTTTTGTTAGTGTGCTAGTTTGTTTGTTTGTTTCATTTAGTTTCTAGATTGCCCAATAACCGAAGCTCTCTTTCCCCCCAAAATACAAAATTAAAAGAAAAATTAGCAGCTAAAACAATATTTAATAAAGAGTACACCTGTTAAAAACACCTAACATGGCTGTCTTTAAATGCCTCAGCACAGAGGACTGTTTTAAACTGGCGCCGAAAGGATGGCAGAGTTGGAGCCAGGCGGGCCTCAGTGGGGAGATCATTCCACAGTTAGGGGGGGCACCACTGAGAAGGCCGTCCCCCCCGTTGCCGCCCTCCGAGCCTCCCTTGGAGGTGGCACTCAGAGGAAGGCCTCAGATGACCTTATTCCTGCTGTCATTCTGGTGTTATGATTTAAGTGGGTTTAAAATGCAAAACTGCACTTGCCTTTTCTTTTAAATCAGGCTGGCAAACAATTTTGTTGATGTTCTAAGATACAAGAAATGTAAAAGCAGTTGTAAAGCACAGAATGACAATTCGGGGTGGGTGGGGAAGAAATGTTAGTTGTGTGCTTCACATGGCCACCTAAAGTGGGAGAGGGTTTCCCTTAAGATCGTAAAATCCAGGGTTTAAAATTACCTAGCCACACCACAGAGGGAGCACATGATAGAGGTTGATAAAATTATGCATGGTGTAAAGTGGAGAGAGAGAGAATTTTTACTCATCCAATGAAGCTGAATGGTGAGAGATAAACAAAAGGACGTAATCCTTCATAGAGCATATTCTTCAGCTATGGAATTCATTACCACAAGGTGTAGTAAAGGCCACTAACGCGGGTGGCTCCAAAAGAGGACAAATTCACAGAGGATGAGGCTATTGATGGCTTCTAGTCATGACAGCTGTATACTTCCTCCAGTGGTTGGTGGCTCCAATGTCACCGGGGCTGTGTATCCGCTCCGAATTTTACTCCAAACTTTTAGGAACCTATCCATGGTTCTGGACCCTATCCTGAAAATAGGTTCGGCACCATGGATAGCTTCTTAAGAACATAAGAAGAGCCATACTGGATCAGACCAAGAGTTCAACTAGTCCACCATTCTGTTCACACAGCGGCCAACCAGCTGCCCACAGGAATTATTATTATTATTATTATTATTAATATTTATTTATCGCCCATCTGGCCGGCAACCGGCCACCCTGGGCGATGTACATAGAATAAAAACAATAAAATACATTTAAAACAATATAAAATTTTTAAAATCTTAACCCACCCCATATTCCCGCCTGAACAACCAGGTTTTTAATGAGCGACGGAAGCTCAGCAGAGAGGGGGCATGGCGGAGGTTACTCGGGAGAGAGTTCCACAGTACGGGGGCCGCCACAGAAAAGGCCCTCTTCCTCGTCCCCACCAGTCTAGCTGCTCTGGCTGAAGGGACAAGGAGAAGGCCATCCGTGGCAGATCTTGTTGAGCGGCCCAATTGGTGTTGCTGGAGACGCTCCTTGAGATAGACTGGACCAGAGCCGTATAGGGTTTTAAAGGTCAAAACCAACACCTTGAATTCGGCTCGGCAAGCAACTGGTAGCCAGTGCAAATCCTTCAGCACTGGCGTGATGTGATCATGCCGGCGGCTGCCTTTAACCAGGCGAGCCGCCGTGTTCTGTACCAGCTGAACCTTCCGAACCGTCTTCAAGGGTAACCCCACGTAGAGCGCATTACAGTAGTCTAGGCGAGAGGAGACCAAGGCATGAACCACTGATGGGAGCAGGTGATTAGGAAGGTAGGGGCGCAGCTGCCGTATCAGATGGAGTTGATACAGCGCCGCCCGGGTCACAGCTGCCACAAGCAGGACATGAGTGCAACAGTACCCTCCCACCTAGCACCCTAACAACTTCTTTAAAGTTTGGCGTAAATTCCGGAGCAGATACAGAGCCCTCCTGACATTGGAGTCACCAACCAAGATCACAGGGAGCATGCCTCTGAATCCAAGTTGCTGGGAAACAACAGTGGGAGAGGACTCTTGCACTCAGGTCCTGTTTGTAGGCTTGAAACACGGGACAAAATAAGCCTTCATAGAGTCATAGATCATAGAGTTGGAAGGAGCCTACAAGGCTATCGAGTCCAACCCCCTGCTCAATGCAGGAAACTAGAGGAGGGGTCTCCCATCCAAGTAATAACGAGGCCTGACCCTGCTTTAGCCACAGGCCTTCAATCTGATCCACGAGGGTTCTTCTTGTGTTTCTATTTTCTAACAATTCTACAAAAGGGCTAGCTCAGGCAAATGAGCCATGGAGCACAATGGTGATAAAACTCCCATGCACCTTAGTCCAGACCCAATCCGAAGTCCAATCCGAAGTCCAGATTCAATTTTCTAGATGTGCATAGCAGACTGTGAAGGTGGGGTGCCTTTATTTAATTTTTTATTTTTTTATAGTTACAGCCTGCCTTTTTCTCTCTTGTGAGGGACCCAAGGCAGCTTACATAATCCTCCTCTTCCTCTCCATTTTATCCTCACAACAACCCTGAGAGTCACTGGCTGGCTGAGGGAGTCAGTGACTGGCCCAAAGTCACCCAGTGAGCTTCAGGGCCAACTGAGGACTAAGACCCGGATCTCCCCAGTCTCAGTCTAACACTCTAACCACTACGCAATGCTGACTGAATATGACTGACAAGCTCACTCATCGCAGAATCTCAGACCAGGGTGGGGTGAAAGTGGCAGGAAGGAGACCAACCCCCAATGAAGAATAAGACACCAAAATGGGGTGAAAGAAGAACTATTACAGAGGGGGGGAAACAAATGTTGAAATATTCGGCAGCCAAACACAGTAGGCCTAGCTTGCGGAGGGAAAAAATCGACAGAGAAAGTTCTCCATGACGCTCCTGCGGAGGCAGCTGAAACTGAGTGTGAATGCGCTTGCTCCACCCTTTTGAGGCATATGTTTCCCCCTTAGTAGATGGGCTCTTCATGCCAAAATTTCCTAGAGTTTGGCTCTGGAAAGTTCCAAATGTTGCTCGGTCTGCACCGAGACTGTCTCTTTATTTTTAATGAATGGGTTAATTCATTAACACAGCGCCAGTATGAGAATGGGGACTCGATCTTGCTAGATGCCCTAGGATTCATTTCAAAGAGACTTGCATCAAAGTATGGTTAGCAGTTGGGCCCAGAATTTCTCAACCAGGTGAGAAGAAGCCATTATTTTTATATGACTCCTTGTAAAGCAGAGCACCTTTGGAAACAAACAAAACCCGAAAGGAATTCAGTTCTGCTTCAAAGAAAGTGTGAGCTATTAACGCACAGGCTGGGGGTATACTTTGTACCCACCCATGTCCATGCACCCAGAGAGAGATAAGGCATGAGAGGCCTTCGTTTTCGACGGTGGTCGTGCCGTGCCTTCCCATTTAAAGAAACGTGGAGAATGCCACAGCCCTCATTATTCCTTAGCTCCAGACATGAACTGGCCCAAAGAATCTAATTCGAAAAGGGGGGAAAAATGAGAAAGGGAGCTTGAAAGAACCACTTTGGTATAGAAAATGGAAGACTTCTTAAAAAGAAACACACACACACACACACACACACACACAGGAGAAATACTCTCCCTTTTCATGATATCCTATTGTTCCTCGCAAACTAAGTGCTGGGTCATGCAGATTAAGAAAGTATTAAGGAAGAATGTAGAAGGAAACTTGAAGTAAAAGGATTTTCTTTAAAAAAATAAAACAAAATAAAGCTCAGTTCCCAGGGTCTGTAACTTAATCTGATTAAAAATATAATAATGGGAAGTTCTCATTAAAATAAGTATAACTTAACTGATTCATAAGAATGCCTACATGGCAAACAGCCATTTCTAGAAGACTTGTGAAGTCTTGGCTGCCATGTGCTGCTTTAAAATGGAATGAGCCGGCTATCCACTATTGGATAGTGGATCCTCTAACCTGCAGGTTCACAGCGAGATTGGTACAGCAGTAGGGATACAAGGAAAACTCGAGCTTGTCTAAGTTCTCCAAATTGCACCCCAAAGCTTGTTCTGTCTTGTATCCGAATCAGATTGCGATCTTTGGTTTTTCTTTGAAAATTCATACCTATTTTGAAAATGTGCCCATCGATTGGGCAGATCTTTGAAAGGTACGCATTCTTCTCCCATTGATTAAAGTGTATTTGTGTGTATTTTCTCAGAAGTACACATTTTTTTCTTGCGCATTTTTCAGATGTGCACATGTTGTCGATTGCATTGGGGGGGGGTGAATCATACTGTAAGCTCAGAAATGTACGCACTTTGACAGCAGACTGTGCTCAAGTCTGTGTTTGGTCTGCAAAGTGTGAACTGGAAGCCCGAAACAACTTTGGACCAGGATACCCGAGAGCGCCTTCTCCCTTACCAACCTGCCCGGTCACTGAGGTCATCTGATGGCATGCTGGTGGTGGTTCCTCATGGACCTTTGTGTGAGAGCTGGACTGACCCAGGTTCAAAAGCTTACCTAGCCAGTGACCCTCAGTCCTAGTCACGCAGATGGAAGGAGGAGATAACAGCAGTTAATAAAGATCAAAGAGTTTATTTGTAAGACCCAATTACATGGGATTAAGGTAAGCAATGCATCTCTTACGCAGAAGAGATGACTCCAACTCACTACATGATTGCAGATTCAAATCCAAGACTCCAGTGGCAAGGCTGAGATGAAGTGAAGTGACTGACTTGAAGTAGAAGCCTGAAGCAGTCCAGAAGTCTGATTTACCCCAACTTATATAGGAAGAGCCAATACCTATAAATAGGATATTACTCACCAGTTATATAACCTGTTGTTCACACAGAAACATGTTTTCCCCAAACCTGTCCCATGGTTGCTGACTCATAAACCTTGAGACTATGTCTGGTGACAGGAGACCTTGTGTACTTCACCTCAAGAGACATCCTCCATGTCAGGTGACAATCTTGTTCTGCCCATGCAAAACCTAACACTTTGGCCCGATTGGATTCCACCAGGAGAGGACTCTTCAGTGTGGCGGCTCCATTTCTGTGGAACTCCCTGCTTCTGGAGGTCAGGCAGGCTCCGACATTGTTGTTGTTGTTGTTGTTTTCAGTGCCTACTGAAGACCTCCTTGTTCCAGGAAGCCTTCTCTGTTGTCCAAGCACCATTTTAATGTTACCTTGCTTTAAATGTATTGTTTTTGTTTCTTTTATCTTTTTTATCTTTTTATTGTTCACCGCTCCGGAATCTACTTAGATATGGAGCGGTATACAAATACTGCAAATAAAATAAATAAATAAATGGGATCAATCCTGATTAAAAACAAGCTGAAACTAATTTCACATGCAGCCCTATGCAGCAGCTTAGGTAATCAGGGATGTATGAGAAATTTGTTTTAGTTTATGACCAGAATTTACCTTGTTTGCACCACCCGATCCCAAACGCAAGCGCAATCTGCAGTCAAAAGCTCATACATTCCCAAGCTTGCCATGCTGTCTGTGGTAGAGGGAGGGGAAATGTGTTCAAATGTGCTCCTTACAAAAATAGGCACACCAAAAACAATTTAATCAATGGAAGAAGTACATACACAAGGATGCATCCAAGTGTATTTTCACATGTATGCATTTTCACACAGAAGTACAAAAAAACCTTGCAATCTGATATGGACAAGGGTCAGACTGAACTTTGAGGTGGAACTCTGAGAACCTCTTCCTGATTCCCACTTCCCTGCTTAGGTCGCATGCCACAAACATTATCATTTATAGAAAGGGTTAATGGGGCTGGTGTGTGTGTCGGGCATCAGAGAAGGAAATGAAAAGAAACCCCTCCACTGCTGCCTCTGTTGCTGCCATGTTGCTGCAGAAGGCTTCATCATCCGCTCAGAAGAAGGCAGGAAAGGAGCCAGATGTGTTAGGTTCTACCCATGTGGTGAATAAGGAGACCAACCGCGGTCTATTTCCAGCCACTCATGGCCAGAAGAAGACAGCTTCAGACACTGGAATAGGAAGCGGCCACTGATCCACACTCCCCCATCAACTGCAATGGCTGATGAATGAACCATGCCACCGACAGCATGCTTACCGTGGTACTGTACTGAAAAGAGGTGGATGCTCCCATCTTTGCCCAGCCATACAGTTTTACAAATTCAACAGCATTCTAAAAGTTTTGCAGCAGGAAAGGGCGGTCTCTCACCACATCTCAAAGAATCTGAAAGTCTGCCCCCTATTAGACAGAAAAGGGAAGACTCTGTAGAAGGAAGTAAGGGTGTCCTGTCCACACTTGTTTTGATTAGGAAAGCTCCACAAGTGAGATCCTATTCGGTTGTTTCTCCTCTCTTTGGTCAATTTTTTTTAAAAAAAAATAGATTTGCATTTTTTCCTCTCCTCTTCCTTTCAGCTGATTTTCTATAAGGTATATCAACCAACCATACAGGCACTTCTTACATTATTTTTTATAAAGTGCAGGAATATTGCAGTTATTACAACCATCTCTCCAGGATAAATTTATTGTTAGATCAATATCCCAGTCTCATATTAAATGGCTGCACAGCAGGTCACAAATCTTCCTTTCACTATAATTCAAATCCTAAAATATCTGGAGGACTTTATAGCCTAAATAATTGCTGCTCATGTTTTATATGAGGTTTTCCCTCTCCAGCATCTTTTATGTTGATGCAGGTATTCTGATGATGCCCAGTTTCTTCCCTTTTAATTCATGGCTCTCGCTGGAACACCTCTGGAACTGAATGAGTGGGCCTAAAACACCTATTTCCAAACTATACAGTCCTATCAAAAACCTTCCCTCCATTCATAGGTAGAAAGCATGGAAGGGAAAGCAGAGAGATCGCCCCTCTCCCTAGTTCAGCATTCAGAGGAAAGACCTATGCACATGCAGCTGTGCTCTTCCATATGATCAGGAAGCAAGATACACATGTGCAGAACCCCTTTTAGACCTTCAGCTGAACATGGGAAGGTTGCAGAACCCCAACAAGCTAGGGTTTTGCTGATTCAAACATTCTCCAAATCCCACTGCAAAGTTTGTTCTGACTTGTTTGTATCAGATCATGCACTTTTTCTTTTCTTTTTTCATGAAAACGGGTGCATTCTTTTGCGCACATTTTCCTGACTGTATACCTCAATTGTGTGCATTTTGGAAATCCACACATTTTTCTCCCATTGATTAAAACACATTTGTGCACATTTTTCATAACTACACAATTTTTTATGCGCAGGCTCAGGAAATGTATGGACTCAGACTCCAGGACTCGACTCGTGAGTCGGACTGAGTCCCCCCTTTGACTCGACTCGGACTCGAGTCCCAATATTTTTAATGGGACTCGAGACTCGACTCGAGACCAAGGACTCTTCAACATCCCTGGGCTGTGCCAGAAGGAGTGGAGAGAAGTGCGATCGCCGGCGAAGATTTTATTTTTTAAAATCATTTTCCTAAAATGCAACCTTTCAGACATTTTGGGTTTGGCTGCCTCTGCCTGCCTGTTTGGGGTTCCCTGCCTCCCCTGCCTGCCTGGTCTCTTCTTAACCAGTTCCACAGTTTGAATCGTCCAAGACAAAGGCCTCTGCCTGCCTGCTTTGGGGTTCCCTGCCTCCTCTGCCTGCCTGGTTATTTTGGGTTTGTCTGCCTGGTCTGCTCTTGTCAAAATCAGTGGCAGAGTTTTGAAATAAAAAGGCACACTTGTGCCTAGAAATTATTTAAGCCACACATCTGAAGTAGCCTTATTTTGTTGGGGGGAAAAACCCATTGATTTTAATAGGGATTCGTGGAGTCAGCTTTGGGAGTGACTCGTGAGTCACCATTTTGGACCAAGGACTTGGACTCAGACTCGAGACTCGGGTCCAAAGACTCGTGACTCAACTCGTGACTCGAGACCCTGGGACTTCAACAGCAGATTGCCTTTGGTTCCGTGTTCGGTTCCGGGAGGTGCGAAATGGGTAAATTCTGGTCAGACAGGAACTGAAACAAATTTCTCATACATCTCTATGAATCCAAGCTCCAAGCCCGCAACAACTTGGCACCCAAATATCTGAAGGAGCCTGTCCCCCTATATCAGCCTGCCCATACCTTAAGCTCACCAGCGGAGGCTTTTCTCCAAGTGCCCATTATATTTTGTGTACATTATGTGACAACAGGGTAGAGGTTTCCCTGTTGTGGCACTCCGATTGTGAAACACGCTTCCCCATGGAGGTGAGACTGGCACCAACGTTATATTCTTTTCAACTGCAGGTCAAAACCTATTTGTTTGCAGAGGCATCTTATGTTAAGCTGGTTTGATGTGAGCTGCTGATTTCATGTGTTTCCTGCCTTATTGTTGTAGTTGATGTTGTTGTTTTATTATTTTTATCGCATTAGGATTGTTGATTACATTTTGCGCAATATTGTTCATAAATAAAATGAAGAGCGAGTTCATGGTACAGGCAGCATTTGAACGAGCAAAGTCTTGATTCATAGCTCAATCTCTTAGCCGCTGTGCTTACACCAGCTCTCCGGTTAAAAAGAGGAGGCACAGCCAAGAAATTACTTGCTCACTTCTTCCCAGTACAGAAAAAGTGCAGGGGCTGTCAGAAAATTCTTATAGGAAGCTAAATGGGAAGTGGACCACTGAGCTGAATAACTGCCTTCACTTGGTGCGTGAAAATATAGACACACCCCTACAGGGAGAGGCTTTTATCCCAAATGCTCTGACAGCTCTGTATTCAAAAGAGATCACTTCCAAAAAAAACTATCTGGAGGGAAGGGCTTACTCATCTAAGCCTCCAGTTTCAACTATCCAATCTTATCTGTCACAGTGTTAAATCCCACTTGAATTTCCCGAACCCTTCATCCTTCTCTGGGCAGAGCAGAAAGTTGCAAGAAGTTTGGAGTGTCAAGGGGGGGGGGGGAGTAGCATGCTGACTGATTCCTTGTTAGCAACAAAGATCTCTGCAGCACTTTCCTCTAAAGCAGGGCTCTCCAACCTTGGTTCCCCAGATGTTGCTGGACTACAGCTCCCAGAATCCCTTGCCATTAGCCATGCTGGCTAGGTATGCCGGGAGCTGTAGGCCAGCAACATCTGGGGACCCAAGGTTGGAGAGCCCTGCTCTAAAGCGTATACATGTTTTCTGTCCAAAATATATTTTCCCTGATTTGGGGCAGTTGTTTTTATTCCCACCAAAACACCGCTTGGTACAACCTTGTCCCGAGGTTTCTAATATATATGCTTCCTAATATATGCCCATCCAAGACTTGCACTCTATGAAACTCAGCTGCATTCCAGCAATTTTCTTCACTGCCCTTTGCACCCGAAACTCCCGTCCCTCCAAGAACACCTGCGCATTGCTGCTCCTCCTGTACCCCCTCACTCTGACCCTTCATATCCCTCCTCAAACCACACCATTTGCAAGAAGCCCTTGCTTAACCGTTAAAACCATAAAATACAATATAATATAACCATAACATTTAAAACCACAGATTAAAACAAACAGCAAGGCTAGCAGCAGTTCAAATTACAGTAAGAGAGTTAAAAACTACCAGATAAAAATTATTAAGATGATTAAAATGATTAAAATGCCTGGGAGAATAAAAAGGTCTTCACCTGGCGCTGGAAAGAGTACAATGTGGGCGCCAGGCGAGCCTCTTTGGGGAGCTCATTCCACAACTGGGGTGCCACAGCAGAAAAGGCCCTCCTCCTGGTAGCCACCTGCCTCACTTCCTTTGGCAGGGGTTCTAGGAGGACCACTGATGAAGATCTTAGCGTCCGGGCAGGCACATATGGGAGGAGACGATCCTTCAGATACCCTGGCCCCAAGCCATTTAGGGCTTTGAATGTTAATACCAGCACTTTGAATTGGGCCCGGAAACAGACTGGCAGCCATTCACTCATTCTGTGGACAGCCATCACGTCTGGAGTAAATGAATGATGACTGATCAAGTTCTAGGGCAGACACAACCAGGGTTAGAGGCTGGAAGAGTTACAACATCAAGAGAGTGATCGTTCACACACAAATTCCATCCACCCTTTCCCATAGCGAAGAGTTATTCCTGCACCTGCCTTAACCAGGGCTAAGCACGGTCATGAAGTTCCTATTGAACTGAAGTTTGCAAAACAAAATCTAAGGGTGCAATCCAATGCATGTTCAGACAGAAAAAACATCCTACAGCTCCCAGCATTCCACAGCTAGCTATGCTGGCTGGGGAATGCTGGGAGTTGTAGGACTTTTTTTCTGTTTAAATATGCATAGGATTGCACCCTAACCCAGTTTTCAAATTTCAGTTATATCAGGAACTATAGTTAGGCTGCAATCCTTTTATGACTTACATGTGAATAAGCCTGATTGAACCTAATCAAATTTATCAATAGACATATGGTGAGCAGACGTAACCCTGAGCCATCATTAAAGCCAATGGAGGCAGGGTTGGTACAAATTTAGGTGCCAGTGGAGAATTTTATTTATTTATTATATTATTTATACCCTGCCTTTTTTCCTTCGAGGAACCCAAGGCGGCTTACATAAGCCTCCTTCTCCACCTCCATTTTATCCTCAACAAGCCTATGAGGTAGGTTAGGCTGAGAGTCCGTGACTGGCCCAAAGTCACCCAGTGAGTTTCATGGCTGAGCGGGGACTAGAACCCGGATCTCCCAGTCCAACACTCTCACTACAGATCTCTAAACTGTGGTTAGAGATCAGGGAACATTAAGTCTTCACCAATCTCAAATGACATACATGCATGAAGAAGAATGAATGTCTTTCATTTAGATAAAATCAACACCTATAACAAGGCAGTGTCTTCTACTAATTAAATGATCCCACCCAAGTACACCACATGTCATTAAACCAAAACAACTAGAACTGCAAATGGATTCTCCCATTCATGGACTTCTTGGCCTGCATGCCCCATTTAGAATCCCATATTAATTGCCTTTTCCTCTGAAGCGGCAGCTAAGGCCTCCATTCTTTTCTAGTAAGCCTACAAAACCCTTGCGTACACTTCAGAGGCCAAAGTTATAATAGCTCCCAACTGCTGAATTAATTCAATTAATTCTCCTTTCCTCTTTTGTGTCACTCAAAGAGACTTCTGTGAGTTCTCTGGCTAAATTTAAAACTACCTTAAAACACACATGCACACACATCACCAGAGATTTGCATGAATGGTTGGATCTAGCAATAAAAAGCTACAGACCAAGAGACTAGAGGCACTTCAAGAATCTTACTGAGGCTAAATTCAGATGTCCTACCAAAACAGGGTTTGTGGTAACCATAATTTAGATGCCAATGCATGATTTGACCTTCTAAACATCGAGCAAACCATTGGTAAGAGCTGCTTATCTATTTTCATTTTCCATTTGCTCAATACTCAGCCTTCCCCAACCGGGTGCCGTCCAGACATGTTGAACTACAACTCCCATCAACTCCAGTTAGGGTTGTTATTCAACATATCCAGAGGGCCTCTAGAAGCGCAGCATTAACCATAACTACCATTTGTTCATTCAAATATGCCAAACCATAGTTAGCACATAACCGATCTACAGTCTGAATCATGGTTTCTAATTCTGGTTTGCCTACTGATCTTAAACCATGGTTTGTTAATTTGAACCATCAACCATAGTTAAGCTTCCTTAATAGTTTTGTGTGATGTCTGAACTGAGCCATATTGTAGCAAGAATTTCTGTAAACTAAAATCTGTTGTGAATCTGATTTTTTTTTTTAAAAAAAAGGCTATTCCCTACAAAAACTCATGTCACAATAATTTGTTACTCTTTGAAATGGTCTCTAATATTCTGACAACCCCCCTTACAAGTTAAAAGCATGAGTAAGGGGGTTTGTCAAGCTATGCACCGATGCACCCACTGACTATGCCCTCTGTGCATTTGGCAACCATGAGAAGGAGCCCGATGCGTGTTACCAACGTATGCGCATAGAGAACTCCTTCACCAAAAACGGGGATCATAAGTGCCCCAGCATCACCCCTTGTGTAGAGGAGCTCTAGGTGTAAACTTCGGTACACATATAGGGCCCCTTCTCGCAGTCACCAAAGACTGCATACGGCAGGCACAGGAGAGGAGCAGGACCGCCTCGACCTAGACGGAGAGGCGGGTAAGAAATAAAATTATTATTATTATTATTATTATTATTATTATTATTATTATTATTAGATGATGATGATTACCCATGTGTCCCCATGGTACCTTGACACATGCTTTCAACCCATGAAACTCCTGAATCACTGAACCTAACTTCAATCCTTATTCACAGTCTCCGAGCAAAATCCTTGCTACACCCTCTAAAGTGTCTCTGTCATTTTTTTACTGCAATGGATTATGGGTGACTATAATCGTTGACCAAGTACGTGGTATGCTTGTACCAGTATGCTTGTAAGCACTTCATAAAATGATGCTTTCTATTGTCCTGCCAAAGTTGTGAAGAGAATCCATAGCTTTCTGATCAGGTGCGTACATGTGACAGTGCCCTTTTGCAGGGCAAAGCTAATGTCCAGTTCACCAAGCGGTTAAATACACATCTTGGAAAGTTAACGTTTGGCAAATGATTGTCTGTATTCACCCTCAGACAGTTCCTCTTCTGGAATATGAGTTTTTTCAACACTTTCCATGACATAGCAATTCTTGGCTCTGTGAATAGCACTACTGCTAGGGCTGCTATACTGCGACACAGCCAAAGCTTCTATTGGACTCCATATCCTCCCAAGCTCCTGAATCACTGAACCTAACCTCAATCTTTATTCACAATCTCTGAGCAAAATCCTTGCTACTTTAGAGCACCAGTATGCATTTTGGGGATGCGTGAGGAATCCAATAGGGAGGTAAAAATCCAATGGATTCTCTCGACTTGGCGCTGTGGATTCCGTTCTGTGAAGACGGTGCTGTCGCTGACTCGATCTAACACGAGTCAAGCCAGCACATGGACTTCCGTTTTTACACCAGGCTGCGATTTCAGTAAAAAAAAAATTAAAAGCCAGGGAAATTTGCACAAAATCTGGGCCTCTGCTGCACAATTTTGTGCAAATTATGTAAATCTGCACAAATTGCAGAGCGGAGGCCCTAATTCTGCACAAATCTGAAATTAACTGTCAGAAATATTCAAGGTGGCCAAGGTGGAGTATGTGCATATGCAGTGAGAGGAGGAGCAGAGTTGTCCCATATCGCCTCGCGTGAGGCTTGCGCAAGCTTACCGTGCTCCCGCGGCAGGCAGCTCACCTCTCCACGGCGAGCCGCCCACGCTGGTCCCATCGCGTCACTTCTGGCACGCCGGAATTGACGGGACGGGACCAGTGCGGCCGGCGCCGGCAGCTCGAGTGGCGCGGAGAACAGCTCCGCGCCGCTCAGAAGAACGAGGCGGGGGGCCGCCGCCACGGAGAGTCGAGCCAGCGGCGAGGCAGCCCCCCGCACAGGTTTGTGCCCACCACTAAGGAGGAGGCTTCCATACTTCCCATGTTAAATGCTACAACAAGGACAACATTATCCTATTATCAGCTCCGGCTGATACGCCAGCTGCAGCCCTTCCTAGAGTTGGAAGACCTAAAGACGGTAGTGCACACACTGGTAACTTCGAGGCTTGACTTCTGCAATGCGCTGTACATAGGGCTACCTTTGTACCTAGTTCAGAAACTTCAACTGGTGCAAAATATGGCACCCAGATTGGTCACCGGTACATCTAGAGGTGCCCATATTACACCAGCTTTAAAAGCACTTCACTGGCTGCCAATCAGTTTCCGGGTGAAGTATAAAGTGTTGGTTATTACCTTTAAAGCCCTACTACATGGTTTGGGTCCGGGTTACCTACGGGATCGCCTTCTCCCGTACAATCCGCCCCGCACACTTAGGTCCTCTGGGAGGAATTTACTCCAGTCAGCCAAGACTAGGCTGGCGAGTACTACCCAGAGGACCTTCTCTTCTGCTGCTCCCAGACTGTGGAATGGCCTGTCGGAGGGGACTCGTCAACTAGATAGTCTCTTGGCTTTTAAAAAGGCCATAAAGACTGACCTCTTTCGACAGGCCTACCCAGTAGAATTTTAGGAGGTTTTAGGATACTTTTAAAGGTTTTTAAAAATATTTTAATAATGTTTACTATGTTTTTAACTAGTTGTGTATTTTGTGTTTGTGGCTGTTCCCCGCCTTGATCTGAGTGGAGAGGCGGGTAAGAAATAAATTATTATTATTATTATTATTATTATTATTATTATTATTACAACAAGAACAACAAGAACGACTCAACTCTAACCTGTCGACCCTGATTTGTGCAAATCATGATTTGCACAAAGTGCGCTAGAGATCCGCAGTTCTCAGCTCCAAATTTGCACAAATATTTCACGCAATTTCGCAGAAGCCAGGAGAAAAAAAACAACAACCTTGACTTGGCCCCCTTTTGGCCATTAGGTCAGAAATGTGGTGCAAGTCCATCGAGCTCAAACAGAATGAGTTTTCCAGTGTTGCACATCCCTAAATTGTCAACTACTGCTTATATATTACATAGCACTCTTTGTCACCCTGACAAAGAACTCTGTGCAGCTTCTAAGTTTTCATACTGGCAGAGAACGTTCCCTGGTCGAACAACAGGTATTGCTCTACACATTTAAAGCTCCCATTCTCTGGAGTCAGCAGGGCAGCAACTGTAGAGCAAACTTATTAAGGCAGGCACGTGGTTTTGCTTCTTGCTTCCAGTAGAAACCAACAAGAAAGGCTGTAACATAATGCAGATTCCAAGTCTCTTGCAGGGAGAGGGAAGAGGAGGGGAAGCAGTTCCCCAAGCAAATCTGGCTCATGATCCTTCTTTAATTGTCTGCTCTGTACACTTCACATTCATTTTACACGGTAGAGAGGAAATCAATGCTCTTTATTTTTAGGAGGGTTTTCTCCCCCCTTCTCTCCTTTGCCTTCCTTATGACTCTGTGCCACAAACTCTATTAACATTATGTCAGGGAACATCAAAGCTATTTGCAGATCAATCAAACCAACAAGAAAAACCTACTCCCCACTTAGAGTGAACTGAAACCCAGTCTGGTTGGTTTGCAAGAAGAATCGAAAAGCAGCCTTAAAATATATCTTAACATAGCAGCTTCTTGGATCCATGTTGACTAAAATTCCCCAGACTTGGCAGGAACGCTAAAAAGCTCTAACACCAAAGTACCAATATTTTTTTCACGCACATTTCTGTGTATAGGTCAAGTGCCAGTATGCAGATAGAAGAGAGGTTCATTTGAATTCAGGTCACTAGGCAGGGGGGCTAGGCAGGGGGGCTAGGCAGACAAGGCCTTCTAACCAAGCATTAGTGAATTACGGTAACCAACAGTTTCTGGTTGTGCAGTGTTCCTTTCTCTCCCCACACCTCAATATTCTGAATCATTTTGCAGTCGCACAAAATTTGAACTGCTGGCCCTCGAGTCCAGTATGAATCTCTTCTAATTCACCTACTTCAAAGTTCTGAATTATTCAGCCAATGTGCTCCAAGGAAAGGCTATTTAAGATACGGCTATTTTTCCACCCTGGAGAATGCAGGGGGCCAGGGGAGACACACTTTACATTCCATTCCAGACTCCTCACATAAAAGACTCTATAATCAACGTCTTTGAGTCTTAATCTTGTTTGGAAGGAGGGAGAGAGAGAGGGGAAAAAATGGGAGAGGAGAGAGAAAGACTATAAAAGAGGGAGAGAGAGAGAGAGAGCAAGAGAGAGAAAATAACCCAGAACGTAATTATTTCAGAGCTAACTCAAACGTTCGGTAATGAAGGTTGCTCTTGCAAAACACAAGCCATCCCGCTTTCTTCAAAGAGCAAAAATTGTAGGTCAGATGCATTGCTCTTACAAAAGGGTGAATTTTAGCTATGTTTCTAAATGGTAATCAGTACCATTCTGGAACCTACAGCGACTTTGGCTTCCGAGCATGCCTGGGGAAATATGCAAAGTATTCATCAGAAGTAGGAGGGGGAGCTTTGGGCACACATGTGTCAGTCGACAGAAAGGAATGCAGAAGAAGAGCAAAGGAAAGGAGTGACAGTAATATTGTCACTAACTGGTACAACCCCCAAAATCAGGGTGCAGGGAATCAGCACTGCAGGCATCCCCACCTTAGCAGGCCACAGGAAATAGGACACAGGACAATGAGTGATGGGAAGATGAGTGGAAAGGGGAACCATATGGCAGTTCCAAGAGGGAGGCCTCCTCGTGAGGGAGGCCAGAGGCAGGCATCCTCGTGAGCAAATCACCTACTCAAAAAGTAAGGACCTATTCACAGCCAAGCAAGGAATGCAGGTGTCACTGGAAAGCTGCATATTAAAGGCAGAGGAAGTGAGCAGCAAAGGAGGGGAAAGCTCTTGTGGTTCTTTCCCCATCAAGGAAACCAAGAGCTACAGAGAAGGAAGGGGGTGTGAGTCACCCCCTTTCCGTCTGGCTGAAGACAAAATGGGCTCACCCACCTCCCTGACTCACACAGCTTGGCATGTGTGCCATTAACTCAAGCTGCGGAATTCAAAATATGTTGCAGAATTAGGGCTGAATATTTGCTTGCCAACAGTTTGGGAGCATGAAAATTTCCCTGACCTTCACCAATTTTCCATCATTTTTGCGCCTGTTTCTGGTCTGACCTCCAGCATCATTTCCCCAGCATCATTTCCCCACTTTCAGGGTTGTATCCAATGCTAGTCCCATTTACACACTAAAATGAAGAGGACTTAAGCTAAGACTAACACTGGATACAACCCATGATGGATCACTTGCCATGATGGCTTTTTAGCAGGTAAGGAGGCATATAAATAATTAATAATGAATAAATAATACACCGTCAGTTAGCTATCAGAGCTAATCAGGGCTCCTTTACTGAATATGTGATGGGCGTCACAGTGCCAGATAACCAATCAGATTTGGCTACATGCTGACCTCACTGAGGGCAAAAATAAACCACACTGCCAACATTATGAATGGGAGAAGGAATGTGTCTCTGTTGCCAAAGAAATCAATGTTTGTTGTCTGGTCGCACTGCAGTGGTAGTTTTATTGAGCATCCTTGCTGTCACCACCTCAACACGGCAGGACAGAGTGTGTGTCTATGGCCTCCCCTATTACCTCCCCTCCTCAACCCCTGTACAGTGAACCATTGCCCCTTTTCAAAGCACCTGTAAAAAAAAATCCATCAAAACTGGAGAATTAGGGTGGGAAATGGGACCTACTCAGAAGTGACCAAAGGTATTTGCAGAAAGTGCCCCCTATTCTGGCTCAGCCTCATGCAGAATGCAAATTCTGAAAATTGCAGCAGAAGGCAAGCAAGCAAGCAAAAGGGGTAGTTTTTAGCTCCTGTCACTGTAGAGATATGGTTAAATGAGTATCGGCAATACCTAGTGAATCTCAAGAGCCAAGAGAAACTGCTGAATAAACCAAGTAAGTAGTGTCTCACTTCGCCCCATATCCAGAGGAAGCAGAATAAATTATGCAAAATAGGAAGAAATCATGCACATTTCCTTAATTGGCATAACTGACATAGGTCACAAAATTTGGCTCCTGTTGTAGCATATATTTTTTCTTCCCCCCCACACACCTTTAAACTTTTAAAAAAATATATACACTTCCAAATACAGTATTTTTCCATGTATAAGACTATACTTTTTCCTAAAATTGTTACACTAAAAATTGAGGGTCGTCTTATACACGGAAGTAAGCCAAGGAGAGAACCGCGCAGGTTGCGAAACTGCCCAGTGGGGTGCGTCTTATACATAGGGGCGTCTTATAGACGGAAAAATACGGTATATTACAGAGCAAACCTATGGCCCCTAGAAAGCATCTACGGGGTCATACAATTCTTTGGATTCCCAGATCTGAGGTCAGAAAAAAGAGCTCTGACCTCAGAACTGGGGATCGGTGCTTGGATCCCCTTCCCCCACCACCATGCAGATGTCACGGGAAGAACTGGGCTGACTGCTTCTCTGAGGTTGTAAGAGCGACCTCAGAGAAGGTGTAACAGGGGCGTTCCAGGGCTTAGGGAGGGGAAGAGACCAGGACACCAGGGTACGATATATCCTGATGGTGCTCCAGCCTCCTTCCCTCCCCATCTGAACCGCCAAAATTAGACAGCCTAAATTGGCCATCCGGCTGACTTGCTTGGGTGGGAAGAGCGAGGAGGCGAAGATCACCTCCGTGTTCCTCCCACCCTCCATAGGATGCCCAAAATCCTCTGAGTTTGGAAGCTTACGGGCATCCCCATTGGATTGTTACTCAACCAAAATACCCTGCTTAACACCACATATACAGCAATACCTTGGATTGCAAGTAACTTGGTTTGAGAGCGTTTTGCAAGACAAGCAAATTTTTAAATATTTATTTAATTTTCTTTGACTTGATATACAAGCGACGTCTTGCAATACAAGTACTGTAGTACGGCTTAAATTAAAAATCTCTGTACAAAATTTTTTTTGGGGGGGGGATTTCCTTTTGATATAAGAGTGTTTTGGATTACAGGCACGTTTCCGGAACGAATTATGCTCTCAATCCAAGGCATGACTGTATCACAAAGTCAAGTATTCAAGATGTTAAATAGCACATAACATCAAATTTTACATACCTTCACACCAATAATTTAAGAGGTAACAAAACAAGAATATGTATTAATTTCTACATCATAATTATTTTTCCAATATTTAATAAAAGATTTCCATTCCTCCATAAATTTGAGATTCTTTTGTCTACCATCTCTCAATCTAACTACCACACTAATTTTCAATAATTGTGCAATTTCCCAAAGTTTAATAAGGGGGGGGGGAGGAATCCTATGCATATTTTGACAGAAAACAGTCTACAATTCCCAGCATGCCCCAGCCAGCCATGCTGGATGGGGCATGCTGGGAGTAGGACGTTTTTCTGTCAAGATATTCATAGGATTGCACCCTTACTACTTTAAGTCGCAAGGTGTTTTTTTCCCCCTCATTACACGTGTCTATGCTGTATAGCTCTCAAAATGTCATTTTGCTTCTCAACTCTTCAATTTTCTAGAACGTCTGTGCACTCGCAGAACTTTTTGTCAAATGCACACTTCTCAGAAAAGCAGTGCATTGTTCCCCTTTCTTTTTTTCCAGTTATGCATCCTGGATTTGATAGCATGACATAGCTCTCACAAAACTCTCTGGGAGAAATAAACTCTCAGAGATATCCTTTTATAGATGCAATGACAGCTGCCGTAGAGTCAGAAATATGCCACTATATATACATAGGGTTATATATTGTCATTTTCGCCCAGGAGAAGAGGCAATAGTGCCAGCAGATGCTAATTCTGTTCCACAGCATTCCATAGCCTTAATATGTGTGAACACATATGTCTCATGAGCTCTCTGGGCAAAATTTTCTGGCAACTAAATGTCACTGAGAAGAATTAATCTGATTTAAGTTCCCAACTGCCTGAGGTGCATCTGAAAAATGGCTCCAATTCATCCTTCTAAACTTCCCCTTACTCCATCCTGTCCAACACATTTCCTTCCTTATTCAGCAGGAAGTTTAAGTGACCTTACATTTTTAGGGATGTGCGACACCGGGAAATCCATTTCTTTTGAGCATGACGGACTTCCATAGCATTTACGATCCAGCGATCAGAAACGGGCTGTGCCAGATTTTTCCCCAGGTTCTGGAAATGTGCACAAAATAGTTGCACACATTGACATCGGAGATCTGCGTGTTTGTAGTGCCATTTGCACAAATGGTGGTTTGTGCAAATCAGGTCCTTTGAGCAAATGGGAGTCTGAATCTTTAAATTTGCGTGAATGGGTTTGCACTGGTTTTAACATTTTAATGCATTCGCAAGTCCATTATGTAACCCCAGGTGCAGCATATTCCCTTGATAAATATCCTTGTCAGTTTCATCCTCTCACTACTTTGTCCTTAGTTCGCCATATTCTCTACATCACAAAGAACTTCTCATTGTCAATTTCCTCTAGCTTTTTTTTTTAAAAAAAGCTCAGGAAAATTGCACTAATATCAGGTGCTGCGATTTGCACATATCATGTGCACAACAATGTGCAAATATCCTAAAATGATTTCCAGATCAGTTGCTGGTAAGTGGCTACTGTGAAGCGGCTACCCAAACTACAAGAGTGGTTTTCAAACTTTCTATGGGATTTCTTCCAAATCATTTTTTTCTACTGAGAAAGGTAAGTCCTGTGCATCTGTCAAGCAACAGGGATTCTGGGAATTATTCTAGGGTGCACAATCGGTTCGCCTCAGATGTTGGCCATGCCAGTTGGGACTCACCTCCCACATGAACAGAAAGTGCCCAAGAATACACACAATGCTCCCATTGCCTGAACGCTGCTAGGGAACATACTGATGGATATGCTTTCATAGAATCAGAGAATCAGAGAATAGTAGAGTTGGAAGGGGCCTACAAGGTCAACGAGTCCAACCCCCTGCTCAATGCAGGAACTCAAGTCAAAGCATCCCCGACAGATGGATGTCCAGCCGCACCTTGCATGCCTCCAGAGTGGGAGAGCCCAGCACCTCCCTAGGTAGTTGGTTCCATTGGCGTATTGCTCTAACAGCCAGGACATTTTTCCTGATGTCCAGGCGGAATCTGGGTTCCTGTAGCCTGAGCCCATTATTTTGTGTCCTGCAATCTGGAATGATTGAGAAGAGATCCTGGCGTTATGCTTGCCTGATGTAACACACCTTCTAATTGAAGTGCCCCCTATAAGCTTCTGAGGAACTTCAGGGTTCCCCAGAAAACAGTTTATAAATTCATCGCCACAAAGTAAACACAGAAGAAGCCTGTTTTCTCCCCACTGCCAAAAGACCAAAACCAAATCAGTCAAAAATGCTCCTCAGGAAAACAGCCATACCACAGTGACAGAGCATGTGTTTTGAAGGCTACTATTCCCAGGAACCTACACATTCACCTTGAAGTTTTGTCCCAAGAGAAATTAGGTATCAATTTTAAGATACCATCTCGGCCCCACTGTTATTTCTCACATTCCCAGAGAAGGAGTTAATTGCCCTTAGCAAATGTAAGCCCTTTTATTTTAATGGCCACCATATGAGAGATAAGATGGTATTTTTATAGCTAATACTAGCCTTGTGACTTAAGAAACACAGCAAGAAAAATAGTTAACCTGTCTAATCTGTGCAGATAATTTTGTCCCTTCACCAGTAAAAAATTATTGGTCCTGTCACGTCATGGCACAACAGAGCTTTTGTTCTCTTCCCAGTTAATACTATATTTACACACTGTCAAGAGTGTTTATCTTCGCCCACTGCCAGACACATAAAAAAGGCCTATGACCTCGAAAAGCAATAACAAGAAACCCAGCGATGATTTCAGAATTATATATGAACTTTTAATTGTTTATGTATGGTAGTGGATTTTGAATTTTCTTTCTTTAGGGGGTGTTCACAGTTCAGGTGAAGTGACGATGGTACCCAAGAAACCGGGCCAACAACTCACACAATCTGGTGGCGGGCTCTGTAGAACACCTCCCACAATCCATTGCAACACAGAGAGGTTTCTTGGCAGGTATCTCATTGCCAAGAGGCCCCTGTACATCTGCTAAGGAGCCCCCAGTTGTCAACATTGCAGATGATTCTGGGGAATTGGCATGAAAAGATCTATCTGCTGAAATCCTCACATTTGTGTCCTGTTCTTCCTACAAGGAGCTCAGGGGATGTCCTATTTTATATTCACAATAACCTTATGAGGTAGGCTAAGAGAAGAGGTAATCACTGGCCCAAGGTCACCCCACGTAGCTTCATGACTGAGTGGGGATTTTGAACCCTGGTCTCCTCAGGCCCACTAACACCAGACTGTCTCTCTTGACCCGATCAAAGAAATCTGACCCAATTAAAGAACCCAACACCAATGACTTCGTCACTGAAATCAACTCATTAAATGTGCTTCTATTTGCATATGACTAAAACAATTGTTTTGAAGAAAAAGCCCAAGTTGCTGATCTGTTTTTAGGTGGGGCATTTATATGGCGCAGCACAATCCATCTTAAAAGAAGCCCTCATTCCTGTGGGAGAGAAAAGGGGAAACACATCTTCTAAGACGGTGCTTGCCATCTGCAGATTTTAGATTCCACCTGGACAACAGGAAAAACTTCCTGACTGTTAGAGCAATATGACAATAGAACCAACTACCTAGGGAGGTCGAGGGCTCTCCCACACTGGAAGCATTCAAGGTGCAGCTGGGCAGCCATCTATCAGGGATGGTTTGACTTGGATTCCTGCATTGAGCGGGGGGTTGGGCTTGATGGCCTTATAGGCCCCTTCCAACTCTACTATTCTATGATTCTATGAAGTACTTATATTAAAAATAATTTCACTTTTTTTTAATGTCTTACCCGACTCATTAAGGATGCATTTTTAATCGATGTTAAGAGGGTTTTCCCCAATATATAAATCTAACCATTTAAAGGCACAATCCTATGCATGTTTAGACAGAAAAAATGGCCTACAACAACTACCAGTATGCCCCAGCCACCCATGCTGGCTGGGGCATGTTGGGAATTGTAGGCCTTTTTCTCTCTCTAAACATGCATAGGATTGTGCCCTTAGGCTTTCATCCTACACACTATTACCACTGAACTCAATACAACTTACTGGTGTGATATGTATCACATTCACAAGCTGGAGCACATTGTTTACAACATGGAAGGGACAGAATGGCGGGTAAACAAGTTTATTATGTCTCTCTAGAAACTCGTGCTTTCGCAGGGGTTACTAAAGTGTGAGAACAATATGAGCTGGTCACATGGTTTGTATGTTCTGGTGACGTATGAGCTGGTCACATGGTTTGTATGTTCTGGTGACGTATTAACTTGTTGTCTGTCTGGAGCCATTTTAGAGAGGAGCAGGACTGTTCTCTCTCTTCACTTTTTTCTTCTGACTATTGCTTGCTGGACTTATGCAACAATGTAACGTCTTTGCTGAGGTGGGGTAAAGCTCAACTTGCTCCACTGGAATAAATGCTTGCTATGCATTGTACTCTGCACATGGACTATAACTAGGAAATGTATACTCTGTAGAATATTACTTTGCTAAGTAAATAAACAGGTAGAATAGACCTGTGGAGTTACAGAGTTTTTTCCTTGCTATCTGCAAACGGGGGAGCTGGCTGCTGGAGTCGGATTACATGCTGGAAAGCTGGCTGGCTGATTGAAAGAGAAACGCTGCACGCTGCGCAGAGAGAGGGGGAGAAAGATCTGGATTTCTGTGTGTGGATTTATGGGCATCTACACTCGAACAGGATTTTTAATCTCCCATCTCGCACACACGGGGCTCTGCTGTTACTCACGCGCTATCACTTACTTCTGAGTAGACCTTCATAGGACTCCACCATAAAGATTGCAGGTCTTCTCTTTACACACACTAATGAAAGGAGAAAGAGCTGAGTCCTTAGCATTTGGTCACTCTAAAGCACAGATTTAGCAAAAGAACTGCAAGCCATCTCAGCCAGGCAGGCAGCTTGAAAGAGTCTACAAGCTTCAAGCATTCCCTCGCAGTAGGATCAATTTCACCGCCTATGGTTACAGAAGTCTCGGGATTTGCATAGCCTTTTGGTGCTCTCTCATTTACAAACACTGACAAATATAACAGTCAAAAGCTACCTAGAGGTTTTAACAAATACAAGACAGCACTGTAATTCAATACTGTCAGTCAAGAGAACCAATACAGGACATAAATAGAACTAGTCATGGCAGATGCAGAAGCTGCTCGGAATTCTGTTCCATATATCGATTTTGTTTCAAACTGGTATGATGACCTATTAGTGGTGGCTGGAATGGCAGAGATCGTACATATATTATTGTCTTTATGGTGCTTTTTGTTTGTCTAAGATAGCATTTTATTTTTATTTTTTAAAATTCCACAACTGCTCTCTCACTGGGTTACTAAGAAGGCAGAGAAAATGCAAGAAACCTATTTCACTTCATTCCATTTCTATACCACCCAACAGAAAAAACTCCCTGGTTTAGAAAGATTAAAAACTATTAAAAATACATTATACACAATACTTTTTTTAAAAAAAAAACCATTTTCATACAGACATAAGAACATAAGAAGAGTCATGCTGGCTCAGACCAAGGGTCTATCTAGTCCAGCATTTGCCAACCAGCTGCCCATGGGATCCCACAAGCAGGACATGAATGCAACAGCACCTTCCCACCCATGTTCCTCAGCAACTGGTGCCCAAAGGCATATTGTCTCTGATACTGGAGAAAGCATATAGAAATTCAGGACTAGTAGCCATTGATGATAAGCCTTCTCCAGGAATTAGTCCAGTCCCCTTTTAAAGCTGTCCAAACTGGTGGCCATCACCACATCCCGTGGAAGTGAATTCCATAGTTTAACTATGTGCTGTGTGAAGAAGTACTTCCTTTTATCTGTCCTGAATCTCCCACCAATCAGATTCATGGGATGACCCCACACACACACACAGACACACATATATCTAAACAAGAGTAAACAATCAGCAATAAGGAAAATGCAGGACCTGATTAAAACCTCATCTTATGTTGCCAAATTCCTGAGAGAAGTGGAAGGTCTTAACATGGTGCCTAAAAGATAACAATGTTGGCGCCAGGCAAGCCTCGTCAGAGAGATCGTTCCACAATCGGGGAGCCACCACTGAGAAGGCCCTCTCCCTTGTCACCTTCCGAGCCTCCCTCGGGGAAGGCACCTGAAGTAGGGCCTTAAATGACAAATGTAGTGGACGGGTAGGCTCATGCTGGTTCCTAACTTGGCACCGTTTGTACTTTAGGTGTTTCCATTTCTTTCAGCTCAAAAGGAATGGTTTTACTAGGGGTACACTGAATATCTGAAAGGCCATTTTTTTGCGTTAGCAGATATCCCATCCCCAGTGTCTCTCAGAATAGGCTACTCCAGGGAAACGGCAGCCACTAAAGGAACTTCGAAAGATTCTAGTAGGTTTCTCCTTCCTGCACAAAAAAATCACCAACCCCCCATCCTGATTTCATGGCAAATGGGATCTTGAAATTGGGAGGGGGGCACCTTTCACCTTTCAGCTCTAGACTTTACTAGCAACCTGTAACCACGGCCCTTGTGTCTAGATCTTGCACCTTTAACAACTGCCTAAAAATGCAACAAACTTTTCCCAGCACACCACTAGGTCATCTGGGCACTAGCAGGATCCATCTATTTCTGGGAACACAGCATCTTATTTGTTACCAACTCCTGCAGAGAATTATAGATTCTAAGATTCCAGCCCTCACCAAAAAGTGATGTGTCCATGACAAGGGAACAGTCATGATATTCCCACATCCATAAATTACGTGGTGCCAGTTTTCAGGGATGAAACTTGGTCACCCTGGTGGATGCTTTCCACTGGGTTATAGACAGAGGACCTGTTATAGACAGAGGACCCTTCTTCTGGGCTTCTCAGCAGCTTTAGATACCATTGCCCAAAGTGGGAATTATCCAGTAGGGCAACCTTCTCCAACCTGGCCATGGACAATGGCCATGCTGGCTGGGAATTCTGGGAGGTCCAGTCAAACACATCTGGAGCGCACCAGGTTGGGGAAGATTACAGTGGGGTGCCGCAGGGCTCCATCACTTCTCCCATGGTGCTTAATACCGGGTAAGATCGTTAGAAGATTTGAAGTGAGATGACACCAGTATACATACATGTAGGTCTTTTTCCTTTGAGCTGGTCACCTATTTTAGCCTTAGACATCTCCCTGGCTGGAGATGCCATGGACTGAATCAGAGCTCTTCGGCATTCAAAGCACGTGCTCTACCACTGAGCCTTTTCAACACAAAACACACTGAGATAGTGGAGGACCCACAACATACCGATAGTGATCTGTTCCTCCTTCTGTTTGTTCACAGAGACATATACTTACGCATTAGCCTTTTTATTTATTGCTTGACTAGCAATAGCATCAAAGCTGCTGCGCTTCTAGTCGCAACACTCGTGGCCTGTTTATAGGAGTCATTAGCAGTGGCTAGAGCAAATTACATGACATTTGCCTCATACTTTACGCAGATTGAACCTGACCCTTTAAAGCTACCCAGCAAATTGGAAATGAAAATGTTTACCACCTCGTGTACAACAATATCTCACCAGATGCAACCATCAAGCACCCACATAATACTCCCAATTTCTGCTCCTGACTCTTTGATTATTATACCATCACATTTCCAGATTCCTCACCTCCCTCCTTGTAACATCGCTTCAAATATTTGTTTCCAGCCTGAGAATATCCAGCCTTTCCCACATACCTATTCAGCGATCTCCTCTCACTCTTTCTCGGATCCATCTTTCCTTGGATCCATCAGTTCCTTCAACCCGAGAGCCAGTGTGGCGTAGGGTTAGAATGTTGGACTGGGACTCGGGAGATCCGGGTTCTAATCCCCACTCTGCCATGAAACTCAGTAGGTGACTTTGGGCCAGTCACTGACTCTCAGCCTAACCTACCTCACAGGGTTGTTGTGAGGATAAGATGGAGAGGAGGAGGAAGATTATGTAAGCCTCCTTGGGTTCCTTGCCGGAAAAAAGGCAGGATATAAATATAATAAACAAACAAACAAACAAGCTTCCAGGTTGATTACCAAAACCAAATTTCATGTTATTCATATGAGTTAGTCATGACTATTGAAATGACTATCGTTAGTTAAGATGTGGTCAGTAAACACCTACACTAGATTAACTATCTCTCCCTCTAACAGTGAACTCAAGTATTCCTACATCAACTGAAATGGAAAACCAAGAGGGAGAGTTTGCACAAATTTGGGGAGATCAGCACAAACAGAGGTGGGCAAAAGGTAGACTGGGATCGACCGAAAGATCTCTGGGTGATTGGCAGTAGATTAGCAAGGGTCTCTGTCTGACTCCCAATTGTCTAACAATAACAGCAACTAAATTTGGTTGCTGAAAAAGAAAGCTTGAGTGAAAACCAGGAGTGGACTTGTTTGTGAGCTTGGTTCTGGTGCTGATCACAAATTCATGGGTTGAGCATGTGCTCAAAGGCATCTTTCCTTTATTCTCACCCAAGCCATGGTGACCACTTACCTGAGCCACTATGACTGCTCACCGAAGCCATTATTTTGGCTCCCTTTGGTGGACTTCAAGGTGCTAGTCAAAAACAAAGTAGACCCTGCAAGTCTAAAGTCCGTCTACCCTTGATTCATATTGTTTTGTACTAATACCAGCTGAACTGGAGTGATGGCACATAAGGTCAATGAACATTCCGAATGCTCAGGAAACCATATCAGAATGGTTGAGGTCCAGTTTCTAAAAGGGAAGGCAACATTGTCAATTTGGCTGGGATTAAATAGGCAAACCTACTGGGGGACACACACACACACACACAGAAGTAGATGTCTGAGAAAGGCTGAAGACTAGAAAGAGAACCCAGGAGACAGAGCAGCTAATGGGCAGGGCTGAAGGAAGAGCAGGCAATGCATTGTGGAATCTAAGAAAAGAATAGGTGGAAGAGGAGACTTGAGGAAAAGAGCAGAGACAACAGAGAACTGACTCAAGAAGGGATAATTAGAAGTAAAGAAACCTCACAATACTTAAGCTGGGCAGGGGGCTCCATACAACAGATCAAGGGGGGGACTAGAATGTTATGGAATCTGCTAGTCTAAAGGAGAAGTGGGCAATTTGTGGCCTTCCAGAAGTTTTGGTCTACAACTCCCATCTGTCCTAGTCAGCACAGCCAATGGTGGGGGAAGTTGCCCACCCCACATCTAAAGGAAGTTGGTTGGAAACATAGGGGCCCAAGGAAGCAAAGGATGATTTATTTATTTATTATATTTATTTATCGCCCATCTGGCCAGCAACCGGAGACATGGATGGAGACATGGCGTTGAAGACAGAAGGAGTTAAAAAGGAAGAGTTAGGCAAATCCTCACAAAAAGCCTAGGGTGGTTGGGCAGTACACTACTGGTAAGTAGGAAGTGAATAGGCAAGGAGCAGCTGGAGTAATGTGAGCTATGGGCCGTGGAACCAAGGAGCATAAGGTTGCTAGACCTAGAGAGAGGGAATTCTGAAAGTGGCCATTTTTTCCATCACCACAGCATTGTGACCTGACTTGCAACCTTAAGGATGCCGCAGTTGCCCAGAAGATGGGGGCTGAAGTGCATACATTTATTTTAAAAATCAGCCAGTTCTCTGACTTCAGGCTTTGAGTCTTCATGTGCTTTGTCAACTCGATTCTTTCCCCTCACACAGCGCTCGGCAGGGTTTTGAGGGAGCACTAACAGAAGCCACCCAAATTAGCTCTTTGTATCAATGCTCTTCGTTACTAGACCACCACTGCAAATGCACACGGCAACAAATAAACAAACCCCAGAGAGGCTGTGGAGATTACAACCCGCATCGATTCCCCTGTACTTTTTAACTTTTGCACTTGATACTGTGTCATTGTGTAACCGTCATTGGATTTAAGCTGTACAATCACACCAGAATTGATCTCAAAGTGCTGCTCGATGGCAACGATAATGGCATTACAACAGCGATCACTAAGGCAACTTTAAGCTCGCTCTCTCCAGGCACCCCCCACGCCCAAATTGATACTTCTGTATGGTTGCTCTCTCTATTGTTTCCCCCTACACAGCGATCAATGCAAAATTGCCACCACCAGGAGCAAAGCAGAGGAAGTCTGAGCAATAGAGCCGCATTTTCTGAACTTCTGATGGGAGGGAGACATTGTTTTCCTGAATTAAAATGTTTCACATTTCACAGACTTAAACCAAAAACTGCTGGCATCTGTGTACGAATAAGCACTACCTATCCTTTAGAGCAGGGCTCTCCAACCTTGGGTCCCCAGATGTTGCTGGACTACAGCTCCCAGAATCCCTTGCCATTAGCCATGCTGACGGGGTATGCTGGGAGCTGTAGGCCAGCAACATCTGGGGACCCAAGGTTGGAGAGCCCTGCTTTAGAGAAATCCTATTTCTGTTACTGATGGGTGAATACTGTGTTGATCTTTAGATATATGTGTGGCTGTGAATTGTATCTTTATATGGTTCTACGTTTGTGGTATTTTATAATATATTTTTAAGGTTCTAATCTTTGTAAACTGCCCAGAGAGCTTGACCTATTGGCCAGTTAATAGAAATGTAATAAATGGAATGAAATGAATGAAATGCAATTCTTCTTAGTTCAATTTGAATGGAACTTGGAAAACACAAAAACATAAAACAAGCTATTCCCCCCCCACCCCAAGCCAAGTTCCAAAGTTCTCACTGTGCTCTTGACGGCATAACTGAGGGACTGATGTACTCTGAATATCTACCCAAACCCCATAAACAAAGCACCACAAGATCATGGAACCCTGGGAAATATAGTTTCCAGGTTGCCTATCCATACCATGGACTCAGGTGCCTTGGGAAAACTACAATGGTAACAAGGAAAAGGGGCAGGGAGGGAGGCACAGGAAACTGGCTTCCAGAGTAAACCCAATGCCAAAAATCAGATGGCCATCTTGCTCCTGATGGTAGCACTGAGAGCACAATGGGATCCAAATGCCTATCCACACCCTGCAAACACAGCACCCCAAGCTAAAGGAGCCCTGGGAAATGTAGTTTCCAGGATGCCTGATATCATACCAGATTCCAACGTGCAAGAATCTGCGCCACAGGCACCATAAATGGGTGGGAGGCATCGAAACTGGCTCCCATTAAGCTGGATGAGAAAAAAGCTACTTAACCCGTATGTTCGCTCATAAGACGCACCGACCATAAGACGCCACTTACTTAATGGATGTACAAAATTTTTTTTTTAAAAAAAACAAAGCAGCTGAGAGGCGGGGCGTCCCCGCCCACCCAGGAGCCTACCGCTCTTCCGGACCAGCGAGGAAAGAAAAAAAAAAAAAAAAAAAAAAAAAAAAAAAATTTTTTTTTTTACTATATTCACTCCATAGGATGCACAGACATTTCCACCTAGTTTTTTTGGGGGTATATGCGTCTTATGGAGCAAAAATACGGTACATTTTTTTTAAAGCCACTTGACTTTAAAGCCTTGCAAACAGGCTGTGCCTTACGCTGCTCGCTTGTCCTGATCGTGAACTAAGCAGGGTCCGCCTGGTTATTACTTGGATGGGAGAACACCTCTCTAATTTCCGCATTGAGCAGGGGGTTGGACTCGATAGCCTTGTAGGCTCGGGCTCCTTCCAACTGTATGATCTATGAAATCTCTATGAAAACGTTTAAGGCACTTAGGGATTCAATCCTATGCATGTTTAGACAGAAAAAAGTCCTACAACTCCCAGCGTTCCCCAGCCAGTCATGGTGGCTAAGGAATGCTGGGAGTTGTAGGACTTTTTTTTCTGTCTAAACATGCATAGAATTGCACCCTTAACAATTTAAATGTTAAGCCATTTTTCAGGCACAAGGGCCCCTCGTCATGAGAGTGTTATTTACAAAATAAAAACCACGAACGCTAGCAGCAGCTCATCCCATGTTACAACACATCACAGAAAGCCTAGCAGTTTACAAACATCTTCCCAGGTCCCCTGAAGAGCACAACAAAACAGGAGTGATCCAGTTGTGCCCACCCACCCACAGTGGAGGCAGATTGTGAGGAAGCAAATTGGTGCAGTACGTCTTACAGAGACATGGAAGGCAGCCTCCTCTGTGAGTGGTAACACTGCGCAGAAAATTCTTGGCGGAGAAATTCTGGCCTAAATTTTGTGGTGGGAGAGGCATGAAGAGAGGCTGGGCCCATGGCTCAGCAGTAAAGCACATGGTTTGCATGCAGAAGCTCACAGGTTTGATCCCAAGTACAGTAATACCTTGGATTGCAAGTAACTTGATTTGAGAGCGTTTTGCAAGACAAGCAAATTTTTAAATATTTTTTTTACTTGATATACAAGCGACGCCTTGCAATACAAGGACTGTAGTACGGCTTAAATTAAAAATCTCTGTACAATTTTTTTGGGGGGGGGATTTCGTTTTGATATAAGAGTGTTTTGGATTACAAGCACATTTCCGGGACGAATTATGCTCTCAATCCAAGGCATGACTGTATCTCCAGATATGGCTGGAAAAATTCCTGCCTGAAACCCTGGAGAGCCACTGCTGCCAGTCAGTGTCGACAGCACTGGGCTAGATGGACCAATGGTCTGACCCAGTATAAGGCAGTCTTCTATGTTCCTGTGAGGCTGAAACAACCCAGCAAATTTTGTGTGGGCTAAATGCGGGGAAGCAAAACATGTGGCTTTTTCCCCAGAGCTCTTCTTGGAGGCTAGCAACCACTATCTGTTTCTCCCCAAAGTCCCCAGAAGTGTGACGATGTAGCATAAGAATTAACATCCTTTATCAAGCACAGTGAGTTAGAAGTCTGATTTTCTATGTAAAAGAAGAGTCCGGGGAGATCTGACTTTTGAGGTCAAGCAGTGTAAATAGGACACAATCATGTCAGCCTTCTTCAACTCGGTGCCCTACAGATGTGTTGCACTGCAACTCTCAGCATTCCTGACCATTGGCCAAACTGGCAGGGGCTGATGGGATTTGAAGTCCAAAACATCTGGAAGGTAGCAGGTTGGGAATGGCTGCGAGATGTAACTGGGCAAACTATTATCATGAAGATTGTCAACGAAAGGGCACAGAGATTTTTATATTTTTTTTTACCTTCCTTCTTGCAGACAAACACTGTTCTAGCTGATAACGACCCGATTGTACCACTTTCTGGAAAGTTTCGGGCACTTAATCTTCGAGTAAACCCTCTGGTCTTCTGGGTGCCTTTGCATGTTTACAGAGAGCGCCAGACACAAATCCGCAATGATGGATTTGGTCTCTTGGTCTCTGAAGAAGATACAGATCCTGCAGTACAAAACGCAAACAGGCTGCAAGGCCAGAGGTTCTGGATTGTGGTCTTGGGTAATACAAAGACTATATTTAGTTGCAAAGCGATGTTTCCATTGTTATAGCAACAAATTAATATGCACAATTGCTCAGGAATTAACTGGACGAGAAAACTAGAGACTTACTTGAACTAAACCAGGGATTTAAACCAGCCATTCTTTTTCTTGGGAGATTTAAAAACAATCCAACCGGAGCAGTTGTCAAGAGGAGTCAGGAGCGCAGTCATTCAACTGCCCTGCCACAGAAACCCAATGTACCTCCTCTGCTTTGTCTTGCCCCAGTTCCCAAAGCAACACAGGAACCCAGGAAGCTGCCTTATACCAAGTCAGTCCATTGGTCCACCTAGCTCAGTATTGTCAACACTGATTGGCACCAATGGCTCTCCAGGGTTTCGGGCAGGATTCTTTCCTAGCCCTACCTGGAGATGCTGGGCATTGAACCTGGAACCTTCTGCATACACAGCAGATGATCTACCACTGAGCTATGGACCACTGGAACTCTGCAATAAGCCCAACAAGAAGGAAGTGCTGCTCGCAATACCATAGGAAAAGAGGCAGAGGCAGGGCAGCATCCAGCACTGCTCAATTAACTCATAGACTAAGGTTTCAGCATATTGGTATCCACAACCAGTACAATAGAATAATTGTAGAATATAATAATATAATATAATATAATAATAGAATAGAATAGAATAATAGAATAGAATAGAATAGAATAATAAATAAATAATAAAAATAGAATACATTGGTGTAAAATGTTTCTCAAGGATGTACATTGAAATGATTTAAAGCAACATAAAACTTAATGAAATAAGTTGGGGAAAGAATATCTATCTATCTATCTATCTATCTATCTCCAAGTGCCATACTGATAGAACAGACCTTAACTTTTCTCTTCTTTTTAAATGACCTGATAACACATAACTCAGTGCTTTGTTAATCTTTTACCAGGTCTCTCGTGTGTCTTTTCCAAGCTGCTCTGCTTGACGCGTCTACTGTCTTGAAGTTCGAGACGGAACATCTCTGACCTAACTACCAGATTAATCATTTCAGCTCTACCTCGAACTGAGCAGACAGCTGTGAAAGAGATATCTGTTGAAAATTTATCTAAGACGTTAGCGCCAGCAGCGCCATGCATGTTCTGGCAAACGGCAAGAGAAAAAGGGTTAAACTGAACGTGTCAGGGTAATAGCAGTAAATTGGACACAGGCTGGTTGTCAGCATCTAAATCACTATGTCACCTCCCGACGTGCAGGAGTGCCTTATCATGCTGTCATTACAAAACGACTGCCTATCTGAAACTTGCACAACCTGAGACCTGCCAAGCTAAACACAGCTCACCCTCCATGTATTCCAGTCCACCAGATGCCTGACCTCTCTCCCCCTGCAGTTTCTGTTTTCCCAGGCAGGCAGCAACTACAGATGGATGAATTTGTGTGTTTCACTTTGTCCCGCATAAAGATTTTTTAAATCTCAGGTCCTTTCCCTCCCGTATGTCAGCCTACCCCAACCTGCAGATGTTTTTGGACTTCAACTCCTATCTGCCACAGCCATCATGGCCAATGGCCAGGAATCCTGGGAGTTGCCGTCCAAAACAACTGGAGGGCGCCAGGTTGGGGTAGGCTGCCGTATATGAACAAGTGTGTGGATTTTCAGTACATTCTTATCACAGAATCATAGAATACTTGAGTTAGAAGGGGCCTCGAAGGCCGTCAAGTCCCGCCCCCTGCTCGATGCAGGAATCCAAGTTAAAGCATCCCTGACAGACAGCTGTCCATCTGCATCTTGAATGCCTCCAGTGTGGGAGAGCCCACGACCTCCATAGGTCATTGATTCCATTGTCGTATTGCTCTAACAGTCAGGAAGTTTTTTCTGATGTTCAGCCGGAATCTGGCTTCCTGAAACTTGGGCCCATTATTCCATGTCCTGCCCTCTGGGATGGTCGAGAAGAAATCCTGGCCCTCCTCTGTGTGACAACCTTTCAAGTACTTGAAGAGCACTATCATAATCTCCCCTCAGTCTTCTCTTCTGAAGGTTATCAAAAACTAAACAAAATTCTCATGCATCTGCACTGGCCAAATTCAAAAGGTACATGTATTCCTAGCATGGAGAAAGCCATGTTGCACCTGTCTGCCATACAGCTGTTAAAGATTAAGAGCATTGTCGGAAAAACCGAGGGCCAAACTGGACTATACAGCAGGTGATCCTGAATTTAAAAGGGTAAGTTTAAATAGGTTGGTGGCCTCCAAACTGTTGCTCTGCCACCAGGTAAAGTAGCAGGGAGGGGGGCAGAGGGGAACCGATCAGGGGCTCATAGGTGGAGGTGGGAAATCTGATTAGGCATTTCAGGAATATGCTGGAGTGGGGAGGCATTGAGGCCCCATCGAGTTCCTGTTGATATCCACAGAAAACAAGCCCAAGTCCAATTTAAGCCAAGTCTAAGTCAAGCCAAGGGGAGTTTGCATATCCCTACTAATATATTCATTTTGTTTGGGAAACCTCTTGAAAAACTAACCTGTTGTAGGAACTGACCTTTTAGTTAGCTCTCCTGCTGTAACACATTGGAAGTAAGAGGGTCATCTGAGGTTTTAATAATAACACAATTTTGAAGGCATGGGAAAAAAAATAAACGCCTCCAAAATTCACTCTTGCAAACTCTATTAGAACATGAACAGCTAAGATAAGGTTATAACAGAAAAAGCTTCTGCAGAGAGTACTGAACACTACATTTTCTCTCTTCGGCATCTCAACCCTCTCAGTCCAGAAAAATGCATATTCTGACTGAATGCACTGGGGACCCCCGATCGCTGGGCACAATCAGAGACACGGAAGCCTAATTAAAGTTTTAAAAGTGTGGTGTGTTCTTAGAAACACCTGCTTACTGGCCAGTGTGGAGTAGTGGTGAGAGTGTTGGACTGGGACTGGGAGATCCAGGTTCTAGTCCCCGCTTGGCCATGAAACTCACTGGGTGACTTTGGGCCAGTCACTGACTCTCAGCCTAACCTACCTGACAGGGTTGTTGTGAGGATAAAATGGAGAGGAGGAGGAGGATTATGTAAGCCACCTTGGGTTCCTTTCAGGAAAAAAGGTGGGGTATACCGGTAAATATAATAATAATATTAAATATCAGGGCAACGAGAGGCCCAAAAAGAACCTGAGCTGTAATGCAGGCAGAACACCCAAAGCGTCTACAACAAGCACAGTCCACAAGAAATGGCTTTTGGTGCTACATGGGTAACTTCTCCAAAGTTATCAACATCTTTCCACTCCACCATCCTCATACACATAATATGGCAAGGGCAAGATGTTGCCCTTCATGCACATTGATATTCTTGGGTTGTGTGTTGTTTTCTATTCAGTATTGAATTGATTTGCAAAGAGACCCTGCCTCTATAGTATATATTTTCCATTTTAACTGAAATCAGATTGAGCAAATTGCCTCTCCCTTGGCTCTGACGCTAAACAGAATTCTGTCCGCAGCCTAGAAACTAAAGGAGGAGATTGAAAAATCTGGTCCCTACAAGGAATGATGGGACCAAAGAACAATAAAACTTCACGTTTCTGGTCCTTTACTTTAAAGCTCTCAACATTTTCCCTCTAGCTTTACCCAGGCACCTTAACCCCACCCTCCTTTCACAGGGCACATTCGCTCGTTCATGTTCTTCACTAGGTGACTGTAACATGATCAAGTGATGATCTTCAGGAGTTAATTGGCTACCATCATAGACCGAATTATGGAATACTAGATTTTATGGTTAGCCTGGATTTTCTCTGAATTTTATGGTATAGCCACCTTGAGCGCCATGTCTGGGTGGAAAAGCGTGATATAAAGTAATTAAATACAGTAATACCTTGGATTGCAAGTAACTTGGTTTGAGAGCGTTTTGCAAGACAAGCAAATTTTTAAATATTTATTTAATTTTTTTTACTTGATATACAAGCGACGTCTTGCAATACAAGTACTGTAGAACGGCTTAAATTAAAAATCTCTGTACAAATTTTTTGGGGGGATTTCGTTTTGATATAGGAGTGTTTTCGATTACAAGCACGTTTCCGGAACGAATTATGCTCTCAATCCAAGGCATGACTGTAAATGCATACTATCTCCACGCAGGTTGTTGCTTTTTCAGTATTGGGCAAATATTCTATTTTTTCCAGCTATTTTAACTATGTTTTTATATACAGTACCGGTATGTGCTTCGTGTTCATATTATGCCGATTTTACCTGTTGTTTGGACTTTATTGTGTTACTGTTTTGATACCTATTGCTCCTCATGTTTTTTCTATTACCTTACGTTTAAAATATACTTTCTGGGGCCAGCGGTGGCAGAGATATAAACAGCAGCGCCAGCAATGCCCCAGACGCAGCGAGAAAGAAGGAGGGGGTGTCCTCTCTCACGCCCTCCCCGCTCCAACTGGCGTCTGGTGCTGGCATGCTGCATAGGCTCCACTGGCGTCTGGTGCTGGCATACTGCATAGGCTCCAGTGGCCCTTGGGAAATGCAGTTTTCCAATGTGAACAGCCCTTTGGAAAATGTGAGCAGCCCTTGAGAAAACTGTATTTCCCAAAGGCCAGCAGGAACGCGCAGCGCACCAGCACCAGGCTTATTTCACTACTTAAGTAACTACGTTCTGAGAAATTTAATTACATACATGTATAGCCTTATTCAGGCGTCCTGAACCTGAATACAGGAGACTCATGAGGAGAAAGAGTACTTCAGCCCCTCATCGCGCTTGTTGCCCTCTCAACTCGTGGACGGTGCCAGTCTGAACAGAAGATCCTCCTGTATCCTCGGAGACCCTCTATGCAAGGCAGTATGCTGAAAGATCCATGGCATGCTGTAGCTTGTGTAGGGAGCATCAAGTGATATAGGAGGTTCTTCAGTCTTGCGAGAAAGAGGAAGAAATGATGATGGGGAGGCAACGCTGCCCCCCCTTTCAAACGGACAACAACTAAGGCTGCAGATAATTTTTAAAACACACACACACTCGTTCCTCTGGCTCTGTTTGCAAAATACCCTGCCTCTGCCCGCCCTCCATTTTACACCTGCACGTTGATTATGAACAATCAGGAAACATACAATTTGAGACCCTCTCTACAGAGTAGGACTTTCAAGATTAGAAGAATAAATTACTCCTCCTCTCCGTAAGAACACTTGGCTAATCACCTCGCTTTCCCAAATACTTTATATAAATGTCACTGTCTAATCCTTACTAACTCCCTCTTAGGTAGGCTGGGGGGGGGGGGAAGCCAGCTTTGGAGTCAGTAGGTTAGCAGCTCCTTTCAGAGGTAATCATCTATCATAATAGAATTTAGTAATTATACTTTTCCTTCCTTCCTTTTGGGTGTGTGTGTGTGTGTCCCCTGATGAGTTATTTGCTTGAAATGAAATGGGATTTATACAACTGTTAATATAGTACATTCATCTCCTACACCACCTGGACTTCTGAGGGTTTTTTTGGTTTGTGTTGTGACGCTGCCCCTTTGGCATGCATGAATGCAGCCTGTGTATCTAGATCAGTGTATTTCATCATCCCATGAAACTCGGGTGGGGCTAGTGCTGGATGAAACGGTTCATTAGGAACTTTTATTAGATTCCTTGGGGAGGGGTGCACAAACAATTCCAATGTGGTGCAGTGGTTAGAGTGTTGGGCTGGGACTCAAGAGATCCGGGTTCTAGTCCCTATTCAGCCATGTTGAAGCTGACTGGGTGACTTTGGGCCAGGTGCTGATTCACAGCCTAACCAACCTCACAGGGTTGTTGCGAGGAGAAGAGGAGGCTCATGTAAGCCACCTTGGGCTCCTTTTGGAGGGAAAAAGGTGGGATATAAATGTAATAATAAAGGAATAGATAAATAAAATATAGATACTTAGCAAAGTATATAGGTAGAATACCAAGTTCCATTAATAAGGATACCTAAACAGAACCTCCTTGTTCAGTTGCTGTATATCTCTGAATTCCAGATGCTGGGACAAAAAACAGGGAAGGGCTCTTGCCTTTATACCCTGCTTATGGACCACCTTGAACATCTGTTTGGCCACTGTGGGAAACAGGATGAGGCTCCAATTTGATCCAGAAAGAAACTGCCCATAAGCATAAAGTAGGTACACTTCAGAAGGGTGTCCCTACAGCAGTGATGGGGAACCCATGGCCCTCCAGATGTTGTCAGACTACAACTCCTATTATCCTTGACCATTGGTCATGCTGGATTGTGCTGATGGGAGTTGTAGTCCAACAACTTGTATGCGGCTCCAGGCAATATTAGCAGTCTAAATAAACCACCTACCTCAAGAGAAGGGAGACCAGTTTTAAAGTCAAGAAAAATATGAAAGGGCACTCAACAAATGAATGTAGGACTATAAAAAAAAATGTTCACGTTCCCTTGAAGTCAACACTGCTACATATTTAATCATTTCACTGTTTTTGTACATAGCACATTACTCTCACCTTTAAGCAACATTAAGTACTGTGAAAACAAAAAGATTATTTTTAATAGAATTAATAAATCAGAAGATCTTGCATGGCATGCATGTGGCAAATGCACATAAGCATTCCAAAAATTACCCAGATATCCTTATTACGCTCTTCTTCACTTCAGTAGCTACCAGCAATCAAAATCCTTCCAAGTTATATGGGCTGACCTGTACAGGCCATCAGAAAATCATTAATGTTACTAGTTCTTATGTCGTCCCCAAAACGTCTATTGCTGGGAGGAGTTACCTTTGTAATACTGTATCTAATTCTAGTATCTCTCCAACATCTATAACACATCTCCAGACAGGCGAATAGCCACTCACCTTGTCAACTTATACAGTAATACCTTGGATTGCAAGTAACTTGGTCTGAGAGCGTTTTGCAAGACAAGCAAATTTTTTAAATTAATTTTGACTTGATAAACAAGCGACGTCTTGCAATACAAGTCGTAGGGATGTAACCGCTTGCCTCGAGCGGGCGTAGCGGGCCAAAATCGGCCCCGCTCATGCCCGCCAGAGACTCGCTTTGATATAAGAGTGTTTTGGATTACAAGCACGGTTCCGGAACGAATTATGCTTGGAATCCAAGGTATTACTGTAGTTAGAAAACTACAAGCCCCACAATCCATGCAAGTCAGAACTTGCATTATTTCCAGCTACGGATAGGCCTTGTAGGAGCTTCTCTGTGCCCCCTGCCAGCAAAAGTTTCTTTTGGTTTGGTCAAGGTTGTAATCCTTACAACAACAACGCTGTACGATAGCTAGGTATTATTATCCCCCCTCTTATGGGAAGCTCTGGCCCATGAACGACCTAAATGGAGGTTGGCCTTTCACAAAGGTTCCATGGACTTTGAAGAAGCCCGAGTGCAAGGTGAAAGGGAGAAATGTGCTAAGCGAAAAGCACGTCAAATGAATCCTTTACAGGACCATCTTCCATCTGGTAACCTGTGTCCTCACTGTGGGAAGCTGTGTGGATCTAGAATTGGCCTCCACAGTCACTTACGGACCCATCGCTAGAGTCTACACAATCTTCTTTAGAATTTCCTCCTTTTATCCCGGAAGACAATCTTACTCGGTCACGAGTGATCGCCTGATGATGATGATGAGATGGCAGGTACTGGAAGCCTAAGGAGATTCTATCTGGGATATTCCTGATTCATAGCTCCGTCTCTTACCCACTATGGTACATCAGCTCTTACATTACATGCCAGCCTCCCAGTTTAATAAATAAACACAATCTTAAGAAATGAAATAAAAATCAGGAGAAGCACGGAGCCTGAGGGGGGGCACCAAGGGAAGTGTCCTGCAGGCACCAGGGATGGGGACTCGGACTCGAGGACTCGACTCGTGAGTCGGACTGAGTTCCCCCTGTGACTCGAGTCAGACTCGAGTCCCAATATTTTTAATGGGACTCGAGACTCGACTCGGAACTCGAGACCAAGGACTCGTGTTCCAAAATCGTGTTCCTCAAATGCAACATGGATAGGTTTTAGGAAGTACAGCAAGTTTATTTTTTAAAATCATTTCCCTAAAATGCAACTTTCAGACATTTTGGGTTTGGCTGCCTCTGCCTGCCTGTTTAGGGTTCCCAGCCTCCTCTGCCTGCCTGGTCTCTTCTTAACCAGTTCCACAGTTTGAATTGTCCAAGACAAAGGCCTCTGCCTGCCTGTTTTGCGGTTCCCTGCCTCCTCTGCCTGTCTGGTTATTTTGGGGTTTTCCCAACAAAATAGCCTTATTTTGTTGGGAACCCCCCCCCCCTTGATTTTAATAGGGACTCGTGGAGTCAGCTTTGGGAGTGACTCGTGACTCACCATTTTGGACCAAGGACTCAGACTCGGACTCGAGACTCGGGTCCAAAGACTCGTGACTCGAAACCAAGGACTCTTCAACATCCCTGGCAGGCACACTGTTGCCCACAAGCACCAAATCGGAGAACACCCCCCCCCCAAACTACACCCCTACCACTGAGTCGTGTGAAAACGTAACATTAAAAGAAATTCATCTTCAGGTCATGCATTTGCTTTTCAGCTTATACATTTTCACACCCTTCAGTTTGAAATCATTTCAAAATCTCTGTCTGAAGCTTTGGGCAGGATTAGCTGGGCCAACACACTGCAAGGTGGTTCCCTGGGAATGCGTGCACACACGGCTGTAGCATGCGTTCTTAAGGACTCCTCTTGAAGTTTGGTTGTCAGATATTTGCCCTCCTTTCTGTGGCCTATTTTTTAGCTTTCGTGCATAAGCATTTCTAAGAAAACAAATGCTTCCATAAATATTTCAAGCCCACCAATCATGAAACAGTTGCTTCCCCTTCAGCATTAACATTCTTCAGACAGGATTGCAATTCGGGGGGGGGGGAGTTCCTGCATAAGGGTACCCCTTAACACTAGCAATCCTGTAACAATTGATCTCAGAGTATGGTGTCATGAAAATCAGAGTTTATAAGAATTTCCACAACAGTCTCCAAACTTTTCAGGCCCAAGATCCACCTATAGCCTAAACCTTCAACATGAGACCCACTTTTAATGGTTTAATTGTAGAGAAATTTGATTTAGCCCTTAGTTTGCTTGAAGCAGACAATGCAGTATAATTCTGCCCCACCCATTATTTTAGCAGCTCAAAATGAGGACAATTCCACCTTGTACACTTATGCGGCAAAGATGCAATCAACTCAATTGTTCATGCTGGTGCAAACCAAGTGCCATCTCCAATCGTCAGTGTGCAAACAAACTCTCAATCAACAGCATCAGATGGTGTTATCAACAGCACGAGAGAGAAAGAGAGAGAGAGAGCTTTCTAATTATGTGCTGGAGAATGAACCTTCCAGGTCAAGCTTTGAGAACCAACCCTGCCCATGGTTTCAATTTGACAGTTACAATCCAATGTTCAAACTCTACTTCTGGCTTACCCGTATAAGCTTGGTGAATACTGCAAAGATTTTTTTTACCAGTAGCATGATGACACCGGGGGGCCGGGGCCGGGGGATGTATGAGAAATTAATTTCAGGTTCTTTCTCATCAGGATTTACCGAGTTTGCACCTTCTGTACCGAACATGAACTCGGAGACAATCTTCGGTCGAGGTCGAACATTTCTGAGCTTGCAATGTGATTCGCGGACCTCAAAAAATTGCATCTGACAGCATGCGTACATTTGAAAAACGCATACGAAAAAATGCGTACTTTTGAAAAATGCACTCAAATATGCTTAAATCAACAGGATAAGAAAGCGTATATTTCAAAGGTGTGTACAACTGATACGTACATTTGGGAAAAATACACCCAAAAATATACATGGATTTTCATGCAAAAAGAAAAAAACAAACCTCACAATCAGATATAGACTCACGTCGGCACGAGCTTCGAGATGGAATTCGGAGAACTTCAATGAGCTCAAGTTTTGCTGATTCGCATATCTGCAATTAGAGAGGTGACGTTCCAGGGGGGGAAATGGAAAAATTCAGGGGGAAAAAAATTCCCCCAAAACTCTCCCTGAAAAAAACCTGTTTTTTCCCAAAGCTTTCCAGGGTTTTTTCCGAGCCTTCACATCTCTATCCTAGTTCCTATAAAGATCACTCCTGACAAAATGTGACTTTTGACTCTCTGCTCCTGCATAGAACAGTCAGATCCTGGTTGGAGAGACAAAAGTGATGTCAAATTTGAAGATGCCATTTGAGCATTCTATTACAAATCAAACAAGGGAGTGAAATAGGTAACCTAAGCAAGCTTTGCGCTGGGGACTGCAACAAATGGCCTCCCATGCACCTAATCTGCATGGCAATGGTGTGCAATAAAGAGGGGGGGAGGGAATGACATTTCTCATGTTAGTTTTGTATTCATTCATTTTGTATTCACACTGAGCATACCAGGTTTTCAAAGAATTCTGAGTATCTTCAGCACAAAAGATCAATGGACAAAGGTTGAAGGGGTGGAGGAAGGGAAAAGAACATGGACCACATTTTTAAAAGATCATTTCTTTCTTTGAGATTCGCAGTTGCGGAAGGAAAAAAAAAAGAGAGTACAAAATGAAATAAATGTTGCAAACCTTCCTGCAAAGGGGATATGTACAATATTTTCTCTCTGCCTGTTTAAAGTTGATCAATGCGATTTATTTTGGTAGGGTACAACACGAGTCGCAAAACATTTGCAAAGCAATTTATCAATGAAATGGGTTGGATTCACATTCAGAAAATAAAATATGTTGCAGCCTTAGGCTATTTTCTGCTGTTGCTTTTACTGATAGGTAAATTTGACTCTACATTTAGAAAATGAAGGCTGTACTGCCACATACTTCGTTACTAGGAGTGATTAAGACATAACATGTTTCTCTTCTACCAACTCCACCCATCTCAACATTTGTTACAATACTCAGATATAGACTGACTGGAAGGTTACTGAGAATGCATTGGCCGAATTCATGCATTCCCTACATCTGGAGGGCTAAGCATGTGGAGGGTGGAGCAACACCACCCCCTGTGCTACTCCTGCCTCCTACATCAATGCACTGGTTGCCTATGTTGTAGAGAGTGGCCTGCATGCCCCACAACATTATCTCCAGAGGCATATCCACATGACGGAAGGTCTTCCCACGGTATCCTGGAAATGTTTAGTTTTGTGAGGATGAGGCCCAGGAACTCTCAGCACCTTACCAAGCTATGATTCCCAGAATTCACTCTGTTTCCTGAGCCCCAGATCTTGTTGAAAAAATGGTAAGGGTAAAGTACTCCATACATAGTCAGAAACATTCTTGTCATTACTTAACATATCCCAGTGCTGAAGAGGCATCACCACTAAACTAGGAATGTACGGATTTTGTTAAATCCATTCCATCTGCGTTTCAGGGATTGTCAGGTGTCTTTCATTCCGTCATCCGTTCACTGACAGAATCTGATATTTTTAACCAAAATTTCGTTCTGATTCACATTCGCACTTATTTGCATTAACGTTTAATGTGCACTTGTGCAAATGCACTAATTAACGTGTAATAGTGCATTTGCACAAGTGCTATTAACATGGAATAGTACATTTGCACAAGTGCTATTAATGTGGAATAGTGCATTTGCACAAGTGTACATTAGCACTAATGCAAATTAGCACAAATCCCTGCCAAAAGTGAAAAACTGGTCTGCAAGTCTGTGGAATCCATATGACTCATTAAGCCAATCCACTATGGAATCTGCAGGTCAGATTCACAGAAATTCAAATTAATCGGAATCCGCTACGGATCTCTCTGGCATTCCTACCACTGACATGGTAAATGAAAGAAGAGGCAGAAAGATATCATCTTGACTATAATTCACTATAAACTTACTGAATTTCAGAAGACATATCTACAATAGGGATGGGGACCATGCGGCTTCCAGACGTTGTTGGACTGCAACTCCCATCAGCCCCAGCCAGTATAGTCAATGGTGAGGGATAATGGGAGTTGTAGTCCAACAACATCTGAAGGGCCACACGTTTCCCATCCTTGCTCTACTGCAGTGTTCTCCAACCTTGGGTCCCCAGATGTTTTGGCCTACAACTCCCAGCATGCTGTAGGCCAAAAACATCTGGGGACCCAAGGTTGGAGAACAGTGCTCTACTGCATCTCCTAGTTTGTCTTCAACCTAGCTAAATGTCCAGGAAGTCACATGGTACAGTCCTCTCACGTGAAAATTATTAACTCACTCTCAGAATTTGCACTGGGTCAATTTACATATGCACGGACATCGTTTGAAGACTCACATCTGCATGAGTGAATGGACTTCATTCAGGAGCATTGTACTGATGGTGACACAAGGGAATCTTGTGGTTTGGTCTGCAATAGCTCAGTCACACAAACAAGTCGTCATCCGTTGATGCAGCACTTAGCTATCCATGAGCACGCGGACCTGCTCCTAATATCACTGTGGCAAGTGGTACGCCAGTGTTTCAATTAAGTCCAGAAAATGTATTAGTCTGTGGAATTTTCCACTGGCCCATTTGCCTACACATACCGATGTTTGCCACTTATGAACCAGTGGGATGCAACTCTTTTGCCATAGGCAAACAGGCCAGTGGCTATTTATAAGACTGTGGTACAAAGAATTTTACCACACATCAGGTGCAGAGTCGGGGTAAGGGAGACATTGTATCTACCCTACAGAAGGCAACTTCTCCCTGGCAAGAAAGCTTTCCATCTAAAAGGAGGTCTTTCTAGAGGAGTAACAGCAATGCTGGCAAATTTTGGAACTGGGGCAGCTTGGCACTCACAATATTTCAGCTTCACCGAGTCCTTTCCAAACTGTGCCCAAACTCCTCCGAAGTTCAGGCTCAGTTCAGAATGGGCTCACACTGTTGCCAGCACTTCCCACGGTTCTTGTCACCTTCCCTGTTCCACATGAACTGACCTGGTAGCGGTGGCACCATCGATAGGGAGAACTGGTGAAAGGACCTGCATTATGATCTGCTGCATTAGCATCCCAGGAAATATAATATTGTGGGGTGCTTGATGTCCATAGTAAGAACATCAGGATCTCAGAGAACTTCATTTTCCACAGTTCCTGACATGTGGGACACGACTGTCCAGGATACAGCATACTAGAAAGGCCTTCTTCAACCAGGTGCCCTCTCGGTATGTTGGACTGCAACTCCCATAATTCCCACTGGCCATGCTGGTTGGGAATTATGGGAGTTGTAGTCCAACACACCGGCATGGGAACCAAGGTTGGGGGCGACTGTACTAGAAGATAATGGAGGCCATTTCATGAGCCCTCTTTCCACTACCCCCATCGCCACTGCCGGGGACAGGAATCCCTTTATGGTCCCAATAATATCACTGAGGCCATGATGTGGTTGACATTTGGAACGGACTCAAAAGATTATTTCCAGATGGTGGGGAAAATAAGTTGATTTACCCAAGCCCATTCCAAATCAAGCATGGAGGGGGTGCTTAACCACCGCTAAAAAAAAGAAAAGTCCCTTGTGCATTGTGAGGGGATACACAGTGTGACATGAGAGGGCTATACCACACAAATAGGCGGTCTTGATCTCTTGACATATATACCAGAAATATGCACTTACACGAAGAGGAAACAAAACTCTCCTATAAAATCCAGTTAGCATGTCTCAGATCATATATTGACACCGGCTTTTAAAAGTGCCATAACATTTAAGTATAGTTTTACTTAAATTTTATGACCATGACTTTGCTGCAGTATTTATGGCTCAGGTCCCATACACACCCTATTATCAGAGAGGGGGGGGAATCCCACTGTGTGTATCTGTATTTATGGAAAACTGGGTCTGCATTGTTTCAAATACCTTTGATTTATATATGTATCTATCTTTTATTATCTCAGGGGTCCAGGACAGCATTCAACCACAATAAGATAGCCAATAACAAAAACCACATCTAAAACATCTTAAGATCCCGGCACCCTTATATAAGCATTCCCTGGCCGAACAAATAACCTTATATTTTACAAATACCTGAAGGTTCAAACTCAGAGAGGCCTCTGTACTAGGAAGGAAATCTACAACCAGGCGGGGTAAACATAAGGAAAAGCCACCATCGTGCATTCCATAACACAGAGCATCTGACATAGCGAAAGCCATGAAGCTCACTGGGTGACTCTGGGCCAGTCACTGACTCTCAGCCTAACCTACCTCACAGGGTTCTTGTGAGGATAAGATGGAGAGGAGGAGGAGGAGGAGGAGGATTATGTAAGCCACCTTGGGTTCCTTGCAGGAAAAAAGGTAGGGTATAAATATAATAAATAAATAAATAGATTCATAGATCATAGAGTTGGAAGGGGCCTACAAGGCCATCGAGTCCAACCCCCTGCTCAACACAGGAAACTAGAGGGGTCTCCCATCCAAGTAATAACCAGGCCTGACCCTGCTTAGCTTTCCACGCTCAGACAAGCTGTTAGCTGGTTGTTAACTAGGGTTAAGGGATTCGAAATGTCTATGGAATCACACAACTGCATAGCTCCTCACCCCTAATAACAAATTCCCCTATCTGTACCACTATTACTCTAGTTTGGAGTTATGACCAACATCTTACTGATTTTCAGTCCGATTGTAGCAAGCACAGAGGTGCCCCGAAACTAGCTTTGAAGATTCCAAGCACCCCCTGCTCAAGAGGAAGGAGACACCCAATCCCACTATCCTTTAACCATAGTTTAACAGCCAGGTAATGTTATTCTACACCAGTCTATATAGTCAGGGGAGGCCAGTGGCGAGTCTGACTGGTGGGGAGGAGGGCAGGTCATCAGAGGCGGAGCCAAGGGGTCATCAGAGGTGGAGCCAAGGGGTCGCGAGAGGTGGGGCCAAGGGGTCGCGAGAAGCAGAGCAGTCTTTGAATCCCCAACTGTCAGCATCCCATATACCACAGGAAGCGAGAACTGAGGCACAAAACATGCATAGGGGGATGGGGAAATCACACAGCCATACAAAAGTAGTCCTTCTGGACCCACGTTCTCCTGTTCCAGCAACAACTCCCATTCCACAGAGAATCAAGTGACTTTAAGCTGAGGGGAGAATCCACACAGCCATAATAACAATGATAATGATAATAATTAAAATAAAATATGACATTCTCAGAGCCACCCAGAAAAGCAGCCTTTGGAACATCCATGCCTTTGTATATCCATCACAAAGCATCCGCCAGAGCAGGCCTATTCAGAAGCAGCACAGTACAAAATTATGCATCTCTCGTAAGAAGTAAGGACTGGGCTGCTTAGGAGAAAGAATGGGCATCCCTTTGCACGTAATCAGAGGCTGGGCCAAAGTGTCACGAGAGACAAAGGACTAGGTGGTGTCTCTGACCCATAGAACTCCACCAGAAAACATTCATGTGAGCCTACATTATCCTGCTCCGCCAGCAGCAAGCCACTGCACAGCATCCAAAATCTACCTCTTTATATGAGCGTCCCCACCACTTTAAGATCATGAATGCCAGGGGAGGGGGATTTACACAGCCACAAAAAAGCACTTATCTGGACCCACATTCTAATGTTCCGGCAACAAATAGAATCAAGTGCCTTTAAGATCATGAGTGCAAAACAGTGTGGGAGAGTCTACACAGCCACACAAGGTAATGATGATATCATCATGGACACACTGAAAAGTACTCTTTGGAACCGAGGAGCAACCAACTGCAAAAGGGGACACAGGGAGGAGGAGGAGGAGGAGGAGGAGGAAAGAGGAGGAGATTAATAATATCCCCAGAGCCACACACAGAAGCATCTAAAATGCTTGCAAGCATAGCACACAAGCAAGTTCTGAGATCCAAGCATACATCTCAGCCACCTCCTCAAGCAACAGCAGAAAGCACACTGTTTATATATATATTTTAAATCCATCTTATAAATACCTACTCTGAAGCCAAAAGGACTGGATTATTCTTGATTAAGCATGGTTAAAAAATTCTGAACAACCAAACATACATCTGTTTGCATGAGTACTCCCAGTCACCCTTCTCCAAAACGTCTCAGAAGCAAGCAGCACAAGAGAAAAAAGAAAAAACCCGTATAGGTCTCTCAAGTACAAAGGGCTGGATTACTCAGGATCAAACATGGCCAGCAAGCTCTAAGAATCTGAAGCAGCCCAGTGGTAGTTACCCCAGTCCAGTCTTCCTATATTCAAGCCAGAAATGCATCATTTTGCAGCAGCCAAGGCTTTAAAATTAATGCAGCCACAGAAAATTAATTGCACATGAAAATTACCCCCTCTATACACAAACCAGAAAAAAAACCCTTCCCAAGTTGGATCATTGACACAGACTGACTGAAATGAAATACGTAAATTCTCCTCCTCCACCAGCAACTGTTTCAAAAAATTAAGAAAAGCAACAGCAATCATCAGCCAGAGAAAAATCATGTAAAAATTCATCTTTAAATAAACAGCAAGAGAACAGCAACAAAACCCACCACCCCTTCAAGCCAGTTAATGCTTTAAACAAATAAGGCCCCACTTACCTGGGATTAACACCCATTGCACTCACTGGAACTTACTTCCGAGTAAACATACGTAGGATTGCACTGTAAGTCAAGCAGCAGCAATAATCAAACAGAGAGAAATCCATATTTAAATAAATAGTACAGAAACCCCCCACCGCACCCACAAAGTAAGCACTGTTGTTACCTGTAGGATTGTTGACACACACACACACACCTCCTTTCCCCCCCCTCTTCAAATAAATCAAGAAATCAGAGTTATTGCCTCAGTCACGTTGCATGGTCTCTTCTCACTCACTGACTCTAGGCAAAACACAATGTTCTAACTATTGTTTTCCCTACTCTTCTGCAAGCACTCACTGCCCCAATTCGGATTGAAACCATAGTGTTTCAGGAGAGGAAGGTTTAAAGTCGTCGTCCCCCCAAAATACCACCACCATCCATGGGGGGGGGAAGCAGGTTGTTAAATAAGAAAAAAAAAGGCACCATTGGAATCAATGAAGCCTTTTTTAACCCTCCATAGGGTAGGGGGGTAATTTCAGGGAGGAAAATAGGGGGAAGGGAAGCTTAAACCCTCCTCTCCCAAAGTACCACGGTCCCAATCCGTATTGGGGCCACACACCTGCAGGAGAGTAGGGGAGACCAAAACAATCCATGGTTTAGAAAACATTCTGCCCCTCTCAATTCCATCCTAGCATAAAATGGCAGCGGCGGCAGCGGAAGCAGCAACGACATATCTGTGCAGCCTTGTGGTGGGATTTTTTTTTGTTTGTTTGTTTGTTTGTTGTTTTGTTTTGCCTGGAGTGGAAGGACAGAGCCTCGAGTTGGTGCCAGGCACCTGATTGGACCGGGCACCCGTACCATCGCCCATGCCGCTGCAAAAGGAGATGGAGCCCTGTCCAGAAAGGCATAAAGAGAGCTCAATTATGCTAATAAGCATCGGAGGGGGAGCGCGCCCTCTAGAAACAACAAAGGGAATGATCTGCATGTGTGTGTTGTGTGTGTGTGTGTGAATGCTATGCATGCATGCACAGTTTGCAAACTGAAGCCAGCCTGCTGGAGGAAGCAAACCACAGGAGTGAGGTGCACACGGTAGCAGCCAGCACAACTGGTACTGTGCTAATTCAATAAATAATAAAATAGAGTCCTTTTTTCCCCTTTGCTCTTCTTTACGTGACTCCTCAGCGTGCTCCACCCCTCCTGCCCTTAAAGGCCCACCACCACTGCCTCTAGTGATGGGACTTTCTGCATGTGGTCCTTGACAAATCTTAAGATACTTAAGAGACTGCCTGATCCCTGTCACGTTCCGGCCCCGCCGCGGAGAGGCAATCGGTCTTGGAGACAGTCCTTTATTGGTGCAATCCACTTGACCAGTGAATTGCTCTCTTGGAGGCAATCCGTGCCCAATGATACAAATCACCACCCGGTTGTGCTGTACAAAGTCCAGCTCACCGAAGCCCAACAAACGTGCCAGAAATCCAAAGATGTGGGGAAGTAGTTCAGAACGACGGAGCATAATCACCTACGATGGGCCTGTGGAACTACCCGAGTTTATATACGGTGAGAGGAGGCACTACTAGGAGTCGCTGTCTGAGAGTGGATCCCGACAGGGAAACCGGCCCCATAACCTATGACTCCTCCGGACAGGGCATTTCTGTCCTGCCCTCTTTTGCTTATGCCTTGCCAACGGACCCGTCTCAGAGACCCCCTCCCCCGGAGAGTCTGCCTCCTGTTGCTCAGTTGCTGTAGATGAAGTCCCTGACTGATAAGGGGAAGCTCCATCCAAGGCCAACTCTCCCAACTGAGGAGAGTTAACTAACTCGGCTTCGATCGTCTCTCCCTCCCCCGTTCACTGGAAGGTGGTAGGCCGGGCAGGACTGCACTGCCTTGTCTCAAAGGCCCCACAGCTGAAGCGGGCTCCCAGCTCTTCCCCAGAGGCAGAATCTGTGTCTGACCTTGAATCTCCCTCTGTGCTAGGGCAAGGCCCATGCCTACTCACCTGCTCAATTACTGTGCTCATCAGAAAATACTCTCCTGGTGGTACCCAAGGTTTTTGAGATTTGTCCCATCGTGGCTTGGAACAGAGCTTTTAGTGTCATAGCACCCACTCTCCGGAACTCCCTGCCATTACAAATTATGCTGGTAACAACCCTTCTGGGTTTTCGGTGCCTGTTAAAAACATACCTTTTCCAACATGTGTTCCCAGGAACGTAATCTTGTTCTCTGTACAGCGCGTAAGAATTTTTTTAATATACATGTGTTCCATCAATCTCGTTAATTAATTAAATAAATAAATAGGTGAATGAATGAATGAATAAATAAATCGTAGACGCTTCGCTGACTCGTGCAAGAAGTGCAACTACTCCTTAACCTTTTAATGTTCTATAGGTTAACCACTGATGTGAGTTTTGTGGGAAATTTTGAATAGGAAAATTACCCAATGCAAATTAGATCCATTTGCACAGGGTCATTTGCATAGGGACTTTTTCAGTCTATCAGAAAAATTTCCAATGTAAAACAGGTTTATTTGCATAGCAACGTTTTCCATTTGCATCATACAATGTTCTGATGTCCTAGAGCAGGGGTGGGACAACTTGCTGCCCTCCAGACGTTTCTGCCTACAACTCCCATCATCCCTCACCAGTGGCTTATGTTGGTTAGAGCTGATGGGAGTCATAGGCCAAAACTGGAAGACCACAAGTTGCCCTGCCCTGCCCTAGAGCGATCTAATTTAGCATGTTTATTTTACATGAATTTAGTCAACAAAGCAAAAAAAAAGAAAGAAAAAAGTGCCCTGTGTTAATTTTTTCATCCCAGTACACAACTACTATTTGACCTGAAATATTCCAGGAAAAATATTAAAGCACACTTAAGGCTCAATCCTATGCATACTCAGACAGAAAAAAATCCAACACTCTCAGCATTAGCACCAGCACCATGAGCATCAGAAGATGGTATATGCTTAGGGATATATGAGAATTTCATTTCTGATCACAAGACATACGAGCATGCCCTGTTCAAAGCCCCAAACATGATTGCCAGCGCAAGCACATGTTCAACTAAAATATTTGTAAATTGCCGAATATGTGCTTGAATTTGATTTGCGCAACGTCCCCAGTTTGATCTGTGCAAGTTTCCTAACTAATGCAAATTTCCCCCATAGACTGAGTTAGCCCTGCTTTAATCTATGGAGGGAAACTGCGCAAATTAGGAAATTTGTGCAATTTCACATTCAATCGCTGATCAATTTGCACAATTTTCCTGTCTGAGCATAGCAAACAGCGATCCAAAACAGGAACAGGAATTGGGCACGAAACAAGCTGCAAGATGATGTTTGCAGAATACTAGTGATCTCAAACATTGCCTGGCCAGAATATATCTCCATCTAAGTCACTACTGTCTACACTGAGTGGCAGTGTTTTTCCAGTATCTCAAGCAGAACCCTTTCCCATCAAATGCTACCTGATGATCCTTTTACCTTGAGATGCCAGGGTTTGAACCTGGGACCTCTGGAAGGCATAGCATGGGCTCGACCATTGACCTGCTTGTCCCTTCCCCATGAGCTGTGTGCTGTGAAGCTTACTGGCTTTAATATACTGTAGCCAGTTAAGAAAGTTGCCCTTACCCACCTCCTGTTAAAGTCAAGCAAATGAATATCATTCCCAGGAGCCTTTACCAATGAAGGACCAAATTGCTTTTAAATGCACTCGGACATTTGTCTTCCATATCGGCATACTGTCCTCCTCTGTCAGAATTCTCATTAAAATAGAGCAAAGGCACAGCAGCCTGCAACCGAAGCCACCAGCAAAAGAGAACCGCCAAACAAATACACGGCACACACAAAGAGATCGTTATAGGACATTTCTGACTCGCTCCAGTGCCAGTTCCCCCTTATTTATTTATTTATTTATTTATTATATTTATCAATCGCCCATCTGGCCGGTCACCCGGCCACCCTGGGCGATGTACAATTAAAATACAGTAAAACACAATAAAATATAATAATTAAAACAATATAAAAAATTCTCATTAAAAACCTAACCCACCCCATCTGCCTTTCGAGGCAGATGCAAAATCGCCAGCCCAGGACGCCTCCGACAGGCCAGCCATGTGCCCGGTGAAACATCGTCTCGGTTGGCGGGGACGATGGAGTGCCCGATTTCTTAAAAAAAACAACATGCTTATGGTTACAAGAATCGTATTTCGGGAGCAGCGAAATAATCAGGGCCAGAAAGAAGTTATGAGAAATGACGGAAAGGTTTTTGCATACAGCTAAGAGCACCCCACCCTGACAGAACACCATTTATAGCCAAGGAATCTGGAGAAAAACCAGGGTGACAAGTGGGTGGGCGGGCAGGCAGGCAGGGGGGAAGAACTGCATCCTGGAATGGCTGCTGAAATTGACAAGGAGCCTAAGCCTTACTGACATATATTAAGAGAGCAATCCTGTGGTCCCTGTCCCTGGAAGAGTGTCCCGTGGACCACAGGAGTGCTCGGAAAAACCCTTCCAAGGTGGGAGACAGCGCTCTGCTGAGCCGGAGGCAGGTTGGGTCTCAGCAGATCGCCCACCCCTAAGTGGGTCACTATTTGAAAACTGTTGCGGTAAAGGTACTTGCGGCCAAATCGTGTCACCACCACCGGCCTCCTGGCCATCTTGTGCATCACCCATTCCAACATAAAGGTTGACCCAGACAGCACTACAATCGCACAGCCACAATTCCTGCGATCCAACCAGTTCTATTCTGACATTGAAGAATTGCAGGATCCAGATGCATTTGCATCAAGACACAGGTATCTTTATATTTCCATGTAAACAAATATATTTTTGCGTAACTCTTCATGCAGCCGGTTTTCTGCGAATCCTGTATATATAGTAAGGCACTGGAACAAACCTGTGTCCACCATGACACATACAGTGCAATATATGACAAGAGTGATACTTAGTAATCTCATGTTACATTAACTATGGTCCTTCAGCATAAAAAAATGTCGCTCCCGAGATTACTGTATCAGCTAGCTGCTCTCTCACTTCTGCTTCATGCCTCCAGCAGAGGATCACCTTACCCTCTGATCGCAGCCTGTTAAGCCTTAAGCTCAGTTTAAGATGGGTATATCTTAATTTTTATTTAAGTTTGCATGAAAATTCATGAGGATTTTTGTGCCCATTTCTCCTAATACATGCATTTCTACCCATTTTTACCTAACAAACACATTTTTGGCAAGCAATTTTCCTAATATAGTGCATTTTGAACATTATTTTCCCTAGTATACACATTTTTGTATGCATTTTTTGATCAGAGAACTCCATGGCAAAAAGGGAAGCGGTGCACATTTTTAAAAAGAACAGAGTTCCAGTTTGCGGAGTGGTTAAAAAGTGCAAAATCAAGTAAGTTTCCACTTAAAATGCAAAATGAAGGAATTTCCCCTCATCCCTAGAGTTGTAGACTTGTTATCAGCTACTAGTGAGGATACGACTACTCCAAGAAGGCACTTCTTGATTTCACTGATAGATCAAATATGGTTGCAAACATAGGAGGAACATTAGGTGTAGGGTGTTTGTGCTTGGCCAATATTCATCTGAAAATGTTCAATGGATGGATCCCACTCTCAGTCGTGTTTTTAAAAGTACCCATCCATTCCTGCCATGGCAGGCGGGGAGGAAAAGCTCTACCGAGGCAGCAAATTGCTCGGAAATCACAAAAGTGAGGGAGGGAGGAACAGTCGTAAGGTCAAGCCTCAGAATATCATAAAAATATGACAGAGCACATAAATCTGTCCCAAAAGCCCACAAAGAATCTCAGTGAGACAGAGAGCAATATTAAACCATGGAAGGTCAACAATAAGGTTTTGAAACACTGGCAGAGTAACTACACAAATATGAAGACGCTATGTGTAAATCTCAAGATTAAAGAAGCCACCAGCATGCTAAATCACGGGTTTAAAAGCAGAAAGAAATATCCTTCCCAGAGCTTTCCTGAAAGGCCTGCCAGTATGATGAACCTCTAACAGCTAGGTGATAATAGTCTAAGGGTACTGGATGCAATTCCAATCCATCACTGAAGCTACGTGTGACTGGATAAGGCTAGCAACTGGATGGAAAACTACCTGGGACCACAAAGCTATGCTGCTCTGACCTCCTTGGTGAAAGAATGGGATACAGATCTAAAGAAAAATACTCCCAGTCAGACATTCAGTCTATCAAGTCCAATGGAATCAATAAAAATGCTAGGCTTCCCAAGGGTCATTCACAACAGGGACGCCAGGGAAATCTGAGATGGCTTAAAATTTGACCTGCGGGGCTCCACAGCAGACCAGCCTCCTCAGGTCGCGCAGTCCACAGACATTTAGACGGTTTTTTACTTCCCCCAAATTTTCACAAATTTATTAGTTGGAAATTACAAAAGTTTACACTGATACATATTCCACAGAAACATAGACTATTTTTTTAAAAAAAATGCAAATATATACGGCAATTTAAAAAGGGGGGGGGCACGTTTAATACATCTACAATCTCTCTCCAGCCTCCATGTAGTACTTTTTCTTCTTTTTGTGTGTGTGCTCTACTCATGGAACCTGAACGGGGTGGCAAAAAATATGCTATGAGGAATCTGTTTCAGTTCATTTTTTTTAATCAGGATTTACCCAGTTCACACACCTTCCAGACCAAACACAGACTCGGGCACAATCTACGGTGGAAGTCCATACATTTCCAAGCTTGCAATGTGATTCGCAGACCCCAAGAGATGTGTTCGACAGCATGCGTACATATGAAAAATGCACATGTAAAAATCCATACTTTTAAAAATGTGCACAAATATACTTTCTATCCATGGGGGGGGGATGCATATATTTCAAAGATGTGCACATTGATGCATTTGGAAAAAATACACAAAGGCATGCATGAATTTTCATGTGGGGCAAAAATTAAACTCACAATCTGATATGAACTTGAGTTAGAATAAGCCTCAAGATGGAACTTGGAGAACTTCGACGAGCTTGGGTTTTGCTGATTTGCACACCCTTATAATCACATATTGTCTGAGCCTGAGCATAAGAGTTGTTCAGACTAGGCAACCTAGCCAAACACAAGTACCTTAGAGGGCTAGGTAATACCTTACCGCAGTGATGGCGAAGCTATGGCACGGGTGCCACAGCTGGCACGCAGGGACCTCTCTGTGGGCACGCGAGCCACTGGTCACCAGATCACAAAAAGACTGTCCCCTTCTGCAAAACACTAATGATTTTGTTCTTTCTCACAGTGTGGAACAGAATGATTTTATTCTAGAATTCCTGTTACAGAATTCTTTTCTACATTGTTATCACATTTAAAAGATTTTGAAGAATGATGCACAGAGCATGGCTTGGATGTAAAGCCCTAACAGTTGACCTGAGTGCTGCATGTGTTGCTCTCAAACTAACGGAGTATGAGCCAAGGTTTGACAAATTATCAGCATGCATGCAATAGCAAAAATCACATTAATGCCCAATGCAAACTTTTACCTGATGCAGTGTTTGCAGTCCAAGACATAAAGTGTTTAAAATGTGTTAAGCACGTTTAGTTTTCTTGTTTATCTTGCTCATCCTAGTACAGGTTGACTTTTACTTTTACTAATCCGACACCTGTAGAAGCAGGGAAAGGACCCGGGGTAAAGCTTGCCCCATACAATTTCAGTCTGGCATATAATCATATTACAAGTTGAGAATCCCTTATCCAAAAATACATGTGCCTAATTATTTAAAAAGTTTGTATAAATTCCCTTCAGGCTATGTGTACAATGTAGTACTATAATAATTTTTTGAGTTGCTTTTTTTTCAACAAAAAACTGTTTGTATCATTGAAAGCTCTGTTATTGTGTTTTTCTTTAAAGACAAAAGATGTTAATTAGTTCAGACAACTGTATGAGTTGTTCTTCTAAAACTAAAACCTCGGTATTCAGTTTTAATTGCAGTATTGGCACTTTGAAATAAATAAGTTGGTTTTGTGTTGCCAGTTTGGGCACTCGGGCTCAAAAAGGTTCGCCATCACTGCCCTACCGCATCATAGTGTCACCTGAGCCCTTAATAAGGTGGTACTTTCAATACTGCCCTTGGCTGATTGCATTAGGTGAATCTAAGAAAAGCAGAGAGCAGGACAGCAGCCACAGTAGCTCATGTGACTGTAGATTATGCTGGGGTGTGTGTGTGGAGCTTTTCCCAGTCACATAGGCTAAGAGGAGGGATTTCAAGGAGTATATTCATGGAAGCTAGCTAAGCATTTGGGTCAGGATTTGGAAGCCTTCCATGCGCAAAATCCAACAAGCTAAGGGATTCCATAGCAGCCTTGCTCCCAGGACCCCAGGGACAGGTGAAAACTTACTGGGAAATGGCAGTGCTTCTTGAGAGAGCACCTTCTCCCTTACCAACCTGCCCAATCACTGAGGTCATTGGATGGCATGGATCTATGGCCCAGCTGGAGTCCACCCACAGAAGAGCCTTCAGTGTGGCAGCTCCACTTCTCTGGAACTCCCAGCCTCTGGAGGTCAGGCGGGCACCAACATGCATCGTACTGTTTTCCAGCACCTCCTGAAAACCTATTTATTACTGGAAAGTGGAAACCTTCCTTGACTGACCAGCCACGTTTTTTTTATTGATTCTGTTTTAACCGGGTGACTGGCCAGATGGGCGATTCAAAAATGTAATACATAAATAGATAAATAAATAAATAACACATTACTGTATTCTTTTCATGTTTTATCATTTTCTTGTTCACCGCTCCGGAATCTGTTTATATGTGGAGCAGTTTATCAATGTGGTTTGTAAATAAATAAATATATATATATATATATATATATAAGGAGTTTCATGCAAACCAACCTCGCATTGAAAGAACATGAGAGAAGGAGCTGCACAGGCTAGCCTCACCCCTGCTGCCAACACATGCTCATGCTCACCACCACCACCACCATCATCACCCATGGAGGAAACACTTCCCTGCCCAGATCTGCACAGCATGGGAAAAGGCTTTTTACGCACCTACTGCTGTAAATGTTCAGAGCTGCTCCATGCAACAAAGGGCTAGGTCTCCCCCTCACCTGGAGTTATACTGGTGTGCAAGCAAAACCAGAAAGCCTGTCCCAACAACATTCTGAACGCTCACCAAGGAAGCTCGCAATTGCCAAGCCAATTCTGGATGGAGCTGAGGGGAGTTATCCCACCGCTTTTAAGGACTAACGGACCCAGCTTCGCCTGCAGCAAAGCTACCCACTCCCGGAACTGGACACATTGTGTCCACCCCATGTGACTGAAGGCATGGCTGCTGGCACCCCTAGGCAAAGTCCCTGCCATAGACACGCCTGCCGCCTTTTGACGGAGGGGTCTGACAAATCCATTCCCTTCAAGGGGCATTGCCCCACAACAGGGGGGGAGGGAGCAGGCTTCTAACTGTGCCGGACAGACACATTTAAATTAATTTTAATTAATTGATGCATTTAAAAAATAAAATAACCCCAAGGTGCACACCGCTAGGGTCACCTTAGTATGTATGCCAAGTTCCAAGTGTCTGGGTTTCACTGTCTTTGCACTATGGCACTGACAAACACACCTTTTCTATTATTATTATTATTATTATTATTATATCATATAATAATACCTATATACTCAACTATAAGTCGGCCCTAACGTAAGTCGAGGGCCCTAATTTCACCCCCCAAAACTGGGAAAACTTATTGCCCCCAGTATAAGTCTAGGGTGGGAAATGTACGAGGGGAGACTCCCGCCGCCACCCCCAGACACCCCCCACCCCCGTACCTGCACCCACTGCCGCCGAAGCCCCGCCACTGCCAAAGCCCCCCCAGGACCCCCACCGCCACCCCCAGACACCCCCACGCCACCCCAGACACCCCCACACCACCCCAGACACCCCACCCACACCCCCGTACCTGCACCCGCCGCTGCTGAAGCCCCTCCCCCGCCGAAGCCGCGCCGGAAGTTCCCCAGACACCCTCATGCCACCCCCAAACACCCCCACGCCACCCCCAGACACCCCCCGCCACCCCCAGACACCCCCGTCACCGTGCCTGCTCTCGCCGCCGAAGCCCCACTTCGGAAGGGGAGGGGCGCGAGCGATCCTCTTCCCGCCTGAACCTGCGTTTGAATCGCGGAGGCCCCTTGAGAAATCCCGAGGAAAGCGCCTTTCGCGGCCGGCCGGCCAAGCTGGCTGGCTGGCTGGCGGGGGCCAGCTCGGAGCGCGGTGCCATCGCGCTGGGGGAGGGCGCACGGAAGCCCCCCTCTCCGCCGCTCTCCACCAGAGTCCCGCCCCGGGGCCTGACGTCAAGGAAGGAGGAGAGTGAAAGAAAGGGAGCCAGGCAGGCAGGGAGGGAGGAGGAGGAAGAGCGCCGAGGAGAAGCCCGCACGCCGGAGCAGCGAACGCGTCGGATTCGCGGAGCGCAGCGGAGAGGGCGCGTGGTGGACCGGCGGCTCCGTCTGCGCGGCGCCGAGGCGAGCGATCCAGCCAAAGGCGAGCGATCCAGGGGGGCGCCTGAAGTTTCCTTCCCCCCCCGCCTCTCTCTCTATTTTTCTTCCAGCGGGGGGCGGCGTTTGCTTTCCCTTGTCTTTCGTCGTGGCTCGCGGGGAGGGGAGCACGCAAGACGCCGCTCCGGAGAGCCTGTTGTTTTGGATCTAACGCCGTCCCCGCTTGCCCGGGCGCTGCTTGAGCGGAAGGGAGGAAGGGAGGAAGGACGAGCCGCGGAGCCAGGCGAGGCGGGGCGGACGGTTGGGGGCTGCCGCCAGAGCTGCGAGTGCGAGCACGCCCCCCCAGATGTTGCGCCCGGTGCGGCCGGGCCCCCCTGCACCCCCCACGCTACGCCTCTGGCTGCGGCGTGGCTTCGGCGGGGAAGGGGCTTCAGCGGGAGCGAGGCTTCGGCGGCAGGGAGGCTTTTCGGTGGCAACGGGGCTTCGGTGGCGGGTGCAGGTAGGGTGGCGTGGGGGGGGTGTCTGGGGTGGCGTGGGGGTGTCTGGGGGTAGCGTGGGGGTGGCATGGGGGTGTCCTGGGGGGGCTGCGGCGCGGCTTCGATGGGGGAGGGGCTTCGGCGGCGGCGGGTGCAGGTACGGGGGTGGGGGTGGGGTGTCTGGGGGTGGCGGCAGGGGTCCTGGGGGTGGAGGGGGTGCCTGGCGGTCCCTTGCGGTGGCGGCGGAGATCCTGGGGGGCGCTGACCCACGTATACGGTAAGTCGAGGGGGCATTTTTCAGCACAAAAAATGTGCTGAAAAACTAGACTTATATTTGATTATATACGGTAATAATAATAATAATAATAATGATGATGATGATAATGATGATGATGATTTAATGGTTGAAATCAGTATCTGAACCAGGGTTTTCCAATGTACATCTTAGCCATTACACTCCAAGAGAACTACAAATCCAGAAGTGCTGGATTCAAAAATGTATGTTATGAGTAAATGGTAGTACTCAGTTTAGCGTGAGTAATACTAAATGACCACAAGTGACTGCACTGAAAAGATTGTTGCAGGTTCCATAACAGACACACAGGTTTCAAAATGCCCATCATCTTCAACATCTGTAATTTCAGAGCAATCTGCTGCTGCCAGGCAAAACTGATGTCAGACAGTATATTATCTACATTTTCAAAAGCACACAAAAACCCCTTTTATCACCCAGAAGAAATTTGTTAAGAGGTACCAAAAGATTCCAGCCAGACGTAACTTGTGAAAAATTTGCTCAGGTTATTATTTATGCAACTAATTTTTTTTCACACGCGCACTTCATTCTGAACAGGCTATCGGCCACCTAACAGAGTGGATATAGCGGGCATATTGATGGATAGAGCATATGAGAAGGAAATTGAACACTGTGCAAAAAAAGCAGCAAGCGAAAAATTGTTAGCCTGGGTCTTAATGGGTGGGGCAACATCCACGCTGATCTGGCAAAATTACACTTATGCGACAGTAGAAGGGATTGTCTGGTTTTGAGAAACGAGTGATACATCAAGAAAGCACACACAGGGGTTAAAGGAAGTAGCAGTAAAAGGAATGTTGGGGGGGGAAATCTAGTGGCACCATAAATGCTAACAAATCTCTTGTGACATAAGCACTACTGGACCAAGGCACATGTGTGATGCATGAAGCTATTTTTATTTATTACATTTTTTAGTCGCCCATCTGGCCGGTCACCCGGCCACCCTGGGCGATGTACACTCCACAATAAAACAGACATACACAATACGCCACCCCATGTTCCCGCCTGAAATATGTTTTTAATGCACGGCGGAAGCTCATCACGGAGGGGACATGGCGAACGTCACTAGAGAGGGAGTTCCTTAACTTGGGGGCTGCCACAGAGAAGGCCCTCTTCCTAGTCCCCACCAGCCTGGCTGCTCTGGCTGATGGGACAAGGAGAAGGCCGTCCGTGGCAGATCTTGTTGAGCGACCTCCTTGATGTTGCTGGAGGCGCTCTTTGAGATAAAACTGGGACTGAAGCCATGTAGGGTTTTAAAAATGAACAGAAGTACAAATACTGGGTTGTATCCAGACATAGAGCCAAAACAGACATTATTTTTAATCTGTGTCAAGTGGCTACATTTTTTGTTGTTTTGTTCTCATTTTTACTCTGGAGTAGGAACAAGGAGCCCATTCCAGATCTAAAAAGTCTCTCCTACCTAGGTATATGCGAGGATTTCTTTTGGGGGTGGAAATTCCCGGAGGACTAACCGGACTCAACCCCTCGAACTCTGTCCCGCTTACCTCTCCCACGGCTTGACTCGCGTTCTCCAGAGTTGAGCCAGGGAAGCGACTTCCGGGTTCCATGGGGGCCGCTGTTTACGTAGAAAATGCCTGAAGAGACGCCTAAATCGGCAGCAATTTGCATACTTTGAACAAGTTGTGGCTGCTTTTGACGTATCTTAACGCATTTCCTACATAAACAGCGGCCTGCATGGAACGCAAAAGTATGGCAAGCGGCGTGGCACACACCAGCTTTCAGCCCAGCTCAGCATGCACAGCAGAGGCGGCCACGGAGCCGGAGGCGGCTCAGGACCCAGCAGATCACCAACCCCTACTCCTACCTCCTCACCAACCCCGCCATTTTAGGGTCCCAATCCGGATTGAGGGCCCTGCACTTATTCTGAGTAAACATTTTAAAAGCCATGGCTGCTGGACACAGGTTTAAACGAATCTCTATTTTGGCCATGAGTAGACCAGTTGAATTCATATTCAGTGGTATACTGCCTCAGAACATGGAAGTTCCATGAGAGCTATCATGACAAATAGCTACTGATAGAACAAGCGACGTCTTGCAATACAAGTTCTGCAGTACGGCTTAAATTAAAAATCACTGTACAATTTTTTTGGGGGGGATTTCGTTTTGATATAAGAGTATTTTGGATTACAAGCACATTTCCGGAAGGAATTATGCTCTCAATCCAAGGCATGACTGTACTCCAAACTCCCAAGGAGGCAAAATACTCCCAAGAAATTTACATGTATTTATGCCAGTTGTTGCACTGTAACACAAATTGTGTGTATGTCTGTGTGTCTGCCAGAAATAACCCGTGTCGTGTGCAATTGTATTTTCTTCCTTTGACTGATGCTTTAATTTCAGTGCATGGTGAGTAGTCTGCAAGTTCTGTTTGTTTAATTAGTTTGCTTTATTTTTTATGTGGTTTATTCTTTGCTGTTCCGATGTTGTCTCTCTGTAAAACCTAACAAGCTTTATTATGTTTTGGTAGGCAACGTTTTTATATCTTTGAAAACTGAACAAATATATTGTTGTGGTAGCACTCATTTAATGACACAGCCTGCCAGCAAATAAAGAAAAAAACATGTCCCAAGAGAAAATTAGTGATAAAAGCACATGATTAGTGTCAATTTTTTCATTAGATAATGCAGATAACAGATTTCAATGGTGGGAGACCCACATCCTTGGTAGAGCAGTTACGTAAAAAAACAAATTGAAGTGATGAAGCCAAATGACAAGTTTTATTTTATTTACAAATGTCCTACCAAATATGGGTTGTGTGATATCTAATCAAAGGAATACAATCTTGTGTGTCCAATAAATGTGGAAAACATCAATATATTATTGAATGTAACACATAATATTTCAAATATAAATGCAATACACAAATAGTAAACGATGCAGGGAAACATGAGATGACAATACTATAGTAGCTTAATGCGCTTTAAGACGCTTGCACAACTTTTAAAATGCGGCACTTTTGAAAAATGCCCAACTTTTGAAAAATGTGCACTTTTTCTGGTCAAATGAACCCAAAAACAGGTTGCAAATGAGAACAGGAACAAGCCAAACCGAGCTTTGAAGTAAAGTTCAGAGAATTTCCGTAAGATCAAACATCCCTGGTTCTCTCATCCTTCCTGCCAACTGAAAAAGACAAACTGAAATCCAGAGGGGGCTGGAATTGAACGCTGGAAGACAGCACGACTGGCTGGCTGGAACCCTGAACAGGAGCACTCCTGTCAGGGAATGATGACCGATTACAACATTTTGCTGGAGGTCCCACTTATAGATACCTAGTACCAAAGCTGATGCTGAACTGCTGAAAGAGAGGAGGATGTAGTAACACGGCTGTCCAATAGTATTCAAGAAACGTGTGTTTGCTATTGAGGTGTTCAAGAAAGTCACACACACTTCTGAATTGGAAGAAGTCATCCATCAGCTACCCATGAAGTGATAATCCAGCTTTTGGCTGCAATCCTGAACACAATTAGGCTGCTTAAGTTCCACCGACTTCTATGTGATTTAAGCAACCTAACGGTGTGCATGATTGCTGCCGTTTTCACAGGTACGGTACTGAAAAAATACTCTCTTATTTTGGATTAATTCATTCAAAACGGAGACATCAACTGGGATTTGAGAGCACAGAAGAAGCTGTCTTTCCTTTACAATCTATGAATAGAAGTGAGGGGAGAAGAGACCAAGATGTGTATGCATATTTAATGTATTCATATTTATTTCCCATGTTGACGAGGCTGAAATAATCTATTTAACTACTATTACTGTAAAACATGAAGCACACTCAGAGGTCTAAGTTAAGCATTCCTAAATTCCTTTCATTTCAATGAGAAGGTTAAGCACATCTTTATATCTCCCCCCCCCCTCCTCACCTTGTCGAAGTCAATATACCGTAGCCCTTTTAAAGTGCTTAACAGTAGCTGGATCGTGCCCTTAATTTTATGTGTGTTTAATCCTAATACAGTTTGGCATATATCATGACTAATCCCCTGAAGATCCATGACTAATCTAGGCTCCGACATTGACCTACTGAAGTCAACAAGAGCTGTTGGCTTTTTTTTTTCCCTCATTGACTTCAAAAGCATCAAACATAGCCAGAGACAGAAAAAGTACAACACAGATGTTGAACAAGCACTTTTTCCTACTGCTGTGACCATAACCCTTCTACTACACACATAAGTATGCCTCTCAACATCAGTTGCTGGGGAATCCAAGCGGGAGGGTTCTGTTGCGCTCATGTCTTGCGTGTGTGGCGTGGGCTTCTCATACGCATATAGTTGGCCACTGCGCAAACAGAATGCTGGACTATGTAGGCCTTTGGACTGATCCAGCAGTGCTCTTCTTCTGTTCTTATGTTTAATTTCAGGTGTGGACTGGTTAGTCCATGAAGAGCCTCAATTTGTGCAAATTCTTCACCTCAAGGAAGTGGTGAGGGAGAGAGCGAGAGAGCACCATTTCATTTGTCTGCCCATTTAAAATATTTATATATAAACACCCTTCCTCATAATACTAGATTCCAGGGCAATTTAGAGCAATACAAACATTCAAATACGAATCAAATCAACCAACGTCACAGCAGCAGATCAAACCCCCCAAAATGCGATACCTGAAATATCTGTAAAATAAACAGCTTTTCACCTGGCATCTATATGATAGTCATGCATGCACCAGGTGAGTCTTTCTAGGGCATCCCATAACTGGAGAAGCAAAGCCAAAATCCACTCTGCCTAGTGGGGATGCTTGGGGAATTTGATCTTTGGGAATTCCGATACCAACCGACCCGATTCAGCACCAGGTAAGCCCAGACAGGGGGATGGGGGAGGGGTTTACAGGTAAGTGCACTGCTGCCAGGCAGCCCAAGTGGCGGTGTATGCCAGCAGCAGTACCGGGGGGGCTGGGGGCAGATGGCAGTGGAAGTCCAATGCTATGGTAGGGGGCAGTTGGTGTGGGGGAGATGAATCAGCAGCAGCATGATTCCAACGGACAACTAAAGCCTGGCAGCAGCCCCCTCTCCTTCTCCCCAGTGCAGTAGACTGCTGGCTCCAATGTCAGTGGGGCGGTGTATCCACTCTGGGTTCTATTCTGAACTTGAAAGGAGCTATCCATGGTGATGAACCCTACCCCCCAAAATAGGTTCGGCACCATGGATAGCTCCTTAAAAGTTCAGGCCGGAATGGAAACACTGCCCCACTGACATTGGAGCCACACCGGCCTCCACTGTCTCTCTCGCACACAACACACACAGAAATGTGGCCAAGTCGGATGTGAAAAGTGCTAACGTAACTCTGGAGTGGACGGCATCCAAAAACCTTCCTTCCAAAAAACAGCTTCAGGAGTATCAACGACACATTTTAATCCTGACGCCATTGAAATAGTTCACCCTGCAGCGCAACACAGCTCTTCGTTTTTTGAGGGTAGTTACAATGCCCATAATAATTTGTATTTGCAAAGAGAGATATCACTGAAGAGCTCAGTGTGGAAGGGGCACACACTTCGCCACTTCCCCAATGGCAAAATTGGCATTTACCCTCTCATTATCTACACTTCTGACTCTACATTTAGTCCACATTATACCTGTAAGTGTTCAGGTGGTTGTAAGGCAAGATATGATATTAATTTAGAACGTAATATAAAACTGGTTATTACAAAAATGCAGAATGTTAATAAATGACTTTGGGAAAGGGATCATGTTTAACCTTTAACAATCAAGTGGATCGAGGCCTCTCTTTTTTTTTTTTTCACTTCAGGTTTTTTGTAAGTTGCTCCTGAAGTTACAATTAAATCGTACCATTCCAAACTATGCTACTTTCAACAGTCATTTTGCCTAGGAAAGATGCGTGTGTGGCAGGTGTACAGTCATAGCTCAGTGGTAGAGCACCTGCTTTGCATACAGAAGGTCCCAGGTTCGATCCCCGGCATCTCCAGGTAAGGCAGCTAGAAGTCCTTCCTGAAATCCTAGAGCAGTGTTCTCCAACCTTGGGTCCCCAGATGTTTTTGGCCTACAACTCCCAGCATGCCCCAGCCAGCTGCTGGCTGGGGCATGCTGGGAGTTGTAGGCCAAAAACATCTGGGGACCCAAGGTTGGAGAACACTGCCCTAGAGAGCCGCTGCCAGTCAGTGTGGACAATACTAGGAAGTATGGACCAGTGGTCTGACTCGGTATAAAGTAGCTTCCGATGTGCAGTCAAAATGATTGAAATGTTTAAAACCAGTTTAACACTGGGTAAGTATCAGCAAGCTTAATATCAGCTAACCAACAAACCATTCTGTCCCCCTTTTCAATGACGCCATTCTTGAAAAAGTACCCAGTGGTAATTCAACTCTGTTCTCCCAGTAAATTGCCCTTTTGCTTCTAATCATTAAGAGAATCAGGTACAAGGGCCAATAAATACGACCGTTTCAGCATCCGAGGGATAAAGGATGAACACACACACAGTTGAATAACATGTATTCTACCACATACATTGTTGATGAAAGATCCTAGTCCAGGCTGGATTCATCCCTAACAAGTGTCGGGTCAGTCTGATCAAATCTTTGTTTAGTCCAGTTTTAGTGCCTACATACATTTATCTAAATTTGACAAGGGGAGGTTGTCTACATTTGTCGTACACATAGGACTGGTCCTACCAGAGTAAAATGGCCGCCTCAGGAGGCAAATGCTGGGAGGTGGCACGAATGTGTTGGAGGAGGGAACTGTGTCCCCCTAAGCTAGCCTGCTGCCTTCAGGTGGAGGACTTTGTCCCACCGCCAGTGTTGAAGCAACAGTTTAGTTGGCTTTTGTACATGGAATGGGAGACGGCACCAACATGTTCCTCACCTCAGGGAGCAAAATGTCTTGGGCTGACCCTGTGTACACATGTATCCCGAGCTCACTTTAAAAAATGGGGGTTGTGGAGGAGTCCCCATGTTAGGGAAGGCTGCACTAAGGCGTCGCATGAATTTCCCTGAAGGAGCTGCTGAGCTGGTGCTGAAGAAAGCTTAGTCAGCAGGGTAGGATGGTTTAATCCAGAGCATGAACTGTGGTCAGCGGGATAGCTTTGTGGGGTGATTTCAAGGACTACAAGCAAAAGTGTCACGGACGGGGCTTCCTGGATTGTCCATTAAATATTGTAGTACATTCTGCTTGCCTTTCTCTTTCCACTGGTGGTTTTCTGGGCACATCCAAGCAAGGATTGGCTGTGAAACTGCTTCTAGCAAGTGTAGGAACATTACAAACACACACACACACATAGAGAGAGACTACACAGTTGTAAGGTCCAGAACAGAAGAGGAGTAGCTGTTTCCTATCACTTTTATGTAGATCTTGTGTTGATGGACATAACCTCATCACCATCAGTTGACTGGTACGTGTGTGTTTCATCCTGCATAAGCAAACAGGCCTCCCTGTCCTGTCACTTTATTTTATTTATTTATTTACAATATTTGTATACCATTCCATGTCTAAGTAGACTCTGGAGCAGTGAACAATAAACAGCTAAAAACGGGTAAAAGAAAGAAAAACAATACATTGAAAACAAGGTAAACATTAAAATGTTGGTGTTCTTTCTTTTCTGTTTCAGGCTCTAGATGAAATCCAAAGAGCTCTAGTTTTATAGTGAAAATAGAAATGACAAATTGGGCACGTGGCCAGGAACGTGGTGGTGGTTGTGGGGTAAGGCTACACTGAGGACTAGGGGAGTATCACAAGTTAAAAGCAGAAAAGCAATAATCTAAATATGAATAGTCTAATATGTTTAAGGTGATTTAATGTGACAAAATTACTTAATTTTAATCCAGTTTTTTAAAAATTAATTAAAAAATTAAATAAATATTTAAAAATTAGCTTGCCTTGCAAAACTGCTCTCAAATCAAGTTACTTGCAATCCAAGGTATTACTGTACATTAGTAGCAGGATAACGAGCCAGTGCCAAAGGAAGAGATAAAGCCTAGGCACTGTCCCATAATGCACAGTTCACTGCATCCCACATCCCCCAGCAACCAGGTTGCAGCAGGTCATACTTTAGGCCTGGATAATAGCAGCATAGATAACATAACCTGATGACAACAGAAGGCATTTGGTTGGTCTGAAGACAGGAAGAGAGAGAGGGAGGCGATACACTAGCAAAATAGCCAAGCAACATACGGTAAGGATAACACTGTGGCCATCCTCAGTGTTATTATTGCTAGTAAATAGCTCAGCAGAGCCTCTAAGAGCCAATTCCAAAGCAACCTTTCTCTTCCAGAGTGGAATACCCATGAAATATGTTACAAGGAGGTGCAATGCCCACAGAGATTGTGCAGGATGGATTGATGCACAGAGGGGGGCGGCCATCTACTACTTTCTGCTTTCACCAGCGCTCCCGCAAAATCTACAGGGATTATTTATTCTGCACTCTAACATAATGTAATATTTTTCACACACACTTCTTCCATGGGTTGTTGTTCTCTAGGGCTTTGCCAACTGGTTTTTGCAAAGGCTGGCTCTATGTAAGATGTCCGAGTCCTGAATAAGACTGTACGTCTTTCTAACTGGAGAATGGCAACACACCACTAAAAATCAAGAACTGAATTACAGGCTGCCAGCAAGGATCTATTCAGCTCAGATTTTTTATTTTATTAAATATTGGTAAGTGCACTCCGATCACAACCGTATAACCCAAGATCCAATGCTCCGTAAGAGGGTTGATGTAGCAGGTAAGATTATAGTAGGAATTAGAACCACCATCCCCAACCTGCTGCCCTACAGATGTTTGGGACTTCAACTCCCATCAGTCCCAGCCAGCATGGCCAATGGTGAAGAATGCTGGGAATTGTAATCTAAAAATATCTGGGGGGCATCTGAAGTCCCAAGTTCAAATCTCACCACTGCAATGCACTCACTATGTGGCCTTAGGCAAACCTCAGCTCCCCAGCCCTCACCACAACAGGGGAATAATAAAACCGTCCTACCCTTAAGAATTGTTATAAAAATTACATCCCGCCTATGTATGGAACAGTTTAACAGATAAGCGACTGGCTTATCTGTTAAACTGAGTAGAGAGGGCAACATGGAGGAGCAGCATTATTATTATTTATTAGTGAACGGACACAGCTTTGCACGAGTCGGACTAGCCCATACTTTGAGGAAGCCTCAAGCAACATCACCCACCAGTCAGAGTTGGTCACATCACGCCCACCCATTTGGGTGAAGGCACGTCCACTGGCACAGCTCCTGCCATGCTTCGCTCCTACGGCCGGCCTGAGGGAGGGGTCTGCCCACTCCATTCCCCCGAGGGGAGGCGGCCTCACATCAGGGGGAGAGGCCACTGTCTATAATTCTCTCCCTCAGAGTATGCCCCCCCCCCGGGCTTCAAACTGTCTCCACTGCAAAGCTATGGGCTGGTTAGGGATGTCTGCCACCTAGTGACTGAAGATGGTACTGCAGGTTTCAAACACACATACTAATCAAGATTAATTAAAATTAATTAAGACATTTTTTAAAAAAACAAATAACCCCAAGGTGCATAGCCTTAGGGTTCCCTTAGTATACATGCCAAGTTTCAGGCTTCTGGGTTTCACAGTCTTGGCGCTATAGTGCTGACAGTCAGACAGACATATGTCCTCTTTTACTATATGTATTATTATAGATGTAATTTATACCACACCACCTTTCCTCCAAGGTGTACATGGTTTTTCCTACTCCATTTCATCCTCACAACAACCCTGTGAGGTAGGTTAGGGTAAGAGATAGTGACTAGACCAAGGTCAACTGGTGAAATTCATGACTGAGCAGGAAACAGAAACCGGGTCTCTCCAACCCTGATATGATAAACTAACCACATCACCACATTGTCATCTTTAGGTATCAGCTAAAAAGCAGATTTATTTGCTAGGTTCAATGAATTATTATTATTTTTTAGTGCTGCTGCTTTTGTTTTACTGATGTCTCCTTTTTATCCCATGAGTGTCATTTTTATTGATCTATTGTTATTTTAATGACGTTGTAAGTTGCCCTGAGGGCTTATGTCAAAAGGCAGGGTACAAATATTTTAAATTTTAAAAATGCTAAGTTTTCTTATGGTATGATTAACTAACACCAGCTGGTTCAGCGCTCACAATATATTCACAGATACGGATTAGAACGTATACTCTGCCCGTCAGCATTCACTGACAAGGCAGGAGATGCCCGAGTCTCGTATCACTATTTAACCAGCCTCACTGTTAATAAGGAAGTATACTGAAGTCTACCCAGTGCTCAAAACACACACCGGATTTTGTGGAAAATTTTGCCCCCGCAAAAGCAAAGGGCATTTTTTCTGCCGCTTTGGTAGGTGGGCAAGACAATTTTGGTGAAAGTGGAAGTTGGCACTTCCCTTAGCAACTGTACAAAATGTCTGAGGGGTGTCCTTCCTTTATACTTTTAAGATATGAAGATTGTTCATGTGGCTCGCCCATGTCTCTGCAGCTTCCTGAAGACATTACAGCAAGACATCCTCACAAAGGCACTCCAGGAAGCGTAGCCAGTTGGGCAAGCTGCAGAGATGAGCCGCACGGGAGTTTGCTTTTTTATAGTTGAAAGGAAGAATATTCTTCCGCCACCTTGTACCGTTACAGGCCTGTAGCTGGGGGTGGGGGGCCTGACCCCCCAATTTTCTCTGCCCCCTAATTTTTTTTTACAAACAAGTAATTAAAAAACATTTACAATTTTGTCTTCCAGAGGCCTACAAACCGGATGGAAGTGCCCCGCTCACACTTTTTGGGTGCCCCCACCACCCATTTAGGCTGACTGGGTCTGTACGGTGATTAAGGTAAACACCAACCACTCCACCCAATCCCCCTGAAAGGTTCAACAAAATTCCCCCACCCACCCCCCAATTTTCAGGGGCGATTTCTTCCCTCCCCCGCCCCAGGAACAGCCTCAAATAAAATGGCAGAAAATATCAGTTCAATACTACAGTATACCTGGAGATGTATTATAAGCCTGGGGAAAAAAACCCAAAAATTGGGGGGGGGCAGATAAATTCACGGGGGGGGAATCTTTTCTGAAAAATTTGGAAAAAATGGGGGGAAACCTTTTCCCCCGAACTTTTCTGGGGGGGGTTTCCGGGCCTTCACATCTCTAGGTATATCAAAGTCATACCAGTCTAAGATTCGGGGAAGGGGGTTCTTGGGCATTATGCACTGAGGGGGGGGCATCCTGAGTGGGCCAACCACCTCACCGGTGTCGCCTTTGTCCATTCACTTTCATTCTTCCTCTGGACCCAGTGAGAGGGTGAAGTGCCTGTGGCTCACGCTGGCTCAGCTTGTCTGAGCGTGGAAAGCTAAGCAGGGTCAGGCCTGGTTATTACTTGGATGGGAGACCCCTCCTCTAGTTTCCTGCATTGAGCAGGGGCTTGGACTCGATGGCCTTGTAGGCCCCTCCCAACTCTATGATCTCCTATGAGTAGAGAGGGTGACATCTCGGTCCTGTTTTCGCTGCCTCTCCCAGTCCCACTCAAGTTACCCCCCCTGCAGTTAACACTGTGAGGGGGGAGAGGAGGGCCACCCCCACTGGCCCCGCCCACATCATCAAGCATCATCAGTCACGGGAGGGGGGGCGGGATCCTATGTGCGCAGAGTAGCCTCCGCTCTTCCAATACGTGGAAGGCAAGAAGGCAGGGCCCAGTGGTTATCCCTTCTCTCCCCCTCTCACAGTGTTACCTGCAGGTGAAGGTAACATCTACCCATCCCCTCACACAATGTGAAGGGATAACCTCTGAAGGGGGCTTCAGTGAAGGCCGACAAGCAGGCAGAGGCAACGTGGAGGAGCAGCATGGCCAGGGCACCTCAGCAACTGACAGCGGGCATAGGCCAGGGAGGCAGAACCTCAGGCACGGGGGGGCGGGGGGGTGGTCAAATCTGGGCTACCTGGGGTCCCCCAGATGGCCCCACCCCCTTCCCCTGGCCCCAGCCTCTTTCACCCAACCACCGAACGTTTGGTGGTTTCCCGGCATTCGTGCAGTTTTCCCCCCGCATTCTGAAGGCCTGAAAATGCCTCTCCTAAGGCTCAATTACTAGCAAAAATATGCTGGTATTTTTTGGTATCTTGGCCCCACCCTTTTTGCCTTTGGCCCTGCCCACCACTGGAATGCGGCCCTCGAGAGCTCCTCCAAAATGGAATTTGGCCCTCAGGCTGAGGGAGGTCCTGCACCCCTAGCATAGGCTTTGGCAGATGCCCAACGATGCCGAACGAACCCTCACATCAACCCTGAACTAGGGTAGCTTGCTGGTCAATTGACCAGTTAAATATGGTCAGCCGTTTGCCTATGATTCGACTGCAGTCAAATTTTGTCAAATATTCTAAGAACGCCACTGTGTCGATGGCAGTTTACCGATTTTGAACATGTCATTATGGCGTCGTTCATTACAAAATATTGAGGAAGACCTAGCAGGAAACGTGGAGAACCTAGCAGGAGAGCGAAGCTTCTCCCACTGGCCACTTCCTGGAACTACAGGCATCCAAACAGAAGGAACGCAGGCCGTCATCAGTGCCACAGGTCACTGCCTAGTACCAAACTAGGGCCAGATGGCACAGGCTCGCACTCTCCCAGTGGGGACAACTACAGCCTGATGCACCTCAACTGCTCACACATTCACCCCTCCCTCTGTCAGAGAGAAGACTCTCCAAGACTCTTATCAGCATTTGCTCTTTATGCACATCAGCTGCTAACTCCCGGGCATGAGCTAAGATTCAGGCAGAAGAGGAGAATTCTGGCAGAGCCTGTTTCAAGTCACACTGTTAAAGTAGCGATTCAAGAGCCCTTTGCCTGAGTTTTTTCCCTTATCCAGGACTGAGTATATGGAGCAGTGTTCTCCAACCTTGGTCCCCCAGATGTTTTTGGCCTACAACTCCCAGCATGCCCCAGCCAGCGTAGCTGGCTGGGGCATGCTGGGAGTTGTAGGCCAAAAACATCTGGGGAACCAAGGTTGGAGAACACTGATATGGAGGTACCGCGCCAGCCCTTCAGTCCGTGTTCAATTCAAAACACACACACCCCTCTGAAAAATAAGTTCAAACAGGGCTGCATTTTGTTTTCGTCATAGGTTTGCTTCCTTCTATTCAGTGAGAGAATAAGTTAGTAATGTACACATTTGAGTGTGCTTATCCTGCCTTGTTGATGGAGGGTTGGACCAGATGACCTCTGCCGTTCCCTTCCATCCTAAACCTCTGACTCAACAACTCCTGCTTTATTCATTGCCACTTCCAAAAAAAGATCCACTGTGCTTTAGCAAATAATGTAGGCTAGGGAGACCAGGATTCAAATCCTCCACTCAGCCATGGAGAGCATCCTTATTTCCCTGCTAAGCATCTCTAAAGCTTTCCTTATCCAGCCCTTCCTTCAAGAAAAGCAGGACAACATGCTCGGGTGCTTGCTCCCTGCTCTCTTTGTTTTAATCTTCACAACAACCCTGCGAGGTAGGGTTGCTCAGAGAAAGCGATTGGCTCCAGGTTCAGCAGTAAGCTTTGCAGCTGTGCCAAGATTTCAACTTGGGTCTGCCACATCAAAGTCCAGGACTTTCGCTTTCTGCACCACACTAACTAACCACTTTCTGTACTAAATTGTTTCAGTGCCTCTTCTCCAATAGAGAGGGACCCCCGAGTTTTCACAGGAAAAAAAATCAGCCACTCTCCAGTCAGCTGTTACTGAACGGTTAAGCGTTTCTCCCCTTCTAAATCCGGTAGAGTTCTCTCTTTACAATCTCTTCTATCTCTGCCAGCAGCAAACCGAACAATCATTATCATTCATAAAGTTGGGAGGGGGAGAGAAAAAGAGAAACGCATTTGCTAAACACTGAAGGAACTTTAAATGTCTTGTGCCTGTAGAGAATATTCCTGGATTGAAGCTGGTTTTTAGATATCTTGACAGAACACAAAAGCTCCACAACCACATTGTTTGATTGCAATGAAAGGATGGAGCGACCCAGCAAAGAGAGTGCGGATTTCCTCAAGCAGTGTCTTTTCAACTAGGTAAGCCAGGGTATCTCCGGCTGCTGCGTATTTATTTCCCGATTTTGCCTTCATGTTCCTTACGCATGCATTTATTTTAATTGGACCTGGGGCCGAGAGAATCCACACCACGGATCCTCCTGACAACAAAGCGAAAGGCACAAAGAAATAACCCCACCAGGAAAGGAGAAACCAAAAGAGCCACAAAAGCAAGCAAGGATGTTCTTCTCCAGACAGGTTTTGTGGAGAGTTGAAGAGAAAGGGGCCAATTTATTACACGCATACGGACTTGCTCACCCTTTTAAAATCACAAGGCAACCCTAGGTTACAAGCCTATAAAATGCATACAGATACCTGGGAAAAGCCACACTGGATTCAGTGGGTCTAACATGCTTACGGCTGGGCTGCAAAAGTGACAAAAAGATCCCCAAACCCAACCCTGAGCAAGCTGCTGCAAGTTTGCACCTTTTAAGTCAACATTGACCAACAACAGCACCATCTGGGAAACCCGTTACTTTACGTTTGTTTTAACAGGGTTGGATTCTCCCGATCCCACCTCTCTCCCTTCTAATGTACAAGTTTGGAGGGGGGAAGAATTGAAAGCAACACTCGCAAGACCCTTTTTGTTAACCCTCTGGACAGTGGCTGTTAAAATCATTAACTGTGGAAGCTTCATGAGGTCTCTTATGCCTCCCACCCCACCAAGGGCTGCTGGCGGAGGTGTGAGCTGGTTGCTGCTGTTCGCTCCCCCCCCCGCCCTAAATCTTCCCTTTCTCCACCACCCTGCCAAGAAAAGGAGCTTTAAAAACAAAACACAAAACAAGGCTTCCCACACACTCACCTGGTAGCAAGACAGACCCATTGAACACAACGGGGTTTACTTCCAAGTAATGGATTGCAGTATGGCACCCCAATCCTAGCCACGTTTACTAGGGAGTAAATATCACTGATTTCAATGCGTGTGAGGGCCCCCCACGGGATTATTTCTGAGTAAGAGCATGCCTAACTCATTTCCCAACCCAGCGCGTAATTTCTATAGTGAAAAAAAAAGAGATGCATGCATGCTAGCTGACCCTCAAAGCTCTGTTCTGGAAATGTTCTCCCACCCTAATCTGGAAAACATTCCCCCTCCCCGCTGCCGAGAGTTAGCACTCTGCACTTGCTCAGAGGCAGCGTCATCTATTATTCCTGGTATGCTCCAGGAATCGCGAGCCCTGGAATGGCAAACAAATGCCAGGGACGAGCCCATGCACACGTTCAGTCCAGTCCTGTGTCTGCCGCCCCTACCCAAATCAGCGCGCGTACGGATCTATGGGGGGCACCAGTTCGTAGTAATCAATAGTGCCAAAAAACACCCCCCCCACACACACACACACACGGAGTATCTATGTATTAATCATACCGAGAGAGTTAAGCACGGGGAACTCCTGTTACAGCCACCGCTCCAAGCATGCATGGCTTCCCCCCTCGCACGATTCCCGCGGGGAATCTCCGGTAAATGAATTTCGCTCGCTCCCCTACAGGAGCCGCAGCCGACCGTCTCTTCCGACACCTCCACATCCCCGGGAGAAAAAAAACACACAAAAAAACCGTGCGCTTTGCAGCCTCGTGACGGCGGGACTACAAAGCAAGGTGCTGCTCTCCAGCTACCGCTCTTTCGCTTCCCGGGACGCCGCAGGAGAGATCGCCAAGAAGCGGCTGATTCTCAACGTCTCTATGTTGTCGCCGTCGCCGCCGCCGCCCCCCCCCCGCACTTTTGCAAGGCAGACACGCGTTTCTTCTTTGCTCTTTTGCATGCATGCAGCAACCCGCCACCCCCCAAAAAGGAAAACGGGAGGCGTGTTTCTCTATATCACCTCTCAAGCGATCGGTGCTCAAGAGTGCTTGGCGAACGGCAGGTGGAAATCAGGTCTAATAGCCCCCCTTCTATGCCTCCCCCCCCCCAGCACCTAAAAATCCCGTCCAAGCTTCCGATCGCATTTGAAATAACCGGCGCACAGCTCGAAGAAACGCACTCCCCTCCCAAAAAGAAACCTAGGAAGCAGCAGCAGCAGCCACCGCTCTGCACCTTGCGTTGGAAAAAGAATAATTTTAAAAACATGGGATCTCCGGTTTGCAAAGAGCTGCACACTTGCGGCCAGCAAAAGATCAGACTACACGGCAGAGCTAGGAAGCAAGCAAGAGACTAACTTGCAAAAGCAAACACCTTTTTCTTTTCTTTTTTAGTGTGTGTGGGGGTCCTTGGTTCGTTCCCAGGAAAGGGGCAGGGGAACACAACAGGCTAATAAGCAAGAACTTTTTTTTTGCAACTTGCAAAAAAAAAAGAAAAATCAAGGCAAACGGAGCAAACCCTCCACGCGGAAGGGAGACGAGGCGCTCCGAGGTGGACACGGGTTTCCGGCGCTTCCCACGCTAGCAAGAGCGGTAGCTGGCGGTTTTTTTGCAAACAGGGGCAACTTTGCAGCAGCGACAAAAAAAAAAAAAAAAGATCGGAAGAGGCGCGGAGGGAGAAAGTTTCTTCTCCTGCACCTCTTTGCCTTTGGCACTATCTCGGATCTCACCGCCCCGCCAACACACACACGCACACGCCGCCTTGCATCTAGGCAAATTAAAATTAAATCTGAATATCTGTACTTTTTATTAATATATATATATATATCACACACCCTTCCAGCCGGTAGATCAGCTCCGGAGCTTCGCAGCTTCCTTTCTGCATAAGATATCCATGGACCGGGGAAGGGAGGGGGGACGGATGCCGGGATCCAAGCGCCACCGTTGTTCACCCCTTCCCGGTGCAGCGTGCCGAGCGGGACTGGTGCCGAGCGGAGAAGCGCGCTCGGTAGCAACTCCTGACTGGCGGGGGGGGGGGGAGAGGCTCGGAGGGGAAGGGAGAAAAAAAAAGGGGGCGATTCCCAGCCCGCCGCGCTGAGCACAGCGCAGCCTACCGGGAGGCAGAGAGAGCCGGCAGCTGCAGCCGCCGCCAGCTCCTTGGAAGCTGGAGCCGCGTTTTTTCTCCCCGAGGATCCGAGAAAGAAAGAAAGAGAGCGCGCCAGGCACACTACGGAAATGTTCTCTTTCTCTGCCCACCGACGCCAGAGAGGGAGACGGATTCACACACACATCTTGCGCAGACCCCGTGCAGAGCAGATGAACCCGCCGCGGCCACAGAAATGTGCCTTTGCTTCCAAGCCGCCCCCGCCTGGCAAAAGCTGCCTTTTTTTCTTTTCTTTTCTAAAGAAATAGCGTCTTGCAGCTCGCTCGATGGGGCTCTTCGTGTCTGCAGAGCGCATTCAGAGTCAGGCTGCAGTTCTCGCCACGCTTGCTTGGAAGTCAGACCCGTTGAACTCAATAGGTCTGACTTCCGAGCCAGGGGTGCAGCTGGGTAATTGTAGTCCCTGGGATAATGGTCGGGGGCGGGCTTCAGATGCACACACACCCCCGTCCAAACGCCATTCCATGCTTTAAAATTGGTTTTACATTCTGGGCATGCGGAACGACAACAAAACTGTTTGCCAACCCTGATTTAATTTTTAAAAAATAATACTCTGAGCATGTGCATTGAAACTGACTTCAATCACTGCACGGTCCTGAGTGCAGGAGTAAAATCGAGTTTGCTCCCGCTGCCCTGATGCCTCATCACCTGCCACTCTGAGTGGTCATGGGGGGGGGGGGGCGACTCCTAGCTGCTCTGCTGCTTCAGAGTAAGCATCCCGAGAATTTCCACAGCAGTTCTTTTTGATTTTTTAATTCTGTCCTTCCTCCACGCAGCAAATCTGTGGCTCTGTCGCCCCCCCCCCCCGCTCTCTACTGCCCACTCCCGCCTCCTTGCTCCTCCTTCCTTGTCTCGAACCCTCCCTCTTATGGCAGCTCTATCCCTGGCCTTGACATCCGAACCCGGCAAACTATGGCTTGCGCTTGGCCTCCAGGCAAGAACTGCAAGCCACCGTCAAACTATGGTTTGCTAGTTTGACATTAACAGCCAGCTATGGTTTGCTGCAAGAGGGAGTATGCCTATGTGCACCAGTTGCTGGGGAACATGGGTGGGAGGGTGCTGTTGCACTCATGTCCTGCTTGTGGGTTTCCCACCAGCAGCTGGTTGGCCACTGTGTGAACAGAATGCAGGACTAGATGGACCCCTGGTCTCATCCAGCAGGGCTCTTCTTATGTTCTTATGGAGCATAAGGTGGGAGGAGGGAGTGTGAGAGCGTGAGGTTCGCTCCTGTGCACCAAGCCCTAGTGGGGTGCTGGACACCATCCGGCAGCCTTCTTGGTTGACCATAGATTCGGAAATGGCTCGTCAGTCATGTCACTCACTGTGAGACTGTCAAAAGTCACTACTGCTCAGTTTAGCCTACCTCACAGGGTTATTGTGAGGATCAAATGGGACAAAAAAAACCCAAAAACTACATTGCCCTGGGTGTTTGTTTTATGTATTTATAGCGTTTCTATACTAGCCATTCCCCCTGAAGTTTTCTGGGATCTCTTCTCTTATCCAGATTTTTTCGATGAGTTTATGAAGATGTTGTACAAGTTCGGGGGGCCCTTCTTTAAAGATTTCAGCAGGAATCCCATCTGGTCCACTAGCTTTGTTATTCTTCATTTGATTAATGGCTTTTTTTACTTCATCCAAAGTGGGGAGTATTGCAAGTTCCTCTCTAATTTGTTTTTGCGGGATTTGCGAAAAAATCTCATTATCCACCTTAGATTTACGATTTAAAAGGTCATAATAATGCTCTTTCCAATGCAGTGCAATAGACTCTTTGTCTTTTAAGAGTTTGGTGCCATCTTGATTCTCGCAAACCGTCTTCTATCTATTTCAGAAGAGATCCTCCCTGAAACTCAATATGGTTTCCGCCCCTCTAGAGGGACAGTAGACATGAATTTTACTGCACGTCAGCTCCAAGAAAAATGCCGGGAGCAAAATCAACCCCTTTATATGGCATTTATTGATCTTGCTAAGGCCTTTGATACTGTAGACCGAACAGCTCTCTGGACTATCCTTATGAAAATTGGATGCCCCAATAAATTTGTGAATATCTTGCAACTTCTCCATGACAACTACGGTCTTGGACAACAACGGCTCTCATGGTGCTCCATTTAAAGTGGGATCAGGTGTTAAACAGGGATGTGTTATTGCCCCAACATTATTTACTATTTTCATCGCCATGATTTTACATCTTGTCAAGGGGAAACTTCCTACTGGTGTGGGAATTATATATCGAACAGATGGAAAGCTTTTTAATCTCAGCAGGCTGAAAGCAAAAAGTAAGGTAATTACAACCTCCGTTGTGGAACTTCAATATGCTGATGATAATGTGGTCTCCGCACATTTAGAGGATGATCTCCAAACTATCCTAAATGCTTTTGCAGAAGCATACGGAAAACTTGGTCTCTCACTTAACATCAAAAAACCCAAAGTGCTTCATCAGCAAGTGCAAGCTAACCCTTTGGTGATGCCATCTATCCAGCTTGGCGGGACAATACTGGAAAATGTCGATCATTTTCTGTATCTTGGCAGCTATCTTTCTGTTACAGCTAACATCGACAGTGAAATCCAGCATCGTCTGAGCTCCGCAAATGCCGCATTTTCTCGAATGAAACATAGAGTGTTCGAGGATCGGGATATTTGTAAGAAGACCAAAACACTGGTTTATGAAGCCATTGTATTACCAACTTTATTGTATGCCTGCGAAACATGGACTATCTATAAACGTCACTTCCACCTCCTTGAAAGATTTCATCAACGTTGCCTCCGGAAAATCCTGCGAATTACTTGGGAAGATAGGCGAACAAATGTCAGTGTACTGGAAGAAGCAAAGACTACTAGCGTTGAAAAAATGATCCTTCAACGCCAACTTCAGTGGACCGGTCATGTTGTTCGAATGCCTGACTGCCGTCTCCCAAAGCAGTTACTTTATTCCCAACTCAAGGATGGAAAGCGGAATATCGGTGGTCAATATAAGAGGTTTAAAGATGTTCATAAGGCTAATCTAAAAAAATGCAATATAAACATCAAAAACTGGGAAGCTCTGGCCCATGAACGATCTAACTGGAGGTTGACCTTTCACAAAGGTTCTAGGGACTTTGAAGAAGCCCGAGTGCAAGGTGAAAGGGAGAAACGTGCTAAGCGAAAAGCACGTCAAATGAATCCTTTACAGGACCATCTTCCATCTGGTAACCTGTGTCCTCACTGTGGGAAGCTGTGTGGATCTAGAATTGGCCTCCACAGTCACCTACGGACCCATCGCTACACAATTTTCTTTAGAATTTTCCTCCTTTTAAGATCTCCTTTTTGTAATTTTTATCCTGGAAGACAATCTTACTCGGTCACAAGTGATCGCCTGACTGACTGACTGATACTAGCCATTAGCCGGAGCTCTCTGGGCAGTTCACAAAACAAAATTTCAAATCATAAAATACGATAACATAGTAAAACGCAATATAAAAACTGTAAGTTTAAAACAGAATAAAACCAAAAACAAACCAAGATAAAAGCCAGCAGGAGTGGTAAGATCTTAAATAAAAAGGGCTTCTCCTGGTGCTGAAAAGGCCAAGTTAGCCTCTGGAGAGAGCATTCCACAACGGGTGCGACCACTAAAAGACCCTCTCCTTAGTAGCCACCTGCCTCATCTCATTCGGTGGTGGGTACCCAGAAAAGGGTCTCTGAGGATGATCTTAGTCCTCAGGCAGGTATATATGGAAGGAGACAACATTTTGAAGGAAGGACATGATGCGAATGTGATGGAATGATCACAACTGTGTATCCTGGATTGATCTTTAATGATCTGGAACCATGCTGGGATGTTGGCAAGAGGGAGACAGGAAGTGACATTCTACTCCTCATTTGGGCCCACATTATACGGAACACCTAATGATAGATGCAGGGCAAAGGAAGAGGAAAAAAAGGAAAGGTAATGAAGAAAGGTTAGAAGAGGTAATGAGAGATGGGCATGGGGTGAACCTCACACGTAGTGTGACATTCAGTCATTATTAGCTGTCACCAGAAGATAGAACAACTTGGCTGAAGCATTTCAGGAGGGCCACCAACGTGGATAGGTCCAAATTTAGAGCAACCACTTCAGAGAGAAATATAGGTTGTCCTTCTGGAATATATTCCTCATATACAGTATACCTTGGATGGCAAGCATAATTCATTCCGGAACCGTGCTTGTAATCCAAAACACTTGTATATCAATTCCCCATAAGAAATTTGTACACATATTTTTAATTTAAGCTGCAATAAAGAATGATAGTGTAAAGTCTTCATTTTTTCTTGACCATACTATAGTACTTGTATTGCAAGACATTGCTTGTTTATCAAGTCAAAATTTATTTTAAAAATTTGCTTGTCTTGCAAAACGCTCTCAGACCAAGTTACTTGCAATCCAAGGTATTACTGTATTGCTACTATGGGCCAGCCATAGCAATTTTCCCCTTTACACGTAGAGTAACAGCAAAAAGAGTTACAGCATCTTTGAGCATGTGCATAGCGCTTTTATGTCACCTCACTGTGCAAACACAACCCAAATCTCTTGGATTGGGGAAAGGAAGGCTTGAGACCAGAAGGTATGATTATCAAGCAGACCAGAATGTTCCTTTTAGAAATTACGATGCTAAAAGACGTTCTTTGCAATGAGGAGTGAGCATCTCACTTGAATGGCTACTGAACAAGCTCGTTCTATGCATCATGTGATGGGGACCTCCATGAATGTATCCAGCTCGGACTGGCAACATTCCTGGATGGTTGCCAGCTCCAGTTTATGCTGAGTGATTTTTGTACTGGGTAAGACTCAGCCTCTTTTGCTAAGAGAGGTAATTTGTTCCTGTGCCGTTGTTCTCTATATAGCTCTTTCTCCCTATCTGCCCTTTATTACTTCTCTTCTCAACTTATCTAAAAAAAAACCCTCTATTTTTTTATAATTATATACTTTGGCTTTCTTTGGATTGAAGTTGAATGGAAATAGTTATTTGCAGCAAACTTTGAAACCGGCAATTTGAATAGATTTTTTACACGATTACGTTTAATGCACCAGTTTTCTCCTGTGTCGTTCCCAAATTGTAGAATGCGCTCCCTCCAGAATTACAATTGGCCCCCACTCTCTTGACTTTCAGAAAAGGTATTCAGAAAACACATATCTTTTTAACTTAGCTTTTAAAATTATTTTTAGTGTGTTGTGATTATAATGGTTATATTAATGCTTTTTGTTTTTATGCATTTAGAGCAGAAAACCTATCGATTGTGCCCCTCGATGCTCGTACGCCTCCAAACCCGAGGCTTATGAGCATCCAGTGCAGAGCACAGAATCGCCTCCCCGCTCCTCCCACTCTGCAATTCAGCTCGACAGCCAATTTTGGCCATCGAGCTGCAACGCTTCAGACGGGGAGGGAAGGAGGCTGGAGTGCAGCCAGGATACTTCATATCCTGGTGGCCCCAGTCTCCTCCCTTCTCCCCGAACCGCCCCCTTTACCCCCTCTCAGAGATTTCATAGATTTCGTAGATCATAGAGTTGGAAGGAGCCTACAAGGCCATCGAGTCCAACCCCCTGCTCAATGCAGGAAACTAGAGGAGGGGTCTCCCATCCAAGTCATAACCAGGCCTGACCCTGCTTAGCTTTCCACACTCAGACAAGCTGAGCCAGCATCAGCCACGGGCCTGTTAATTTTCAATTTTCCAACCTCGGAGAAACAGCCGGCATGGTTGTTTCCACACTGGCTCTGAGGAAGGGAGCAGGGATCATCAGAGTGTGGATTCCCAGCTCTGAGCTCTGTCTCCATTCCAACCTCAAATCTGGGAATCCGAAGTATCCTATGTCTGCCTAGACCAGGGCTCTCCAACCTTGGGTCCCCAGATGTTGCTGGACTACAGCTCCCAGAATCCCTTGCCATTAGCCATGCTGGCTGGGTATGCTGGGAGCTGTAGGCCAGCAACATCCGGGGACCCAAGTTTGGAGAGCCCTGGCCTAGACACTGTCTAGGGGGCCATAGGATCACTCTCTTAAGGTGCAATCTCATGCAAGTTTAGACAGAAAAAAGGCCTACAACCTGGCAGGGGCATGCTGGGAGTTGAAGGCCTTTTTTCTATCTAAACTTGTTTAGGATTGCACCCTTCTTGTTTTATTTTAGATTGGTTTATACCAATCTAAATTGGCATGAGCCAATTTGGTGGCACTTTTTGGCAAAAAAGTGTAGAAATAATAATAATAATAATAATAATAATAATAATAATAACAACAACAACAACAGCATTTCCTAAGAAACAAAGTACCTGAAATTGTGTGTGGGGGAGGGGTTTAATTGGAAAACAAAAACCCAGATTTCATTTTCTGTGATTTTAATTCCCCTCCTGTCAGTTGTGAGATAACACAGTTGTATGTATCAAATGGGAAGTAACACTATGGATAGTATGTTCATTATGAGAAATGCCTGAAATTTGGTGAATGTTGACATTTACTGGTCATTATTAAGCTTTGTTTTAAGAAGCCCATTGGGAAATGTCAGAAATGTTTGTGTCACACGGCTCATTTTTGGCATTTAAACCCAGTGGCATGGGAAATGCCCTTATCAGTAAACACTGGCTATATAGATATGACATGTGGACACTTACTGGGAAATGTCAACATTTAATGTTCACACTGGAATTTCCTGACATTTCCATCTCTCGGTGTCTTGAAAACGTACCCATAAAGCCCTATGAAGATTTAATGGAAAACAAGTTCTATGAGGAACAGTGGGAAAAGCTGATTATGTTTAGCCTGCAGAAGAGAAGATTAAGGGGAGACATGATAGCCATCTCCAAATATCTGAAAGGCTGCCACAAAGAAGATGGAACGGACTTGTTCGCTGTGGCTCCAGATGGCAGGACTAGATCCGGTGGGTGGAAATTGCAAGGTAGAAGATTTTGGCTAGATATTGGGGGAAATTTCCCAATGGTAAGAGCTCTTCGACACTGAAACGGAACTGCCTCGGAAGATGGTGGGCTTTCCTTCGTTGGTGGTATTTAAGCAGAGGCTGGATAGCACCTGTCAGGGATGCTCTAGTTCAGTGTTCTCCAACCTTGGTTCCCCAGATGTTTTTGGCCTACAACTCCCAGCATGCCCCAGCCAGCGTAGCTGGCTGGGGCATGCTGGGAGTTGTAGGCCAAAAACATCTGGGGAACCAAGGTTGGAGAACACTGCTCTAGTTGGAACAAAGATTCCTGCACTAAGCAGAGGGTTGGACTAGATAACCTTTGATATCCCTTCCGACTCTATCATTTTTAGGAATTCCAACATTCACCACATTTCTTACAATTACTGTAACACATTTCTTTCTTTCGATTTTTACTGCAGGGTGTGACTCTGCTTTGCTTCATTCCCTTATTTATTTATTTATTTATTACATTTATATCCCACTTTCTTTCCTGCAAGGAACCCTGCAGCATACATAATCCTCCTCCTCCTCTCCATTTTATCCTCACAACAACCCTGCGAGGTAGGGTAGGCTGAGAGTCAGCGACTGGCCCAAAGTCACCCGGTGAGCTTCATGGCCAAATGGGGACTAGAACCTGGATCTCCTCAAGTCCCAGTTCGACACGTTAATGACTACACCACACGGGCTCCCTTCCACTCTTTAAGCAGTGCAAGAAAGGCCATCCCCGGTCTTCCTCTCAATATGTTAGCTCCTGGCTTCTAGGAAAGACAAGCCAGGCCACCCCCATCACCAGGCAACTTCAGTGAGAGAGCGAAGCTGACATGGAAAAGCTTTGTTGCACACTGTGAAACGTAAAAGCAGCCAGGCATCAAGCTAGGTAGGTAAGATGCTATTAGCTACAGACGTCCCACAGAAAATAAAGCACAAGTGATGCAACTTCTTCAACATAACTGGAGGCAAGGCATTCCCGTATCTCCCATACCATTTGAGTCTTGCGAGACTTGCTGGAAGACAGGAAAGAAATAAGGTAAAAGCCGACCAATCATTTGGAAAGCACAAAACTGAGCAGAGAAAAAGACTTCTAGAGATCTCCTGCAGGCTGCAGTTCCCCAATTTGCCAGAGTCATTCTGTGGCAGCATGTGAAGGCATCATGGAATATGGGAACATTATCACATTTTGCTATATAACAATATACTATCGATTTTAGGCATGTTTATTACTTGCTGCTGCTGCTGCTGCTGCTGCTTCTTCTTTAAATATTATTTATTTACAAGATTTGCATACTGCTCCATATCTAGGCAGATTCCGGAGCGGTGAATGATAAGATAAAACAGGTAAAAGAATAAAACAATACATTAAAAACAGAATAACATTAAAACTGTGGCTGGTCAGCCAGGAAGGCCTCCTGAAACAAAGATGTCTTCAGCAGGTGCTGAAAACAACACAGTGCTGGAGCCTGCCTGACCTCCAGAGGCAGGGAGTTCCAAAGAAGTGGAGCCACCACACCGAAGGCTCTTCTGGTGGACTCCAGTCAGGCCATAGGTCCAGGTGGAACCACCAGGAAGGAGAATGTCCTCTAATGACCTAAGTGACTGGGCTGGTCAGTAAAGGAGAAGGCGCTCTCTCAGGTGTCCTGGGCCCAAGTTGTTTGGGGCTTTGTACACTCGTACCAGAACTTTAAACCTGGCCCAGTAGCGAATAGGCAGCCAGTGCAGTTCCTTCAGCAAAGGTTCCTTCAGCCAGTGCAGTTCCTTCAGTCTTTAGACCTGGTGGCTACTAGTTACAGTTGTGGTGGCTACCAAGCTATCCTTTATCCTGGAAGCATGACTGTCCCTGCCACATGCACACACCTAAGACACACACACACACACACACACACACGCAAGCAGGGAGGGTCTGCAACCAAAAAGTTCACCAACAATGGTGATTAAAAGGAGTATTCTCATCATATTCAGTTCAGTTTGCATTTTCCATTCCTAACTTTCATGGTTTTGTCCACGTATCTGCTGATATTTTTCACATGTTTAGAGACATCTTGGATGGTGGTGTCATCATATAGTTTAGTCTCTGGAGCCCTGTTCCAGCGTTCTTTCTCAACAGGGAATCCCAGCTCATGTGGGGCACATGCCCTGGTGCACATGTCCCCTGCACTCCCCACTTCCCAAATGGAGCGAGAATGCCTGAAGGGGCATTCTTGTATGTGCATTCAACCGAATGACCCTGACACGCTTTGGAATTCCCTGTTCAGGTATGTTCCAACTAGAGCAGTGTTCTCCAATCTTGGGTCCCCAGATGTTTTTGGCCTACAACTCCCAGCACAGGACTTAGTGGTATAGGGGGGGCGGGGAGTTGAGGAGTCGAGAGTTTCCTGCTGCAGTTCTGGTCTTGTTTAAAAGTGCTAACAAAGTTCTTGACAGCGGTGTTCTATAAGCCTTCCATGACTCACCCTGCAGTTGTTTTAATTTCTTGGGGCTACAGTTGACTCCACATTTGGAGGGCTTTAAAAGGGGACTGGACAAATTCGTTGAGAAGAAGGCTATCAATGGCTACTAGCCCTGATCGGCTATATGCTAATCTTTTGAAGGGGGCAGGGAGTGGAGCGGTCCGTGTGTGCCCTCCGTGATGCCATGGTGCCTGGGGGTGCCGCGTTGGAGACGCCTAACTAGACTCTGAACCCAAGGCACTGCTACAGTATTTATTTACTGGAGATAACCAACCCCTGGCCCTGGCACTTTGTATGAGAGGCAGTATGCCTATGTACTCCAGTTGCTGGGGAACATGGGTGGGAGGGTGCAGTTGCACTCGTGTCCTGCTTGTGGGTTTCCCGCGGGCAGCTGGTTGGTCACTGTGTGAACAGAATGCTGGACTAGATGGGCCCTTGGTCTGATCCAGCAGGGCTCTTCTTATGTTCTTATTTTGTGTGTTTTTGTTTCTGTAGGGCAAAGCAATATCAAGACGAAACCCATGCCTGGATTGTAACTTCACACACACCCCAAAAGTGCCAGGGCCAGGGGTTGGTTATCTCCAGTAAATAAATACTGTAGCAGTGCCTTGGGTTCAGAGTCTAGTTAGGCGTCTCCAACGCGGCACCCCCAGGCACCATGGCATCACGGAGGGCACCCACGGACCTCTCCACTCCCTGCCCCCTTCAAAAGATTATTTTTTTTAATAAAACACTTGAAAAATGTTGGGACACCAGGTTTGTCCTTCCTGTTCCTGAACCTGCTGCCGATCTGCTGTTCAGAGAACAGGAAGAGAAGGAAAGAGGTGCTGCCTTCTTCCATCCACACAGACCTTTTCCCTTAGCGCTCTCTCTCTCTCTCTCTCTCTCTCTCTCTCTGGCTCGCTCTCCCCCCTCCCAGCCTCTAGCCTTGCTATTTCTCACCACCCAACCCCTTTCCTTGCTATTTATTTCCCTTCCACAACCCTAGCCTTCTTCTCTCTCTCTCCCTTTCTGGCCCCTAGCCTTGCCCTTTCTCTCCCACTCACCCTTTTGTCTTGCTGTTTCTCTCCACTCCCGGCCTCTAGTCTTGCTGCTATTACTTTCCCTTCTGCCCCTTTGCCTTGCTCTTTCCCACGCCCTCCCGGCCTCGAGCTCTGCTATTTCTCTCCCCATGCCGTTACCTTGCTGTTCCACCCAGACTCTAGCCTTGCTCTTTCTCTCCCCTCTCCCCCGTTCCCTTGCTGTTTCCCCCTCTCCCAGCCTCTAGCCTCACTATATTTTTCTGCCCACCCCTCTTTAGCTCACTTTTGACTAGCAGGCGCCCACAGCAGCTTTGATGTGACCAGCCACGTCCTCCATGGGACCCATTTTGCGGTGGTGCCCTACAGGTCCAAAAAAAGGTGGGGGTTCCCTGACCTAGGTTGTCCCCTCCCCTCGCTCCTTGCCTGGTGTGAGAGAGATAATGATGGTGGGGGCCTGATGGATCCCGGCCACTAAGACAAGCTAGAGATGGGCCAATCTGTCAGGTTCGCTTTTGTTCACATTCAAATTTTGTTGTATCTCGTGCTCTTTCTCTCCTGAACATGAATGAAAAGCTTTGTGAATTTTGAAAAATTATCCTGAAAAATGAACCGAACCCAAATTCTCACTCATCTGCGCCAGCCCAATTCAATAGTTGCAGCTATTCCCAGCATGAAGGGGAACCATGATGTACTCACCTGCTGGATAGTACTGTTTTAAATGTATTTTATCTTGTTTTTATCCTATGTACATCGCCCAGGGTGGCCGGTGGCTGGCCAGATGGGCGATTAATAAATGTAAATAAATAATTAAATAGCCGTTAAAGATGAGGAGCGTGTGAAAAGAAGGGGGGAAGTAGCAACCATAATTCAGCACTAACATGGTGGAATACACAGGAATTCAAACCCAGACTTTTAAGAGCAAAACACTGAAAGCCCTGGGCCTAGATGGACAAATCTTTCCATTTCCCTCACATTCACATTTTTTATATCACAAGTCCCTTTTGTCCCAAATGTGGAGAACTTTGTGAATGTTGGTACATTCTTATCAAAACCGAACTGAAACAAAAATTCTCACCCAGCCCTACGACTAACAATGGAACTTGTAAGTCCCAAGATTTTCAATGGGGCTTATTCCCTAGTGCGCATGTTTAGGTTTGCAGCCTAAAACTTCAAGTGTAAGCAAGCTTACTGAGGAGTAAGCCATTGCCATGGTGGCTGGGGATTATGGGAGTTGTTGCCCGACACATCTGGAGGGCACCAGGTGGGGAAGGCTGCCATAGGATTTCACCCAATGAGCGTCACAGCGGGAAAAATATTGAATGCTCTACGTGGTAATTTCACACCTTTCTTCTTCAGATGTTTCTGTGCTCTAAAGATACACCCACCCACTACGATCTCTCCCTCCTTCTCAATGTACAGTACACTTAGAGAGGTACGGTTTATAAATGCTATTGGTAGGAGTAGTTAATTCAGTTTTCCTCATTAATCAATCCCCCTGGCCCTGTAATGATTTTTTTTTAATTATTTTTTTAGTTGCTCTCCTCTGAACTCTCTCCAGCAGAGAGTGAGTTCTGTTGATTAGCTGCAACCCTCTGTATGCCTATAGGATATGTTCATTTCCAGATCTCTTGTCTACTCCAGTAGAATCATCAATAAGCACTTTTTAAGATGACAGTATGGTAATTGCACATAGCTAAACATTGCAGGTTGAGGACTATTGAAGTATTCTTTCAGGAATATAAGAGAAATCTTGGGAGGAAACCCTTACGTCAGTGTTCTCCGACCTTGGGTCCCCAGATGTTTTTGGCCTACAGCTCCCAGCATGCCCCAGCCAGCATAGCTGGCTGGGGCATGCTGGGAGTTGTAGGCCAAAAACATCTGGGGACCCAAGGTCGGAGAACACTGCCTTAGGTGACTAACCACAGGGCAAGCCAATACCACACGGGAGCCAATTTAAAAATTCAGGTGGCAGCTGTTATGAGGGGATAACCTGTTTGCGGTAAGCAGGGGTGTAGTGTACAGGAAGCACAGCGATGTCATCTACCAGAGCGCCAGGGTAACGGAGGGAGCAATCCTGTGGCCCCTAGACATTGCCTGAGGGGCCATAGGATAGTGGGGATTCCTTCCTCTGAGGTCGGAGATAGTGCTCCAACCTCAGAAGGAGGAGTCGGAGGTCCACCCCTCCCCCTCCCCTGCCTCCTCACTGCCGGTGCAGAATGAACCATGCCGGCTGGCCTCCGAGGTTGGAAAATCAACCTTGGAGAGGGGGGAAAGGGGGCATTCTGGTGGGTGGGGAGCAGAGGAGAGAGGAAATGCCAGGATATGGATTATCCTGAGCCTCCTTCCCTCCCCCTTCGAAGCACTATTGCTAGACACTTGCCAAAGCCGGACACTTCTTTCCTTTTCCTTGGTGGGGTTCCTACCTCACGCTGCAGTTTGGTGGGGTTCCTACCTCACGCTTCCTTACAGGATTCTTTGCATTTCTAATTAAAATTTAAAGACACCCCTGTGGCAGTAAGGCAATGAGAATAAGCCACACACTGCACATTGTTTATTCATTAATAAACAATAATTATTCACTCTCTCCCCAGTGACCTCCGCCATGCCCCTTCCTTGATTAGCTTCCGCCGTGCATTCCTCCAGCTATCCCAGTCCCAAGCCGTGAAGGGCTTTAAAGGTCAAGACCAGCAATTTCAGTTGAACCCAGAGATGATGTGGGAGCCAGTGCAGTTGGTGAACCTCGGGTGTAAAGTCATTGTAACACCCTGTCCCAGTTAACAGCCGCTGCAGCTGTATTTTAAAACATCTTCAAAGGCAGCCCTATGTATAATGTACTCCAGTAGTCTAAGCTGGAGGTTACCAGGGCCTTGATCACTGAGTCTCGGCTATTTCCGTCCAGATATGGTCACGGCTGCTGCACCAGCCTAAGCTGGTAGAAGACACTCTGAGTTGGTAATTCATCATGCCAATGTACACAGACAGTTTTGACCTGCCAAATTCTAAATGTGTGTAGATCATGCTGTGCGCACAGGAGTTGTATGAAATGCAAGGTGACTTCCCACATCAGAATATGACCATGTTTGGAAATGAGGGCCAATTCCGATGCTGCAGTTTCCCTAGTTGCATATCTATATCTATATATATATCTGGAAGTGTAGTTAGAAAAAGGCTGGAGATATGCCCCTTTGGCGAGGGTGGGGTAATCCGGGGTGAGTTTGCCTTTGTCATGTCAGAATGTTCAAAGGCAAGTATGAATGCCAGTTTATCCATTATACGTTGCAGCAGCTTAGTTGTGCTTCTGATAGGCTAGCTTATGTGAGCAATTGACTCATGTGAGCAATGCAGTGTGAAGAGAGACAACCCACACAATCTAGCGCAGGGCCCCCCAGCGCAGCACCCATGGGCGCCATGGCTCCCACAGAGACCTCCAACAGCACCCATAAAGCTCTCCCCGCTCTGCCCCCTTCAAAAAAATTGTTTTAGTTCAAACCTTTGAAAATGTTAGGGCAGTCTTCTTTCTCGCCCTTTCTAGTCTGTAGCCTTGCTCTGTCCCCTCTACCCCTTGGCCTTGCTATTTTCCCTCCCTCCCTCCCAGCCTGTAACCTTGCTATTTCCCCCAGTTCACCGTTCCCCCCCCCCATAGCCTCTAGCCTTGCTCTTTCTCTTACCCTTTGCCTTGCTGTTTTCCCCTCCCTCCCAGCCTCTTGCCTCACTATTCCTCTCTCCGACCCCTATGTAGCTCACTTTTGACTAGCCAGGCCCCCATAAGAGCAATTATGTGACTGGCCACATGCTCTGTGGGAGCCATTTTGTGGTGGTTCCCACAGCAGCTTCTCAGATTCCCAAATGTGTCCACAGGTCCCAAAAGTTTGGGGTTCACCTTCTATAAGCTTGGGGATGCTTCCCCAGTGTGGCGTAGTGGTGAGAGTGTTGGACTGGGAGTCAGGAGATCTGGGTTCTATTCCCCACTCGGCCATGGAACTCACTGGGTGACTTTGGGCCAGTCACTGCCTCTCAGCCTAACCTACCTCACAGGGTTGTTGTGAAGGTAAAATGGAGAGGAGGAGGAGGAGGATTATGTAAGTCGCCTTGGGTTCCTTGCAGGAAAAAAGGCGGGGTATAAATATAATAAATAAATAAATAAATAAATTTCCCTACATTCCCGCCCCCCCAACCATCCTCATTCAATTTGATAGAAAAGAAATTGCTTTCAAAAAGAAATCCAAAGGAGGAAAATTCAGAGAAATTCTCGTGGGCTGAGTTTGGGGTTCTTGTGCTTACCTTACTTGTGAGGTGTCCGAGGAGTGTGCATGAGTGTCCTGTCCTGTCTTTCGTTGTACAATCATTTCTCTGGCAGCCGGCAACCTCCTTGGCTTCCCACACTTCAAGTAGCTTTATATGGTGGCCGTCTTCCCTCTCTTCCCTCACAATGAACTGGAACCATGCTACGTATGGGACATTGTGCAGGATGCAGAATTAGGGCCTGGCTGCCAACACGGTTGCTGCTGTTGCCACTTGCAGTGACAGAGCAACCCCCCCCCCAAAAAAAACTCTTAAGGAAGGAGGTAGAAGCTGTGCTACAATCCCTGCCTAATGGTGAGGCCTACCTGTGAGTAGGGATGTGTGAGGAATCCATCTGGGGGGTAGAATCTGGTGGATTTTCCCAGTTTGACCCCTTGGATGCCACCACACCCAGCGCTGCCTTGCGTTCTCCCGAGTCAAACCGGGGAAGTGACTTCCGGGTTCCCAGTGGGCCGCTGTTTACATAGGAAATGCCTTAATATACGCCAAAAATGGCCGCAATTTGCCTAATTTCTGCAAATTGTGGCCATTTCTGGCATGTATTAAGGTATTTCCAAGGTAAACAGTGGCCTACCAGGAACCCGGAAGTCTGGTGAGCAATCCAGCGCATGCCCACGTTTGGCTCGGCTCTGCAAGCACAGCAGCGGCCGAGCTAGAGGCAGGTCGAGTCCCACCAGATCGCCCATCACTACCTGTGAGAAACTGTTGAGTAATTTCTCCTCCCCCTGGGGAATTTCACTGAAATTGTTCTCCCCAATTTCTCTGCCTGCAAATAGGGCTGGAGAATTTTGAGAGGCCATTTGCGCACAGTTCTAGTTTGAAATGACTGGAGTTTCTGGACCGTTTTCAAAGCCAGCCTTGTGTATCCGTTTTCAAAGCCAGCCTTGTGTATAACGCATTGTAGTTGTCCAAACGAGCCACCATAGCACATAACCATTGATATAGCCTTATTTTCTAGTGACTTTGTCTAATTCCCTTTCAAAGCTACTAATGGCAGTCCATCACCCCATCTTCTGTTAGCGAATTCTATCAGTTAATTATGTGATGTGAAAAAGTACTTTCTTTTTTCTGTGCTGAATCAGTTTAATTGGATGACCCCAATTTCTAGTACTATGGAAGAGGGAGTAAAACTTTTCCCGATCCACTTTCTCCACATAATGTTATATAAACTTTCATCCTGTTTCCCCACTACTCGCCTTTATTCCTGAACTAAAAAAGACCCAAATGTCTTAGCCTTTCCTTGGAGGGATTGGGAAGGTGCTCCAGCACATATCTTGCTACATGACACTGCTCAAACAAGTAGACCACTGACGTAGAAGATTGTTAAATGCACAAGTGTCTGGAAGAATGTTATGATCTAGTCATAGCTTAGTGAACTATCTAGATGTATTTGTTATATTTATATCCTGCCTCTCCTCTGAGGAGTGCAAGGCAGTGTACGTGGGTTGTCTTCCTCTCCATTTTATCCTCACAACAATCCTATGTGGTAGGTAGGCTGAAAGTCAGTGACTGGCCCCAAAGTCACCCAGTAAGCTTCATGGCCGAGTGGGGACTAGAACCCAGACCTCCCGAATCCCAGTCCAACACTAACCCCGGGGTCCCCAACCTTTTTGGGTCAGAGTGGCACATTTGGAACTTTGGAAAAAAATGCGAGTGCTCTCATTAAATGGCTGCCACAAGTGGGGGTGGGGCGTGCCTATTAAAAAAAATGGCTGCCATAGTGGGTGTGGCTGGTCACAAAACATGCATTTCCCGCAAGTTAAACTGGTGAAACAAAAAGGAAACTAACCAGCCGAAGAACCGAAGTGCGAGGCAGAGGGAGGGTCTGACTCCAAAACACAAAACTGCTCTTCTGAACCTAAACCAAGATGGCGCTGGAGGACAGAACCTCATTTTGCAGCATGCCAGCCTCCCAGTTAAAATAAAATAAAAGTCAGGAGGGGCAGGGAGCCTGGTGGGCACCAAGGGAGATGCCCATGGGTGCATCTGAATGAGCCTTTAAACGCTCAGTCCAGAGTAGATCACATCCGATAAAGCCCCAGCCTGTGATACTACCAGTCCAAACCCTGGAGCTGTTGACAGAACATTTCCCCATGTATACAAGATAAAGCCTGTGACTCTTCTTCTTCTTCTTCTTCTTCTTCTTCTTCTTCTTCTTCTTCTTCTTCTTCTTCTTCTTCTTCTTAACCACATAGGCCTGTACATGTCTAGGTTTGATATATATGGTCTTTTCGCCCCCACCCCCTTTCGAGGGACAAAGGGTTGCACAAATCAGGCCTACGCGCATACATGCACATGCGTAACTAGGGAAAGAAGAGCAGTGCAGCTAGGAGTCTCTGTGCGGCTGCCCCGTGTAGTGAACCACTGCATTGCAGCCTCCCTGGCGAATTGCCTTCAGGCCCTGGACTGACTCCGCCCACCCAGGCAGACCATTCACGCAAATCGCGCTAGAACCATGTGGTTTTTGGGTGCCGAGTTGTGCAAATGGGACGATTTTGCGCAAAGCGCGCTAGATCGACCTAGTTTTCGGGTGCCGGTTTGTGCAAATGGGACGATTTTGCGCACATTTCCTTAGTGGTTTTTTTTTTTTAAATGCACAAATCGTGGCCTGTCTTAGAGATGGAAGTCCGCAAACCACTGTCTGACTCAGGCCACTTCCAATCATCGGATTGGAGGCAGACAGGAAATCCACTGAGCTCCAATAAGACAGATTTCCCTGTTTCAGTGCATCCCTATGTTGTTGTCTCCTTGGTACTGACTCCTGCTTTGTCCTCTTGTTTGTCAGGATGGAACAAAGAACAAAGGGCTTGCTCTTCATTCCCGACTCCTCGCTTGCTCCTCAATGCTTCCTCCTGCTTTGCCCCTCAGTCCTCTTGACTGTCTTCAGCTTCCTGGCTTACCTCCGAGTTCAGTCCTGAGAAATACAGACAGACACCCATCCACCTGAATGAGTCGGTATGAACCAGCCCTGAGTTCATGCTGCCAGGATTTCTCTTTCTGCGTGCGGAAAAGTGACCAGATGAATGAAGACATTATTACATAATTGTGGCCCATGAAGTGATCACGTAGTTCTGTTACGTGCTAATAGCAGGTTAGATCAATATGATAGCTGGTGGTGCTTAGTCAAAACACAGGCCGAGAAATTAAAATCTGAGCCTTTCAAGCATTCCAGGAAAGATCTGGCTGTCTTGATTTCAGATACAATCTTTGTTGAAACTTCAGCTGTACTATTGAATGTAGGTCCCGGCATATTGTCATGAATTATGAAGCATTGACATTTAACGTTGCATTAATGCACAGGGCTCTTTAAGGACTATAGCAGAGTAAGTTGCCTCCATGACAGGCCGAACGTTAGGTACCCTGCTATTTTTCAGAACAGAAGAGGCATTTGCATAATGAACGTGACCTATTAATACCAATGCTTCCCCTGGGAAAGACATGTAGAAATGATCCTGTGAAGGGAATCACTTTGCCACAAACTACTGATGTGTTTGATTCAAAGTATGACTAATAGCTCTCTCGTGGATAGTAGAGGTACACTTTGACCAGACCAGTTTATTTTTCCCCCGACATGTGTTTAATTAATTAAGCTCCAAAGCAAGGGCCAAAAAACCTGGCCCTGACCATTAAAATATATGGCCTGGCTGTGATGGTGTTTGAACAGGAGTGGTGCTGGCCCTACCATTAGGCAGAGTGAGGCAGCTGCCTCAGGCATAAACAGGCGTCCCGTCAAGGCAGCAAATTGTTAGTTATTTCATTTGTTGATGTTGTATTTTACTACCAGAAAGGGGGAGAGGTGCTCGTAGGATTTTCTGTCACAGGTGCCAAAATAACTTGCCTGGCCTTGAGTACGATGCACCTTGCTTTCGGTGGGAGGGTGGGTGCCATTTGCTGCTCCATATCAGGCAACGAAATGTCTTCGGTCGGCCCTGTGCCCTTCTAGTAACAATCTTGCTCTGGTTTTGGGAATTGAGGCTGTGAATTCCTTTGAAATCTATCTCTGAAGGTCTGGCATATAACCAGGGCAAATTTTACCAGCTGTCCCATAAGCTTGCAAACGGAATGGATAATGCATGACCACCCTTGTTGGCTCAAGATTAGTAACAAGTCACCAGGTGTTGGTAAGATTTACTTTGAGTCCGCATGTTTTCAGCTGCTGTAGACATTCACAGTACCTGATGTTTTGTTGTTGTTTTTTGCCCCCAAAGCATACATAAATAATGTATTTCAAAATGGCAATATTTTTGTACTCATTTCATAGCTGCCATTTCACATTAGGAAAGACATCTTTCAGTGAGGGATTTAACCAGACCTACCTTTCTTCCACCTTTGCCACTTGTCCCAGATTCTGCTGTTTAAAGCGGCTCTCAACAGAAATCTGGAATTAGAAACTGCAGAAACCATCTTGATACTGAACAAATTTATTTCAGTGCATCTCGGTCTTGTTGTTTTTCAAAGTCTCTATTTGCTGTATTTGTACCAGTGACAGGTTGGCAGGTAAAAAATAGTATTATTTATTGATACTCTTTCCACCTACCTCCATCTGGTTCCAGATGTGTCATTCCTCAGAACTCCTTGTGTTTATATAACTAACTTCTGTGCAACTTCACAATACGATCATAATTTGGGAAGAAGAGGGAAGGGAAGAACAAGAACAATATAGGGGGAATTACAGAACAAAGCGTAAAGCCCTACATGATCCACCACCTGTTATTTGTCCTTTAGCCATTGGCTGAACTGCCATGATGTCATAGAGTACTGATTGTAACTTCCCCTTGGGAAGGCATAACAATTGAACAGCACACTGACAAATAGTGCTGCTTTTCAGAGGTTAGTGGAAGCTCTGCCCACCCTTTCCCACTTGTTGCTTTCCTCCGTTGCTAGCTGTCACATCTTGATATGGGTTACAGAGCAGTGAGCAGCATTGGGAAACATACACAAAATGTCATTTCATTTCATTTATTTCATTTCTATACCGCCCCACAGCCGAAGCTCTCTGGGCGGTTCACATGTCATGGCAAAGCGGTAACACGGAGGGGGAAATGGTGGAAATGTTAAGGCAGCTGTCATTGGCTCCTGCACACTTGTGCAAGACCAAAAATAAATAAATAAAAAGTTGCGAACATGTTTGGGACACTCTCTGGTGTACTTTCTTCACAATTTTGGGGGGGGGGGCACAGGGCAGAATGCGCTGAGAAGAGATGAGGGAGGATAGTGGCGGCACAGATAAGATTGTGAGGAGCAGCAGGGTTTTTGGCTTCTCTGGCTGGGCAGCTCTCTAGCCGTTCCCAGCAACCCATGATAAAATCGCCCTGCCAGGTTCGGCCAACACGATATTTATTAATTAATTAATTTATTATATTTATACCCCGCCTTTTTTCCTGCAAGGAACCCAAGGCAGCTTACATAATCCTCCTCTTTCTCCTCCTCCTCACAACAACCCTGTGAGGTAGGTTAGGCTGAGAGTCAGTGACTGGCCCAAAGTCACCCAGTGAGTTTCATGGCCGAGCGGGGACTAGAACCCGGATCTCCTGAGTCCCAATCGAACATGAGTATGAACAACCCTAAAACAAGCCGTGGGTTCTCAGGGTGGCTTGTTTGTGAAAAATAAACTACCCTGCAGAAACTGCATTAGGTTCGCATGACACAACAACCCGCCATGGCTGATCACCCATGATGGGTTCTCATGTTGTGCAAACCAGGTCAGTGTGTGGAGAGGATGAAACTGTCAAGGATATTTACAACTGGAATACATAGCAGACAGGAGGACTTGCAAAAGACCACAGATTTTTTAAAAATATATTTTTTAAAAAAACGTATGACCTCATTTGTGCAAATTTAAAGATCTGGACAGGGGGGGAAACAAGATCCCATTTCCACAGATTTAAAGACCCCAAAAGAAAACGTGATCCCATTTGCACAAATTGCCACGACCACTAAAAAAATATCTGAAATCTGCGTATTGGATCGACTCACTACAGATAGAGTTGACGCCAGTGGGGGGGAATGGAATGAAATCCTCCAGGTAAAACCACTAAAATCCATTGAGATTTCACCCCCAAATACATCCCTAGTTTTTCCTACTAAAACTTTACCGGTGAGCAAGCAGAAGAACAGGTTTTAGCAATACATGGGTCATATATAAAAGTTTGGGTGGGCGGATGGATTTCAGGGCTGGATTCAGGCCAGCTGATGCCCTGAGCACAGCCCAATAATGGTGCCCCCTCGGCCCTTCCATTGCTTAGCTGGCAAGACATTAAGACTCAATAAGTGCTGAAGGTGAAATAAGACATTAAAAACTCAGTTTTCTTCACGGCCATCCCCCATGCAAGAGAACACACAACTATATTAAAGATAAACTGGTTTTTATTATATTTATTTAACACTAAATAGCAGCAAGCGATATAAGTCAATTACTTACTTAAAATTAGGGCAACAGAAAGAAAAACAAATTTTCATCACTGTTTTGTGCATTTTTTAAATAAAACTGTTATAAGGGGGAAATGCAAATGCAAAAATTTGTGGTACTCTGGTACTCTGTGGTGCCCCCTTCCCTTGGTGCCCTAAGCACGTGCTTATATTGCTTAATGGTTAATCCAGGGCTGATGGATTGTTGCAGAAAGAAACAGAGTTATTGGGAAGTGAGTGGATGGTAGCGGGTGGGGGAGTCTTTTAGGTCAAACTGTGTAACCACACCTGAACTGTTGGTTTCGTTTTCAAGCCACACATTCCTGTATAGGCAGGCGGACAGCAAGGGTGGAGGGATGCAGCACAATAGAACTAAACCAGGATACCAAGGTTGGATGCCACAGCACAGTTCAGACAACCTGAGATTCTCAGACCAACTTCAAGCCATTGTTTACGATCCTAGTTTGCTGGCCTCAAACAAACCATGGTTAGTGAGCCTGATTGGGTTCAGAAGCACAAACAAACCAGACATAAGCTAGGCAAACATGGTTTAGTGTTCCGTTCATGCTAGGCCAATGTGTAACAGTACTGACATTGGATAGTTGGTTGGGATCATGAAGTAATCTTTGGTATGAGAAGAGAGAGATATTGTAATCAAGCCTCCATTTTCATCTGGTAAAAATTCAAATGTGTACTTCATATGTCCTTCATCCAGGCATTCAGCTAACCTAGTTTGTGGTGTCAGGCAGGACCGCAGCACAAAATGAATGAATCCAAACATGTTAAACAAGTAAAAAGAGATCCATTCTATGACTTTAAAAAAAAAAAAAGGTTTCTAAATTCCAGGGTTCTTTTTGGTAGTGGGGATTGCATTTGGCAGTCATTTCACAAATTTTGGCATTTCAAAGCCATGTCTCGATAGTTCTATAATTAAAAAAACACACACAGCACAACCTTTCATAGGAAATTATCCCTCAAGGATGGAAGCAAAACTATAATTAAATCAGAACGTGATAACTGATAGTCAGATCTTATTTTGTGGCAAGACAGCTTGCAAAAACGAAAAAGAAAAGGAAGAACAAAACCTAACTTCAGAAGTAGGAAAAGCCCTGGTGCCTTATCAAGGCAAAGGACTGTCTAAAAAAGAGATGTAAACACAGATATATGGGTCCCCCCCCCCTTTTGAAAGGCAATCTGGCAGTGTTTGTTGAAAGTCTCAATTTCATTTCAAGAATGTGAAAACTGAACAATTTCCGATCACTGTTTGTTTTGCAGAGTGTGATTTGATATGATAGCCTGCTATGAAAAAAAAGACCACAGGACGTTCTCTGATTACTGAACCTCTATGGTTAATATTTAAAGTTCATTAAGACCTTTTCATTTTCTGCAGACTCTTAACAAAGGGCTGTGCCACTGCAAAAGTGGGAACCCATTGAAGACCAAGGCTGAAATCCTACAGATGTATGTGCACACCCAGGGCAGGAAACAGACGAGGCTGGAGGTGTCTTTGACATTTCTGCTGTAGCCACTCACTTACCTGAACACACAAGCCAGTTGTAGTGATGGGTGAACTTATCCTGAGTGGATCTATAATGTGGAAAGTAACGAATTCATCCATGTGAGCTCAGACAACGGTTCTCCTTTAGTACAAAAATCTCATTCTGTGTATACGGGTTTCGTGCACACACAATATCAAGGTGCATCTTGGGAGCTGTAGTTTGGAATTGCATAGTGCAGCATCATGATGCCGTGCATCATCACCTTATGTTCCCCCTTTCTGATTGGTTGTTTCCACGTGGCCTGCCTGCATGATGTTGTCATGGGATGTTTACTCACTGTTGCCAATTGAGAGTGTGAAGAGTGTGCAGAATCCTTCTCCTCAGAGCCAGAGCTGCGGCAGCAGTGGTGACATCGCCCAGGGTGGCCGGGTAGCCGGCCAGATGGGCGGTTCACAAATGTAATAAATAAATAAATGATGGCGGAAGCAGCTAATGAGACTACTTTGAGTAAGTTTTGTGGGGGTCTACGGTAGGGATGGGCAACCTGCCCGGCACTTGACTCGCGGCACATGAGCTGAGTGCTCCTGCTGTGTGAGCCGAGCCGAGCATGAGCGCCAGCTGAGGCGTTCGCTGGACCTCCGGGTCCCTCGGCTCTACGTTGTTTACGTAGAAAACGGCCTAATTTGTGCAAATTTGGCCATAATTTTCGCAAATCAAGTTGTTTTCTACGTAAACAACCTAGCGCTGGAACCCAGAAGTCACTTTCCCCAGCTCGGCTCGTGAGAATGTGAGTCGAGCTGGGGGAAAGGTAGGGCGAGCAGAGCTCGGGGGGTTGAGCCTGGCGAGTTTGCTGGACTTCAATGCACATCCCTAGGGACGACCGAACATTTAGGGGGGATCTGTGTACGACTTTACCACACAAGCTGCAGAGCTTGCAATCAATTCTGAACTAGATACATCGATCCAGACTGGTTGCAAAGGTGAGCATTACGAACAGATGCATTTTGACCGAGCTGACTAATTACGAAATTTAGTCATTAATTAAAAACAGAATTATAAATTTAATTAAATTATAAATTAAACCACACTAATTATAAACAGAAAAGCCGCTTCCCTGTCCAGTCATGCTTATTGAAGCAGGGGGAAAAAGGCATCTCTGGCTCTGTGCATAATTTTCACTTCGGTTTGCATATCTTTATTTTTTTATTGAATTTTACATATTCATCCCACCCTTCCTCCGAGGAGCTTATGGTGGCGTATGTAGGTATCCCTACACCTGTTTTACATTTTCAGCAACCTTGTCAGGCTGTGGGACCTCTCCTTGTGCAATGTAGCATTCTGGAACCTGTTGCCCCCTTCCCCTTGGGGCAAGGAGAGCAGGGTAGCAGGTGGTGGAGGCCAGGTGGGTGCAAGCACCCTCCTCCTCCTCCTCCTCCTCCTCCTCCTCCTCCTCATTAATTTCATTTCTATACTGCCCCACAGTTGAAGCTCTCTGGGAGGTTCACAACCGCCCATTGAGGCAGGGGGGCTGCTTGCAGTAGGCTGTGCTTTATCTGGGCTGTTTGGCTGAAAGTGAATGAAGCCTGCTGGGATGTCCAGTTCTGGGAAGCTCTGCTAGGCTGTGGTCCATAGGAAAGCACTAACTACCAAGAAGACCATGCCTTGCTATATCTGATCCTATCCTACTTCATAAACTCTTCCTCCTGCCTCCCCATCTTCCAATAGAAGTAGTGCCTCCAATGCCCCCTGCCTCCTGTATTTGTTTCTCGTTGCTTGCTTCTTAGTACAAAATTAATTGGTAGGCCGGCATGCTGCAAAATGAGGTTCTGCCTTCCTGTGCTATCAAAAGAGTAGTTTTGATTTTATGGAGCCTTCTGCTTAGGCTTCTGGGCTGGTTACCTTCCATTTATTCTCACCAGTTTGCCTTCTGGGAAATGAAGGTTTTGTGACCAGCTGCACTCACCTTGGGAACCGTTTTATGAATGGGCAAGCTCCACCTCCATGACAGCCATTTTGTGAGAGCACTCATATCATTCTCTCGAAATTCCCACTGACCGAAAAGGTTGGTGACCCCTGGGGTAGGGGTTGAATCTGAAAGGGTTTTTTTTTTTTTTTTTTTTGGCATGCAAAATGTGTGCTCTATCATCATCATCAGGCGATCACTCGTGACCGAGTAAGATTGTCTTCCAGGATAAAATTACAAAAAGAAAATTATAAAAGGAGGAAATTCTAAAGAAGATTGTGTAGACTCTAGCGATGGGTCCGTAAGTTACTGTGGAGGCCAATTCTATATACACACAGCTTCCCACAGTGAGGACACAGATTACCAGATGGAAGATGGTCCTGTAAAGGATTCATTTGACGTGCTTTTCGCTTAGCACGTTTCTCCCTTTCACCTTGCACTCGGGCTTCTTCAAAGTCCATGGAAACTTTGTGAAAGGCCAACCTCCAGTTAGATCGTTCATGGGCCAGAGCTTCCCAGTTTTCGATGTTTATATTGCATTTTTTTTAGATTAGCCTTATGAACATCTTTAAACCTCTTATATTGACCACCGATATTCCGCTTTCCATCCTTGAGTTGGGAATAAGGTAACTGCTTTGGGAGACGGCAGTCAGGCATTCGAACAACATGACCGGTCCACTGAAGTTGGCATTGAAGGATCATTTTTTCAACGCTAGTAGTCTTTGCTTCTTCCAGTACACTGACATTTGTTCGCCTATCTTCCCAAGTAATTCGCAGGATTTTCCGGAGGCAACGTTGATGAAATCTTTCAAGGACGTGGAAGTGACGTTTATAGATAGTCCATGTTTCGCAGGCATACAATAAAGTTGGCAATACAATGGCTTCATAAACCAGTGTTTTGGTCTTCTTACAAATATCCCGATCCTCGAACACTCTATGTTTCATTCGAAAAAACGCGGCACTTGCAGAGCTCAAACGATGCTGGATTTCACTGTCGATGTTAGCTGTAACAGAAAGATAGCTGCCAAGATACAGAAAATGATCGACATTTTCCAGTATTGTCCCGCCAAGCTGGATAGATGGCATCAGCAAAGGGTTAGCTTGCACTTGCTGATGAAGCACTTTGGTTTTTTTGATGTTAAGTGAGAGACCAAGTTTTCCGTATGCTTCTGCAAAAGCATTTAGGATAGTTTGGAGATCATCCTCTGAATGTGCGGAGACCACATTATCATCAGCATACTGAAGTTCCACAACGGAGGTTGTAATTACCTTACTTTTTGCTTTCAGCCTGCTGAGATTAAAAAGCTTTCCATCTGTTCGGTATATAATTCCCACACCAGTGGGAAGTTTCCCCTCGACAAGATGTAAAATCATGGCGATGAAAATAGTAAATAATGTTGGGGCGATAACACATCCCTGTTTAACACCTGATCCCACTTTAAATGGAGCACCATGAGAGCCGTTGTTGTCCAAAACCGTTGCCGTCATGTTGTCATGGAGAAGTCGCAAGATATTCACAAATTTATGGGGGCATCCAATTTTCATAAGGATAGTCCAGGGAGCTGTATGGTCTACAGTATCAAAAACCTTAGCCAAATCGATAAATGCGATATAAAGGGGTTGATTTTGCTGCCGGCATTTTTCTTTTTACTGAGCTGACGTGCAGTAAAAATCATGTCTACTGTCCCTCTAGAGGGGTGGAAACCATATTGAGTTTCAGGGAGGATCTCTTCTGAAATAGATAGAAGACGGTTTGCGAAAATCCTAGCAAATATTTTACCTGCGGTAGCTAAGAGAGAAATGCCCCGATAGTTCCCACAGTCTGTTCTATCACCCTTCTTAAAGAGGGTGATAATTATGGCATCCCTGAAGTCTTCTGTAGCTCAGTACTCTATCACTGAGCTACAGTCCACCACCAAATCAACAGACAAGGTGCCCAGAAGTGAGGTGCCATGACCAAAAAGGTCCCGTCTCTTGTTGCAACCCGCCACACCTCAGAAAGTGGGAGCACTGTGAACAAGACCTTAGAATACAGTCTCAGCCATTGGCCAGGTTCCATAGGGGAGCATTCTCACCCTACGTTTTCCAATCTGAGGCAGTGGACAGGTGATTAAACTTCCCAGAAGGCCACTTTTTGGGAGGAGAACATGGCCTCCAGTCTCCATTCAGAGTAAGAGTCATTTCCGATGAGGGCTGTACAGTGAGTCCATTTCAACTCACAGCTGACATTCTTTAGAAAGTGGATGGAAGCAACAGACTAACACACAAGTGATTCGGGGGGTGGTAGATGGCCAATTCAGGTGTCAACATGCTGCAGCCAGACTGGCTGATGTTTGGGATCTGGGCGTAAACAGGCATGCATCATTAAATTCTGCCACATAACACTTTTTCATTTCCTGTGGGGCCCATTTCTCATGGCAACTAGCAAGTGGTTTAACCCTTTGCCAAGCGCCTTGATTTGCACTCACAGAGCCAGATGTCTCTCTTTTTTTTCACAACATCTTCCATGCCAGAGATCATATGTGGGGGAAAGAAAGAACATCATCTCTACCTGGGAAGATTATTCATTTATTCCTCACAGAGAGGCAATGTATTGGCCTACATATCTCCAAATGTCAGATTGCCCAGGGCAGTTCTATGTAATGGGGAGATACATCTGACAGAGCTGCAAGGAACTCCACTGTGAGTGAAAAATGCTTCCTTTACTCCTAAAATAACCCCATGCCGCTAAAGTGGAGAGCTTTTTTGCAGCCTTCGGTCGGATCTCGTTTACTTACAGAGCCGTCTACCTGGTGATTCATTTATTTGTGCACAAAACAGAGCGTAAGGATGATTATTTGAACATGGGCGATATGGCAATAAGCAATTTTGTGTAAAGGGATGGAAATATTTCTGTCTTAACCACAGTTGACCAAATGGTCCTCAATATCTTCCATAGTTTTATTGGTTTTATTCTCTATATTTGATTGATATTCCAGTTCCAGTGGTTTCAAAATTACATTCCTAAGAAGCTTTGAGTTCCTAGGATGCTTATAGGGGGTTGCTAATGGAGAAGATTAGTAATAGCAGACAGGTTTCCCTGAAAGAGAGTTTGCCTATCACTAGTATTTTTCACCTGCAATATTTATTTCATTCATTTATTAAACTCTTTCTGAGTCAATTTGTGGCCCCAAAAAATGCCCCCCCCAAGTGACTTACGGTTTTAAAACAATTTTTAAAAATCTGCTTAGCACAGTCATTTGCGCCATGCAGTGTTCATTCTTAATTTGTTTAAAACCATCAGTTGTTTCAAATCACACAGTGTAATACAAACAACTAAAAGAATAACTCAACATATGCCAGCCTCAACAGATGAATATGAACTTCATCATGTAATACATTGCCGCAGGGGTGTACGAGGGCTGGGGTGGGCAGAAGGCAATGTTATGAGGAGATATAGTTATAATTACAGGTTATGACTATGGCTCATAAGGATGACCACAGCAGGCCCCAACAGGCGCTTGTGTAAGCTTGGGTCCATGAGAGATGAACAGCCTTGGCTCCCAGACTGGCGCACAGGATGCAGATGGAGGTTTGAATGGAGAGTGATTAGAATCTAGAAGTATGAATGGGCAGTGGATGGCGGCTTGCAATGATCAGGTTAACTCACATAGCCTAAAGCAGGGGTCCTCAAACTTTTTAAACAGGGGCCCAGTTCATTGTCCCTCAGACTGTTGGGGGGGGCAGACTATAGTTTGAAAAAAATATGAACGAATGGATCAAGTAAAAAAAAAAAAAGGACTCGGGTCCTTTTTTTTTACTTGATTACGGTAAATGGAAAGTCATTATAAATTAATAATAAATTAATTATAAATTAATTTGCTGTCTAAAATTGAAATACATTAAATTTTAAAAAGGTATAGAAAGGCTTGATTTGCACAATGCACATATCTTATTTGTAGTGCAAAAAAAACAGGAAAAAACAATACAATATTTAAAATGAAGAACAATTTTAATCAACATAAGCTTATTAGTATTTCAATGGGAAGTATGGGCCTGCTTTTGGCTAATGAGATGGCCAATGTCCGGTTCCATATTTGTCACTGCTAGTCGTAACAAGTGATGCAAGTGTGCATCGGTTAGTCTGGATCTGGTTGGAGATCTCAGATGTTTCATTCGGGAAAAAGTCTGCTCACAGACATAGGTGCTGCCAAAGATGGTTGCCACTGATGAGCAGTATTTAGTATGAGTAATGAGCAGTATTTAGTATGAGTGATGAGCAGTATTTACCAGCCACAGAGCTGGTGGTCCACATCCTGCAACTTTGTTCCACATAAATGTACATAAGATTGCAGCCTTACAGCCTCATCTTATGCATGTCTACTTGGAAGTAAGTTTCACTGAATTCAAGGAGGCTTTCTCCCCAGGTAAGTTTACAAAGGATCACAGCCTTAAAAGTACAAACCCATTCCTTGGGGTAGGTCAGGAAGACCTGGTACCCAGAGAACATAGTGAGAGCCAGTGTGGCGTAGTGGTGAGAGTGTTGGACTGGGACTCGGGAGATCTGGGTTCTAGTCCCCACTCAGCCATGAAACTCGCTGGGTGACTTTGGGCCATTCACTGACTCTCAGCCTAACCTACCTCACAGGGTTATTGTGAGGATAAAATGGAGAGGAGGAAGATTATGTAAGCCACCTAGGGTTCCTTGCAGGAAAAAAGGCAGGATATAAATATAACAAACAAACAAACAAATAAATAGTGAGGACAACTCCAATGATTGTCATTTCAGTCACCTCAATGACGAGCCCCCCACGCCCGCCACGATGGTCCCGTTGCATCACTTCCGGCTGGCCAGAAGTGATGCGATGGGACCCTGCGCTGGTGTGCCGGGACCCCGCGCTGCGTCTTTTCCGTAGAAACCAAGACAACAGGGCTGAGAATCGAGTGGCGGGGGGAGAGGAGAGGCGAGGTGGGGTGGGGCACCAGGTATGTGTACATCTCTAATTGTCAGGTGCTTTTCGTTCTTTTTTTCTGATCATTGATGGAACTGGCTCCCTCCCCCCCCATTTCCCAAACTTGCATTCGGGTGCACTTGTGCAAATTTGCACTTCTGAAAACGTGCATATCCCCCCCAAAATGAGTATTTTCACGTTTTAGTCTATGCAGGAAATGCAGTTTTGGTCAGTGTTTTTTTTGTTTTTTGTTTAATTTTTTCATCTTTTTCTCTGACTAAATTTGTGTAAAATTACAGAAAGTAAAAAAAATGGTCCGCATGTCTGTGGAAGTGGAATCTGTGCAACTTGGGAAAAGTCGGTCCATTGTGGCATCTGTGGGTTGGATTAATAGAAATCTGGACACAGGTATAAATATAATAAATAAATAAATAAATAAATTTGACTCCAGTTGTGGATTTTTCCAATATCCCTACCTACAATAGACCACTAGGCCATTTCTAGTGGATCACCTCGTGTTTGCTGGTTGCTGCGATTCTTGCAGAGAATGTTGCACTAGATGGATCTCCCATCTGATCCAGCCATGTAGCTCCTAATTCCTAAGGCCATAAGCAGGAGTACTTGGCCAGGAGTATGTGGTTTCTTCACTGTTGGAAACTGTGAGTGTGCGTGCTTGGCTTGTAAGTTTAAAGCACAAGTGATCTGTTGCAGCAAAATGGTCACTGCCCACTTTTCCAGTCAGGTAGGAGTGCCTTCCTCTATAATATTCCATTCTATTCTCCTTCCCGCTTGGTTTTCTATCCCCGCCCACCCCGAACATAAGTCAGTATTCCATGGACATCTAGCAGGCTCGGTTCTCATTGGGGTGTTTTTGAGGCTCCCTCCCTGCTTAAAGATTTCCCCTCCCACCAGATTTGTTGTACTTCTACAAACCTTGATATATCCCCCCCCCCCCAAGCCTGCTGATACCTCTCTCTTCTGTGTCACTGCTGATGTTTGGGCTACATAAGCAATGGCCTTCACAGCCTAAACATCAGAAATCGAGGGAATGATGTCAGTGAACTTCAAGGATTCTAGGGGCTGGGGAAAAGTAGACCACACAAGACTGAAGTCAGCCCAGCCCTGGAAGAGCCCACATGAGAGAGCACTTATTTGCATATATCAGATTAATTTATGAAACAGTACTTAGTGTAAACTTCCCCTGCCGGTGGAAGTTGTGGTTCAGACCTGCCATATGGATGGAATACTTAAGAGGTCACTGTTCCTTGAACTGTCGGTTAATGATGGGGCATAGAGAAGAGCAGAATCTCTAATGTATGTGGAACATAGGAAGCTGTGTTATGCTGTGTCAGACAGACTCTTGGTCCGTTTAGCCCAGTATTGTTGACACTGACTGATGGCAGCACTCCAGGGTTTCATGCACGATTCTTTCCAAGCCCTAGCTGGAGAAGCAGAAGATTGAGAAGACCTAGGGTTGTGCGAGGATTTCATTCGGGGGTGGTGGTGGAAATTACGCAAATGGTGGCCGCTTTGGGAGTTGAATCTGGCGGACTAGCAGGATTCAACTCCCCGAACTCCATCCTGCTTACCTCTTCCATGGCGTCAACTCTCATTCTCCCGAGCTGAGCCGGGGAAGCAAATTCCGGGTTCCCGGCAGGCCGCTGTTTATGTAGAAAATGTCTTAAGATACGCCCAAAGCGGCCGCCATTTGCGTAATTTGCGCAAATAGCGGCTGCTTTTGATGTATCTTAAGGCATTTTATATGTAAACAGCGGCCCACCAGGAACTCGGAAGTCCGGGGAGCGGCACGGCATATGCCAGCTTTTGGCCCAGTTCAGCGGGAGCAGCAGTGGCATCTGCCAAGCCAGTGGTGGGTCAGGTTCTGGCGGATTGCCCACCCCTAGCTCGACCACTGAGCTACGGTTCCTCCAGTTGAGGCACTGGGCTCTGGAAGTAGGGGTGTCAGAGAAATCTGCAACAGACTCAAATGAGTTTGAATTTCTAAGAATCTGACCCGTGGACAGGCTTTTCCCAAGTTGCATGGATTTCATGGACTTGCAGACCGTTTTTTTAAAAAAAACTTTCCATAATGTTACACAAATTTAGCTGTAGAAAAATACAAATAAAAGACACCAACCAGAAATGTGCATTCCCCATAGACTAAAGTGTGAAATTGTGTATTTTGAGAGGATCTGTGTATCGTGGGGGGGATTTGCGCATTTTCAGAACTGTAAATTTGTGCAAGTGCAAATTTGCACAAATACATACCATGTCGGGGCCGTACATCCCCTCCTCCTTCCATGAAGATCCAAAGAATGGCCTCTAACAGAAAAGCTTTATTAGCACAGATGGCAGCCTAACAAACTGGCTTAGAAGTACCAAGGAAGTGGATTGCAGAAATCAATCACAAAAGAAACAAGCTTAGTTAGATTGCTAGCCATTAAGGAAGATTTCCCTATTGTTGATGAGTTGATTCCAAACTAGAAACCTCCCATCACTTCTAGGCTCAAATTACCCACACCCACATCCCTAAGGTGGTTCCTTATGCTTCAGAGCCAATCTCTTGGAGTGTCTGACACTGTTCAGCTGGTTCATCCTCCTTAGCTGACATCTGACCCAGGGGGGTTAGTGACTCTTGATTCGCCCTCCTCCCCGATCAGAGAGCTCAGAGTGCTTACCCATGGCATTTGACACTGATTGATCCTCCCTGACTGTTGGGTCTATCTCTAAGTCCGCTGGCCTTGGGGAACCAGCTGCATCTTCCCTCCCCTCCATCTCCTCCTCCTCCCTGTCATACTCAGAATCTGTTCCCAGATCCTCCTCTGTCGGAAGAGTGAGCCCGATCTCTACATGCCAACACGTTTCTTCAAAATTTGATTCCATCAGTGAGTGGACGACAGAACAAAAGGCCCCTGACATTGGACAATCCATGAAATGCAGATGGAACAGATTTAACAGATTTTCAAGTCAAAAGCAATACTTGTGAGGGCCAGGTTTTGCTTTGGCTTTGCCCCGTATAACTCAGTGGGAGCCACTAAGAACTGAGCTAGGTCGGATCTGCAGAAGCCCCACTGCTTCACCTCCATATGGCTGCTCTGGATCGTATTCCTTGATGACTGATGCTAGAATGTGATGGAACCTTGAAGATATATATACACACACACACGCACAAACACATATATACACAGAGTACCCATCATCAATATGACAGGTGGCGCATATGTAGACTTGGAAATACCTGTAGGTGTGCAGTGCCTGTCTGTGCGCAGAAATAAATTGCAGGAGCCCTCTCATTGAAGGCCAGGCTACGGAGTGCTTAGTGAGTGGTGGTGGGAAACACACACAATGGTATCTCTTCAAGTGCAGCACTTTCTTTTTTCCATGGGAGAAAGTGATGGATTGTCTTTGGAGACAACACAGGAAGATTATTTGCTAAACTATTTGTCCACTTTGATTGACAGTGGCTCTCCCGAGTTTCAGGCAGGAGTCTTTCTGATTACCTACAACCTGATCTTTGGAAACTGGAAATTCCAGGGAATTGAACCTGGGACCTTCTCCATGCAAAGCACAGGCTCTAACATTGAGCTGTGTTAGGATGGGGGCTAAATTTAGGGGTGAAACACAAACCTTGGGGGGGCTCGCGGCTCTCTGCGGCTCGCCTCTCCGAGGGGGCAGCCCCCCCGCCTCGATCTTCTGAGTGCCGCGGAGCAGTTCTCCGCGCCACTCGAGCCGCCGGCGCTGGTCCCGTCGCGTCACATCCGGCCCCGGAAGTGATGCGACGGGGACCCTGCACATGCGCAATACGGCGCATGGGGGTCCAGCGTGCCTGCGCAGGGTCCCATCATGTAACTTCCAGGGCCGGATGTGACGCGATGGGACTGGCGCCGGCGGCGCGGGCAACTTGCCGCGGAGAGGCGAGCCGCGGCTGCAAAAGGTAGGCCCGTAGGCACACACGAGCCCCGCGCAGATGTGAGCGGGGCCGATTTCGGCCCGCTACGCCCATGTGGGCCAAGCAGTTACACCCCTAGCTCCCTGCTTCACCAGGTGATCCCAGGAATTATTAAGAATCAGCTGTGTTCCTAAGTGCACAACCCTACCCTTTTAGCTGCTGGCCCCATCTAAGCTTCCATTTCTTGGTCGCTTTTGAGTGTGACGGGATGTTCCGAGAGTGGGGCGGAATGCTGGGAGAATGGGACGGAATGTTGGGAATGGACTCATGTATAGATTGATTGATATACTCCGTGGAGGCTTGTGGCTCCCATGTCAGTGGGTTGCTATATGATCCACTCCAGGTTGTAGTGTGAACCCTGTAGTGTGCTGGGAGTTGTAGGCCAAAAACATCTGGGGACCCCAGGTTGGAGAACACTGAGCTATATCCATCCTGCTGAACCCTACCCCTACATTAGGTTCAGAACCATGGATAGCTCCTTAAACATTCAGACTACAAGCTGGAGTGGATAAACCACCCCTCTGACATTGGAGCCACCAGCCTCTGCTGGATATGCAGCATAATAGTTTGAAAGTTGGAAAGTGGTTGGAAATGTCCTTTGCTTTTTGTTGAATTACTTATTGTTGGCCTCCTTTGCATCTGGAACTGCTGCTAGTTGGGCCCTGGAACAAAAGGAGAATGAACTGACGACCTTTAGTGGAAGAAGAAAGCGGGTCACATCTCAGATTTTTGACATCTCTCTGTACCGAGCAAGATCTGAAAAAGATGGAACAGTTCTTTCAGTTGAGGGTGGGAAAGAGAGCTGTAGAATATCAAACAGCTGGTGGCGGAGAGAAAACTAGGCTAGAATCTTCTGAACATTAGTGAGTCATTCTATCAGGCTATCTCCTTGCCCAGCAGGTTCCCGAAGTGCCAAAAGCAAGAAGACTTGCATCATTTTCTTTCATTGGGATGACCTTACAGTGAGAAAAAAATATATATCTTGACATTTGAATGGCCCATATCAGGAAGGAATGAGCATCGTCAATGTCTGCTGCAGCAGGGTAAAAGGCAGCCCCATATTTTAGGTGCAGGAAGAGAGGGGGAAATAGCTTTCTGTGAGAGACCATACCTGTGGCTGTGTGACCCCCGTGAAATCAATAAAGGAAGAAGCTCTATTTCTATTCAAAAAGGAGAGCATTTCTCACGGAAGGTTTTGACCTGAACATGTACTGGGACTGTCCTGTGCAACTTAACTTTCCAGAAAGTATCTTCTTCATTTGTTAACAGGTGTTGGTGGTACTCTTTCTGAATTATGGAGAAGCCTTAGATCCTAGTTGGCCAACCTTCAGTCTAGGCAGCAGGGGATTGTGGAACACAATGATAGGATGTGGAACACCTGTGGACCTTGATATGAGACCATCATCAGGCATCCGTTTCTGCCTATATTCGATGCTGCACAGCTGCCTGCCTCGCCACTCAGTAAACACCCACCAAGGCATAGTGGTGCAACTAGGTAACGTTAGATCCTAGACTTAATCGTCTTATGGGGGCTCCCTTTAGATGGCTATATCTATTTCTTCAGTTGTAAAGCACATACCTAACATTTCTCTGCTCCAGCTGAACTGCCATTCCATGCTCTATAACTGCTTCTGCATTCCTGGACAAAACAAACCCCCAATGAACAAAAAACAAATGTTTGCCAGCCATGAGGGGGGGAAAGGAAGAAATATCCTGCACGTGTGCAGTTTTGCATTTTAAACTCACTTAAATCATAGCACCATCATGACTTCAGGAATAAATTTTAGTTTGCTCCTGCTGCCCTGAATAAATGACCATCTGTAGATGCCCACCCACCCACCCCCTGAATATAAAATGTTTCTTTTTTTAAAATAAGAAGAAATAAAGGATGCTGTGGCAGCCAATATCAGCCCTGGAGGGCCCTGGCATGCCCATGCCAACCCAGGTGATGATTTTGGGCCCACTTTCTGCTGCCACCATCACCTGCTGCTCCCATTTTGTGCGGATGGCTGGGCTGCAAGGGCCTGGACTTCGGCCTGGACTAGCTGCATCAGGCATGGAGTGTTACTAATTGACATTGTTACTTTGGACTTGAGTTGTTCCACAAGCTAAAGAATGTTGCCCATCGTAGAGATGGGAGAACCAGGGATGCTCAAGCTTGCCGAGATTCTCTGAACTCCACTTCAACGCTTGGTTCGCTTCACTCTCGTTTTGGTTTGCGACCTGTTTTTCTTACCGTTGGAATGGAGGAAATTGTGCACTTCGAATGGGAAAAGTGTGCAATTCTGTGCACATTTTTCAAAACTGTGCACTTTCTTCCCACTGACTACAGTGTGAAAATGCGTTTTAAAAAAGCATTTTAAAGTGTACATTTTCCAAAAGTTGCACAGTTTTTAAGCACAATTGCAAGTTGGGGGATGTGTGAGCTTTTTCTGAAAAAAATGCGCTCCCGTTCATGTTCAGGGTTGCAAGCAGCGTAAGCAAGTTCTGATGATTTGTGAACTGAAACAAAATTCTCATACATCATTACTTTTCCACGAAGGTGTCAGTGACGAGTTTTGGCTGAGCAAAGTAACGCCTTCAGTCTTACCTGTTTGGCATTCCCATAATTTTTGTTTGTTGTCACGTGATCATTCCTTTGAACATTGAGATATTGGCCCAGTTCACACACAATGATAACCCAGGGTTTGTTTAAACTCTGGGTTGTCATGAATGTGGCAGTGTGCTGGTCCTCACTGCATGATCGCTTTCACTGTGAGCAGGAGCAACTAAACAGAGCCAGTGTGGCGTAGTGGTGAGAGTGTTGGACTGGGACTCGGGAGATCCGGGTTCTAGTCCCCGCTCGGCCATGAAACTCACTGGGTGACTTTGGGCCAGTCACTGCCTCTCAGCCTAACCTACCTCACAGGGTTGTTGTGAGGATAAAATGGAGAGGAGGAGGAGGATTATGTAAGCCGCCTTGAGTTCCTTGTAGGAAAAAAGGCGGGGTATAAATGTAATAAATAAATAAATAAAATAAAATAAAATAAAATAAAATAAATAAACAACTGAGGGATGCTCCATCCCTGGGTTGTTCAATGTTGCATCCCAACCTGGACCTCTAGTTTGTCTCTCCTTAGAGTTCTTTCTCTAGCTTGTCAGGGGAGAGACAAGTCAGAGGCCTGGCTCAAGAGTGATATGCTGGAATTTATCCCAATATTAAACTGCTAAGGGTGTAGGTGTGAGCCATATTTAAGACCACATTCGTCCTATTAATGCAAAAAATATACTGCATGAACATACACACACACACACACACACACACACACACACGGCACTGAACAGAAAATACATTTAATCATTTGCTGCTGGCATTTTACAAGGCCTTATCAATTAGCTGTTGAAATTTAACAAGTGCTTTAGGTCAGAATCATATCCTTGCAGAATAAAAATCTTCATGCCAAGTTTTGTAAGAAAGGCTACAGACGTAATTGGTTGCAGGACATGTAGTGATCTAATTGCAAGCATTATATATGCCGCCGTTTTGAAAATTGGGGGAGACTTGGCGTTTAGAAATCCGTTACAGAACATCATTTTCTCCTTCTCCAGAGCTGTTAAAATTTCACGTACAATCTCTCTTTGTATGCATTTTGGTCCCATTAAGCCTGCTCAATTGTGGCATGAGACATCTTGTTGTAAATATTAATCACTCTCTAGCTGGATGCAGCTAGGTTTTGAGGAATTCTTTTTTTTTCTTGACCTGCAGTGATGATAGAGCAACACCCGTTCCAGCACCAACCCTTTAGGGAAGACCACCACTGGCAACATGGCCTCCACCTAGTGTGGACACTTATGCATCGTCAAAAAAAGGGGGCACCAATTTGCATAACATTTACATATGCTAATTTATATGTCTAAATGTGAATTTAGAAATAATAACTATAATTTAAATAGAATTCCTCACCACAGTGAGGAAGACTGTGACCGGATGACATGGGTGCTGTGCTCTGGCTGCTGCTCTGGTACTACCACCAATCCTTGCCTTGATGGTCAGTCTTCACGGCCCCTGGCCTGCTCTCCTCCCTTACTATGATTCTGCAACTTGGGAGCTGTCGTCTGGAAATGCGTAGTCGTGCATCATGCATCATGACATCATGCATCACCATGTGATGTACCCTTTCCTGATTGGTTGTTTTTGCGTGGCCTTTCCTAGAAACACTCCACCCACCAGCAACAGTAAGTAGATAAGATGAGATCAATTCCTATGAGCGGTTCTAGGAACATAGGAAGCTGCCTGCCTTATACTGAGTCAGATCATTGGTCCATCTAGCCCAGTATTGTCGACACTGACTGGCAGCAATGGCTCTCCAGGGTTTCAGGCAGGATTCTTTCCAAGCCGTAATCGAACCTGGGACCTTCTGCATGCAAAGCATGTGATCTATCACACTGAGCTAGGGTCCCTCCCTACAGCACCTGGTATTCCAAGGTGGTCACCCATCCAAGTACTAACCAGGCCTGACCCTGCTTAGCTTCTGAGATCAGATGAGATCGGGCTGTTCAGGGCTGTCCAGATGTTCGGTAAAGTACATGTTTACTTACCAAACAAAAGAAAAGAAACTACTGTACAAATGACGATGATCCAGATCTGGTATTCAACACTTTTATTAATGACTTGGATGAGGAGGTGCAGGGAATGCTTATCAAATTTGCAGATGACACAAAATTGGGTGGAACAGCTAATACTCTGGAAGACAGAAACAAAATTCAAAGCGATCTCGATAGGCTGGAGTGCTGGGCCGAAAACAACAGAATGACATTTAATAGGGATAAATGCCAAGTGCTGCACCTAGGGAAAGGAAACCAAATGCAGAGTTACAGAATGGGGGACACTTGGCTCAACAATACTACAAGTGAGAAGGATCTTGGAATTGTTGTAGATCACAAGCTGAATATGAGCCACCAATGTGATGTGGCTGCAAAGAAGGAAAATGCTATTTTGGGCTGCATTAATAGAAGTATAGCTTCCAAATCGTGTGAAGTGATAATTCCCCTTTACTCAGCACTGGTTAGGCCTCATCTTGAGTACTGCATCCAGTTCTGGGCACCACACTTTAAGAAGGATGTAGACAAACTGGAGAGGGTTCAGAGGAGGGCAACAAAGATGATTAAGGGACTGGAAACAAGGCCCTATGAGGCCCAGCGCTCCAGTCTATTGAGATCATTTTTCATTTTGTTTCTGTCTTCCAGGGTATTAGCTATTCCACCCAACTTTGTGTCATCTGCAAATTTGATAAGCATTCCCTGCACCTCCTCATTCAAGTCAATAATAAACATGTTGAAGAGCACTGGGCCCAGGACTGATCCCTGCAGGACCCCACTCATTACCTCTCCCCAGTTTGAGAAGGTACCATTGATAAGCACTCTTTGAGTCTGATTCTGTAGCCAACTGTGGATCCACCTGATAGCTGTTCCATCTAGTTCACTTTTAGCTAGTTTGCTAATCAGGATATAATGGGGCACCTTGTCGAAAGCTTTGCTGAGGTCCAGATATATGATGTCCACCGCATTCCCACAGTCCACAAGGGAGGTTACCCGATCAAATGCCTGGTTGAAATGCCCGGTTGAATGCCAGGTTGAATGGTTGAAATGCCTTTCCATAAGCTTAGTTACTTGGAAAGTTACCGGCAGAGTTAAGAGCAAAGGATGTTTCTGCAGAATGGTGAGAAAACAACACAGGCCTCTCCATCTCAAGCTTGTCTGAGACACTTGGTGGGGGGAAAATAATTTTGTTAAATTATGTAGCTAATAAACAAAGGAAACCCATTTTCAGAATGATAAACAGGACTCTCCCTTCATTAAAAAGTGAATAATTTTTCCCACACAGAAAATAATCATTCCACACCAGAAACTCTAAATTTGATTAATAGTGTCTATTATATATCGATGGAGGAATAATTACATATTAGTCCTGCATTCTGATTACCTGTGAAAGGTTCTTCTTGTAATATAATTAAGAGCAGCTCCAATGCAGTGGTGGGTGGGCAGGAGGATGGATGAATATATTCTATATAACCCCCCTGCTGACGGAATGTGAGGTATTAATGAGGAAGGCCAACTTTTGATTCCTGCAATGAATGTGGAGTAGTTACAGTAATACCTCGGATTACGAGTAACCCGGTTTGTGAGCTACTCGTAAGACGAGGAAATTTTAGCATAAATTTAAATTTGAAAGACGAGCAAGTCTCGCAACACGAGCCACTGCTGCTTCCAAATTTAAATTTATGCTCTTGCTCAGCTGGCGCCTTGCACTGCTGCGCTGCTGCTAGCCAAGCGAGCGGCCACACCAGTCGGTGCCTCGCCTCCACAGGGCTCCTCACCCTCCTTCGCATAACCTTTACCCGAACCAGCGAGTTGAAGGAGGCGAGGGAGATGCGCAGGCATTCCTAGACGCTGAGAACAGGGGAGCATCGCCGTCAGTCATGGAGCGGCTGCTCCGAGCCGCGGCGGTCGCAGGAGCAATGCCGCCGCCAGCAGCAGCAGCAGCATCAGTAGCAGCAGCACACCGGGACGTCCAAGCCAGCCTCGTTAGCAGAAGAGCCACCAGCAAAGAGAAAAGGCTGCACGCGCGCGCGCCGGGGTCCGCATGAGCAGTGGCGACTGCTGCGGCGGGGTCTCGCGCCACTGGGTGCCGTGCCTGACGGCGCAAGCCCAGGAATTCCATCTCGTGCCTGCCCTGGGAGCCGCGCACATACACGGCGGCGGCGCCTCTCGCGCTCTCTCTCCCTTTCCTCCTGCCTGTGATGCTCCAGTGAGTGTTTTTCCTCCCCCCCTTCCCCTTTGGCATGTAGCAGCGCCTTTTCCCGGGTGGGTGGAGCGGCAGGACGAGCCAAGTGGCGCGCGGAAGGGCCCTCCCTGGGTGGAGGCGGGCAGTCGCCCTCCTCTCGCTCTCTCCACCTCCGGGCCGCCGCTGCGGCCCGGAGTATTTTGGATTACGAGCATGGGTCCAGAACGAATTATACTCGTAATCCAAGGTACTACTGTATTCTGATTACAGTACTTATTTATTTTATTAATATCACAGTGCTTGGATGGACTGGAAATAACTTTAGGATGCAGATTTTGGCTGGAGATAACGGCTCTTCAGTTGCTTTCTCTCCATGTAATGTTGGTATTGTCCTTTGCCTCAGGCATGAACTATCGCCAACCTCGATATTGACAGATCCGTGAGGCTCTCCCCTTGACGCACACGGATACTGAGTGTGCATTGTATGAAATAATTTCCTAGTCAGACACCACAGCAAACTCTTGAAAGGAGGATTTCATGTTGGGCCTAGCTAAAGCATTTGCAGCAGGGTCTTTCTCTCTCTCTCTCTCTTTCTTTTTTTTGGGGGGGTGCATTTGTGGCAGGGGTGAGACACCGCCCTCCCCGCAAAAAACATGTGCAGGGAGTGCAGATGTTCAGCGGGGACAACGTTCAGATGTGGGTAATAGTACTTACAAATTGAATTCAGAGGTGGCAAGGGCATCCCCTTACACTGCAAAAACCAAGCCATGGCTTGGCTACCCACTCAGCACCACGGCTGCCGATCACTTTGGAACTTTATTTATTTATTTATTATATTTATACCCCGCCTTTTTTCCTGCAAGGAACCCAAGGAGGCTTACATAATCCTCCTCCTCTTCTCCATTTCATCCTCACAACAATCCTGTGAGGTAGGCTGGGCTGAGAGTCAGTGACTGGCCCAAATTCACCCAGTGAGTTTCATGGCCGAGCGGGGACTAGAACCCGGATCTCCCGAGTTCCCAGGCCAACACTCTCACCACCATGCCACGCTGGCACTTTGAGACTAGAGCGTCCGTGGGAATGATGCTATGTCACCATGCATTAAACAACACGCATGTGTTTTAAACTGTTAAAAGAGCGGGGAGAGTGGGGGTTGAAGTCTTTGCCGCCTCGTGACAGTAAACAGTGATACCGCCACCCGAATGTCACCCCTTGAATGTCACCGAAATCGCCCTCACCACATTCACCGGAGGCCAAAGCTCATGGGAAGGCAGTGACGGGAGTGGGGAGAGGAAATTTCTCCTTGCCTTCGGATGTTGGAACACTGCGTTGGTGCTGGTTCAGGAAAGTGGCTTCATACACGGAGCGGCGCCTTTGCATGCGAACACTTGCGTGATGTGGCGCTGAGCTGAGGCGGGCCCCCTCTTTTTTTGTGAAATGGTTTACTCCCTGTGCCAAAAGCCCTCCCCCTCTTTCGGCAATCTTACTTTTGGAGGTCGCAGAAAGAGGGGTGAGGTTAGGTGCCTCCTTCTCAAGTGGCAGCTGCAATCACTTGAAAGGCGGCATTCTGCAGTGCGCTGCCCAGCGTGAGCCTTCCCACCACGGTCTTGTCAAGTGCTCTTCCAGGAAAGGTGTATGTGTGCGTGCCATGATTTTGCATGATTGGTGTTGAGAAGCACTGCTGTTTGGGAGAAGAAGAAGAAGAAAAAATCAACTTATGCTGTGAAAAACAAAGCAAACACCATGGAATTTGGCACAAACCCCTGCATGTGTGAATCGGCTCTTAGACCTAAGAACTCGGAGGGATGGGTGAGAATTTTGTTTCAGTTCGGTTTTGATAAGGATTTACCAACATTCACATAGTGCTCCATATTGGGGAAAAAGAGAACTTGAGACTGGAAAAAAGTGAACGTGGAAGTGAAACTGTCAGATTCCTCCATCCCGGCCCAGGGCTTTGAGTACCTTTTATCATTAGTATTAATTTTAGTATCAGTATCAGTAGTATTTATTTATTAATTTAATACATTTTTATACCACCCAATAGCCAAAGCTTTCTGGGCAGTTTACAACAGTTAAACCCATAAAATACAATATAAAGTAAATATAAGATTTAAAACCACAGATTAAAAAACAAACAGCAAAGCTAGCAGCAGCAGTTCAAATTACAATAACAGATTTAAAAACAACTACAAGATTAAAATGATTAAAATAATTAAAATGCTTAAAGTGCCTGGGAAAATAGAAAGGTCTTCACCTGGTGCCAAAAAGAGTACAATGTAGGCGTCAGGCGAGCCTCTTTGGGGAGCTCATTCCAAAACCAGACACCAGGGTGCCACAGCAGAAAAGGCCCTCCTCCTGGCAGCCACCTGCCTCACTTTCTTTGGCAGGGGCTCTCGGAGAAGGACCGCTGAAGAAGATTTTAGTGTCTGGGCAGGTACATATGGGAGGAGATGATCCTTCAGATACCCTGGCCCCAAGCCGCTTAGGGCTTTGAATGTTAGTACCCGCACTTTGAATTGGGCCCGGAAACAGACTGGCAGCCAGTGCAGATGAGAAAGCACTGGCATAATATATTTATATCCCACCTTTTTTCCTGCAAGGGACCCAAGGTGGTTTACATAATCCTCCTCTCCATTGTATCCTCACAACAACAGGTTGGGCAGAAAGTCCATGACTAGCCCAAAATCACCCAGTGAGCTTCAGGGCCGAGCGGGGACTAGAACCTGGATCTCCTGAGTCCCAGTCCAACACTCTAACCAAAACACCACACTGGCTCTCAAAAGTCTGGGTTTGAATTCCTGCATATTCAACCACCATGTTACAGCAGAATTAAGGTTGCCACCTCTTTTTTTCTGACAAGCCCCTCATCTTTAATAGCTAGATGGCAAGCAGGTACACCGTGGTCCTCACCATGGTGGGAAGAGCTGTGCCTATTCTATTCAGCTGGTGCAAAAGGGAGAGAATTTCCTTTCAAGTTTGCTTTTGATAAGAATTTAACAAAGTTCCCACAGTTCTTCATATCTGGGAGAGAATTTTTTTTTTTTTAAATGAGATTTATTTATTTTTTAAATGGCATGCACTAACAGCTTCGTTCCTCCCTAGTTTTAACCTCACTCTACCTCCCTGTCTTTTTATATGTGAGCTTGTCTGTCTTGCAGCTAAAACAAAGAGCAGCTGTTGCTGGATTGTATTGTCTCAGAAGGGGTGGGGGAATCAAATGTACAAATGCTCCCAACCTCATACAAAGAAAACTACCATTGTCAAGCAAAATAGGGAAGTTCCTGTGTCAGGAGGACCATTCAGACATTTGATCCTCTATTTTCAGCTTGCAATGCAGCAGCCCAGATTTGTCTTCCAGGTTTTGCTCATCTGTTTTAGGTCTTATCCTCAGCAGACACAGAGAGAGAGAGAGAGAGAGAGAGAGGGAGAGAGAGAGCGCACAAACATTTTTCTTCTCCGTTATGTTTCTGGCATCCTTTAAAACATTTGAATGCTAGAACTGGGTCAAAGGTTTTGCTGGAAACTCCCCCCCCCCCAAGTTCGGTGGGAATTTAGGGTTCGACAAAAGGGGACATGAATAATTGAGGGTTTTGGGTGGGAGAAAATACAAAAAGATCAGGGGTTGCTAGGAAATGTGGGGTAGCAGCATCTTCTCCCTCCTTTAGTGAGCAGTGTTCTCTGCTTCAAGCAGCAGTGGTCACCTGTTCTGTTTATGTATTATTACTTATTTATTTATTTATTTATTTATTTATATTACATTTATATCCCAACTTTTTTCCTCCTGCAAGAAACCCAAGCCAGGTTACATAATCCCATTCCTCTCCATTTTATCCTCACAACAACCCTGTGAGGTAGGTTAGGCTGGGAATCAGTGACTGGCCCAAAGTCACCCAGTGAACTTCATGGCCAAGTGGGGACTAGAACCTGGATCTCCCGAGTCCCAGTCCAATGCTCTAACCACTACACAAGCACTGGCTGTTGCTCCACAATACTCCCATGGGAATGAATGAGATTGCATCATTCCAGGGGCATTATATATATATATATATATATATATATATATTGCTATTGCCAGGGCTGGATTAAGAGCATTATGGGCCTGGTGCTGAGGATTTTGGTGGGCCTTTTTATGGAAATAAATAAAATGAAGACGCAATTTTATATTAAAACAAATTAAATATTTTAATTACCATTAAAGTGCCAAAACAGAAACATAAACCAAGAAGTTCAGAAATGAAGTTATGTGTAATAAAATTGAATGGCACAGGGAAAAAGTATTGGACACATGAAGAAAGGGAGGTGCAAAAAAGACATAGTAAGCAAGTTATGCAAGCCTAGGAAAGTTGGGCTGGGAGGATGGAGGAAGAAAGGCAAACTAACTTCCTCACGAAAGTAGACTCTCCTCTCAGTCTCTTGCACAAACCTCGAGGCCTCCTCATTACAGAGCGGCAAGGAGAGGCGCCGCAGCCCAAGGAGGCAAGAATCCGGCTGGGGCGGCAGAGTGGGGCGAGGCGCCGCAGCCAGCAAGCGAAGCGAGAGACTCCCAGTCCCCACCCACCCCACCACCCGGCCAGCCTCCCCCAACCTGGCGCCCTCCAGGTGAACTGGACTGTAGCCCCCATCACCCCCAGCCAGCACGATGGGAGTTGTAGTCCAACACCGCAGCGCTGGTGGGCACCCAGTTGGGGAAGGCTGACCCGGGGGAGTCCGTCGGCGCCCAGCCAGAGAGCCGCGCACGCTGCTGCTTCCCCGCCGCCGGCGTGAGGATAAAAAGAGGCAAGATTTGTAGTGTTAAATTATTAGTAAAGTAGCGATGCTAGAGAAGTCCGTTTCTCCTTTGTGTGTGTGTGTGTTAATTGATTAAAGAAATTATTGCGGGGGGGGGAAGAGAAGGAGAGATCCATCCACCAGGCGATTGCTCTCTCTTCTGTCCCCCCCACAGTCCTTTCCACGTAGCCGCCAGAAGACAGCACGAAAGCGATGGATTGGTGTCTTTTAAACTTACTTGCACGCGCGCGCACGCACACACACGTGCAGGCACACAGGCGAATCATACCTGCGTGCAGGAAATTCTGACTTGCAGGGCGTATAAGTCTGCCTCCCCGGCGCCCTCCCACCTTGCTGTACCCCTTCTTCTCTGAAGCTTGCTCAGTGAGGTGGTGGGCTATTCCGACATGCAAAAAGCGGGCCTTCTCGGCCTGCCACCAGCCCTGGCTGCTTCGAAGCGGGGTTGCGAAGGAGGCCGGGGGGGTTGGTTTGCCTCCAGCGGGGAAGGGCTGGACTTTGGTTTCAAACCGTACCCAGAAGAAGAGGCTAGTTTCTGAAGGCTCGCCAAGGCAGAGCGGGGAAGGGGTGCGTGGGAGAACACGGTCCGAGCCCAGACCTGTTCTGCGAAATAATAAATTGGGTAATAAAAACAAGGGCATGCATAGAAAGGAAGGAGGCTGTGATGGAGGAGGAAGCAAACCCTGCAGCGCAAATCCTAGGCACGTTTACTTAAGAGTAAGTAAGCCGCATTGGACATAGTGGCTTCCGAGTTTTATTTATATATATGGGGGCCAGTCCTGCCCACCCCACCACCCGGCCAGCCTCCCCCAACCTGGCGCCCTCCAGGTGAACTGGACTGTAGCCCCCATCACCCCCAGCCAGCACGATGGGAGTTGTAGTCCAACACCGCTGGTGGGCACCCAGTTGGGGAAGGCTGACCCGGGGGAGTCCGTCGGCACCCAGCCAGAGAGCCGCGCACACTGCAGAGACAGGCGCGCCGCGCGCGCGCGGGCAACCCTTACCAGAGTTGCTGGCTGGCTGGCTTGCTCTCCAAGCCGGACGAGGCGAGGAGGAGCTTGCTGTCGGCGGAGGCGAGGCCCGGCAGGCCGAGGCGGGCGGGGCCGGGGGCGGGCTGGGAAGCAGCTGCCTGCTCCGCTCGAGGAACTTCTCTTCCTTGAAGTTCCTTCCACTTCCAGTCAGAGATGTCCTCCTCGCTGGTGGGTGCGTGCGCTCGAGGCGAGGCTGGCAGTGGCGAGCGGTGGAAGTCCTCGCCCTGCTGCGCCCTTCTCCGGCGTCTGGGCCGCTCCGCTCTCTACAGCCCAGCGTGGTGGCAATGGGCGGCAACCTCTGCTCCTCGGCGTGCTCGCCTCCGGCAACGCCCCACGCAGGTGAGCGAGGTGACGTCCTCATTTCCCCGGCGCGGTGCCGCGCGTGCGGCGTCCCTATTTGTTGTGGGCCTATTTTGGGATCTGGGCCTGGAGCTGACGCTCCAATAGCCCCTATCTTAATCCGGCCCTGGCTATTGCTCCACAATACTCCCCTGGGAATGATGCAATATGATGAGATAACATCATTCCTGGGGCATTGCTGGAAAGAAAAAAGAAAGATGACTGCCTCCAGAGGCCATGAATGGGGCCACAAAAGTGAAGGGGTGGGCTATTTGTCTCAGCACTACAATCAGCATATAGGCAAGAGACCAAATATAATTTGCTATTATGTAGGACCATAAAGAAAACCTCCAATAGATTCCCATAGTTTTGTTTGTAAAGTGAAGGGGAAAATATGTTAAAGGTGCAATCCTATGCAAGTTTAGACAGAAAAAAGGCCTACAACTCCCAGTATGCCCCAGCCAGCCATGCTGGCTGGGGCATACTGGGAGTTGTAGGCCTTTTTTTCTGTCTAAACTTGCATAGGATTGTGCCCTAAGCGTACTACCGTCTGTCAACATTTAGACTTAAATTTGATGAATTTTTCTTCTTTGTTGGCTTGAGTGTTTTGTTTTTTTAAAAAAACTTTGTATTCATTTTCCAAATTCAATTTTGAAAAGAACAAATAAACTTATAGGGCTGTAGCTCTGTTGTGGAGCACATACTTTGTATACAAAAAGAATCCCAAGTTTTAATCCCGGGCATCTCCAGTTAAAAGCTTCAACTAGCGGGTGATAGGAAAAACCCTGGGTCTGCTGACAGTCAGAGCAGACAATATTGGGCCACGTGGACCAGACATCTGACCAATAATGCTGTTTCCTGTGTTCTCTCCTCTCCCCCTTGCTTGATTTTTCTTAACATATGAAGTTCCTTCCCCCTTTCCCCCTAGGCTTTGCCTTCTGGACCCTCTGTCATATTTGCAGCTCTCTTCTGAATGGTTTCCAGCGTGTCAATATCCTTGTTGAACTGGGATGCCGAGAACAGAACACGCCACTGTAGATATCAAGTTCTATGTCCTATACAGAACGAAGCACATACTTCCCTAGTCTTGAAACGTGTCCCTCTTTCAATACAGCCTCAAATGTGTCAATATCCTTGAGTGAAGTGCTAGCCTAACAATGAAGGCATATGCAGAAACTGTGAAACAATCTAAGTATCCAGGTTTTCATACCTTAAAAAAAATAATAAAATAAAATCCTTTCTAGCCCTTGTGGTTGCAGAGTCAGCTTGAAAATGCATTAGCAAATAATATAAGAATTGCTTTTCTAGGTCACACCAAGGTCCAACCTAGTCTAACGTTCTGTTTCGAATCGTGGAGAGACAGCTTCCTCTGGATGCTCACAAGCAGGGCATGTAGACAATAGCCTTCTCCTTTTGTCTATACCCAGCATCTGGAATGCAAAGGTACCAGTGTAGCCCTGCAAGAACATTTTGCGGGGTGGAGTGCTTCAGTTCAGTGTTCCAGCCACTCCATTCCCTTCCCTCCCACCGCTGCCTCCCCCATTGGCCTATTGTTTTCTCCAACAGTCAGTCAGCCTTCCATGTCTACTGAGCGTGCTCAGTCCTCATTGGTCTATTTTGGTTTCCCTCTCCATTCGGGCGTGGATTTTTTAGCAGGTGGGTTGGGGTAGACAGACACGTGTCCAGTTCCAGCTACATTAACATATTGGATGTCTCTGTGGATTTCTGTGGGCAGCTCTCAGTTCTATCCCAAGGGATGTTTACAAATAGTTTCTCAGCGTGAAGCAGGAAATTACCTATCCAAACAATGAGATTATTCTCTCTATACTTTGTGTGTGTATGTGTGTGTGTGTGTGTCTTTTCCTCCATCCTCCTTTCCTAGCCTTCCATTCCCTTTCCCACCTGGTTGTCATTTTTTCCCCTAACAGTCAACATTCTGTGCCATTGAATCCTCATTGGGCTGTCCCCCCTCTTCCCTTAGGGTTTTTTTCCTTAAGAATTTCTGTACCTCTACAAGCCCCATGTCTGCTGATATTTTGCTCGTGTGTGTGGTACAGTTTTGGCTACATTAGTGTGAGCATGGGAAGACTTCAGTAGAGGGAATGCTGCTACTGCCTTTGAAACATGAGTTCCATTTACCTATCATGACTAATATCCTTTAGTAGAGCTATCCTTGATGATTTTGTCTGGTAGTTTTAAAAACATCATCTAAGGGTCAACTAGGTGAGACAGAAGACAAGAAGCCAAAGGCTTATCTAGTCCAGCATCCTGTTTCCCACCATGGCCAGCCAGATGTCTCTGGGCAGTCCACAAGCAGAACATGAGGGCAATAGCTCTCTCTGACTGTCAAGAACATCAGAACATAAGAAGAGCCCTGATGCTGGATCAGACCAAGGGTCCGTTGAGTCCAGCATTCTGTTCACACAGTGGCCGACCAGCTGCCCACGGGATCCCACAAGCAGGACATGAGTGCAACAGCACCCTCCTGCCCATGTTCCCCAGCAACTGGTGTACATAGGCATACTCCTGCCCATGTTACCCAGCAGGTGGTTTTCAGAGGTGTGCTGCCTCTGATCCTGGTGGTGTCATACAAGTGGGGTCCTCCACCTTGGATCCCACACCCTGTCCTCTTGATCCCCATGAGGCACTGCTGCCCTCTGACTTTGGAAAGTGGACCTCAGATCTCTCCAGTGATCAGGGAGGCTCTGGGGAGCATTCTCCAAACAGCTCCTCACTCCCCAGATCTTCACCACTCAGAAGAAGCCAGCGACTGTAGGAAAGGACACTGGCCCTTTGAGAAAACCAAATGCAGCACTTGAAGAGGTGGAGCTCTCAGAAGGACTCTACTGGCCTGGCTATAAAGCCCTGCCAGTCGATCTACACCAGTGCTGGGGCAACTTGTCTGTACTCTAGCTGCAGGACCGCTCTCTGCGGTCCTGAAATCTCTCCAAGTCTTGGGCCAGTACCTGTGATGCTCACCATGGTGCTAAGACCGCTCCTGTTCCAGTTGCCTGCCCCATGCCACGCCTCCTCACCTGAGCCGTCGCCCAGAGCAGATGACAGAATCACAGATGGCGCGGGGCAGGTAGGCAGCATATAGCCATCATGACTAGTAGCCATTGATAGTCTGTCGAAGTGGGTGGCCATCACCACATCTTGTGGCAGTGAGTTCTATACATTTAATGAGCACTGTGTGAAGAAGTACTTCCTTTCCTCTGTCCTGAATCTCCAGGCAATTACTTTCATTGGGTGATCCCTGAGTTCACCCAAGATGGTGGGAGCTCTACGATGGGGACTCCCACTGTTTGTTTTTTTTTAAGGATTAAAAGATGCCACAGGGTGGCTGAATCAGGTTGGTCCCAGCCCACAGTACTGTATGCTTCCCCCTGTGGGGCAAACCCAGGGGGGAAAGGATTTCCCTTGTCCTCCAACACTGTGGCCCTGACTTGATTGCCCTCCTCACAGCTATGTTTAAGCTTTCAAAAACAACGTCAATACATCCAGACGTACATTTCTTACCATCTTATCTAGCTTGGCCCTAGGTCAGTGGCCATCATCACTGTGTCTGTGGCAGTAACTTCCAAAAGCAAATTAAGGGCTGTGTGAAATATTTCCTTTCACTATTCCTGATGCTACTGCCGATCAGTTTCATTGGGAGACAGAGTTTTGATATCATGAGAAGGGAAGATAAAAATCCTTTTCTCCACAATGGATCATCATTTCATAAACCTCCATGAATATCTTGCAAGAGGAGAGTGCCCAATTGCCCCCTTAACATGGTAGTTCTCAGACAAAAATATGGCCAAAAACATGGAATGGAAGTAATGCCTATGAATTCACTTGACCTCCCATTTTCAAAATGGTGGTCTGCTCTGCCACCTTAGTAAAAGCAATATCCTCAGGTTACCAACTGGGACAGAGTTGTCCAGTTCAGCTTTACCCCAATCTCCCAAAGGAACACATATCACAGAAGATTATAGGGGTGCCCTGCAGGATCGCTACTGAGCAGGGATGTTGAAGAGTCCTTGGTTTCGAGTCACGAGTTGAGTCATGAGTCTTTGGACCCGAGTCTCGAGTCTGGGTCCAAGTCCTTGGTCCAAAATGGTGACTCACGAGTCACAAGTCATGAGTCACTCCCAAAGCTGACTCCACGAGTCTCTATTAAAATCAATGGGTTTTTTCCCCAACAAAATAAGGCTATTTCAGATGTGTGGCTTAAATAAATTCTAGGCACAAGTGTGCCTTTTTATTTCAAAACTCTGCAACTGATTTTGGCAAGAACAGACCAGGCAGACAAACCGAAAATAACCAGACAGGCAGAGGAGGCAGGGAACCCCAAAACAGGCAGGCAGAGGCCTTTGTCTTGGACAATTCAAACTGTGGAACTGGTTAAGAAGAGACCAGGCAGGCAGAGGAGGCTGGGAACCCCAAACAGGCAGGCAGGCAGCCAAACCCAAAATGTCTGAAAGGTTGCATTTTAGGAAAATGATTTTAAAAAATAAACTTGCTGTACTTCCTAAAACCTATCTATGTTGCATTTGGGGAACACGATTTTGGAACACGAGTCCTTGGTCTTGAGTCCCAAGTCGGGTCTCGAGTCCCATTAAAAATATTGGGACTCGAGTCTGACTTGAGTCAGAGGGGGGACTCAGTCCGACTCACGAGTCGAGTCCTTGAGTCCGAGTCCCCATCCCTGCTTTTGAGGGTCAGGATCCAAAGAGCTACTTGAGCTGTAGAAGCACTTCTCCAGGCATAGTAGGCCAGAGTCAAATACATTAGTAGTACCTTAAAAAATACCTAGTTTTTTTAATTTTGTGTTTGTTTGCTAAGAAGAATGCATCTGCTTCTCTGTCACACTCTGGCACCATTGGGTGAATGCATGTGTGGAATTTAAGAAGGTCCAAAAGGAGAGAACTAGTCTCAAGATGCTGGAAAAAAAACACGTTTTATTCTTTAAGAAGTGGGCATCTTGAGACCAGCTCTCTCCTTTTGGATCTATTTTGGATGCTTTCAAGCTTTCTCATAATTTCTGGTCATTTAAGAAGGTGCCATCTATAAAGGATATTCAGAAGTGACAACCTTCTCCCAGGGGAAACGAGCAGGTCAGGTCAAGACAGACATGTAAGAAATAGGCAAAAAGAGGAAAAAAGATGGATAAGATCAGCTGAAAAACTGGAAGTAGAAGAGGAGACAGCAAGTGGCAGAAAGGCCAGAAGAAGGAGAGGGAACATTGGAGCCACAAATAAAGAGTAGGTTTCTATAACCATCTGCTTTCCACAATACTTTTCCAAAGGTACAAACCATGCTCACTGCTGATTTCTTAATGGAAAAGTTCCCCAACTTAAGTGTTGCCTCCACAAGGTCTCACCACTGGACGTAGTGATAGGCCTTCATCTTAACTGTGAATGGCTGAGAGGTGAGTGCAGTTCCCCAGCTGGTGGAGGAAACAGCACTCCAATTGCCTGTCAAGCTGGGTGGCTTGTTGTGCAGCAGGCAATCCAGGAGCAGCTCCGTCTGTCTTTGAGCAACAACTTGCAGAGCTAGACCAGGGTCCACAATTGGATAGACCAGGTAGAAACATGTTGGCCCTTGATGTCGTCTGACCCTTGTTGAGTCGGCTGCTGCAATACTACCCTCTGGCCATCTGAAGTGGTGGTGTTGGCCCTTGAGGTCATGTTGGCCCTTGAGGTTGGGTCATGTTGGCCCTTGAGGTCGTCTGACCCTTGTTGAGTCGGTTGCCCTGCAATACTACCCGCTGGCCATCTGAAGTGGTGGTGTTGGCCCTTGAGGTCATGTTGGCCCTTGAGGTTGGGTCATGTTGGCCCTTGAGGTCGTCTGACCCTTGTTGAGTCGGCTGCTGCAATACTACCCTCTGGCCATCTGAAGTGGTTGTGTTGGCCCTTGAGGTCATGTTGGCCCTTGAGGTTGGGTCATGTTGGCCCTTGAGGTCGTCTGACCCTTGTTGAGTTGGTTGCTGCAATACTACCCTCTGGCCATCTGAAGTGGTGGTGTTGCAGCACAAAACAGAGCAGAACAGGTTGTCTTCAAGCATGGTGGTGCAGAGCACATGATGGGATTCTGCTGAAGCAGCTCCCTAGTTCAAGACCCCTTGTGCCATGTACTACCACCACAACAGGGGGTTGGCTATTGCCATTCTGCCTAGCTTGTGAGCCTTCTCAAGGCAAATGGCTGGACACAGAATGCTGGATTATATAGACCTTTGGTCCGAGTCAGCAAAGTTGCTCACCTTCAATGCAGGTCGAAGAGTGGGACAGCAATGTTCTAAACAAGCAAACAGATGGACATTCCCATATGCCTAGGTCAACAGAGGTAGCCCTCTCTTTCAGGCTCTGGTTTTCTGAAGCTTCAATAGTACTTACATAAACCATAGCCATTTTAGTCATCATCCCTTCTCTATGGAACTCTCCACCTACATATTTGTGTTGAATTAATTGTTTTAATTGCATGTTTTAGTTGGATAGTTTTAATTGCATATTTTAATTATTTGAATAGTTCATTTGAATCTGTAAACTGCCTTGGGGATTCTTCTGGAGTGAAAGGTATGGTTGAAATGACATATAGACTTGGTCTGAGGTTATGTTCTGAAGGTCTAGCAGATCTGAGTCTGCTCAATGCCTGCATGGGAGGCTACCTCAGAATCCTGTATTCCCTTGAGTTCCATAGAAGAAATATATGAGATGTGAAGGAAGAAAGCATCATCAAAGATTCTTGAGTGCTCTTGGCATTCTGCTTGCTTCCAAATGATGATGCAGATGGCTCTTGGGTTTTCTTGGAGTAAATGCAAAAAGGAAAGGGAGCATTGAGAGGACAGAAAGAGCAGAAATATCTAAGCTTGCAGAACATTTTCACTGGAGAGATATAGCTCTTTTTAGGAATTGTTGGGCACCTTTCATTACATGTATGAAGGAAAGTTGTAGCATGGGTGTTTGTAAGTACAGGACTTTTCAAATGATTCTATTGCTCTAATGTTAAACGGTGTTGGATTGGTATGAATGATGGCATTAAGATTAAGAAGCTCCTGTTTATGGCTGGTCCTTACATGATTCTCTTCATTTCTGATGTTCAAGCAATGAGTGTTGTCCCTTTTGTGGCCAAAATGGCACCCCCCCCCCGAGGGAGGTATCAGTCTGCAGGTCCAATTCCAGGTTTGAAGGGACCTTGAGCAAGGTGTCCTCCATGCTTTCCCACCCCCTCTCCAGCTGGCTTCTCCCCGCCCCATGGGCTTACCAAGCACTGGGGGTAGAAAGGAATGCCACTTCCTGTGGTACTCTGGGTCTTGCTGTGGTACTTTGATTATTTTTTTTTATTTTTTTATTTCACAGCACTCCATTGGGCACTGGGAAATAATTCTTTTTAAGGGACCACCTGGGGATCCCAGAGCAGCACAGATAATGGTGCTTCTTCATTGCTGTCAGCCAGCTACCGCTGCTTCTCTGGTATGAGTCCCAAGGGGCCTGCTGGAGTCATTGGGCTCTGGCATTTGCCCACAACCATGCCCCGGCTCTGATTCTGAGGCTGTCAGAAGGGTAGGGAGAACCCCAATGGTTTGCAGAAGTGCAAAAGAACTTTAGGAAGAAAACACACCCACACACACCCAAGGGGTCAGAATGGAAAACTGAGAGAGCTAATGGAATGGAGTGGGCGCAATCCTGAACTGCAGCACACCGCAGCTGCAACATTTTGTTACAGGTCCCACTTGTTTACTCTATTTATTATATTGTTGATAATTATTTGCATTGTATTTATTGTAATATTGAATTGCAATGAGGACAGTGTCAGTTACAAATCTGCTTTTGATGGTAAATTTGTCATAGTTTTGATAATACAGTTTTACTTTAAAAAAAATAATAGTAAAGCAGATGGCTATTGGGTTTCTTGGAGTGAATGGGAAAATGGAAGGGCACATTGAGAGAAGAGAGCGAAGGCGGGTGGAAGACTGGCACAAGAACCTTTGTGTTTTCCCTGAGCAAGGCTTGATGCCAAAGTTACAAACGCTGCTTGGCTTACAGATTTTGTGGGAGGTGGACTGGGGTTATTCAAGTCGCCCTATTAAAAGAGAATAGAGGATAAGGAATACTTTGGAGAGAATGAGTGGGAGGAAAAGCTTTAATATATCAGTAATTAAGACCAAAAAAAGAAAGAAAAAAGAAAGAAAGGTTAGTTAGTGCTAAACAGGGACAGCTGGGAGGCACTGTACAGCACATTAAGAATCCAATCAGACTTTTGACTTCTTTTTACTTGAGCGCCAGCCATGTGCTGAGAGAACAGACTGAAATGCCAAATTATTGGAATATGATTTCTAATTGTTTGTGCAAACGTCACTTTTAAACATTCCTATTTTTTGAATATGCACAGGTAATTGGCAAGCCCATGTGGAATGCAGTGTTTCATCTGCAGTTGGGATTTAATTAATTTCAGTAGACTTTCTTTCTTTCTATCCCATCTTCTTCTTCCTTTTGGTTTTAACATCCATGTTAGGTCAATGCCAGGCCATCAAAATATGCTTCTGGAGTGGGAGAAATGTTGCAAGATCTTGTTATGAAATGTTTATATAAAAACCACAGTAATAATTACAAGGGGTGGTTAAGGGTTGATGATTCTGCTGCTTATGCAAATGGGGATGGAGTGGCCAGAAGCAAGTATTCTTTAATGGAATTGACATCAGTGCTTTTTCTTCTTCAGTGATGCAATAGCCATCATAGGGCCAGAATACACAGAAGATGTGTGTGTGGGTCTGCCCCAGTGATGCATATTGTGTATGAGGATATAGTTTAAAGCACAAGGAGGGCTTGGTAGGGATGGGTGAGAAATATCAATGCAAAATTGTTGAATTTGCACTTCTTGAACCTAAACACAAAGTGGGATGCAGTTTGCTACAGAAATCCTTACATTTCTCAAGTTTGTGATGCAGTTCCCAAAAACAAACAAGCAAACAAAAGAAAAACAAAAGAAAAAAGCTTTCATTTCAAATGAACACAAAAGTTGTGTATATCTGCAAAGATGCACACAAAAACACTTCATTGAATGAGGAAAATGCATGCAAGTCTGCTCCATCTTCCAGTGTGATCGCCCAGATATTTGAAGATGGCTATCATGTTGCTTCTTAACTGTCTCTACTCCAGGCTAAACATACCCAGCTCTTTCAACCATTCCTCCTAGGACTTGGTTTCCAGACTCCTCACCATCCTGGTCATCTTTCTCTGGACATGTTCCAGTTTGCCAATATCCTTCTTAAAATGAGCTCTTGATGAAGAGTTGGATCCAAACATAATCATGCTTAGAGTAGACCCATTGAAATCAGGGGGACTTATGCTCATCTTGACTAAATCAGGTCTCACTGATTTCAACAGGTCAACTATAAGAAAGACTAAGTCTGGATCCAATCCAAGATATTTTTGATTCTGACTTCTTTTATAATTGGTAATTTCAGTTTTGATACTCTTAATGTTTAATATATCTATTTTTTCAAAGACATTGTAGTCCTTCTTCTTTTATCATGATAAGCTATCCTCTTTTAAATTAATTTTATCTATTCTCTGTTGATGTTAGATGTTTGTATGGGGTCCCCCACCCTGTACTGTATCCATTTCTTTAATTAATGAATTCAATTAAAAACACTCACAGGGCACCTTTCCACATTGCCTTGTCATTATCAACTTGGAACTCTGCCACACATGCTGTGGAACTCGTGGACCTTGAAGACGGTTCTGGAACATTTTCTAGGGTGCATCGTCATCTTGCACAGAGAGCTGGCCAGGCCTATTGGGCCTCAACATTGCCCCAGAAGAGCTGAGCATGTACTCTGGAAGATACCCAACACTGTATTGGGGCTGCACATTGCAAGGGAAGACCATAAGTGATGGGCAAGCTGTTTTTTAGGGAAGCTTGCCAGCCATTACTGATCCTCTCCTTCAGGAACCCCTGCTATGCATCCAAGGGTTCCTTGGCACGCAGCTTGAGAATCAGTGCACTATCACATATTATGGGGTTCCAACTGAGACGCTCACCCACACACTCCGAGACGACAGATTGTGCAAAGAAAAACGTAGGATATTGCTTGAGAGAACACACTGAGGAAATCGTGCCAGACAGAAAATGCTGAACAGCACATGGGAATGAGGTTAGAAAGCAAGTTGGCTGACCATGCCACATGATGATGATGGTGGTGGTGGTGACAATTTAGGTACATAATGAGCATGATATACACTCAGCCAGCTGATTTACACAGTGCATGGCATTGCAGTGATATGACAACACATTTCCTTCACGTGAAAACTAAAGGAGAGGCATGCATTTCCAACCCAAAGGTGGGCACATATTTAGGGAGCCATCGCCAGTAACAACTTTTAAGCCTGTGTTCTCCATATGCTCTCAAGTCTCGGGGGAGACTTACATTTCCCCTCCACACTTTACATGTTTACCATGAGCAAATATTGGACAAGGCATGAAGGAGTAGACGCCACTCGAGGCTTGATGATACATCGCTAGATTGGAGTCCACCAGGAGAAGAGCCTTCAGTGTGGTGGCTCCATTTCTGTTGAACTCCCTGCCTCTGGAGGTCAGGCAGGCTCTGACATTGTGCTGCTTTCGGTGCCTGCTAAAGACCTTTGGCCTGATTGTAGTGGTGTAATCGAACCTGGGGGGGGGCACCTCGCCTCCGCCTTGATCTTCTGAGCAGCGCGGAGCAGTTCTCCGTGCTTCTCAAGCTGCCCTCTCCGGCCCTGTTGCATCACTTCTGGCACTGGAAATGACGCGACGGGGCCCTGCGCAGGTGCAGTACGTGGCACGGGGATCCAGCGTGCCTGTGCAGGGTCCTGTCGCGTCATTTCTGGTGCTGGAAGTGACGCAACGGGACCGGAGTGGGTGGCGCGGGCGGCTCGCCGCGGAGAGGCGAGCTGCTGTCGGAGCAAGGTAGGCTCGACCGAGCCTCGTGCGGGCGTGAGCGGGCTGATTTCGGTCCGCTACGCCACTCGAGGCTCGATGATACATCGCTAGATTGGAGTCCACCAGGAGAAGAGCCTTCAGTGTGGTGGCTCCATTTCTGTTGAACTCCCTGCCTCTGGAGGTCAGGCAGGCTCCGACATTGCGCTGCTTTCAGGTGCCTGTTAAAGACCTCCTTGTTCCAGGAAGCCTTCTCTGCTCTTCAACCACCAGTGTAATTTTAGTTTGTTTTCCATGTATTGTTTTCATTATTTTATCTGTTTTTGTCTTTTTATTGTTCACCGCTCTGGAATTTGCTTGATGGTGGAGCGGTATACAAATACTGTAAATAATAATAATAATAATAATAATAATAATAATAATAATAATAATAATAATTGTTTAGAGCAGCTGTATCTAAAGACTGTTTAGCCATGATGACGTCCGACCTCTGGTAGGAGAGGAATGAGGAGGAGGAGGAGGAGGAGGAGAAGAAGAGGAAGAGGAAGAAGAAGAAGAAGAAGAAGAAGAAGAAGAAGAAGAAGAAGAAGAAGCTTAGCCCAAACACTGCCAGAGGAAGAAGCCCTTTGGCCTTGTCCCTCCCTGCTGGCTTAGTGGCTCACTACCGTTACCTTCTCCTCTTGACCAATGCTGCCTCCTTCTCAGCTGCCTCCAACTGGACAAAGCTAATATAGTGTCAGGTGTCTGAAGTTTTCCACATCAGAGGTGGATGAAGTTGAGGAGGAACTGGTAGTGGGCGATGGAGCCAGTGAGCAGGGCCTGCAATCAGTGTTTGATCCGCAGCCAGGTAGGTCTGACAGCTCAGGCCAGTGATGGGGACTCAGACTCCAGGACTCGACTCGTGAGTCAGACTGAGTCCCCCCTCTGACTCGAGTCAGACTCGAGTCCCAATATTTTTAATGGGACTCGAGACTCGACTCGGGACTCGAGACCAAGGACTCGTGTTCCAAAATCGTGTTCCCCAAATGCAACATGGATAGGTTTTAGGAAGTACAGCAAGTTTATTTTTTTAAATCATTTTCCTAAAATGCAACCTTTCAGACATTTTGGGTTTGGCTGCCTGCCTGACTGTTTGGGGTTCCCAGCCTCCTCTGCCTGCCTGGTCTCTTCTTAACCAGTTCCACAGTTTGAATTGTCCAAGACAAAGGCCTCTGCCTGCCTGTTTTGGGGTTCCCTGCCTCCTCTGCCTGTCTGGTTATTTTCGGTTTGTCTGCCTGGTCTGTTCTTGCCAAAATCAGCTGCAGAGTTTTGAAATAAAAAGGCACACTTGTGCCTAGAATTTATTTAAGCCACACATCTGAAGTAGCCTTATTTTGTTGGGGGAAAACCCCATTGATTTTAATAGGGACTCGTGGAGTCAGCTTTGGGAGTGACTCGGGACTCGGGACTCATGAGTCACCATTTTGGATCAAGGACTCGGACTCGGACTCGAGACTCGGGTCCAAAGGACTCGTGACTCAACTCATGACTCGAAACCAAGGACTCTTCAACATCCCTGGCTCAGGCTTGATGGCAGGATTAGAGCACGTCTGACGAATAAGCTCTGAGTTTTCTCTTCATCTTTTCACTCTCCCAGGCCTCTCTGCTGCTAACATGAAAAGTCTTCAAACGTTTTTTTTTTGGGGGGGGTAAATGTCAGTTAGTGTTCAACCACATTTCACGTGCATTATCTCAGTAATCCTTACAACAGCTCTGGGAGGTAGGTCTATAGCAGGGGTGGGTAGCCTCAGGACCGGTGGCCAAATCTGGCCCTCCTGGGTCTTCTTCTGACACTCTGGTGTTCTCCAGATGACCACACCCCCTTTCCTGGGCCACACCCCTTTTCTCCTCCCTGTCAATTATTTGGTGGTTTTTCAGATTTTTCACCTTGTCCCTTAAATGGTTGAAATTGCCTCTCCTAAGGCTTAGTTACAGGCAATAACAGCTTTAAGCTACAATAAGCTAGTATTGTTGGTATTTTGGCCCTGCCTTTTTTGCCTTTGACCCTGCCCACCCCTGGAATGTGGCCCCCGAGTGCTTCTCTGAAAATGCATTTGGCCCTCGGGGTGAAACAGGTTGCCCACCCATGGCCTATAGTATTATCCTCATATTGTAGATGGGCAGCTGAGACTAAAAGAGTGCCTTTCCTAAGGTTCATGACTAAGGTGAGATTTGAACTGTGGAACTTCCAAGTTCACAAATCAGGATACAATCCTATACATGCCATAAGTAGGCGTATGATTGCACCTAGGGATATTGGAGAAATCCAAAATTGATTCAAATGATTTTGGATTTATATGAATTCAACCTGTGGATTCCGCAATGGACCAGCATCTTCTGAGTCGTGCAGATTCTAAGGACTTGTGGACCATTTATTTATATATATATTTACTTTCCAGGATGTACATAAATTCAGTTGTACAAAAATACGGAAGTTACTGGAAAATATGCTAATATATGTCTTTTAACAACCACCACCAGCATTTTATACATCTCAGATCTTTCAGCCTCTGCTGTGTAGCACTCTTTTTTTGTGTGCTCTGCCCATTGGTTTTGTGTGCTTTGCCTATTGTACACTGAGCTAAGAAAAATACACAAAACGTTACGTGCCGGGGAATGTAACCTACAAATTGCGGTGGACCTTTTTGTGTACTTTTTTAAAGGGGGAGAAAAAAATCTGATTCTGTCCATGAGTAGATGATGGAACCAAAGATGACTGACAATCCGCGAAACACAGACAGATCATATTAAATGACGTCCGTAGTTTCCTAATTGTACCCATAGCCTATGACCATTATGTTACAGTGTCTTCTGCTGGCACTACCTCTTCTTGTAGCTAAGCTAGGGATGTGTGAGGATTTCGTTCAGGGGGTGGAACTCTGGCAAACTCGCCGGGCTTGAACCCCCTGAACTCCGTCTGTGGCGTAACCCCGCAATTCAGTTCCCTGGTGTATGTCTGCATTAGTATGTTTAGTGTGTCTAGAATGTTGAACCGAGTGGGTGTGGTTTGTGATGTCTTGGAAAGGGTGGGGAGGGAGGAGTATATAAGGAGAGTTTGAGTGGTTAAAGTGTGTGGGGAGTGTTAGAGAGTTTGGGAGTTAGGTTAGTTGGGTTATTCGTGTCTTGTCAGGAGTTGTAAGAGAAATCAGTGCTTGTATGAGGAGTGAAAGTATTTAGAGTTATAGGGACTTAGGTTAATTATCAAGTGTTTGGTGTAGGCAGGTTTAAGTTATTTTCTGGAACTAAGATTTTGAGAATTAAAATAAACTTATTTTTATTTTGTTTGCTACCCAAATCCTACGTGTAAGCTTGGCGTTATTAACCTGCTTTACTTTTAAATCTACATACACACCTTTGTACCCGTTATCATAAATTTAAAAACAGATCCTTAATAACCAGAATTAATCTTTTCCCTCATTGGTAGGGGAAAGGTTTCATTTGACCCTCCCCTCAGGTTTTTAAGTGTTGGTGCTTAGCCTGAGAAGGGTTTATGCGCTGGGTCCTAAAGTATAAAGGGCTGTGTCGTTGCACCGTCCCACAAACCTGCTTCCCTGGCTCGACTTGGGTTCTCCCGTTGAGCCGGGGAAGCGACTTCCAGGTCCCCAGCAAGAATAGACCTATTTTCTATTTTTACGTAGAAAATAGTGTAAGATACATTAAAAATGGCCACAATTTGTGCAAGTTACGCAAATCACAGCCGCTTTTAATCTATCTTACACCATTTTCTATGTAAAAAACTCTCTGCCAGGGACCCGGAAGTCAAGCAGCTCCACTGGTGTCCACTTTTGGCCTGGCTCAGTGGGCACGGTGGCAGTGCTCACCAACCATCCAGCGAGTCAGATGGTGGGCGAATCGCCCACCACTAAAAGCATATCATATTAGCAAACCCATCGTCAAAATGCTGGTTGATCAAAGTCTTGTGAATCATGGTGACTTCCGGTATCAAAAATCAGTGACAAAAAGGAATTGTGATGAGATATAAAGCATCTGGTGAAGAACTGACAGACAAATCTCTTAGATCTTTCAGGGGGGAAAATACATATTTGCCATCATCTAATGCTGGAAAGAGGAGTCTTGCATGTGATTTGGAAGAAAGTAGCCCTATTCTACCAAAGCAGGAGAAAACACTGAGGCCAATCTCGACATCCTGTATTCGGTTCCACTTAACAAATGGCATGCTAAAAATGGAAAAGACAGAACAGAAGGCAGCCAGTCTGATAACAAAAAAGGAGCCTTTGGTTCTTCAAGAAGGATAAGGGTGGCAGGCGGTGGGTGAGCGGGGAAGGGAGTGATGTGTTGGCTGTTGTTGTCATTTAAAAATAAAATAAAAATCAAGAGCTGAACAGAGGACCTCATTAAGGTAAACAAAATTTCACAAGGGGAGCAGAAAAGATAAACACCACCCAGGTTATTATTAGCTCATGTCTGCTGCAAGAACTGCAGGGACGCGCAAGCACTTCAGATTCGGTGCAAACCCTCTGAGGAGTTTAAGTGGAATTCCTAAACCCATGCACCGCGGTTAATAAATGGAATGCAGCATTGAGGGCAGCAGGAGAAACAATCAGGCTAAACAGCCTGCAGAGCTATTTGGAGATGAAATACATATTGGAGAGAGAGAGAGAGATCATGCTTCTCGGTCCTATGCGTGTATACTCATAAGTCAGTTCCACTGAATACAGTAAGACTTATTCGCAAATAAGTATGTTTTGCAGCCTTAAAGGCAGAAAGAACCGGTGAAGGAAAACAGTCACTGGCAAAATGATGGCAGTGACATGCATTCATTTGTGGGATTTTTTTTTTAACCCTGCAATACTCCTGAAGCAACTTACAAAATAAAGCCCTATATATTAAAACACAGTCAAAAACTAGGAATCGATGTGTGTGTGTGTGTGTGTGTGTGTGTATAGAGAGAGTTGAGAACGTTGTGAAAACATTCAGGAAGTGTAACAGGCAGTGGATTACTATGTTCTCTGCGTTAGATCAGGAGATGTGTATCTGTTTGATTCATATCAGAATCTGATTCATGATCGAGACCTGCATCTTGAATTGGACCTGGGGATGGGAGAACAAGAGAAGTTCAAGATCACTGAGAGTCAAGCTCGGATCGCCTTGATCCCATGTTCAATTGCTATCTACTTTTCTTTTCATTTGAATGGGAAAAGTGTGCATTTTGAATGGGGAAAGTGCATTGAGTAAAAAATGAAGTGAAATGAAATTCTCATATGTATTGTGCCTGGCAACTAAATGGCAACCAGTACAGTTCTTTAGTTTTGGTATAAATGGTCCCTCTGGGCCAGTTCTCATCAACTGCATTTTGGATAGGGGGCATGACAGAAATGAATCTTCTTGAAAGGTTTCTGGGTGCAGGGGGAGCAGAGGTAAGTTGGATGGATGCTTTGGAGATAGCCTTATTTGTTGTGTGATCATCTGTGTGTACATCTTTAAGAAGCAGGGGGTTGGACTCGATGGCCTTGTAGGCCCCTTCCAACTCTACTTTTCTATGATTCTATGATAAGAAGTAATATTCATTAAAAGGTTCCTGGTTCGTATGCTTACACACACACACAGGCAAAGCTGCCGCGGCGGGATTATTCAGACAGACCAACGTTTGCTTACACACACACACACACACGCACACACACGCCTCTGCATGCATACCCATGGAACAGATAGTTGATGCTGAGTTTCTCCCCTCTGCCATAAGGTTGTGTAAATTTAGAAGAGATCCCTGAATTCAAAATCCTGAAAAATACTGGCTTAAAAGTTATGAGCACTGGGGTAACTTGACACAGGGCTTTGCCTGCGTTGAGCACAACATATATTTCCATCCTCAAATGTAGTTTCCGGTTGCTGATTTTGTGATCTTGTTACCTAGTGTTGGTTTTGTGTGACTGGAGAGGGTTATTGCTATGTAATTATTGCACTGCTATGGTTATATTTTTGTGAGCAGCTGAAGGCCCCCAAAGGTGCAATACAGATACAATCCATCAATAAGAATGAAAACAACAAAGCAGATACTGACAGATGCTCTCGTGAGCAGTTCGGTAGATAATGAAGTTTATTAGTGTTGCCAATACCAGCTGAAAAACAGGTTCTATAATCTATTTTTCTTCAGCTCTTGTGTATGTTGCATAAACAATGGCAAACCAATCTGAGATCTCAGCTCATATATCTATGAGCTCTAACTGTCTGGGCTCATTTCTCAAGCCAGCCTGTTTACACCTGCACTGAACATCATGCTGCCAAAATAGCACCCGCTGTGTGTTCTGTTCTCATTGCTGTGAATTACAAGTCTCCAGCCCTCATGATTGCAGAGGAAATTAGACATGTGCTTGTGCTTGCCTGTTGTGACCCAGGAAGCCAAATCGTTTCCTGTGGCAGGAGGCAAGGGCTGCTGTGGCAATTCCCTGACAAACTCACCTGCCCCCCAGAGCTGCTCCTCCACATCACCACATTTCTAATCTACCTTTGGGCATGAGTCCTACTTTACAGAACACTTTTGTCTATTTGTAGGCATCCTGAGAGCCAGTGTGGCACAATGGTTAGAGCAGGGCTCTCCAACCTTGGGTCCCCAGATGTTGCTGGCTTACAGCTCACAGCATATCCAGCCAGCATGGCTAATGGCAAGGGATTCTGGGAGCTGTAGTCCAGAAATATCTTGGGACTCAAGGTTGGAGAGCCCTGGGTTAGTGCTGGACTGGAACTCAGGAGATCCGGGTTCTAGTCCACACTTGGCCATGAATCTCACTGGGTGACTTTGGGCCAGTCCCTGACTCTCAGCCTGACCTACCTCACAGGGTTGTTGTGAGGCTAAAATGGAGAGGAGGAGGACTATGTAAGCTGTCTTGGGTTCCTTGCAAGAGGAAAAATTGTGAGATATAAATGGAATGTCGTCGTCGTCATCATCATCATCATCATCATCATCATCATCATCATCATCATCATATCCTCTGGTTCAGGGGTGACCCTCCAGAAATTGTTGGACCACAACTCCCATCATCCCTCACTATGCTAGAGATGTATGAGTAATTCATTTCACTTCATTATTGATCAGGATTTTACCCAACTTGCACCTCTTGGACCAAACATGGACTCAGATGCAATCTGCAGTTGAAGTCTGTACATTTCTGAGCTTGCAATGTGACTTGCGGACCAAAAAGAAAAAAGCATTTGACAGTATGCATGCCTTTTTGAAAAATGTGCACAAATATAGTCAATGGGAGAAGAATATGTACATTTCAAAAATGTGCACAATTGATGCATGCATTTGGGAAAATACACATGGAAATATGCACAGATTTTCACGCGAAAAGAAAAAAACAAAGCTCGCAATCTGATATGGACTCTGGTCGGGATGAGCTTCCAGATGGAATTCAGAGAATGTTGGCTTTGCATGTCCCTTTATACAACAGCAGCACACTCAGTTCTCAGACTGTGTCTGCTTGGATGGCCAAAAGGGCACCATCTTCAGTACATAAGAACATAAGAAGAGTCATGCTGAATCAGAACAAATGCCTATCTAGTCCAGCATTCTGTTCACACAGTGGCCAACTAGGGATAGGAATCTGATAAAATATGTTTTTATTGTTGTTGTTTTTATGTATCAATTGTTGTGAACCGCCCAGGGAGCTTTGGCTGTGGGGTGGTATAGAAATGAAATAAATGAAATGAAATGAAAATCCGACGAATTTCACGATCCAGCCCCCTGGATTCTGAGTCGCCAGCCCTGCACTCATGCTGACTTGCAATGATGCGAGTCTAGCCAACTCACAAACTTCCATCTCTAAGAGAGGCCACAATTTGCACATTAAAAAAAAAAAAAACACTAAGGAAATTTGTGCGAATGGTACAATTTGCGCTATTCACATAACTTTACGCAAAGTGCGTAAATCGTGCAAAACAGCACCCAGAAAGCACTTGGCTCTAGGGATATATCTGAGAGTCTCGGGGGGGGGGGCTGAAAGCGGGTCGAAAGCGGAACACTCCCCCCGACTCTCGTGACTTACCTTCCCGCTGCTCAATCTACGCCGTGCCGGGGAAAGGAGCTTCAGTTCCCTGGCGCGGCAGTTCCGGTTCCCCTGGCATTGCGTTTTTAGTGTAAAAACTAGGGCAACCAGCTTGAAACAGCCACAATTTGCTATTCCGGTTTCCTGGCGCTGCGAGCTGTGAGAGCGGGCAGTGGGCGCTCCAGAGCACCCCCGAGAGAAGGTAAGCTCCCGCTCGGTTTACATCGCTACTTGCATCTACCATGCTTTGTGTAAAAATGGCAGATTTGCACACATCGCACTAAATCCACGTGCGTCTCATGTGCTGTCTTGTGCAAAACGTGCAAAATACTGTGATTTACGCAAATTGCATAAAATTACGCAAATTGTGCAAATGGCGCCATTTGAGCAAATTTCCTTACCTTTTTTTTTTTTTTAAAAAATGCGCAAACCGTGGTCCATATTAGAGATGGAAGTCCGCAGGAAAAAAACCTGACTCGGCCCGCTTCCAATCTTTGGATTGGAAGCTTGCGGGAAGTCCATCGATCTCAAACGAGCTGGACTTCCCAGCATCAGCACATCCCAGCTGCCCCTGAGACTCAAGTAGGATGCCATCCATGCCCAAGGATCCCAAGCAGCCCAATAAGAAGTGAGCATGCTCAGTGGTCATGGAATGTTGAGGGGGGGAAAAAGGCAAAACTGGAATGGGGAGGGGAATGGTATGGAGTATGCTGGAAAAGGGCATTGCTGACTGGATGGCTGGAACTCTGAAGAGGAGTACTCCACACTGTAACATTTTGCTGCAAAGCCCATGTGTTCTGATAATATCTGTGCAGATGCACTTGGAACCCCTGACTGGGCCTAGGTTCCCTGCTGCCTATGGAGCTGTCCTTAGAAGTGGGGGATGCACATAAGGACTGTTGCATCCCTTTTGTCTGGCTGAAACGTTTGCAATAATGTCCCGAAAGGATTTCTGGCATTCTGTTGGATGGAAAACATAGTTCCCCCTGTTATTTGGCAGAGTAATAGTGTTATTTGCTATTGGTATTTCTTGTTATGCTTCCGCTGTTATTCTCAGGGCTTAGAGAATTCAGCTGATTGATTTTTTCCCACCGTGGCAGGACTGTCCCGCGATTGTAATAAGGGCCAACTGCTGAAGAAGTATTGGGATGAACAATTGATTAAGTTGACACTGCAATCTATTTCCCTGTGCATTGCAGGGTGAATTTAGAGCGTGTGTATACACCCACAGTTCTGAAACGTTGGTCTGTGTGAATAATTCTGCCATGGAAGCTTTGCCTGTGCTCAGTTTTTATTAATATTAGAATACCTCTTGGAACTCTTGAAAGGAATGAAAGGGAAAGGTTGAGGAAATCACAGCAAAGGCTCTTTTATTATTGGGGAAACACAATAAGGAGAAATTACTGAGACGCTCAGAAGGGCTATCTGAAATGGTCACTCTGTTTAAACATAAAGCCAATGGGCACAATCCACTAGGGTGTATGTGATAGATTGTTTCACTGATTAACTGTGCATTTTTGGACAACCTGGATTCTGTGTATCTAATTACGGTACTTGTCAGGACCTGTAATTCTGTAAGCATTGTGTCTGGATTATATTTTACCTTGATAGTGTAGTTTTTGTTATGGCTTATGGAAAAAATAGCTAATATTACCGTAATTTACAGGCAGTGCAATCCCTAGACATGTAGGGCGCGGGTGGCTCGAGTGGCGCAGAGAATCGCTCTGTGCCACTGAGAATCGAGCGGCGCCCCCCCCACTGCGGAGAGGCGAGGCGAGGTGGGGCGCCCCTCCCCCAGGTATGTTAACCATCACTAGTTCAACTTTCCCCATGTCCTGACATCACTGCAATGTGTGTTCCTGTGCCCCTCCTCTATGTTATTGGGTGTGGCAATCAGGACATGGAATAAATTAAACTAGACCAGGGGTGGGCAACTTGTGGCCTTCCAGATATTTTGCCCTACAACTTTCATCAACCCTCACCATTGGCTATGATGGCTAGAGCAGATGAGAGTTCTAGGCCAAGACATCTGGAGGACCACGAGTTGCCCGACCCCAAGCTAGAGATTATCATGTGGGAAGGGGAGACTTAACTCCCCAGATGATCACGTCTAGCTACGGCTGTTCCTGAACAGAGGTCATTCAGCCACAGTGACTCATGCATGCTCTGGTAACTTCACGTTTGGATTCTTGTAACATGCGTTACATCATGCAGCTGATCTTAAAGACAATCTGGAAGTTACAATTGGTACAAAATGTGGCAGCCAGGATGGTGACAGGGACAGCTGTCAGGAATTATATAACACTGATCCTGAAGGAGCAGTTTCCAGGCTGAATTCAAGGGGCTGCTGTTGACCTACAAAGCCCTAAGTGACTTGGGACCCAGGTTATCTGAAGGAATGCCTCTCGTTATACCAGCCTGCCTGAGATCTATTCTATGGGGAAAGCCTCATTCTTTGTCCCACCACTGTGGTGGGGGGAAGGATATCGAGCAGTGACATGAGACAGGGCCTTCTCTGTGGTGGTGCCCTAACTTTGGAATGGCCTCCCATAAGATGTATGTCTGGTGCCAATTCTCCTTATCATTGTTGGTGCCAGGCTAAGACCCATTTCTTCACCCAAGTGTTCGTCAGCTCTGCTGCTGACAAATTGGTTTCATTAGAGATGATGATGATGATGATGATGATGATGATGATGATGATTTTCCTGGATGTTTAAATGTTGGTGTTACCTGCCCGCTGGGATTCTTTTAATGAAGGTTTGTTTATCTATGCAAATAATAAACAAACAAACAAACAAACAAGGGGCTGTTATTTTCAGTGGCAGCCCCATGTTCTTTGACCATGGAGACCAATGCTTTCTTTCACTGCAGAAATCTTCCTTTTTGTCACCACATTCCACTCGTGTTCAGCGCAGCTGTCCCGAGTAAAATAAATGCAGAACAGACAAAATATGAGCCCATAATGAAGGATGGCCTCTTCCTTCTGCAGCGGGCTCTGCTTTAAACCCGTGGCTAAGATCATTAGTATCTTGTCGTAAATGCAAAGCTAAAGGTTATTGTTATTGCTAGAGCTGCCAATCTCCTTCAGAAATAATGAGAGCATTGGATGGAGGCGGGGGGCGGGCGGGCAGGGGGAACGGGGTGGAGAAGAATCAACAGTGGGCTGCTGCTTGAAACATTCAAAGTCTCTCCGCTCTCTTACACGCTTCCCTTTTTTGGGAAGGAAAAAGAGCTTTCGGAGCCGTTGCAAATGGCAGTTAAGAATAACAGATCTCTGCAGCCTGTCTGTCTCCAAGGGCACTTAACTTATATGCTGGCACATTTGGCTTGAAGGAGCATCGACAACGGCAGCCCGCTCGGCGTGGAAATCCTTTATTTTGATTTGTAACGTCTCACAAGGAGGATCATGGGAAACCAAAGCAGGGCTCCTTCCCCCCCCACCACCACCCCAACCTCTTGCTCAAAACTAATTGGTGCAGAGAATAAGGGATGGTTTCCAAACAGACAGTCCAAGGCTGCAATCCTATAGAGGCAGTCCCCAGGCTATGAATGAGTTCCATTCTTAAGAATGTCTTTAAGTCACATTTGTATGCACGTCGGAACAGTATAGCGCAGCATATGGCATTCATGCAAATTGTGTAGATTATGTATACCACGCTATGCTCTACGTAAATGACATAGAGCCAGGGAACCTGGAAGTCTGTTTGTAAGTACGAGTTGTCCGTAAGTCGGATGTTCTTAACCCGGGGACTGCCTGTACTTACTTACCTGGGAGTAAGCCTTATTGAATTCAATGGAACTTATTTCTGAGTAGACATGGATAGGATTGCTCTGTGTATTCTGAGAAGACCCTTCATAGGTTGGAAACCCTGCTTGTACAGGGTTGGCTCTAGGGCAGTGTTCTCCAACCTTGGGTCCCCAGATGTTTTTGGCTGGGGCATGCTGGGAGTTGTAGGCCAAAAACATCTGGGGACCCAAGGTTGGAGAACACTGCTTTATACCCTGCTTGTGGACCACCTTGAACACCTGTTTAGCCATTGTGGGAAACACGATGAGGCTCCGATTTGATCCAGAAAGACTCTTCTTTGTCTTCTTGAGTGTACCATCCATCTGGAGGGTGGGAAACTGCCCATAAGCATAAAGTAGGTACACTTTAAATCAAACAGTCAAGACACTGTGCTCAGCTAAGCATATGAATGCGCCCTGTGTATTTAGATCAGTGTATTTATCATCCCATGAAACTTAACTGGGGTGGGTGTGGGTGTGGGCTAGTGCTGGGCCAAACTGTTCATTAGGTACTTTTATTAGAGTCTTGGGGAGGGGGGACACAAACAATGCCAGTGTGGTGCAGTGGTTAGAGTGTTGGGCTGGGACTCTGGAAATACCCGGGTTCTAGTCCCTATTCAGCCATGTTGAAGCTCACCGGGTGACTTTGGGCCAGTCACTGACTCTCAGCCTAACCTACCTCACAGGGTTGCTGTGAGGATAAATTAGAGAGGAGGAGCAGGAGCATGTAAGCCACCTTGGGTTCCTTGCAAGAGGGGGAAAGGCAGAAATAAATGTAATAATAAGTAAAATAAATACATTCCAAACCTTTTCTTTGGCTCCGAGCAATCATGTGCAATTTCCGGGTGGTTGTTGTTGTTATATTTTGAAATGATGGTAGCAAGCATCTGATGAAGCATCTCCCCCCCCCCCCCAGTTCATATTTAAAATACATTTTTATCACGGCAGAAAGTGGCAGCAAGCAGAAGTCCTCTTAGGGCACAATCCTATGGCTGCTAGACAGAGTCAAGACAGCCACAGGATAATTCAGAGTCCCAGCTGCTACCTCAGCAACGCACTCTGAGGTCAGAGCTGGGACTCTGAGCGCCCTCCCTCTGCCCTTGCAGCCGGTGTGGAAAGAACCGGCTGCAAGGGCAACCTCGGATATGGAGTTTTGTGGGCGGGGGGGGGGAGGGGCCAGGCTCTGCCAGCGCATGCAGTATCCTGGCGGTGCCTTGGCCTCCTCTCCTTGCACTCTGGGGCAAAACTCTTAGATGGCTGAAATCGGCTGTCTAAGTGTTTTGCAGGGTGGGAGAAGCGTGGAGGCGACCTTTGCCTCTGTGCTCCTTCTGCCTTCCATAGGATGCCCGTAATCCTGAGTTCGGAGGGTTATGGGCAGCCTTATTGGATCGCTCTGCCTGTCCTTGCCCCACAATGCCTTTGCCTACGTAGTGATGATGTAGCATCCTTCTGTAGAGGCATGGTGGGATCAAATGGCCCCGGAAGTCGGTAGGAGCACTGCTGCTTGCTGCCGCTCTGTGCAGCGGCAAAATGTGTCTTAAGATGCCTCAGAGTCTGCTACCAACTCAAAATGTAACTCTACTCCCCCCCCCACCAATTGATGCAAATTTTCGCCAGCCACTAGGGGTGGGTGATCCGCTGAGACCCGACCTGTTTCCTGCTCGGCGGATGTCTGCTGCTGCTCCAGCCGAGCTGGGCTGAAAGTTAGCGCACGCTGTGCCACTCACCGGATTCCCGGGTTCCCGGCAGCCCACTGTTTACATAGAAAATGCCGTAAGTTATGTCAGAACAGGCCGTAATTTGCTCAAATCATGCAAATGGTGGCCACTTTGGGCGTATCTTAAGGCATTCTCTACGTACAAAGCAGCCCGCTGGGAACCCGGAAGTCACTTCCCCAGCTCGACTCCGGAGGATGTGAGTCGATGCCAGGGAAGAAGTAAGCGGGACAGAGTTTGGGGGTGGTCAAGCCTGGCTAGTCCACCGGATTTCCACCCCCTGGATTAAATCCTCGCCCATCTCTACCAGACCAGCCACCCTCGAAAGCTTCTCCCCAATTTTTGTGGGGTCTCCAAAGATAAAAGAGGCGCTTTGTGCCTCTCATTAGAAAAGAAGAAGAAGAAGAGGTGAGCATTTCTTCTCACCCCTCTGGTTTATTGGCTGGTGTCAGTGGGAGATGTTGCCTGACTGATAAACCCAGCCTGCTCCATCTTCAGGGCCATTTGCCTTGGGAAACAAGTTCACAGGATGCTATCAATGGATGATTTATGGCCCGTGCCTCTCTTCTGACATTTTTTTTTGGGGGGGGGGAGTTTTCATTGTTCATAACCGCCTCGCAAACAACGAGCAGACGTTGCCTGTGCCTCTGCAGGTGCAGCAGAATTTTAAATGTGAGCACAATTAAATGGGAAGTGGGATGCCAGCCGCCAGCAGGAAGCTCACAATAATCATACAGGAGAGTGGAATTCTCTGCAGTATTGATCTTGTGATGTTTCAGCGGGAGGATGCTTCAAAGCACAGTTGCCATATAATAGCATATGGGCTGCTTTTTAAAAAATAAATAAAATAAAATAAAATAAATTGAAAAGTCTGCCACTGCTGAAGTCTTTCCTTCATTGCGACGATGCACTCTTTCCCAGCACCTCTGTGGTGGTAATTAGATCAGATGTTCGCTACAAGCCAAAGATAAAATGCTTCCTTGATTGTTGTTTAAACTCAGTGGATCTCTCCTTTCTTGTCCGTTTTGATAGATCCGACTTTGCGAGTTTACAAAGTGCACCTCTTAAAAACAATTAAGAGTCCGCCGGGCTCGGCGGGGGCAGCGGGGGAGGGAAGGAAAGGAGCGTGGAGTTAATACATGCAGAGGGTATAAGCAGAAGGCGGCAGAGGTTTGTTCAAACAACATTCTTTCGACCTCGGAGGCGAGGCACGTGGCCAAGAATTCTGCTGGTGGAGCCACACCATCCAGAGTTGAATTGTCTATATAAAGGCACGCACGGCTTGTGCAATATTACAAGTTGCAGCATTCCCTAGATTTATTGTTAAATGTCTGGCAAAGCTGATGAAGCAGGTAATATAATGCACACCTAGTCAGAATAAATCAGAGCTGGGGACAGGAGACACCAGATTCTTTTCTGTTGTTATACAGCTAATATTGCAGATTACATTTAATCATTTTGTTGTGTGCCCTCAAGATGCAGGTAGGTGGAAACATCACATGCCATAGGCAGTGAGCATCATTCCATCTGCCTGTTTTTCATCTTAGGGACTGAAATGGCTCCATACATGGGAGGAGACATTTCAGTGCCCAGTGCTGTCTCCAGGTTTTGGAGGGCCCATGGGCAAGACACCCTCGATGGTCCCTCTCCCCCAGTGAGTCTACTGTCTCATCAACATTGTCACCAGCGGCTATTGCTCCCCGTCCCATCGTCGATACCACTTGCTTTCTTGACAGGCAGACAGCCAGTGAAGAAGCAGACAATGGCATCTGCTGCTCCTCCTTCTCACCACCAACAGAGCCAGACTGAGAGGCAGGTGAACAAGCAGGTTGCAATGGTAAAGAGGAGGAGCAAGTCCAGGGGGTTCTTGTCATTGGGACCCTGCTGGGGTGAGGGCCCTTGGCAGGTGCCCAAACATGCCAACCCTTGGCGTCGGCCCTGGCAATGCCCATGGTGTCTTGGCAATACCTACACATTTTCAGACATTGCACTCTAAATGCAAATCCTAAGGTCTCTCACTAGTTCTCCCTATTTATTCAGGTGTCTGGCAGCTCTGTGATATCATAGCAGCACAGCCAATGGAAATCCAAGCGAGGGCGAGCATTTGCAAAGGAAGAGATGGCTCTTGTACCTTGAATAGCTGCATAAAGAAGGGGCTTTTTTTTTTTTTTTACAGGTGACGAGTGTGACAGTTTCCATGCTCAATTTTGATTGGACTCAGGAACTTAAGTTGTCATTGTTGAGGAATTGTTGCCATCACTGTAACCATTTATCCTTTCTGAAATACTTAAGAATACTAAACACTGTACAAATCCTAAAAGAGAGAGAGAGAGAGAGAGAGAGAGAGATATTATGCTTTGCCAAAAGAACCAAGGTCTAATAGCGTATGGGGAACAGAAATGACATTTAGAGAGAAAGGGCTGGGAGTAATAAATGTATGTGACTATTTCTCAGGAGCATCCATAGTACTGATTGAAAATACCTTTCCCTCCCCCCTCCCACTTTGGGAGGCTCTTTCAGGGGTGTGTATGAAATCTACTTTAAGGTTTGGGCCTCCTTACCCCACTATGTCGGATGAAAATAGGTAATCAGACTCTGAGCCATTCAGTCATAAGTAATGCACAATTAATTAAACTAGATCTCTGTGTCTTTAAACTGGAACACTAGGCAATAATGCTACCAAGATCCAAACCAATATGTGAACTAACAATTCAGAAAAACCTACCCTTCCAAGAAGTGGATATCTGCTTTGGTAGATAAGTGTCCCGAACATACATTATCACTTTTCAGTGAGCCACAGAAATAATTTCCAGGTCCAGTTTACTGTAGTGATTTGGGTGCAGGTTATTTGAAGGAATGACCATACCCATATGAAGCTGCCTGGCCCCTAAGATCAGCCTAAGACACCCTTCTCTCAGGTTTACTACTAAGGTTGATCAGGTTGGCAGGTTCTAGGGATGGGGCCTTTTTAGTGGTGGCACCACACTTGTGGAATTCCCTCCATTGAGAACTCAATTTGCCTCCTCTCTTGTAGTCTTTAAGCTGACCCTAAAGATGTACATTTTAAAAAATCTGTCAACTTTTAATTGATTTTTTGCTGGCCCCCTCTAATTTTTTAGATCATCATCATCATCATCATCATCATCATCATCATCATCATCATCATCGTCAGTTGTTTTGTTATTAACATTTCCCTCTCCCAGCTGCTTTTTCACCCATGGAACTATGGGGATATAATATCATTCTGGTCCATGGATGAAAAGAAACAACAGCTTGGGGATCTGTGATTTTTAGGATGGCAAATCTGTCAAGCTTGATGTTGCTCAATTTCTCACTTTTCCACCAAGTTCATTCCATCACGTTTTTGCATCAAATTGTGACATTTTTTTAAAGTCTACATGAAAAATATGTGCACATTTTTGTGTGCAATTTCCAAAATATATGCATTTTTCTATGTATTTTTTTCATGTGTCTGTCTGTGTGTGTGTGTGTGTGTATTTGCAAAGTGCATCACAAACTTTGGGAGAGTATGGATTTCAACATCTAACTGTGTTCTGGTTCATGTTCATGTTCAGGACGTGCAGATATGGTAAATTTGCGTTGAAATGCGAACCAAACAAATTTCTCACCCATCCCTACGCTAGAAAAGTATGAGAGAAGAAAGGATTATACAGTAATACCTTGGATTGCAAGTAACTTGGTTTGAGAGCATTTTGCAAGACAAGCAAATTTTTAAATATTTATTTAATTTTTTTTACTTGATATACAAGCGACGTCTTGCAATACAAGTACTGTAGTACGGCTTAAATTAAAAATCTCTGTACACATTTTTTTTGGGGGGATTTCGTTTTGATATAAGAGTGTTTTGGATTACAAGCACGTTTCCGGAACGAATTATGCTCTCAATCCAAGGCAGGACTGTACATCCTCTCTCCACATGCCCTGTCTCTACTCCAGCCTTACCTAAGCTGCCATCCTCCAGATGTTTTGGGCTTCAACTCCCACCAGTCCCAGCCAGCACGGCCAGTGGAATGTTGGGGAGTTGTCGTCCAAAACATCTGGGGAAGCCTGGTCTACTCTGAGTCTGACCTGCAGCCTTTTCAGGCCCTTCAGGGCTGTTTTTCACTGGAGGCTGGTGACTCCTATTTTGGTGGGGCTCCTTATCCACTGCAGCTTTTATTTGGAGCTTCATAGGAGCTATCCATGGTTCTCCATGGTGATGAACCTATTTTGGGGATGGAGTTCAGCACCATGGATAGCTTCAATAAAGTTCAAAATAAAAGCTGAAAAACCTGTAATGGATAAGGAGCCCCACCGAAATAGGAGTCGCCAGCTTCCCCTGCTGCTTTTTAAAAGTTAAAATAAAAATAAAAAAACAGCTGCCAGTGAAAGAATCCTGGGATTCTGTGCGACATGGAGTTTGAGCTTCAGCCTGCATCGCATAGTGAGTATCCAAAGCTAGCCTCCTTTGCACATCTGGAGTTAAGGAACAGCTGGGCTTCTGGGTCAGAGGGCATGGCTTTCTGGTAAGTGTGAATCCTGGCCTCTGTCGTTTTACAAATTAAGCACTGGGAAGATGGTACGCGGACCCCTCCCTTCAGCCTAGTTTAAAGCAAGAGACGCGGCTCACAAATGGTCCGTCCAAGGCAATTATGTTTGAACCCTTCTTCAATCTGGAAGTGAAGATGTTTTGATATAACCAACACTTGTTTGCACAGCGGTGCTCCTAATTAAGCTGAAATGTCACCCCGTTCATATGTCTGTGTAACATCTTACATTCACCTATTTTAAAGGTCTCTCCCCTGCAGGAATCAACCTCATTTGAAGCTTATGGGAGAGGTCTTTTTTGTGGCGTTGTTCCAGTAAACTGGTGCATAAGAAGCTGGTTTCTACTGTGGCGAACAATTGGTTCGTCTAGCTCAGTAATGTCCACATGATTGGCAGTGGCTTGCCAGTGTTTCAGAAAAGAGCCTTTCCTAGCCTTACTTGGAGATGGCAGAGAACAAAGCTGGGGTCTTTTGCAAGCAGAGCATATCCTCCAGCACTGAGCTATAGACTGAAACCGTCAGTACCTGGTTGTCAGCAAAAGTTTGATTTCTCCTGTTGGATTGTCTTGTGTATTAATAGTGTGTAGCATCTTTCCTAAGTGTGGGTGTGGGGGATGGGTGTGGCGTAACCCCACAATTCAGTTCCCTGGTGTATGTCTGCATTAGTATGTTTAGTGAGTATGGAATGTTGAACTGAGTGGGTGTGGTTTGTGATGTCTTGGAAAGGGTGGGGGGAGGCGTATATAAGGAGTGTTTGACTGTCAGAGTGAGTTGAGTGTTGAGGTTGTTGAGTGTGTTGGGAGGTAGTGTGCTGGGAGTGTTAGAGAGTTGGGGAGTTGGGGAGTTAGGTTAGCTGGATTATTTGTGTCTTGTCTGTCAGGAGTTTTGAGATAAATCAGTGCTTGTCTGAGGAGTGAAAGTATTTAGAGTTATAGGGACTTAGGTTAATTACAAAGTGTTTGGTGTAGGCAGGTTTAAAGTTATTTTCTGGAACTAAGATTTTGAGAATTAAAATAAACTTATTTTTATTTTGTTTGCTACCCAAATCCTACGTGTCAGCTTGGTGTTATTAACCTGCATTACTGTTAAATCTACACACACACCTTTGTACCCACCCAGTATCATACATTTAAAATAGATCCTTAATGACCTGTATTAATCTTTCCCTCATTGGTAGGGGAAAGGTTTCATTTGACCCTCCCCTCAGGTTTTTAAGTGTTGGTGCTTAGCCTGAGCAGGGTTTATGCAGTGGGTCCTAAAGTGTAAGGGCTGTGTTGTCGCAATGGGGATGATCAAGATGCTGTTTTTGCAGGTATTGGCTACTTGGTCCCCAGACCTAGAAAACTCAGAGTCTCTTGATCAAATTGGTGGTAACATCTAGGATGAGTTAAGGATGCTTTATAGACCCTACTAGATACTGCCAGGGCTTTTTTTCTGGTGGAACTCACCGGAACTGAGTTCCAGCACCTTTTCTTCTATTAATTGCATTACAATTTAATCGCCATCTACTCCCGAGGAAATGTAATCCAAGAGTTCCGGTACCTTTTTCTCCAGAAAAAAAGCACTGGATACTGCTAACCAATCAGCTCAGCAGCAGCTGGCCACAGTTGCATGTCTATGATTTTCTCCTCCCACACGGGCAGCGTTCAGTTTCTGAATGTGCTTTACTGTGTTAGGCTGCAATAAAGATCTGCAGCTGTGCCACTTTTCCTTGTCTGCTTCCCTCACTAAGCTTTGAGCGAGTCGATTTCTCATCTAACAACCTGAACACATCTTTGTTGTGCCAAGTTTGGGGCAGGGGGTTATATATTGCTGGTCTGCCTGCGGTCCTTCCCTAGGAATTGTCTGTCTCTGCTCCTCTCTTAAGTGGAGCTGCGTGCAAAGATTTATTTTGATAACTTTTTCAGTTTGAACCTCGGGTTGTGGAGTGGGTGGGTGGGGGGAGAGGGTGAAAGTTTGACACAACCAGCCCTCCCACTAGCTTTTTTTCACAGCTGCCTGTGCTTTCTGATCATGGCAACAGAGTTTATGCTCTCCACTGTTGCCGCCGCTACTGTTTCCTCAATGCTCCCTTCCCAGAAGACACCAGAATGAAGGCAGGAAGCATTACTTCTTGCTCCTGCCTTCACTCTGATTTGGCTTCACAAGGATGCTGAAACAGAGTGAGGGTAGGAGTATGAAGTACTGTAATAATTATTCCCCTGACTTGGGCATCTTCCGGAGAGGAAGTATTGAGGAATTAGCCATGGCAGCCAGCAGCAGGGAGTGGAAATTGCACTGCTGGTGCGTGGATCAAACACTTGGCCTGTTGGTGCTTGCCTGTATCCTTTGCAGCCTGAAAGCAGGATTAGGGTTGGGTGAACATGTGGTGATGTTCAACCTCATTGAGGTTCTCCGAATTCCTCCTCAAAGCTTGGTTCTCCTCGTCTGTGTTCCCAAACACGAGCATCTTTTTTTTTTCTTCCTTCAGTTGGGAAAAAATGCACATGCCCTATGAGGAAAAATGCACATTTTTGAAAGTACGCATTTTTCCCTATTGAAAAATGCATGTTTCCTCCCTTAGGCTAAGGCATGAAAATGCAGATGTGGGGGGGATGTGCATTTTCAGAAGTGCACACTTTCAAATGCAAATTCAGGTTTGGGACATTGGAAAAACCTCCAAAGAATTGTGTTCCTGCTTGTGTTTGCATGTGGGGTTATGAACATGGGACATGTTTCCATGATTTGTGAACAGGAGTACATTATCCATCCCAAGGTGAAGTTGGGGGGGGCATTTTGATTCAGCACTAGTCTACAGATGGTCTGCCTGACACTTTGTGAGCCATGGAGAAACCAGGGCAGCAACTCTCTATTTGAAACTTAAATTCAGAGCTTGAGGGGAGAAATCCTGCTCCCAGCAAGTACGCACAGCTCCCCGAAAGCAGGAAAATACCTTCTTCAGTATTTTTCTCCCTGACTTCATAACCATTTTTTTGAGGGGGGAAAATTACGCACATTGCAAAACTATGCAAAGAATGCCTTCCAGCCAGGACAAGCTTAGCACAGATTACAATCATAGTTTAAACCCCTCTCATTGTGTCAGATTTGCCAAGTTAGGCACAGTTAGGATTAGACCTTCCTAGGTGCTTATGCAAA